>JAGVSN010000001.1:17500000-18750000 GCA_022651745.1 Parapsyche elsis | reverse complement strand
GCACGTGCCCTCAACCACCGGTGATATATGTCCTCGATGATGACCTAAACAAGAGGTGTCATCCCGTCAGCCGGCACCATAAATACCGACGATCTACATACATAAGGCTTGAATGCGTGCAGGGTATATATTATATTTTATTTACATAAATTGCAAAGTGTGAATGAGGTTACGTGTCGTGAAATTGCGCTAAACTGCACCCACCCACTCACCCACCCATCCACTCAACCGTCCTTTCTTTACATGCCAGTAGGTACTCTACAAACGTTTCCAGATATCCAATCCATGATTTTCAGGTTCATAAATCATGTTTAACGGTCTGAACATTTAGTGCAACAATGTCTATACTGTGTCGGATTAGAGGTAAAATTCACCACCATAATAAATATTTACAAATATACATATATGTATGTACATATAATTCAATATAATAAATCAAAGATATGGGTATACACATTTTTTGTTCTATTTATATGTGTATTGAGATAGATTGAATTTCTGTACCATGTCCAGATCAAGAAGGACCATTTTAAGCGCACCTAAAAAAAAAAAGGGTAGTGGTTCGAGATTTACGACTAACCCCTACATACATAACTATAGTTTCAAGTAATATTTTCTTTCACATTTTATTTATGTATTAAATAAATGAAAGTGAAATAAAATATAATGTAATCAGAATGTAAAATGCGTTAAAAACTAAATATAATTACTGTATAAAATTTGTATGCAGAAAAATGTAATAGTTACGTCTGTTGAAGGGTTATAGTTGTTGTTTATCTAATAACAAAGGACTTGGTCATGTCCGAAAATGGGGCGTAACATTATGCGCAGAACGTTTCGAAATCGGTTGAGAAAAAGGTCCTTATTGATCTGAACAAAGTTATAGACTGTTGATTTTAAATATTATTTCATGTACTGAATTGCCCATTGGTGAATTTTACCTTTAAATATTTTTCCCGAAATGTATGAAAGTAGAATTATTTACATGTATTCCTTATAACCTAATAACAGTGATTGAAGAAGTATATATATATATATGTATATTCAAATAAAGCTATAAACATATAAATAATTTGTTGTTGATTGAAGAGTATATTTTAAGTGCAATTTATAAATTCAATATTTACTTTAAAATAAATGTAAACCAAAATTTGAATTGATTCAAAGCTTATTTATATATTATATTTACTTACGATATAAAATCGACGTTCATGTTTGCAAATTATAAATATTATTAAAAAAAATATGAGTGTTTTTTTTTGCTTTCATATTATGATATAATATTGAAAATTATAATATCTTTAATATATATTATATTCGTTACATTGAAAATCGCTTTGACGTATGAATGCTACTTTGCAATTTAAATGAAAAAAAAAAATAGTGACAAATAATTAACGGATATAAATGTGTATATTATGTATGTAAAAATATTAAAATAATAATATGAAAAAAGTTTATAAAATAATAGGCCTAAGCAAATTTTCCACAATAAATAATATGTATTGTTGTATCATATCTGTCTATATTGTAAATTATTAAAAAAAAAATTGTACCACTAATTTAATCTATTTGTGATGATGCCAAATAAATATATTACTATTTAAATTATGATTTTTATTTTAATATCTGAGAAAATGAAAATGTACCGAAAAACCTGGGTCGGTTTTCATCTGAAACGTAAATAGATATAGGGGCTTTGTCCGTCGGAATGATGGCGTACGGAAACAGAATGCGATGTTCAAACGCGACGAATTGTCCATAAATCATGACCCACAACAATGGGGATGGGCAAATTATGGAGCAAACAGTGTTACAAAAATAATGCATGGGTAAGTAGAGAGACAACAAAAGACAACGGGTGCGATGATAATAAAAGAATGATTTAGATGGCGGCCGCTAGACAAATGAATCAACGTCTGAGGGGATGTCTGCACACCGGACCACAAAATAAATTGAACAATTTTTCGCCAGGTTATTCCGGATGTGAAGGGGCTGCACGATGTATAAATGGGTGTGGACAAAAGTATATAAATCCTTATACACTACATTAAAAAATGTGTGATTTCCTCTGTGTAAGGTATAAGGTGTGGCACAGAAATGGGCGAATATACAATCTTGATAATTTTTCATGCGATTAATAAAAGAAAAAACATTCGAAATACTACAAATCAGTAGTATTATTAATATATCTTATCAATATTACAGCATAAACAACATGGTGCTTAAAAAAAGAAGGCATACGATTAATTCGTACTGCCAGTTATGACGTATGGGTGTGAATCTTTGATGCTACGTTAGATCCAGTGCATACAGAGAGACGTGGAAAGATGTATGCTTGGTATCACAAGAAGAGATCGTGAGAGGAATACATGGGTAAGAAGTATGACCAAAGTGGCAGATATAGCGGAACGTGTAAAAGTTGAAGTGGACACATATCGAGAAAAATGGATGGTACGCGAGAAATACTCGGAATGGTATCCGAGAGGATGTGAAAGAAAGCAAGATAGACCGAGTGGAAAATGTGCTGATGAATTAAGAAGATTGTGCGAAGTCAAGTGGATGCAGATTGCTCAAGATAGAAAGGAATGGAAAAGGATTGGATACAGCAGTGGATGGTGAACGGCTGAAAATGATGAAACAATATGCATCGATGGATGGTGTTTAAAAATGTGCATCATTTTATTAGTTTATGACAAAATATGACACATTCTAGCTATCGCGTTGTATTTTTACACATTTACTTTATAGACGGCATCCGCCTTTGCGGACCTTTGTCCAATGTCGAACATAATAAAAGATTATAAAGCTCAAACACAAAGTTGTCGAATGCACTTGCGGTGCAATGATAGATTTGCTTTCCTACGTGAGCTTTCAAAATGAAAGTCAATCAATCATAAAAGTCGTAAGGGGTGGGTGAAAAAAAAAAAATAAAAAAAAGCACAGATTTTTTCCAACGATATAATAATGGATTTTGCACACACGGCGGGGGCTATGAGGCAATATTTGTTTGTAATAAAAAATATATTAACCCACATACATACATACACACCCGTGAAATTATACCGATTTTATTCCAGTCTTCCATCACGCCACATCGTTTGGATCGTTCGTTTCGATAGTGAACAGTAATACTCACTACAAGTGTTTACGATACAGCTATTCCAATAAAGCTGTTTCAAACAATAGACAGTAAACAGCTTAATGGACATGTATTATACGTTCGTAAAATGATTATCTCTTTAACATTCACAATAGTCTCCAAAGTTTCGAGTACATTTTCGAAACGAAATCAATTGTACGCTATCGCGATGTAAAAAAATGCTTACATTTTAAGTGAATATAACCGGGTAAAACCGCAAGTCGGAATCAGCACTCTTCCGCATAGGTCGTAAAGGCCCTCTGAAAACAATGGATCCGGAAAAAAGGCGTCCTTTATAACGGTTCCTTTTACCCACTTCCCCTTCTACCGCCAACCCTCTCACCTTTCTCCCATTTTACGGTCATTATTTATTCCTTTCGATTTTAATATTAGATAATTCCCAAAGAAGAGGGTCCATTGTTGTGCCCATGCGAGGAAGGGAGTTATAAAAGTAGACAGGGGGGGATAGGGAGGGCAATTACCGCAATCGCTTCGCAAACACGAGACCCTGTTAATCTTTTGAAATTTAGCGAAACGGCTAGTGTACGTATATTATTGCCGACAGTCTGCACGACTGGATTATCCGGTCTTTATGGTGCAGAGAGTACTTTAACTTTACGAATAGCTCCATTCATTCAACACTGCATCCCTGCACGAGGTGTGAATATCGAGTGTTCGAAATCCAAAGGTGGCTGATAACTTTTTCAAACATCAATTCAATCTTTTTTCCTTACAAAGATAAAACAACATTGAATGATCATTTAAAACTAGCTCTGCATTCGTAGTGAATCTACACCAGTTTAGTAAGTGCACACACATTTTTGACAAATCACAGTTACAGCTAATGTTTATTATTGTATACTATACCAGTTTGACCGTCATATGACGTTCAACTCTACTCTAACCCCACTCACCAACCTCCACCTGTGCGCGCTGGCTTGTACAATAACAGTACATCCCATAGCCCATTTGACAGTACGTGAAATAATATATAGTGTAGCGTTGATTAAATGGGCCATAAAATCGCGTTGTCGACTCGAACCAGCTTTGACAGATAACGTTTGCAATGCAACAACCCAAACAGGCAGACACGCGCTAATATACACCAGTTGATTGTCAACGGGCAATAATATAGTAGGTACTAGTGTATGTACATATGCCTGTACGTCGAGAACGCTCGACCCAATTATTTTGTTTTCATTTATTTCCCGTAACAAATGTTTACTGTTGTCGCTAGCCCCACTCATATATCAATAATAAACAAGCTTTGATTGCCAACGGGCAACACTTTAGTTATATTGTAATGAAACAACAATTTGAATTCACTTGAATCATTTAAATGTGGCGTCGGGCACATTTGAATTTATAGTCAAATTTTGAACATGATTATACATAGTAAGTATGGGTAAGTCATACTTACGTATATGTAGTTATCGTACCATATTTCGTATATGCGAATAAACGTAGCAGGTATCGCTGTTAATTAATAGAGCGTTCTTCAATTTAACTAGGCGTCAAAATTGTCGAAAAATGAACGATGCCTTTAGAAAATTTCCATATTGAAAAATAAACAAGAGCGAAGAGCGAATTGTAACAACGTAACGCTATGAAAAATCACTTTATCGCGCGTTTGCACGATATGTATATCCGATCAAAATTTCCCACTCTCCCTCATACAGAATGAAAACAATGGTTAATCAACGCGGCATTTCGAATTTTTTTTTTTTTTTTTTTTTGTTTGTGACGGGATGAAAGCGTTTCGATGCAAAAATGAAATGGACGTGCGAGAGGAAAATGAGATGTAT
Organism: Parapsyche elsis; assembly: GCA_022651745.1. Classification (NCBI taxonomy): domain Eukaryota; kingdom Metazoa; phylum Arthropoda; class Insecta; order Trichoptera; family Hydropsychidae; genus Parapsyche; species Parapsyche elsis. Next base: position 18,745,053 of record JAGVSN010000001.1, on the reverse strand, counting down.
TACGTGCAACTGTAAAAAACAGTTTTCCACCGCACGGCGACCGCATTCTCGAATTCCATTAACTCTAAATAAATACAGTGAACCATAGGTGTAGTTGGTACCTATTTTGGGAACTGCGGTGAATTTTCCCTCTCGTTTAAAATTAAAAGAATCGAACGTAGCGATGCGCACAATGAAAACCGCGCGCTTTCCGCATTTATGTGCCATATAATTTAATTTTTTTCTTTCTGTAACTCTAAAGGTATTCGTATTCAGAGTGTGCAGTCAAACTCCCACACAATTAAAGTTCCTGCTGATAAAGTCCTGGCGTACGAGCGAAGCCACGTAGATTTATTGAGTTTAAGAATGAGCGAAGTATAGTAGATAATTGCAGAATTGGGGCAATTCGACACACGCCGATGCGAGAGACGTCCTTTAATTTTAATGAGGGTTTGAGAGAAGCCCTCCGACATCGACAGTGGAGCCCTCAGGCCCTCCAGATGACGTTGTCCTAATGAATAATGTCGAGTTTAGGTCGTATGAATGTTTTACATACGAACCGCAGCCAGTAATTTCGTGCGGGATTTGCTCCGACGTTTGCATAGTGATGAAATGGCGGGCGTCTGGAAAACCGACACCCGCCAAAAACATATTCCGTTAAGACATATTTCATATATGTACATATACATATTATCTGTGTACGATCCTGTCAAAGACGAAACAGATTTGTTTGACGTATTTGAACCCGTTTATTTGAGTTCGAGCTAGTTTTCGTGGTTCGATCAGTTGCCTTCCGATCGTACCATGAATTTGATACAGTTGTCTATATGTTTTTTTAAAAAATCAACCATTAATTTACTTTATTTTTAAACCGAGCGAGAGCTCTTGCGATAGTATAGTATTCATAGTTCAAATCGCAATACGGTGGAAAGATTTTCTCAACGTTTTCTACTGTTCTTGGCAAGAATTGGATTTTAGCCGAATTATTGTCCATTCCTTTTTTTTTCTTTACTGGAAACTACATTTTTTAATATGTACATACTTAGCTTTGACAAATGGTAAAATTGTAATAAAAAGTAAAGTATGTATTATAATATATAATAGCCCTATTCCGTCTGTCTGTCTGCCTGTGTGTGTGTGTGTGTGTGTGTCTGTCTGTCTGCTGATAACGCTCGCCCAAGGTAAATAATTAAAAAACCAGAACGTCGCACGAACGGGATTTGAACCCAGTACCAGTGATTCGGAACAGAGCGCGCTTACGCGGTGAGCCAAACCAGATGATGTAGGGCAGGCTTCAACGTGACTATTTATAGTCGAATATAATATGGCTCGCGACTTTGATTTAATTTAATTTATTAGGCTATAGTTATTATAACGCGCCATAGATGGCGCTATAAAACTATTAAATTTAATATTATTTTTCAGTATGGGTGATGAGAAATCGCTCCGTTGATATACATATATTCAACGGGCTAACAATAGTGTATATATAATTACCATACCATACATACATATATAGAATAAAATAGTTTAATTATTTAAATGGAAGAAATGGGAAACAATCAAAGTTACAGAAATACTTAAAATCCAAATGAAAATTTATTTAAGATATTGCAATTTCCATTTTCAAGGACAAATGTTTAACTTTTAAGTCAAATTGGACATGCATCTCAAGTGAGGTCATACAAATAGTAATAGTAATTATAATCACTGAGCTATCGCCTATGAGTCTCTTATTAATAATTATTAGTGTTTTGAACGAAGTTCTGGAGTTTCGATCCCCGTATGTCGAAATGACTTTCGCGACGGTTTTTCGACCATAATTATCATCATCGGCAAAACCTGTCTACTCTACTCCTATCCATTATTCCCATGTTAACCTGTTATTGGGTCTGAATCCTTGTGTTCTTGACCTGTTGGGTCAACTTTCCTCCAGAAAAATTCAACATAAAATAGTCGTATGTATGTATGTAGGTATGTACATGGGCAATGGACACCGTTCATCAAATTTAATAAATCCTCACAGAAACCGCACTCAAATCGAGTTTGCCCACAGTTTGCACAAACCGTCCGACAAATTACAGTCAAAGCATTAAGTCGACGAAGCGACTTAATAACGTTATCGAAAATCGGAACGACGACGTCAGCGGACCCACGGTTTCCGGTTATGATCGTCGACGCTCGCTCCGGTAAATAATCTAATTGTGTTCCGAGTCAAAATTGGGCACCGCCAGCACCAAACTGGTGTATAAAAGGGGTAGAGGGGGATTGTAAGGGGATGGTTTGGTTTTATTACGGTCGGCAGATTAATTGTTACGTGGGTAATTTGGTCAGCTACCACGTGGAGAATTATCGCGTATCGTTAGGAGGGCGCCCGCAACGACCTGCCCCGCCACAAAAAAGAGAGACAAACGCGCGGTTTTCCGAACTCAACTCGGATCATTTGTACAGATAATGATCTGCGCCATATTTTACACATACACTCGTATAAAAAAGGTGTGGTAGTCGCAGCACGTGATCGGAATCCCTAGTCGTTTCTTAGCGCGTAGATAGATATACCAAATAGAATCGCTAGCTAATAAGTGAGTCAAGAAAAGCTCTTTTGTGACAACTCAGCTTCAATCTGGCGAATCGAATTAAAAAACTAGACTGTATATATAAAGTTGGTGTTTTAGGTACATATGTATGTAGGTTAAGAAATATTTTTACTAGAAAAAGTAAAGTCTATAACACAATTGTCTTGCCACACGTGGTTTATTGTGCCACTGTACTTAATATGTTCAGTGCCCAAGATTTAGATACAATGCAAAGATTACAAAATAGAGCTACGAGGGGTATTTTTAATGTTGGTAGGTTAAAAAGTATTAGAAGTATGTTAGATGAATTGGGATGAGAGTATCAGAAATTGTTTAAAGTTAAGCACATTGTCTTTTATTTGTGTTAGATTGTTAGGTTCAGAATTATATCATTAGAAATAGTGATATCCACAGTTATTGTACTAGAAATAAGAACCATTTAGTTGTAGGCAGAGTAAGGAAAACGAAGACAGCTGGTTGTGTTTTTCACAGGGGTGTGTTAATGTATAATTAACACACCCTGAGTGCATCAGGTCTTCTAAGACCATAGATACATTCTTGCAAAGTGTGAGGAGACACCTCTGTGAGGGATAGTAGATATGTAAAAGTATAGTGTATATGTGTACTATGTACTATATAGATTTATGTAGTTGTTATAAATATGTAATAAATGTAAGTAGCTAATTAGCTAATATTACATATATAAAATAAATAAATATATGTATGTTCTGCAATGCAATGTTAAGACTTAAATAAACTTTGATCGCTTTTGCTTTGTTAAATTTTAAAATAGTGCCTAGGTAATTAACAATATCCCATTGTACAATATAGCACGATGTGATTCTATCGGTAATAACAACAGGTCGACGGAATCGAACACGAATATGTACATATGTATGTATGTATGTAGATTATAGAATGTACCTACATATGTACATACATATGTAGATATGTCTGCACCAGATGTAAATCTGTATGGTTTATTCATCAATGCATCCATAACTTTTAATTGGAATAATTCAGCCGGGAACAAAGCGGATTCGTTAAAATCGCTTCGAACGCTTTCATAATGTATTAAAGTTATAACGAGGTTGAATTTTTTTTTTAAATAAATTTAAATGAAGATTGACTTAAGAATTTCAATGCTTTTTATTGAGCGATCGAGTATATTGTTTGTAAGACAAAGGTCAAAGTCTTTATGAAACTCTGCCATTTAAGTTGCTTGAAATAATGGTGTTTACTGAAGAATATAACACGAACATGATTCTAGCAATTTCTCTATTCATTCACCGTTAAATTGGTGAGATTTTTTAAAGAGGTTCTTTCTTTCTTTCACCCCTTGACAAGAGCTACAATCTCTAGTGGAAATTTTCTTTTAGTTTTCGTCTCAAACTATGTATGTATGTACATAGAAAAAAACTATATATGTTATAAAACATTTCCAAGAGAAGATTCACTTTTCACTTCACTTTTTTCAGTAAAAAATATATTCCCGAAAAAAAATAAAGCTTTTGTTAAATTTAATTCAAAATATACCTCGATTCATTAATAATTTCGAGACAGAGACCATTTTTTATAGAAATATTTTTTTTTCTGCTTAAGTACGCGAAATATTGCGATCGTGCTGAAAATTGAGCCTCGGAATTCCCAGTGATTTTATCAATAGGTACGTTTGATATTTATCGCATTTATGACGAAAAAAAATGATTAAAAAATGTTTCAGTTGAAAACTTTGCCTCCATTTTCAATTACGCATACAAATTTGAGTGTGGTTTTTTTTTATTGTTTATTAATCTAAAACAAACAATTGCCGCTCAAATAATTTCGTATCGATTCGTGAAATATACCTACATATGTAGATGTATTTATCGAAAGCCGAATTTGCTGCGAATTTGTGAAATTCGCAATTGTAATATAATATTATAATCAGTGATTACGTCCGTGTCGGATTTTACGCGTCACTAACAATGTTCGCAAGATAAGTCCTCGATTTCCATTAATTCTTCAAATACAATCGAGGATTATTACGATTCGTCCTTTTGACGCAAACTCGCATAATGAACAACTTAACGGATAAACATTTTCGCAACAGAGCAAGACTAATGCGTTTCGAGTGTGCTTTTCGATGGAAACCTTTCCATAATAAATCTCTCGATACTTCAAGTACAATGTCTAATATTCGATTTAAAACCCTTTTTGGAGGATTTTCGTATCGATCCAAATGAAATGAAAATTATTATATCAAATCCCTTTCAAACTTGACGAATTATACAAGGAATTTGTACGTATGTATGTATCTAGACAAAAATTATCGGCTAGGGTGAGCGTGACTCGACAATTATTGTGGATATCTGAAAGGCGAACTTTCAGCAGAGCCTGAAGGGTAGAAAGGAAGGGGGGTTGCTTTTGCGTTTTAGCCTAATTTATTTGCGTCTATCAAAAGGGGATCACACGCAAAGGCATAGTCGTATCATGGCCAATTTCTATAGACGAATAGTTCGAGAGCGGCTACGTGGACGAATAAACAAAATGGATTATTTAATTTCCCCATACAATAATGCTATTTAAATATTTAAATTTATTTAGCTTGCCTTTTATACCTTCACATGTTTGAAGTTATTTTTTATTTAAAATTTTAGTGTTGCCATTATTAATTCAAATGTTCTACACTTTTTAGTTTAACATAAAAATGGCGTTACGATCGTCAAATTAAAAAAAAACGTATTCAATCGTTAAAATCAAACACGGTTAACGTTTTAATGAAAATGTATGTGCTACGTATATTATTTTCTTCATTGTACAGAATTTTCGTAATAAAAAAATGCTATAATTTTCAATGTATTATAGAAATTTACACGCAATTCCTTCGGCTCTCAAACCAAAATTGAACCATTACTAGAAGTAAAATTATTGATTGTACTATATAGCGGTCGGCAACCTGCGGCATCGGAGCCGCATGTGGCGAAATAGGTATTTGAAACACTATATTTACAAAATACCATGAATTTGAGCAACTTCTAAAAGGAACCACTTCTCAACCCAACAAACTTCTCGGACATAAAAATCTTGAAAATCGTTTTGTACGTAGATCAATCGTTATAATCATTTTCGGTAGTAAATTGTCTATCATTTGTCTATCATCATCATTAAATAACTATGTAATTTCTTACAAATCTTTTTAATTTCTATTATTCTACCAATCTACATATGTACATACTTATTCAATCTTTTAAGTCTTACGTGAGTCATAATTATTTTAATTTTGAATATGTATACATATGTATGTACAATTCGAGAATGTTATGCTGCGGCTTTCAAACTTGCCGGTTGTGAATTTTTCCCTGGTTTGGCACTTACGAAGTTAGGTTGGGTACAGGATGGCTTGATTTCAGTTTTCAATTGACGCATTTTTTCGTCAATATTTGTGAAAAAAGTCTACTTTTCGCGATGTTATGATGAGTACATCATGGCTTTAATTCAGTTTCCGATTGACGCAGTTTTTCGTCGATATTTGGGAAAAAAGTCTACTTTTCGCGAAGTTAGGTTGGATACAGGATGGCTTGATTTCAGTTTTCAATTGACGCATTTTTTCGTCGATATTTGTGAAAAAAATCTACTTCTCGCGAAGTTAGGTTGGATACAGGATGGCTTGATTTCAGTTTTCAATTGACGCATTTTTTCGTCAATATTTGTGAAAAAGTCTTCTTATTGCGATGTTAGGTTGGGTACAGGATGGCTTGAATTCAGTCTCCAATTGACGCATTTTTTCGTCGATATTTGTGAAAAAAGTCTACTTTTAGCGAAGTTAGGTTGGGTACAGGATGGCTTGATTTCTGTTTTCAATTGACGCATTTTTTCGTCGATATTTGTGAAAAAAGTCTACTTTTCGCGAAGTTAGGTTGGGCACAGGATGGCTTGATTTCTGTTTTCAATTGACGCATTTTTTCGTCGATATTTGTGAAAAAAGTCTACTTTTCGCGATGTTATGATGAGTACATCATGGCTTTAATTCAGTTTCCGATTGACGCAGTTTTTCGTCGATATTTGGGAAAAAAGTCTACTTTTCGCGAAGTTAGGTTGGGCACAGGATGGCTTGAATTCAGTTTCCGATTGACGCATTTTTTCGTCGATATTTGTGAAAAAAGTATTTTTATTGCGATGTTAGGTTGGGTACAGGATGGCTTGAATTCAGTTTCCGATTGACGCATTTTTTCGTCGATATTTGTGAAAAAAGTCTTCTTATTGCGATGTTAGGTTGGGTACAGGATGGCTTGAATTCAGTCTCCAATTGACGCATTTTTTCGTCGATATTTGTGAAAAAAGTCTACTTTTCGCGAAGTTAGGTTGAGTACATCATGGCTTTAATTCAGTTTTCGATTGACGCGTGTTTTGGTCGATATTTCTGAAAAAAGTCTTCTTTTTGCGATGTTAGGTTGGGTACAGGATGGCTTGATTTCAGTTTTTTAATTGACGCATTTTTTCGTCGATATTTGTGAAAAAAGTCTTCTTATTGCGATGTTAGGTTGGGTACAGGATGGCTTGAATTCGTCTCCAATTGACGCATTTTTTTGTCGATATTTGTGATAAAAGTCTTATTTTAGCGATATTATGATGAGTACATCATGGCTTTAATTCAGTTTTCGATTGACGCATTTTTTCGTCGATATTTGTGAAAAAAGTCTAGTTTTCGCGAAGTTAGGTTGGGTACAGGATGGCTTGCATTCAGTTTCCGATTGACACATTTCCTCGTCGATATTTGTGAAAAAAGTACTTTTAGGTTGGATGTTAGGTTGGATACAGGATGGCTTGATTTCAGTTTTCGATTGATTGATTGTTACAATTTTTGGTAGCATATACATATGCGAACAGTTGTTTTCCAAAATGAAATATGTATATTAAATCAAAAAATATGGAAATTTTTTTACATACATATGTACATATGTATATAAAAAATATATGCAAATTGGTTTGAATTGGATACCAATAAGATTTTTTTTCATCCGGCCCTCTATACATTTCAAAATTCTGAACCGGCCAATTTCCCAAATAGGTTGGGGACCCCTGGTCTATTATATTGAAAGATTGTAGGTTGAATGAACGAAAGGTTGAAGAGAATGAGTCTCACCTCTTTGGAGACGAGAAGATTAAGAGACGATCTAATAGAAGTGTATAATATAATAAATAATAAATATAAAAATGAATGTCTGTTTGTTTGTTTGTCTGTCTGTCTGTCTGTCTGTCTGTCTGTCTCTTATAGGCTCCTAAACCACTCAACCGATCGCGATGAAACTTTCAGGACTTATTGTGATCATGCCGGGGATGGTTCCTGTGAAAAAAAATCGGGATAAAACGGGAACGGGAACGGGAACGGGAATAAATAATAATTTTAAATGCCTAATAAAAAACCTTATCACGTTCAATAAAAACGCACATCTCATATTCTGAGACTCCTAAAAGACAAATCTAACAAAATTGTCCAAGACTACAAATAGAGTGGTCGAAGTTTGGAACCGCCTCCCAAATCTGCTAGTAACTTCTGAAAATATAAATCTGTTTAAAAATCATCTCGACAAGTTTTTGAATATAAATGTAATTTTTGTAATCCTTAAAATATCAAATATAAATAACTAAAAAATTAAAAACTGTGTGTACAATTTATATCAGACCCTGGGTTCAATCGGCTATGCCGTCTGCCCATGTATTTTAAATAAATAAATAAATAAAGAGAGATAATAAAATTTGTCAATAATAAAACAAGTTAGTTGGAAAATCTTTAAAATTATTTTTTCTTTCATAAAAATCTTTTAAAAATTGAATTTATTTCGCATCAGCTCAATGGAAAATTGTATCATAAATATTTTTACTGATTTTGAATAGATAAAATAAGACACTATTATTTTTCTACGTAGAATTCAATACGCAAAACGATTGTCCCGAGTCCAACAAGGCGGATAATGCAACCGAATGGCCGTCGTAGCGGCAAGAAATGGATATTTTGTATGTTTACGGTCTACGACTAGACCGTAGACCTCGTAGAATGCGCATTAGACCATTTTGTGCCCGTAAATAAGCTCGCGTGGAAAATATCCAAAATATCCCCCGCCGAGAATGCAACGAGCTACGCTGAACTACGCCTAGCCGTAGCACCGTAATAAATACCAAATATGATACATGAACGTACGATTTTAACCACATGATTACAATATTATACTGCTGACATTAAGAAAATGTATTTAAAATTAATAAAATATACACTGTGGCTTTAAAATGTCCCTTATATACTGTCAGTGTCATCTGTGAGATGGAAATATCTTGAGATATAGTCGAGCGAGCGGGTGGAGGGACTCGTTTTGTAGACAGACTTTTGTCGGTGATGCTCTTGAAGTCTTGACGATCTCCCCTGTCCTCCCCGTCATCTCCATTTAATTTAATTCTTTATGTCTCCGCATCAAAAGGGAAGCTTTCAGATCGGAAAAAAGGTCTGCAATATCATTAAGAAATTGCTTTGATCGTGACGTCGACAAAAGGTATTCATGGTTAAGTGGGACCCGAAAGTACACAAAACCTACAATTTACCATAAATAGAGGTCACGCTAAGAAATATTACCGGGTACGGTCATGACAAAGCAGACGTTCAGCCCTAGAATTATATTAAAATAAGGAGAAAATCCTCTACCTACTCCTAATATGTTGTTTTGCTGGAACGCATGTCTAGCGAATACAAAAAAATATATGGCGTATTTTTTTGTTACTACATACACAATAAATTGGAAAAATTCCCTTTAATGAGTTCTAAGAATTTAAGTGCGTACTAAAAAATACTGGAAAATTTAACAAATGAAATAAAACATTACTCGAACAGACGGAACATTTCGTAATGATGTAAAAATGTAATGAAATTTTTTTCTATATTAATTGAAATAAAAATACGTTTTAAGAGTACAGCTGCATTTTCAAGACACATTATATATGTATATAATAGCCCTATTCCACCTGTCTGTCTGCTGATAACTCTCGCCACGGTGAATAATTAAAAAAACAAAACGTCGGACGAGTGGGATTTGAACCCGGTACCACTGATTCGAAACAGAGCGCACTTATGCGGTGAGCCAAAGCAGATGATGTAGGGCAGGCTTCAACGTGACTATTTATAGCCGAATATAATAAAAATAGGCTCGCGACTTTGCTAAATTATTACGTTGTTATTATAACGCGCCATAGATGGCGTAACATATTGTTGCATAGGCAACAACTATAAAAACTATTAAATTTAATATTATTTAATCTGATGAGAAGCAGGCTTACACTAGTAAGTGTATAAACGTTTTTAATATCGATTAAAAACTACGTGTAAAATTTTCAATGCGTGTAACCTCAGATATATATCTGAGGTTACACGCATTGAAAATATGCGATAATCTTATCGCAAGTTACACATTCGCACAACCCAAATGCCACAGTTTAATAGCCTATAACATCTATTGTCGACGGTTGACAATAAAACAAATACGCGGCGAAAAAAAAGGGAAACTAAAATAAAATAAATAAAAAAAAAAGGAAAACATACAAACGCGCGCACACTAACCCATTAAGTATAACGAGGCTCCCGGAGAAAGGCCGTAAAAAGCATTCCGTATTCGGTCCCTTTTCGGGTCCTTTGAGCCGCTTCGAAGGACCGACAGAGTCCCTTTCGGACTTGCAAACGAACGAAACTAAAAAAATAAATAAAATCGGACGTATTTATGAATTTGGCGACGGGGAAAAAATCGCACTTTTGTGCCAACCCACGAGTCGAATGCGCGTGACAAAGAGAAAAATCGAAAACGTTCCAAAAGTGAAAAGTCGTCGTTGGAATTTTCAATTGGCACCCACCGATATCGAAAGCTCGCTCGTTCGTATAGCGTAAGCTTTTCGAATCGCCAATATTAAAACGGCTATAAATTGCGACAAAACATATACCATTAGTGACACGATCAGTTAACGTTCGGCTGAGAGTTGTCGAACCGTGCAATCGCTACATATGTATGTACGTACATCCATACGCTCGTTTCCCGAAAGTCATATCTCCGAAACGCACCGTTCAAAACCGACGATATTATTCTTGGACATTAACATGTCATTTTAATAATTCTATAATAATTTTAGCGGCAGTGCGATGTGAATTAATAGGCGCTAAAAAATAGCGAAGACGCGTCGCGAGAAACTCGCCGATGGTAAAATTTAAAATTACTCGTACTTCTACACGCGTGTATAGTAATATAATATAATTGAACGTTTGTTTAATTCACGTGTATGTGTGTATGGAGTCTCGGATCATTTGTCAAATTAGCCAACTCGTGCGAACGAATCTTGAGAACGGTTAAACTGCTAATCCGCGCTTTTGCAAAGCGTTAATTACTTTTTCGTGTTGCTAATTCCTGTCACACGTCCACTGAAGTAAATAGTGAAACTAACTTTAATGAAAATTAATTCGCCCACCGGTCTATTTTTGTAGTACATAGTCGCTTGTTCGCCGCTTCTGAAAAGCCCTTTAGCGAAAATATTGTATTATATATTAATAAATATAATAAGCAACGTACAATAGTACGACTGAATTATCGAGATGCTTTCGCAGCGATTAACAATGCCCGAAAATCGGGCGCGAACTCATCGACTTCATTGTTCGACCCGAAAATTGGCAATAAATCAACGCCCCTCTGTTTTTTTTTTTAATTATTTTCACATTCGTGAGTAAAATTTCCAAGGGTGAATTGGTCCATATTTTTTAATTATCGCAAGTGTGCGTAACAGCGCACAGACTACAGAACAGTGTGTGTACATATATTTTTATATGATAGTTGTATTATAAAAATTTTCGTACGCGTAATGAATATAAATCAAAATTTGACGGTGCCAATTCGCGCATAGTTATTATTAAAATTTCATAATTAACATTTATGCGTTCAATCTAGACGCGATATAAATTCGCGTTAAGCTGAAATTTGTGTTTTACAAAGGCTCGACGACTGAATAAAAATGTACACAAATTATACGGCCTGGCCGTAAATCACCATTATCCAAGTTTACACTTTAATTACTTCACTAACAGGAGAAAATAATCAATTTCTCCTCCTAATTACAACATCGAACGCTTTGTTGTAAACCGTACTTCTTTGTTTATAGTAAGCTAAAAATTAATTATAATTAAAAATACGAAGTCGGGTATATTTACATAAGTTCAGCTGCAAATTGCAACAAAGCGTTAACTACGTTAACTAGAAGCGTTTATATTGTAATAAGAAATAGGTAAGTATTGCGTATATTACAGCACCTATGTATGTATGTACATACATTAACTAACAACGATTTAAATTGAATGACAAATAGGTGTATCTATGATTTTCACACTTAAGATATAACAATCTAGAATACTTTCCTCCGACAATAATATTATGTTGAACAACGATTAAATGGAATATGGAATCATAAATGATAATTATCGCAATAATATAATAATCCATAAAAAGTGACGGAAACCAATGATTAGCTATGTATAGTTATCTATATGTATATACATACATAGTTAAAATTTTAACGTTTCCAATAAAAAAAATTCGGGTGTGGCCAACCCATGACTTTATCCATATATTTGAGGAATACAAAGAGTAACGAAATTATTTTTATAAGTACGTAAGTAAATAAAACGCATGCGCACGCACATACACATAATGAAATCACTGTATTGAGTGCTCGCACGTACTCGTATGTAAAAAACGATCTTCGGCATATATTCAAAAAGGAAAAACTACCACTTACGCCGATTTTGATGATATTTTATTTTATAACTGATCAATGCTAAAAAAATTATATTTTTATAATCTCATGAAGATTAAAAATAAACAGAAAGAATCGGCATAAATCATATCGAAAAAAATAAATTTATTTAATACAAATAATAATTAGTTAAATTAAACTCAAGAAATAAAACACCTATGATTACTCGTGATACAAGTACTACTAAAATCAGTTGACTACAGTATTATGAGAAGATTACCGTTTTTTTTCTTATCAGACACAAATGTGAACACAATACCATAAACTATATTCAATACAAATGAAATAATAGTTGCAATGGACTAAACATTCAATTGAAAAAAAAAGTATAGAAGCCGTCAAACTCTGTGGCGTTTTCAGACCGAACAAAAAAAAACGCTGTTCTTGTTTTGTCGATCAAAATCGGCGGTCGACGGGCGGTTCCCAAATGTCAGAATAATTAATCAAACAATAGAGAATGTGACCTTTAGAGGGAAACAAGGAGGCCGACGGCATTCGGGGCTTACATTGTCATAAGGCTTAAGACTTAAGACAGTAGATACGACGGTGGACTTTGCGTGTCTGTCCGTACTGTCACGGTATCCGCATTGTTGCAAATTTTCATGCGAACGCAACGTCTGTCAGAGACATCTATCCGTCGTAGCCAGAACTACATAAAGTATTCAATACGCCCCACCCCCCTCACCCCTTTCCTCAATTGTGTAATATTCTAATTATTTACTAAGACCCTAGCAACTGGTACCTCGATATGTAGGTTCACTTAGTCATACAAAAGGCTTACAGCCAACTAATTGTATGGATCTGTCCTAAATGCAGTTATGCAAATTCATGTACATATGTACATACATACATACATAAGTAATTTCATGAATTCCACACGTTTTACTAAAAAAGTTCTAGTACCCGTGCTAATACTAAAATGTGGAGAAAATGTTGTACAAACTATTCATTGAACTTCAGGCGGGAAAGAATCGCACACGTCAACACAATATTATTAAATCATAGCATATATTCAAGCCTATATTCTTCATCGTCATTTTCAGTTTTTCACCATTCACTGCTGATGCTGTACACACATATATAAGTAATTGCCAGAATTCAATAAATGTTACAATATTATTATAATATACATATTAATTGAATTGATTTTGAAAATTCAGATGACTTTGTTTCATTAGAATTAGATTGAATTCTATAAACACGAATACATTAATGTAGTATAAGTTTTGTTCCTTTTTGATATTATTATAATTTTCTTGGATACCATTCTAGTATTTCTCGCGTCCATCTGCCATCCATTCTTCTCGCTATGTAGCCAGCAACTTTTTTTTTTTTTTTGCCACTTTGGTCATGCTTCTTACCCACTTACAATCTCTTCTTGTTATACCGAGCATACATCTTTATATGCTTCTCTGTGTGCACTGGATCTTACGTAAAATTCTTCATATTCTTACATATATACATATAATAATTAAATTCCCTTATTTTGGCAACTATTAATTTCAATTGAACGTAGATTTATTATTATCTGTCTAAAAATACTCAAACTCATAAATTTTTCTGATATAAACTGGCCTCGTTAAGTAGAACCATTAAAAATACATGGTAGTTTAAAAAATATAATTTTAATGACGCTTACTTCAGACTTTGAAAACAAATGGTTGAAGAGTGCATTTTTATTTTTTTATATATATTTTAAAAGACATCAGTGAGCATTTTATAATAAACGGGCGTCAAAAAAAAAATACTATACCATTGATTAAATTATCGAAGTCACGGTGGAAAATAAAAATTCGCTTAAGCGGATTTTTAGACATGTCAACAAAAAGGGGAATTTTTGGCAAAAAAGGAGAAGGAAAAGGTCACAAATCAAATATTACGCGGAGTACTCAATTAGATTTGTCATCGTGCGACATTTTTTTTTTTTATCACATAATTTCACAAAATACGACACGTACACCCACGAGAGAGTCGACCAATTCAAAAGTGAACCAAGTCTATACGTTTTATTACTATTATCATATATATGTACATATATATGATAATTAGTACATTAGATAATTAGTACATATGTACATTAGACTGGATAAAATCCAAAAAAGGTTCCACACATACTTGCAATTTAAATTCCACATCCCAATTATTCCTAATTCTTTGTTTATTCCCAATTTAACCCCCCCACTTGTAACAAGAAGAATCATAAATGACCTCTGTTTTTTGTACAAAATCCTTAACAATTTAGTTGATAGTCCTTGTCTCCTTTCTAAAATCTCCCTTAATTGTCCTTCCAGAACATTCCGTAATCCTAATTTATTCCACCTTAAGTTCTTATCCTCAAACTTATCTCGCAACTCATTCATCAACAGATCATGCAATACTTTCAACAAACTTCCTATTTCATTTGATATATTCACCTCCAACCTCTTTACTTTCAAAATTCATCTATATAAACACTTTTCCAATCCCTAATCCTACCCACACTCTTCCAAATCTCCCTCTCCCTTCTCACTACTTTCTTTATGTTTCTTACATTCATCATCTTTCTATTCTTTATTTACATATCTTATATCTAATTTTACTTATATAAACTATGTCTATTATCTTTCTATTTCTTCACCTATGTTATATCAAATTTATTTATAGAAACTACTTTGGTTTATGTCATAACTTTGTTCATCTCTATTTTGTATTTCTTTAATTATAACTGTATGTTTCTTTCTCAAATAAATAAAAAAAAATATGTACATATATTCAGTTGGAGCAAAGTCGGGTCAACGTTCGGCCAAAGATTAAAAGGTTGGCGTCCGCTGTCGTCGAGCGAATTAAATATTATTAATCGCGGGAAGTACGACGCACCTGTTCGTCGGCGACGGATGGGGTGGGGGTTAAGGGGTTAAACGGCGACCGGAAGTGGACGACGGCCCTGTTACTGTGCCTGATGTATCGTTCGCTTCCTGTTAACCGAGACCCACATTATGGGGATTAAGGCTCACGCGCAAAACCCTGAAAAAGCGACAACTAGACCCCACCCCCATTGACCCCATAACCCCTGCCGACCGCCTATCAGATAATTCGCTTCCCATACGACACCTTCGGCGGTTAGTCGCCCTCAACCTTTCAATGTAATTTAAAAAATAAGTCTACCATCACTTGACTACATGTGTACATACATATGTATATATGTATATATAACTATTATATATTATATGTATATATGTATATATATATATACATATGTACATATGTATGTATATATAACTATTCTAATCAACAGAAGACACTTGAGCCATCTAAGATAAGCTAAGCCATCTAGACACACTGACAACATATGTACATATGTAGTTATAGTTGCATGTGACTCGGTAGATTTACAAAATAGATTAACATACTTAAGCAACGAATGTATGAAAGTCGGCTTAAAAATTAATTTTAATAAAACTAAAATTATGTTTAATGAATTTTGCACGCAAATTGTAGTCACAGTAGATAATCATATTGTTAGAGATAGTTGATAGTTATTTATACCTAGTGAATATGACTGGTTGTAAAGAAGAAGAAATGTAACTAAGATGGGGTGCTTTTGGAAGAATGAACATTGTTTTTAAATCCAACATTCCGCCATACTTAAAAAATAAGAATGCGTACTGCCAATTATGACGTATGGATGTGAAACGCGGCTGCTAAATTCTAGAATGTTACGTAAGATCCAGGGCACACAGAGAAACATGGAAAGATGTGTGCCTCGGTATAACGAGAGGATATCGTAAGAGGAATACATGGGCAAGAAGCATGGCCAAAGTGGCAGATATAGCGGAACGTGTGAAAAAGTTCGAGTGGACACATTGCGAGAAGAATGGGTGGTAGATGGACGCGATAAATACTGAAATGGTATCCGAGAGGATGTGAAAGAAAGCAAGGTAGACCGAGTGGACGATGGACTGAATCAAGAAGAATTTGTGGAGTCAAGTGGATGCGGATTGCTCAAGACAGACAGGAATGAAAAAGAATTGGATACAGCAGTGGATGGTGAACGGCTGAAAATGATGATGATGATGATTATGTACATACATCCATGCCCTCTCGACGTTACTATAGCGATCGATAAACAATTCTCGTAACGTGACATCACCGATCACGCACAAGTCATCGGTCGCGAGCGAACAACCATGGCGTGTGGCTCTTGACAACCAAATTGTTTAACCAATGTTTCTCCCGTACAGCAGGCGCGGGCGTTAGTTTAAGTGCTTCGTGACACGGCCATATATGTACAAATGCAGCGAGAATAACCCATGCACACAATAGTTTTATATATTAACCAAAGAAGCTTTATCGATATCGTGTCCTTTTGTATACACGTTGCATTAATTTCCATTTTTACATATGAATAATAATGGTTTTTATAAATACCGTTGAAATAAACCAATCAATTTTTTTTTTAATACATCGATTTACAATTCAGTATAATTTATTAATCACGATTTCGCGAACGTTGTAACGATTTAATATTTAATGTAAGTTTTCGCTCAAAGTGTCTACTATTGTGTAGGGAGCTAGTTTGATTTCAACGCTCGAAAACTACATGAAATATGTACGAGTCTTTGTATTGAAAACTGAATAGAATATTTAAGAGTCGCTGACTTTGAAGTGAGAAGTTCCAGATCTCTTCTCGATTCTCTGGCGTTGCCGTTTCAAAGTATCGCAAAATCTACTTTACATTCAAAACGTCTATATGTCTAAAACGTATATTATATAATTAATTTGTCTGGGTGTTTATAAGCTTAGTAATAAAAATGAGTAAGAGTTACTATATACAAGTGAATCGTTTGAGAGCTTTGTCTAGTAGTGTTTATAAGCCTATTTTTAATATTATGCAAAAATGGATATTTCGCTTGGAAAGGCATTAATACGTCATACAATATTCAAGATACACTATACACGCCACTCTCCCTCTGTGAAATATTTTATTTATAATAAAGTGTATTCGTGTCGCGTGATAATTTTAAAACACGTCCCGAGAACAGATTATATATTTTAGCTCGGCTTTGCATACATTTGGTTATCTTTTCCCTTGAAATAATAAATAATTAAAAAAAAAATTACGCAACCTATTACAAAAGCATGTACGTATACAAAAATATGTAATATTTTCTTTGATATGAACACTTAGCAACGTCGGGTAAGTATTATGAAAGCAAACATAATTATCTGTGAGAGTGGATTTTCGCGAAAGTCGCGTAATTGAATTTAAGTTGAGCGTTTTTGATTATTTTTAATGAATTTATTCCGGAAAACGAGATCTCCGGAGACGCCGAAGAAACTAAATGAACAACTTGGAAAATTTTAGCGTAAAATAGGTCGTATTCAAATAATGCAAAAAGCACAAGTTTAATAAAAGGTTCAAAAGGAGGGATGTATGAGGCATGTCACATCAAATCCACAGCTGAATCGAAATAGAATCATTGAAATTAAATTAACACAGTGTACTCGTACCAGTTATGTTATTTGTATTATTTTCAATTTTTCAATATGTCTTTCAAATATTGTAAAATGTTATATAATTGGGAGTGTTTAGATTGCAATTTTGGTGACAAATTTAACGATAACCGTAAATTTATTTTATATATCGATAGCACTAGTTGTGTAATACATACAATGATAAAATAAAAAAAATAAATGACAGAAAGTCAATATCGATAGAACTATTTGTGTAATACAATGATAAAATAGAAAAATATTTTATCCGATTAGGATAAAGTAAAAAATGACAGAAAGTCAATATCAATAGGTGTACATCATATCCAAAGTTAACATAAGTCAATGAATACGAATGATATTTTTTTTATATTTTCACGACAATTTGGAAACACTGTGTTCATAATTGTATTATTACCGTCACACAAACATACACAAGTCAAAAACTTAACACGTAACAAAATGAATGTCCTACCTCGACGAATCGTTAGTTTTTAACACCACATACAGGTATTTACCCGCTCGAACACAAATCAATACGACACAACACGTGAAAACGACCTAAATTTTTAAATTTTCACCGTAATATTGTAAAATTAACGTCATATTTACAAACTCGAGTAGTGCGTAAACGAATAATGAACGGTTGACAAGGGTCGCTATTGGACGCGCTCTATTAACCCCATTTTTCGCATAAACCCTCAAATTTGCCCCTCGCAGATTCGCCAACTTACAAAATTCTCCGCAAAAATGAAAAGGCGAACGTTGAAGCCATCAAACGGGCGTGAGACCAACCCGAATATCCTAATCCAGATAAGCTTTAATTTTCATGGTGGAAAAAAAATTTATATAAATACATGGAGGAGAGAGCGTGGAGCTTTAATCAAAAACATCTCCCGTGCAATGTTTCGCGAGAACGAGAAACGACTATAAAAACATCAATTTATATTCTGAGCTGAGCTTTGCGGAGGTATTCATCTTCCCGAGGTAATAATATTCTTGTTCTTTTAACAGGCAAACACGAATAGCCGCATATTACGCTAATGAGATTCCTTTGTTGCAGCTGAACTCTTGGCGTTCGCTTTTGCCCTGTGTATTATATTTGATTGACGTTTTCGCTTTCTAAAACGAAAAGCATAAGATGTGCTTTACTTTTTTGTGCTTTTGCACAATACTTTCCATCGTTTACAACCTCATATATTAATATATAAAAGACGTGTCGTACATGCCTATAATATATACATACATATATGACGATGAAAATCAAAGACATCGCCTATATGTACATTTAAACAAAAACGTATTGGATTCGTATCAAAACAGAATCAAATTGGCATGCACTTAAAAAAGGGGTACTCAAACTTAATTGAAGTTGATTGGAACAGAATCATAGCGTGCATCATGAATATTTCATATTAAAAAAAAATCACATATGTACATAAAACGAACCGAAATGAATATGTGAGCGAATGTTAATACTTCGTACATGCAAAATTAATCAATGATGAACCTCATTGAGTGAGCTAATTTGAAATTTAAATTACACATACATACATGTATGTACATATGTAGACCTTATGCTGAAATTTATCAAAATATGTACGTATACGGAACACGGTATAAAACGCACTTATGCATCCGACTGTAGTCGTTTATCGATTTTACGTATTCATAATAGGCACTTATGCTCATAGAACGATTCTCGTTAAGGGCAAGGCAAGCTCGTTACAGGGAGCGAGCTTTGCGTGACCATCGGTTGAAGCTTTTAAAAGCTACCGACCCCCTTGTTCGATCTCGGGCATTTTGTTATATTCCCAACCAAATTATGATTGATAATTAAAATGAACGAATGGCCACGAACACGGCACTCTCGCGTCGGAAAGTTTTAAAATAATAATTGAATAATTAATGTACACAAGACGTGACTAAGGTCTCGAGCATAAGAAAAGCGTCAACGTAATTTGAAATGAAATTTTTTTTTCATTCATTTTTGATACAAAAAAATCGTAATTCCATTCAAAATACATGTGTATATTAGCAATATAATAAAAAGTTTAACTTCAATATTGAATAGAAAATAGAATCGAACGTAAAATTAATAAATGCTGTGATATAACATCTTGATATGCCTCTCGAGGGTAAATCATTACATATATTGTATATAATAGCCCTATTCCGTCTGTCTGTCTGTGTGTGTGTGTGTGTGTGTGTGTGTGTGTGTGTGTGTATGTCTGCTGATAACGCTCGCCGAGGTAAATAATTAAAAGACACGAACCGTCCGCGCGCGAGTGGGATTTGAAGCCGACATCATCAGTTCGGAAGAGGGTGCGCTTATGCATTCAACCAAACTAGATAATAACGGGCCCGCTGCAATTTGACAATATAAATTCATAATAGGCTCGCGACTTTGCTAAATTGTTACGTGTTGTATTATAACAACTCCAAAAACTATTAAATACACATATACGGGCTTACACTATTACTATATAAGAGTGTGCCTGCCTGTCTGTTTGGGTTATTGCAATAACGCTTACACGGCCAAACATAACAAACAAAATTCTCTAGCATTGTATTGGCAACAAGCCACTACCTGTCAAAGCTGGTTCAAGTCGATAATGCAATTGTATGGGCCATACACCCATACAATCAACTTTATACTATACAATTGGGCTGTACTGCTATTGTACAAACCATTGCGCAAGGGTGGAGGTTAGGGGGCGGGGTTAGAATCCACCGTCGTATGACGGACAAACCAACTAGTATACAAGTGAACTTGCAAGAGCCTTTTGACCTCTTTCGAGTACTATGTACATACATATAGAGGAGAATGGGTGTGCGGTGGAGACGAAACTCCTGGAACCAAGGCTATGTAAACCGACTAGTAGAATAATTTGAAATAAACATCAACTCAAAAAGAAGAATTGAAATCGATCGAATCTCAGTTGAAAGAAGATGCAAACGTATCATTATAAATTATTCCATATTTCTTATACATATAACAACTAGTGTAAGCCCTGAGCAACAAAAAATTACGTTTTTTTAAAACCCAGAGCGGAGATTATAGAAGTTTGACCCACTGAATTTGAATCCGATAATGATTTTGGTTGATATGCTCTCGTTTGTGAGATATTCGCAATTTTAAAAATGTAAAAAATATCTATTTTTTGGCTTTTTGCGGTCTATAGCTCAAAATATAGAATCGCTGTGCTCAAAGTGAGTATTGAAATCAACAGTCAGATATTTTTCCTATCGATTGTGATTTTATTTGCTTTGAAATACTTATGATTAATTATCTAGCTAATTTTTAAAGTCAAAAATATATTTATTTTTACACATTTTTTTCCCGTGCCACTTGGCGTTTATTTGGCCAGTTTTTTATTTCACCACGTTTACAAGGATTGGTTTTTTATCTCAATAATTTATCTAAGCGTACTAATTCGAGCGGAAAATGAGAGACAGACAGACGTCGTTCAGGCCAACACCAGGAAGGCCCTCGAGCAGAAGGCCTCCCAATCCCTAATCTCGTTACTAAACTGAAGCGAGCGGAAGAGACTGAAGTTCGCCGCCAACAAAACCCTCGTTACCTACCTCAAAGGGGGCAACGCTACCATGCGGAAACCCTCTATCCTTTTCGACGGAGTCAAACTGCGTGTCGAATTAAAAGACCCGGTTCGACTCCTCGGCCTCCACCTCGACGGACAGGGCAGCTTTGCCCGCCACGCGAGGATTGCGGCCGACGCGGCGACCCGCGGCTTTGGCTTCATCTCTCGTCTGGCGGGTTCTGACTGGGGCCTCGGATGGCGAGCCCGTAAACTCGCCTACGAGGCGATATTCATCAGCAAGGTGGCCTACGCAGCAGGCTGCTGGGCTCACCGCTGTCACCTCTTCAGGTTGAGATCCCCACTGACCACCGGTCAGAGGAGAGCTCTAATCAACCTGACCAAGGCATACAGAAGTGTGTCTACAAACGCGCTTCAAATAATCGCCGGTACCCTCCCGCTAGACCTAAAAATTCCCGTTGTCGCGGCGAGATTATATCATAAGAACTCTCGCCCGCTACAACTCCTCGACGTCACGTGCGATCCCACGGGATACACGTTGGCAAACTTCAAGACTGCAGTCAACGGGGCCGCCATCGCCGCCTGGGGGCGAGGTGGCTGGCCTCTGAGACGGGTCACCACACCCGCCTCTTTTTTCCGACAGTCGAGAAGCGATTGTCGGCCAGCTGGTTTGAGCCCGATCACTGGGTATCTCAACTAGTGACCGGGCACGGGGCATTCAATGCGAAGCTTTTCAGCCTCAAATTGCAGCCTTCCGAAGCCTGTCAGTGCGGGCACCCCATGCAAAGTGCAGACCACATGCTGTGGGTGTGCCCGCTCCTGAGCGAGCCTAGGAGGGTCTTGCACGAGAAGCTTGAAGCGGGCGCGAGGTCGCTCAACCACGAGGACCTCGTGTCCTCCCCGCGGGCCTTCAGGGCCTTCCGTCGCTTCGCGACTTCCTTCGGAGACTTAGTCTCCAACCTCCCGGCGCCGAACTCCGCCGAAAACCGCCCGCTCCGGGCTCAGCCCATTACGTAGCGAGGCGAGGATTCCCCCGTCCCGCCTCTTCCATAACTCTAGCTTTAAGCGTGGTGTTGTAAGTGCACAACAATAACATAAACAATAAGAGTAGGTCGTCGGCTATAGCGGTCGACGTAAGGACTACTAACACCACTGTACGCTAGCTTAAGACTAATTTAACAATAAATCTTAACCTAGCAATAAGTAGTTAGACTAAACTAACCTAGTTATAACCGTAAATATAGTTCACTAAACACCCGCGACCGGCAGGCTTCCGTCCTCGCAGATCGGCCCGCTCGTTCTCCGAGGATGGAATCCTCCCGGGCAGTCTATTAAAATCACTCTTTTGCAATGAGGCTGGGGAAGTATTTGCAAAGCCCCCCCCCCCCCCTCTACATATTAAATACCGTGACGAGCGAGCACCCTCCGCATAGAGGAGAGCTCGCGCGTGGCGCAGCTTAAAGTACAGTTTTAAACTCATGAGTCCCTTCGGCAGAGCGTAGTCCCTTAGGCGTCGCTATATACGAAGGTGGGAAAGAGGTGGAGACGCAAAACTCCAATGGGTCAAAGACTGTTGTCCGTCATGTCAGACAGACAGACGGCCAGACGGACGGACGGACTAACGAACAGACAGACAGACAGACGGATTTCGGCTATTATATATTACAATATAGAAGAGTGTCGCGTAATATAAAACCAACAAATTAAATCGACAATGAATCGAATTCATCCAATTTTCCAGTTCGTCATTCGATACGAGAGATTCGACACTGTTGGCTCAAAGCTCCACCCGAACAAATATCGACAGCTGCATCCGAAAGGCTACAATTTACTCCAAAACTATAATACACCTATTGTAGACATAGACGGAATCACAGTCGGAATCGAATACACTACCACCGTGTTCTCAGGTGAGAGCGGGATTACGGTTTGGCAGCGGATCGCCTATCAGAGAACGGGAATAATGGGAAAGGGGGTTCGCCTAATGGCCGCGGATAATTGAATTAAAATCGGTGACCTAAGTAACAGAATGACATTAATCAACTGACATGGGTCAGGAAATGCCGTGTAATCCGCGTCGCGTATATTTCACCGGCGAGAAATGGCTCGGCGCGTCGCGTCATGTTTCATTTTGCGAATTAGTGTGCCGTCGACTAGGGTGACCGTGCTTGCGGTACGTACCGTGGCCCTTTTATTATTCACTTAAACCCAAATCGCTAACAGTGACTGCGACGACGAATGACGAGTGAAAGCCTTTCAAATTAACCCTCGCAGGGCGGGGGCTTCCACCGTTAATGAAAATCGTCTTGAATCAATACGCGTTCCAGAACCCACCAACTGACCGCTAGTTTCATTTCGAAAAGAGCGTGGTTTGAATAGTATTTTAGCTAAAGTGAATTCGGTTAAGTCTTTTCATCGATTGGTTTTGGTTTTTTGTAAGTGAACTTCTGTGTCAAAGTGGTCGTAGCCGCATATACATATGTATGTATATACCTAACCATCTTAACAAATTACCCTTGATGTTCAAGTATACGTATTTGGCATCAGAGTATAAATGGCGTTATTCTACTATCCTTCTAATGAATGAAATAACATTAAATTCTAAAATGCAGTATTTCTCAATAAAAAAACAATACTTTACTTTTTAATAAAATTTTACCATTTGTCATATTATATTAAAAAAATAAAGAAAAAAATTCGTATCGTATCAACCCATGACTTTATCCATATATTTGAGGAATACTAAGAGTAAAGAAATTAATTTTTTAAGTACGTAAGTAAATGAAACGCATGCACACCACCACACCAACCAACATACATACATACATACTGCCGTCCTAAGTCGAAAATGAGTTTATGGTAGTGTATTCTTGCGATTTTTCATATCAAAATTAATGTATCTTCATACAAAAGTGACTTTTTTAAGCTATTAAATCTAACGTATCTGCATGCGCAGAGAAATAAGTAGTATCACCAATACTTGGCGAAAGTAACGTATCCAATATTTACTTCGGTCACTACCTTATCATGAAAGATTTAAAAGACTGAATCACTCCACATTGGAGACGAGGAGGTTAAGAGGTGATTTAATATTGAAGTATTCAAAATAATAAATAATCATTATTCGTGTGAAACGACCAACCTCATTATGTTCAATGAGAACCCTCATCTAAGAGGTCATACTCTTAGACTCCGAAAAGAAAATTCAAATAAGATTGTTAGAGATTCATTCTTTTCAAATAGAGTGGTTGAAGTTTGTAATAGTCATATGTATACATTAATAATGAATAATGAAGTGACGTAACTACTAAAGTGTTCATTTTTTTTTTAACTTTTCCTTAGAATTATCAAAACACAATAGAAAATAACCTCATGCACTAAAAAAAAGTTTAAATAAATCAATAATATATGAAGAAAAACACAAATTTAGAATAAAACTTTCAAGTACATTTATCACGATATTGTTGTTTTATCAGTTACGTTAAGTGGGCTTAGGACGGCAGCATACATATCATGAAATCACTGTGTTGAGTGCGTGCGCGTATTTAAAATACGATCTTCGGCATATACAAGAAGAATCATAAATGACCTCTGTTTTTTGTACAAAATCCTTATCTCCTTTCTAAAATCTCCCTTAATTGTCCTTCCAGAACGTTCCGTAATCCTAATTTATTCCACCTTAAGTTCTTATCCTCAAACTTATCTCGCAACTCATTCATCAACAGATCATGCAATACTTTCAACAAACTTCCTATTTCATTTGATATATTCACCTCCAACCTCTTTACTTTCAAAATTCATCTATATAAACACTTTTCCAATCCCTAATCCTACCCACACTCTTCCAAATCTCCCTCCCTTCTCCTTCTACTTTCTTTATGTTTCTTACATTCATCATCTTTCTATTCTTTATTTATGTTATATCTAATTTTACTTATATAAACTATATCTATTATCTTTCTATTTCTTCACCTATGTTATATCAAATTTATTTATAGAAACTACTTTGGTTTATATCATAACTTTGTTCATTTCTATTTTGTATTTCTTTAATTATAACTGTATGTTTCTTTCTCAAATAAAATAAAAATAAAAATAAAATAAAATATTCAAATAGGAAAAACTGCCACTTCCGGTCGTCAGATGTTGACCAAAATCACAGTATCTCTTACAGCTAACGTGAAAACTATAGATATGAAATTTCGACTTGATCGCCGGTGCAGTTTCTGAAATATTCTGTGGTAAACTTTTCGACAAAAAAAAAACGCCTACTTCCGGTTGATTGACTGATTTTAATGATTTAATTTTTCGTAACTAGCAATTTTTCTCAGGAGTACAGCATTACAATATTGTGACGATACTACATATTTAAAGGCCAAAAAAAATAAAAAACAACAAATCGTTCAAGAGTAAACTGCCATTTCTGCAGGAGGGATTTTGACCAAAATCACAGTATCTCTTGCGGCTAACGTGAAAACTATAGATTTGAAGCAGTTTCGGAAATATTCTGTGATAAAAGAATTTTAGAATTTTCTACAAGAAAAAAACCCTACTTTCGGTTGACTGATGTTGACCAAATTCCTTATGGTTCTTACACCTTACGTGATAATAACGGAGAAAACACACATACAAGTACACAGACATACAGACATTTTCCATAAATCATGAAAACGTGATCAGGGGATGATACTTGATCCAAATCAGTCAAAATCTAGAGGTCTAATTTTCACACGATCACAATACTTTATCCGATTAGGATAAAGTAATAAATATACATTGTATATGTAACTAGCGTCATCCAGTTCAAGTTACGTTAAGGGCCTCACAAGCCGGAGCGGATTATTGTCCGCTACAGCTTGTGAGGTCTTGAAGAATGCTTCCAAAGACGATCGCATGGTTTGTTTTGAAGTCATCATAAACTAACAGCCACAAATTAAAGCGGTATTTACGGACGACACCAAGTTTTGAAAATAGACAAAAAATTTAACAAATCGATACGAATATGAAGATTTTAAAACCTCGACACTTGTATATTGTCACCATTTCCAAAACGCAAATTAGCAACACGTGCACACCCTCAGTTATCAAACTGATACTAAAGCTTGCCATTAAAGTCAAATTTTTTGACAAATATGGCCAATTCATATTCTTGGGGACCGCGCACTCTTGGGCAACCCTACCCTATGTACATATGTACGTACCTATTATACATGTACTCAAATCTAACTAGTATTTCATTATAACCATGCGATACAGTAAGATCAAACACATGAAGAAGGGAAAGCAATCAAACATAATATTCATTTGACAGAACGTTCAATGCTAGATACAGATATTCCTGAACTAAATCGCAAGTCATACCCACGCAACAACGAGCATCCAATCAATTCATCAACAGCGCCAAGTATTAAACAACAGTGAAAAGCAATTACTGGCAAAAATAATAATAAATTGCCATACAGGAAACCATGAAATAAAAATCGTTCATAAACTGACAAGTTCGCACGTGAGTATATGTAACGTATTACATATTACTTACATACGTTCACTCATATTCGTTTGTACAGCATAGCAATGAGAACATAAATCGTCTCTGCGAAAATCCGCAAAGGCATTATTTACCCTCATATGTACATACAAAAAGTTACCTGCGATAATTCAATTACAACCGGTCATATATATGACCGGTTGTAAGGGGGAAGAAGTTTTGCAGACGCTTTTCATATTTGTTCAGATGAATGTGTTTGTAAGGCGGCGGGAAAAGTGAGAAAATTGTACAATCAAACGATGCAATTAAATACATCATCAACGATGGACCAAATGCCATGTGTTTGATTGTTAATTATTATTATTATACATGATTACAATGTATGAAATATGAAGATGTTAAGATTATAAGTTTATTTGATTAGATTCGTCATACATTAAATCTCACATTCATATAACAAAACGAAATACGTAGATAGTACATAATATTCAGATTCGTATCTCATCACAATTTATCTAAAGTTAATTTTGACCAACGATACACTACAATTTGTCGTTAATAAGACGTTATCAGATAAATTACTTTAAAATAGTGATGAATTCAAAAAAAAACCAATGAGTGTTAATCAGTCGTTGACTGCAACTGGTCGCCATACAAAAATGAGTGAGTAAGACGAACTCGGCTTGCGTTTCGATTTTGAAAAGGATTTTTAATGGATCATTATAATTTTTATTTTCAGTGTCAATCGACGACCAAACGTTGATCGTCAATTTGCACAATGAAGTTAGGAAAAATGTTGCGGACGGACATATTGAACTGCAACCGAAAGCCACCAATATGACAAACTTGGTAAGTGAGTCAAATTCAATTAAATTTCAATGTATTTTGATAATATTTAATTAATTTTATTCCGAATAGCAATGGGATGACGAATTAGCTAAGAAGGCTCAAGATTGGGCCGACAATCAGAAATTCTCTCATAATCAAAAATATTTCGATTATAAATTTAAGGGTAAGTTCATATACATACATAATTTATTATTTATTGTCTTTAAAAATGTGCATTAAAATTTGTTTTTCAGACATAATTACCATAGGACAAAACCTTTTCCTGACGGACACTTCCGATCACACCGATACAATACCAAAATGGGAGGACGCTATCTCTGCTTGGTTCAATGAACATGCAGAGTATAGGTATCGACCACTGGTTCGGGATCTGAAAACTCGATTCTACACCCAGGTGAAATATCCTATTTTTAATATATATTATTTAACTGACTACCAGTGAAACTAATTAATACATATAATCAAAGCTCGTATGGGCTAATACAACACATGTTGGTTGCGGAATACGCTCGTACTTGAATCTTGGAATGATGGCTAAGTTGTACGTTTGCAATTACGGACCAGCGTGAGTACCATTTTTTTATAAAACCAATCTAATACCGTAGTAGCTATGATCATTAGTGTATTCTAACATTATAATTATTAATTTTACAGAGGGAACATCATGGACCAATACCCCTACAAAAGAATTTGAAGGAAAACCTTACAATATGTATATATAAAAATAGAATATAACATTAATATCAAATATATGAAAATTATATATTATTAATATAATTTAAAAAATATGCGCAATAAACTGAATTTTTTTTCGTGCTACAAAAAAAACAATACTTTATCCGATATGGATAAAGTGATAGTTTTATGAAATGAAGTAGTTTCATGAAATATTTTAGTAACTGTGCGATTGTGTTTCTCAAATACTGTATGTGAAATAATTTCTTCATAGATTTATATTAAAAAGTAGATATTTTATCAGTTAATTGGCAAATGATTCATTTTTCAATATCAATAACGTCAATTTTGTTAATAAACTAACTTGTCCTTCAAAAAGTACATGATTCAAACGATGATCATATCTTATCGCGTTTGAATAGTATGACTATTACATCGATGAAATTGCTAACACTATTCGATAAATAATCTAATCCTTCAATTTATTATCATACATAGTAACAAGCCGTTACTAGTAACTATTTGTTGATAGTGTCAACGTCAATAGAAAAAAAAAACATTATATAAAATATTATAAAATTATTCGAGTCCAAGATTGACATTATTACACTGCATTCATATAAATCACCCCAATTTCATAGTGCTAACTTGCTGCATAAAATATTCAAATCAGATCCAGGTTTAATTAACCATCCACTTTGGTCAACCTTCGCAGTGTCATCGAGAAACTAGAGATTGACAGTAAATGGGATAAAAATAAAAAGTGCTGGATAATAATTGTCTTTTAAAACCAATGAATCTAAAGTTCTACATACTGATACGTCTATACTGTCAAAATTTGTAAAAATAATTCTAATATAGAGACTTTGTGAATATTAACTATCTGGTTACAATGATTTCTAAATAAAGAGGAAAAAAAATTGAGATCAATAGTAGGACAGTTTCAAAAATCAAAATTAAAATTAGCGAGACTTATCAGTTTTCCTTTAATTAGATTTGCGTAATTAGAGATAACGTCAGATCAAACAAAATTGGTTGGGCGGTGATTTATGTAGGTGGAAAGTAAATGACACAAATATAGATGAAATAACTGAAACGCAGAAGTTTAACTTTTAACCAAATATGTACATACCTTCACCGTCTCCATCTCTGACAATCGAATAACTCAAGGGTCCCCAACCCCAACCTTTTTGGTAAATGGGTAAAAATTCCAATATACAAAGCAAACAATTTAATTAACACTTCATTTTTAAATATTGACATCAAACCATCATTCACTTGAAGATCGATTAATTCTAATTGAAAATCTTCTTCAATATCGTTGATATCGATATCAAATGGATTTTGGAAAAATTGAAACACTTTTAAATTACTCTTAAAATCTATAAATCGATCTTCAAACGCTATCTGTAATAATTTAATATGTTGAATACACTTTTCGATTGGAAACTTCTGAATAGGTATATTTTTAGAAAAATTATCACAGGGAAAATGAGTAAAATTATTTTGCACAAGGTGATTTTTAAATAGCTCCAGTTTTGTTTCAGACGATTTAACATGATACTAGAAGTCGTTAACCAGTTTAGCGTTAGTCGTTAACCAGGGGTGACCCTGTAGCTACATATGTATTTAAAACATTGAGATGTTCACAGATATCAGTGAAAAAGACGATATAACCACTCGATAATTCAGGCCATCCTGTACCCAACCTAAATTCGCGAAAAGTAGACTTTTTTTAAAAATATCGACGAAAAATTGTGTCAATCGGAAACTGAATTCAAGCCATCCTGTACCCAACCTAACATCGCTAAAAG
The DNA here is from genome assembly GCA_022651745.1 of Parapsyche elsis. NCBI lineage: Eukaryota > Metazoa > Arthropoda > Insecta > Trichoptera > Hydropsychidae > Parapsyche > Parapsyche elsis. The sequence continues at coordinate 18,714,827 of JAGVSN010000001.1, read as the reverse complement.
AAGACTTTTATCTCAAATATCGACGAGAAAATGCATCAATCGAAAACTGAATTAAAGCCATCCTGTACTCAACCTAACATCGCTAAAAGATAACTTTTTTCACAAATATCGAAGAAAAAATGCGTCAATCGAAAACTGAATTCAAGCCATTCTGTACCCAACCTAACATCGCTAAAAGAAGACTTTTTTCTCAAATATCGACGAAAAAATGCATCAATCGAAAACTGAATTCAAGCCATCCTGTACCCAACCTAAATTCGCGAAAAGTAGACTTTTTTCACAAATATCGACGAAAAAATGCGTCAATCGAAAACTGAATTAAAGCCATCCTGTACTCAACCTAACATCGCTAAAAGATAACTTTTTTCACAAATATCGAAGAAAAAATGCGTCAATCGAAAACTGAATTAACGCCATCCTGTACCCAACCTTACTTCGCAAAAAGTAGACTTTTTTCACAAATATCGACGAAAAAATGCGTCAATCGAAAACTGAATTCAAACCATCCTGTACCCAACCTAAATTCGCGAAAAGTATACTTTTTTCACAAATATCGACGAAAAAATGCGTCAATCGGAAACTGAATTAAAGCCATCCTGTACTCAACCTAACATCGCTAAAAGAAAACTTTTTTCACAAATATCGACGAAAAAATGCGTCAATCGAAAACTGAATTAACGCCATGATGTACTCAACCTGACATCGCTAAAAGCAGACTTTTTTTTTAAATATTGACGAAAATTGTGTCAATCGGAAACTGAATTCAAGCCATTCTGTACCCAACCTAACTTCGCGAAAAGTAGACTTTTTTTTTCACAAATATCGACGAAAAAAATGCGTTAATCGGAAACTCAATTCAAGCCAAACTGTGGCCAACCTTACTTCGCAAAAGTAGACTTTTTTTCACAAATATCGACGAAAAATGCGTCAATCGGAAACTGAATTAAAGCCATCCTGTACTCAACCTAACATCGCTAAAAGAAAACTTTTTTTTCACAAATATCGACAAAAAAAATGCGTCAATCGAAAACTGAATTAACGCCATGATGTACTCAACCTGACATCGCTAAAAGCAGACTTTTTTTTTAAATATTGACGAAAAATTGTGTCAATCGGAAACTGAATTCAAGCCATTCTGTACCCAACCTAACTTCGCGAAAAGTAGACTTTTTTTTCAAAAAATACCTACGAAAAAAATGCGTCAATCGGAAACTGAATTCAAGGCATCCTGTACCCAACCTAAATTCGCGAAAAGTATACTTTTTTCACAAATATCGACGAAAAAATGCGTCAATCGGAAACAGAATTAAAGCCATCCTGTACTCAACCTAACATCACTAAAAGAAAACTTTTTTTCACAAATATCGACGAAAAAAATGCGTCAATCGAAAACTGAATTAACGCCATGATGTACTCAACCTGACATCGCTAAAAGCAGACTTTTTTCTTAAATATTGACGAAAAATTGTGTCAATCGGAAACTGAATTCAAGCCATTCTGTACCCAACCTAACTTCGCGAAAAGTAGACTTTTTTCACAAATATCGACGAAAAAATGCGTTAATCGGAAACTCAATTCAAGCCAAACTGTGGCCAACCTTACTTCGCAAAAAGTAGACTTTTTTCACAAATATCGACGAAAAATGCGTCAATCGGAAACTGAATTAAAGCCATCCTGTACTCAACCTAACATCGCTAAAAGAAAACTTTTTTCACAAATATCGACAAAAAAATGCGTCAATCGAAAACTGAATTAACGCCATGATGTACTCAACCTGACATCGCTAAAAGCAGACTTTTTTCTTAAATATTGACGAAAAATTGTTATAACAATCGAAGTTTGACATTTCACACAATCATACCTAACCATAGGCGCACCCAGGGGGGGGAGGCTTCGGGTCTTAAGCCCCCCCTAAAATTATTCTAATTCATTATTTCAAATTATATATGTAGTTGATATAAAATATTAATTATCAGGACTGTGGACTAATAACACTGAGCAACAAAAAATTAGGTTTTTCAAAACCCAGAGCGGAGATTAATAAATCTTTACTAAATTTGACCCATTAAATTCGAATCCGATAATGATTTGTGTTGAAATGCTCTCGTTTATGAGATATTTGCGATTTAAAAAATGTAAAAAATATGCATTTTTTTTTGGCTTTTCGGCCTATAACTCAAAATATAGTATTGCTGTGCTCAAAGTGAGTATTGAAATCAATAGTCAGATATTTTTCCTATTGATTGTGATTTTTTATTGCTTTGAAATACTTTTGATTAATTATCTAACGAATTTTTAAGGTCAAAAATATATTTTTTTCTTGTGTTATTTGGCATTTGTTTAGAGAAATTTATATTTCACCACGTTTATAAGGATTGGTTTTCTATTTTAATTTTTTTTTATTTTATCTAAACGTACTAATTCGAGCGGAAAATGATTTTAAATTACGTTATCAGATGCTCTCGTCGGAAGAAGACGACGTAGAGAGAGACAAAGAGAGAAGATTAAGATTCAAGCATTCAACTCTTCGACAAGCATTCAACTCTTCGAAAGCTAAAATCATATTTGAGAAATACTACATCTCAAGAACATTTGAATGGTATATGTAGCTCTTTTAAATATACATAGGCATATAAAATTAAGTCCTCAAGATATTTTAAATGAGTTTCAAAAAAAAAAAAAAATAGGACTATAAATATAAATATAAGCTTATACTATATTTTTTGTTTTAAAATAAAATATTCAAATGAATTCAAATTTTCATCCTGAAAAGTCCATACTTTTCCATATAATCTTTAATTTCCAGAAGTCCCCACATTTATTTTATTGAAAATGAAAATGCCGATCATATCATTAACGTAAAATATTTTGTAGATTAGCCCCCCCTTTCTAGGTGCGCGCCTGTATGTACCTAACACACCTTACGATAACATTTCATAAATGAGCTTTGTTTTAAGAGTCAGCAAACCTTTAACCAGCTTAGCAAAATCAAAAGAAACAGACTTCTTGCTTTGTGTTTGATCGGGTGATTATTATTATTATAGATTGATTGATGTGTTTGATCGATTGATTGATCGGGTGATTATTATTATTATAGATTATTTTTCGCATTTTGCGATAAATGCTATATATATGTATGCTAAAATTCAGGATATATGCGATTTTATGCTAAAATCCTAAAATATGCGAATAGATGCTAAAAATCACAAAAATTAATTTAAATTAATTTTTTTTTTTAGAAAAATATTAATAAAACAACGTTGAGACTTGTTTGTACACACTAACTAGCGAACTAATAACTGAAAGTTAAATTCAAATATTATTTTTGAGTTCTTAAAACAGTCTTGTCCATATTGACACGTTGGGTTGTGAACACCAACGTGTTCCCGGAATAAATAATACATATGTATGTACATCATACAGCGTAAAGGCCCATTTACACGGTGCGCCCAGTGATCCGTTCTGTATCCGGATCCGTTAAAGGTAAAAATTGACGGCACATTTGGACGATCCGTCCACGTATCCGATTCGTCGTTGCTTATTAGCATTGTCTTTTGCTTTAGCAGTGAAGAAACCAAGAAAATCCAGATATAAGTACTATAGCACAGTTTCCCAACCTTTATCGAGTGACGATCCCGATATATGTACATATTTGAAAAAGGCAAAAAATATTATTCAAACATCAAGACACCGATTAAAAATGATAGCCGTTCACTATCCACTGCTGGATGAAGGCCTCTCCAATCCTCTTCCATTCCTGTCTGTCTTGAGCAATCTGCATCCACTTGACTCCACACATTCTTCTCAATTCTTCAGCCCACCGTCCACTCTACCTTGCTTTCTTTCACATCCTCTCGAATACCATTCCAGTATTTATCACGTCCATCTGCCATCCATTCTTCTCGCTATGTGTCCAATCCAACTTTTTCACACGTTCTGCTATATCTGCTACTTTAGTCATAATTCTTACCCATGTATTCCTCTTACGATCTCTACTTGTTATACCAAGCATACATCTTTCCATGCTTATCCGTGTGCACTGGATCTCACGTAGCATTCTTGAATTTAGCATCCACGTTTCACATCCATACGTCATAAATTGTTTTTTAGTCAATATTTTTTTTAGTTTACTGTTTCAGTTGGTGACCCCACAGAAATAAGTTGGAACCCATGTACTATAACTATAGGATAGAAACGAAAAACCGGTACCGGAAAAAATTTAACAATTTATATCTCCGAAACAAATTACGTTACGGTACTGAAATACAAATCATTTCAAACTTCATTTAATCGCCGTTTTAATGGTATTGTAGTTTTTCTCCAAAGGACGAAAATGAAACGATTTATGTCAAAATTAACGCTTGAAAAAGATTTACAAAAAAACACATTTTATATGGAAACTTCATACAATCAAGCGCTAATTGTGGCAATAATAATAATCCGATTGGAAAAATATAATATCATTAGAAAGAGAACTAAATCATTTCAATTTTTGAACTGTGCGTTATAAATAAATTGTAAAAAATAAAGGTACAGGTCTCGCACCCAGAGTTGAGGTGAACCAACACACTCAAATTGTGTGTCTGTGAATAGTGAATAATATGAATTTTCACTAAATGTAACAATAAAAACGCTCTGTCTCTTTCGCGCGCGTAAATGTTACGAGTGTAACAGAGACAACATTGTTTTGTATATTTTTATTTTGTGAAATACAGCATGTTTATTCAGTCTTCGATTTTTATATCGTTTGTTGGTTTAATTAGAGTAGTTAGTTTAATAGTTTAGTTAGAGTTTAGTTTGAATATACCGTATGCAGAGAAAAACACAAAACCCATTTTATATGACATAATACTAAAGAATAAGCCAAATTACCAAAAATTTGTAAGTATTTGAAAAAATCCTGGAAGATCACGGACATAGTGTACTGCACCTACCACCCTTCCACCCAGAACAAAACCCTATAGAGTTACTGTGGGGTATTATTAGGGATAAAGTTAAAATTAAATGTTAAAAAAAAAATTTGCATCAGCCTGTATACTAAAAATGCACAAGTGTGTGTGTGTGGTTCACCTCAACTTTGGCTGCGCGGCCTATACCTATCTTTTTTTCGTGTTCATCATGTAAATGTACAAAAAGTTTTTTTTTTGTAACCACATATAAAGTATATTTCAATAAATTTCGCTATAAAATCGTGATCCCGCGCCATTTTGAGTTATGTTGTTGACGCGAACTTCCTAACAACTGAAACAATTTACACACACGTTCGTAGGGATGACTATTAAAAAAGTCGGGACGATAATAATTCATTGTTCGTCCATTATTATTTTCGTTTACACGTACGTTTATCGGACAGCGCGTTAAAACCGAAGACGGAACGGACCACAAAACTGATCGTGTAAATGGGTCTTAACTCTGCTAAATAAAACACGATAAGACGTTATCAAACTAATGAATGCCTTTAAAACAAAATTGACAATTTCAAATAAAAAGTGATCATTGCGAATCGTGCGTAGATCGTAAAAGGTCGCAAACGATATACATACAAAAATGTCCGGTGAGTAAGACATGAACTCGACTTGAGTATCGATTTTGAGACAGATCGAATGCATCATCGTAATTTTGTTTCCAGCGTCAAGCGATGACCAGGCGGTGATCGTCAATGTGCACAATGAGTGCAGGAAAAAAGTTGCCGATGGACTAATAAAACCGAAAGCCACCAATATGACATACTTGGTAAGTGAATCAAATTTAACACAATTTCAATGTATTTTGATAATATTTAATTAATTGTATTCCTAATAGCAATGGGATCAAGAATTAGCTCGTGGGGCTCAAGCTTGGGCCGACAGAAAACAATTCTCTCACAATCCAAATCGCACCCATTGTAAGTGTCCGAGTCAATTGACATAAATTTGATTTTTTATTGTATTTAAAAGGTGCTTTAACATTTCATTTTTATTACCAGCCAAGTTTACCGTCGGAGAAAATCTGTACATGACGTTCACTTCCAACAACTCTGATTCAACACCAAAATGGAAGGAGACTATCACTGGTTGGTTCAATGAACATAAAGATTATAGATATCGCCAACTGGTTTCGGATCCAAAGACTGGACACTACACTCAGGTGAAATATCCTATTTTTTATATTTTTTATTTAATAGGCTACCGATGAAATTAATACATTGTACATAATTAAAGGTCGTCTGGGCTAATACAACACATGTTGGTTGCGGAATGAGCTCGTACAAGAATCAAGGAATGTTCGCTAAGTTGTACGTTTGTAATTACGGACCAGCGTGAGTACCATTTTTTTTTTATTTATTTAAGCACATTTTAATTAATTGGAATCTTATACCGTAGTAGCTATAACATTATAATTGTTAATTTTACAGCGGCAACTTTATGGGCCAATACCCCTACAAAGTATGAGTGCACAGTTCATATATGTATGTATTAAATGAAATTATATCCTGTTAATTCATATTTAAATATTTGCAAGGAAGAACTTAAACTTTATATATAGGTATAACATATGTATATGAAAATTATGTATTATTATATTTTATAAATATATTTAATTTAAAAACAAAACGTGTTTGTATTCGCAATAAACTGATTTTTACTTCATATTTGTGTTTTTTACCGGCCATTACAATCCATTAGGCTTTCAAAATTTTTCGTCAGCTGGAAGTGGAACTTCCTTTGGAAAACCACCTACTTTTTGTGTAATCTTTGGAAGGTTTTTCCAGCAAAACATATTAAGCTGAAATTTTGCATATGTAGTAGGTGTAACGACCTCCAAAATAATATAATTTTTTTACACTTTTTATCCAACTGGAAGTAGTACTTTTGGTTTAATAGTATAATCCTTAAAGCAAAAATTAGTCAACCGGAAGTTGGATTTTTTTCTTGTAGAAAAGTCAAAAATCCTGTTAGCACGGAATATTTCCGAAACTACCAAGCCGATCAAGCTGAAAATTTATATTTATAATTTTCAAATAAAATTTAAGAGTTGATAAGATTTTAATCAAAATCCGCTGACCGGAACTGGTAGTGTTTCCTATTTGAATATATGCCGAAGATCGTATTTTATATACGCGCGCGCACTCAACAAAGTGATTTCACAGTGATACAAAAAAATTATTTCGTTACTTTTTGTATTCCTCAAATATTTTCTTCATGCTATCATCCGATATGGATAAAGTAAAAATTTGAATGGCGTGGAATATTTTAGTAACTGGGCGATTATGTTTTTCCAATACGGTATGTAAAAGTAGATATTTTTATCAGTTAATTGACAAATGATTCATTTTTACAATGACAATAGCGTCATTTTTGGTAATAAACTAACATATCCTTCAAAAAGTGCGTATTTCAAAGTTATTTTTTTTTATGATCATGTCTTATCGAGTTTGAATTGTATGAGTGTTGTGTCATTGAACTTGCTTATACTATTCGATGAATAATCTAATCTTTCAATTTATTACCAAATACCAAAGGCGATTGCTACGCTGTATTATTCCATTTTTTAGTTTACTTTTTTATTGAAAAATTTTCATTAAATTTTACTTAAAATAAATCACAAATTATACTTAAAACAAATCCTTAAATTTAATTCACATTTTTTTATAATTATGTAATATTAAATACATATACGTAATTTTACAAATTATTCGTCTAAGTCGCTGCAAATAAATCGTAAAAAATAAGCATGAAGATTTTCGATGTACTGTGCGAGACGCGCCGTTGGTTGACTTAAAACTTAAATTCTGATGTGAATATGCTCCCAAACGCCTGACGTCACAGCCACCTCTAAACCCGACTTAAAATCATCTACAGCTCAAATATGTACGTGTAGACAAAAATAAAAAATACTGACATAAATAACCAATTCTTATAAACACGCTTAAATTAAAAAAATGACAAACCTAACGCATAATAACACCGCGAAAAAATCCGAAAGAAAAAAAAATTTTGACGTTTAAAATTTGCTAGACAATTATGTATAAGTATTTTAAAGCTTTCAAATATCACAATTAATAGCAAAACCATCTAAATATTGCTTTCAATACTCATTTTAATACAGAAGTACTAAATTTTGAGTTACAGACCGCAAAAGTCAAAAAAATGATAAAATTGTCCATTTTTTTAAATGCTCATATCTTTTTAAACGAGAGCCAACCAAAAAAATTCATTATCATATTCGAATTTAGAGGGTAAAGATTGACTAATTACCGTTCCGGTAGTTTTTTTGGTTGCAGTGTTACTATCGACAGTATCGACACATCAGCACATTTAAAATTCACATACATACATATAACAATCGAAAATTTGACATTTCACGCAATCATACCTAAACAACTTGCGATAACATTACATATGTACATGTATGGGCTTTGTTTTAAGGTTCAGCAAACCTTTCCAATCTGTCATAGTGCTGATAATTCTTTATGAAACACTGGTACGGACGATTATCGAATTTTCATCTATTATATGGAGCCCTTGTAATAAGACCCATACACTAAAATTCAAAAGAAGTTCCTTCAGTACCTTTATACATATGGTAGCATTTTGACGATACCCCTGGTTGTATCCGAGTGCTTTCTTACTGGGAACCCTAGGCTTCTTCTGTCTACCTGAGCAAGCATTTCTTTCAAATTGCTGTTTGGCTTGATGCACAAACCCCAAGTTCTTGCTGATCTAAAGTAGTGGGTCCCGTGACAATTCAGAAGTCCTGGGCAGCATCTTCAGCTCTACCCACTCCGCTCACCAGTAGCTACATGGAATCATCAACCTGCTCAATCAAATATCAGGCTCCTTCAAACTGTTTTCTGGGAGCTATCCAAAACTGGTTGAGGTCATTTTAAGCTCCATAAACACTTAAGCTCATTTTAAACTTAAGCTTATTGTATTACATATTATATCTATGTATGTATGTATGTACCTACATATGTATATTATCGTATTATATATGTTTGTATGATGATTACCCTGCATGACGATCTGTAATCGGGTAAATAAATAAATACATCAACCTGAAACGATCTAATAAAATATAAAAGTTACACACTCGAGATATCCAACTAGCAACGTTCTAATAATAGACAGGCGACTGATGTCAAATTGGCATTAATTCAGTTCATAGGCACACAATCGGGATTCAGGGTACCTCCTGTGCCGTATAATCGCAAACACTGAATATTATACACGACACTAATACAAATCGCTTCTCAAACACGTATCACAAACAAGACTGTCTATGGATAATACGGTTATAATTAATATTGACATATTCCTGCCACTGTATAAACCCTTACCCTAGGTCGTCTTCGTAACGTTGAATATAATTTTTTTTATATTTTTTAAACACGATACTTTGTATGCATGTTATATCCACTATGAATATTACTGTTAGAGTACATATTGGTAATATTTTAATCGTTCGCGATGAGAAACAGGTTAAAACGAAATCTATCTTCCTCAATCGGGCTTTTCTAGTTTCGTGTGACAAGTTAGAGATAGTTCCATCGAACAGGATCGCGCCATTATCGTAATTACCTAGAACACACACATATGTATATATATGTATGTATATACGCGCACACATGCGCAAAATTCCTTTTTGCTCGGTTCCCGTTAACACTGTCCACTCCATCATGCTGATGAAAATCTCGTGATCCCTCGTCAATCACGCTTCTTTTGACCTACGTTTTTATTTTGCATAGTGCTAGTTTTTCTTTCGTAGTGGAAAACTGACGTGTGCATAATTTCGCTCTAGCTGTAAGTTTCTCGTATGTTGTTAGCGCGCTCGCTAGTGCTCTTATTGTGTGCAAAACATTTCGCTAACGCGCCTGAAGCATTCTACGAATTACGTACAAACAAAATTTAACCACATATGTACATAACACGACATGATTGTTGCTTTGTATCGATCTATCGCTGCATTTATTGCACTTATTTTGCGCATTCCGATTAAATGTTTACTAGTGAATATATTTGGACCTGTACTCACCAGGTTCCAATAGTTCGGTGAGTGCAGGGCCAAAATTTTTGTTAATCTACATAATACATAGTAATAAATAGTTTAATTCGCTAGCTGATATGAATACTGGAATTAAAATAGGCGCTAAGTGCCAAAAACTTGATATAGAGTTATACGCATTTTTTTAAATAAAATCAAAACTCATTATGAAAGTACCTATTTATTTTTAATTACTATCACTGTTCAGACAATTGAATTAACATTTACCAAAAAAAACTATTTTTATCAATAATGGCATAAAAACGTTATCAAACATCAGCTTTTCATAAACAATCCAAGTGCCTACAGTAATTTCATGAAAAAGGGACTGTATGCCAAGCTCTCTATCCATAATACGGCACTAAATGACAAATTAATGTGAAAAAAAAACGTGAGAGATGTTATGTTTGCAGTGCAGTGGTGTGAAACTATGAAAGATTAAATATTTAATATCGTAATTAAAAATTAAAAACAATTTTATTTATTGTTGAGATCATATGTCCCACACGTATCACTGCGTTTATGTCCAACTTTTAAATTAACAAATGACTTCTTAAAAATATTCGAATAATATTTGTATGTGATTTCCGTTTCCGGATATATGATTTTGAAATTTTTTGTTACACTGAACCTGTAAAAAAATTCAAAATAAATCTACAAACTTAAAAATATTTAATTAAGCAAAGGTTGGCTACCACTAGTTGAACTGACTATTTGAAATGTACATAGCATGGCGGAATAAAATGACGCTAACCTCGAAATTTGGTGTTTTTTTGCTGAAATAACTTTGTCAGATGTTGATGTATATTCTTTGCCAGCATCTTTTAACTTCTTCCGGACAATATGAACACTTTTATCACCAGGTTTTCGCTTTATAGAGCACGTAGATTGACAATCGCCTTCAGCCATTGTCATACAATAAATCGGCAACTGTCACTTGTATGTAGCAACTAAAATTTTTTTTTTTGCACATTGGCCTTATTTAAGATTATTGGCGATGGCAGATAGAATCCGAATCTGCAAAAATCAGCAAAATTCTTTTTTTGGCACTTAGCGCCTATTTTAATTCCAGTATTCATATGTGTATGACAAAGTTCACAATATTATATTTTATTATATAACTAGACTAGTAGAGTATTGCCCGTTGTCGATCAGCGGGTATTTGTTATCGGTATATGAATGCACTAACAATTGCGTTTACCATGGGGGAAAATATTTGATAAATAATTCAAATTAAAGGTATAGTCAGGCGATAGCTCAGTGGTTAGAGCGTTAGTCTTTTCAGCGAAGGTTCGGGGTTCGATCCCCGTATGTTGAAATGAATTTCTGGAAGGATTTTTCGATATTAATTATTATTATCGTCATTGGCAAAATGTGGATATTACTAAATTCAAATCGGCCGACATCTGTTAGAGTTTGCCAAAAAATCGGCACCTCGTATCCATTATTCCCTGTTAATCGAGTCCGGATCCTTGTGTTCTTAGACATGTTGGTTAAATTTTCTCCTAACAAACAAACATAAGAAATGCGTCGAACATTCTTAACTTCCTTATTTATTCAAAAAAATTGCATCCACGTCATAAACAAATATATGTAGTTACAATGTATACCCTGGAAAAAGTCTAAAATGTGCTACTTTGGAAAAAGGTATACAAATATAAATAAACAATATTTAATCTTTTTCAACTGTAGATATTAAACAAATATTAGCAGTATTCAACTCAACCAAAAATGTATCTGTAAGTACTTCAAATGTCAATATTGAGATATGTATATAACTTCTGTTATAATAGTTAAACCTTGTATAATGACTAGAGTTTGAAATTTAGTAGTACTAATCTCAAAGCCGAGTGGAGGGGGAAAATCGGCTTACAGGGCCGCATGGGAAATTTTTCATAATATTTAACGAATTTTGATTGACAGCACATTTTTTACTTAATCCATATCGGAGTTATTATATTATCCACATTTCGCCCTCTACTAATCGGGAGGATAGTGCTACTAATTCTCCAGCTTTAATAATGACTTTTGAAACAAAGCGACCAGCTCAGGGGGAGGAAGTGGGGGGAGAAGTGTTCAACCGTGAATCGTCGAGTGTGTGCAAAAGCGATATGAATCTATATGGAGGGGTAAGAGAGGGATGAGAAGCAAAACGATGCAGTGCGGTTTAGCAATGTTCGATGCAAAATTTGATGGTAGCATATACGACAAAGCTGAATGGTAGGGGTTTCGGTTGCGGTCGTGGCTGTCGCCAAAACGCACGTGTGCAAATGCAAATTGCAACGGTTTATCAACGCCGGGCGATTGCTGCAATCTCGAATATCCAACGAAGCGCGGTGTAAACTAGCCTTTAGAAGTGCAATTGTGTGTACAATGCGAACGCAGCTAGCCCCTTGATTTGTTTCACCTGAATAATGCCCGGATCAAGTGCACAACTGGTGCATTGTGCGATGTGGATAAATATTCCAATTAATACTTAGTGGGTTGCGAAATCGATGAATGAAAGCGAGCCCCTTTTCAATAAATGAGATATAGTTTCATTAGCCAGTTTGCCCGTCACATGACGGTGGATTTTAACCCCACCTCCAACCCTCACCCATGCCCGCTGATTTTTACAATAGCAGTACAGCTCATAGCCCATTGATTGAATGGATGTGTGGCCATAAAATCGCGTTGTCGACTAGAACCAGCTTTGACAGATAGCAACTTGTTGCCAAAGCACCGCCGAAATTTTCGCTTGTTATGTTGGCAATGATAGCGTGACCGCAACGACCCAGTAAGCAGGCAGACGCTTTCGCTAATATAATATATATGAATAGTAATAGTAATATTGTACACCTAGGAGTATATCGTAAGTACAGCTTATCGAAACGTATAGAAGATTGATGACACAATAATGTACATAACAAACGTATACATATACGAAATTTAATCAGACAATAAACTATCAACACTTATTTTTCGATTTCTCGTGTTTTGTGTTTTGTTAAAATATCGATATAAATACTTTTAAGTGGAATTATAACTACATATGTATATACATATGTAGATCTACGAGATTATTGGTATTATTATCAATCAAATGAAGATTGATTATAGTGGCATCGTTTTTATAAATCCTATAATATATCGATTGAATAAGAAACGTATGTATGTATGTATGTATTTCATATAAGCTTGCTATGCTTAAAAAGGAAGGCATACAACCAATGCGTACAGCCAGTTATGACGTATGGATGCCGAACGTAGATGCTGAATTCAAGAATGTTTTGTAAGATCTAGTGCACACATAGAAGTATGAAAAGATGTATGCTTTGTATAACAAGAAGAGATCGTAAGAGGACTAGATGGGTAAGAAGCACAATATATAGCGGAACATATGTCAAAATTGAAGTTGCAATGGGCTGGACGCATATTGAGAAGAAATACTGGAATGGTATCCGAGAAGATGCGAAAAAAAGCAAGGTAGACCGAGTGGAAGATGGGCTAATGACAATTCATTATTCAATTACATATACAAGAATGTTCAATTATTATTAAATTATTAAAAAAATTCAATTATACAAGAATGTGTGAAGTCAAGTGGATGAAGATTTCTCAAGATAGACAGGAATGGAAGAGAATTGTAGAGGCCTTCATCCAGCAGTGAATGGTGAATAACTGAAAATGGTGATGAAGAATATAAACTTATAATTTAAAAACATTTTGTTGACGTGTGTGATTCTTTCACGCCTGAAGTTTGTACAACATTTTCTCCATCTTTTAGTATTAGCACGGGGTACTAGAACTTTTTTAGTAAAACGTGTGGACAAATTTTGTCATTTCGAATACATACGTTGCCGATTTTATCAAATTTATACTACATGACGACGGTTGTTAGCACCGAGCAATTCCTTTTGGTAAAAATTTTCACTTAAATTTCTCACAACACGACTGACCCAGTTTTTACGACACAACAAATTTCCGCATATTTTCCTCCCCTGGTTTGCGGTTATCCGATTTTCCGTGACACGGTAATAACATTTCCATGTGCATATTTCGGTCAATTGTTTTGCATGATACGATTTTCCTTGATTTCGTAAAATTACTAACCGACAACAACACATTCGCTTTCGGAGAAATGCGCTGCGATGAAATTGCTTCAAATTAAAGGCACAAAAACAACTTAAAATTTTTCATATATGTATGTATGTACAGCGCTATTCAAAAGTTGCACACGATGAATTTCACGATTATCAATCAAAGTCAAAAGATACGTAGACACAATGGAAAATTGCACATCATGTTTAACACTGACTTTTATCGTGCAACACTATATTACATTGACACAATAGTCTGATTGATTGCTGCAATATAATTACTAAACGTACATTAACATATTGAAACGTTCAGATTCCCCGTATTTAACATCCGATACAGAAATTGATTAAAAATTTCGCATGGGGCCTCACCCCGGGCTCCAACCCCTTCCAAAAACCGTCTACGGTCTAAGTTAGAATACCATGAGATGGTATACCAAATTTGGTGGTTCTAAATAATTGAAAACTGTTTATTTGTAACATTCAACTGTATAGTATACATATTATGTACATACATAGATGTCGCTTAACAAGTGTGTTACTTTTAAAATAAATTGTATTTTAAATATGTATTTTAAAATTAGTGTTACTTTTAAAATAAATATTTTTATAAAAATTATTATTATAAATAAATAAGACTGTCATATATGCATTTTAAGACAACCCAACCCGTTTTTAGAGTTGTTACAAAAATTATTTTATTTATTTTTGATCAATTTAAAATACATATGTATAGGTATGTACTACAACTACAGCGTCTTTCTGCCTGCATGTCTGGGTCGTTGCGGTCACGCTAGCATTACCAACAAACAAAATTTAGCGGTGTGTTGGCGACAAGCCGCCATCTGTCAAAACTGATTCGATTCGACAACGCGGTTTTATAACCGCACACCCATTCAATCAACGTTGCACTATACCAGGGGTCCCCAACCTTTTTGGGAAATGGAAAAAAATCTTATTGGAATCCAATTCAAACCAATTTGCATATATTTTTTATATATGTACATACATAATTTTTACTTTATCCTAATCGGATATAGTATTGTGATCGTGCGAAAATTCGACCTCGAGATTTTGACTGATTTGTATCGAGTATCATCCCCTGATCACGTTTTCATGATTTCTGGAAAATGTCTGTATGTCTGTATGTCTGTGTGTCTGTGTACTTATGTGTGTGTGTGGCTGTATGTGTGTTTTCTCCGAAACTATCAAGTCTATCAACCTGAAATTTCATATCTATTATTTTCACGTAAGGCGTAAAAGCTATAAGGAATTTGGTCAACATCATTCAACCGGAAGTAGGGTTTTTTTCTTGTAGAAAATTATAAAATTCTTTTACCACAGAATATTTCCGAAACGGCTCCGGGAATTTTGTCAAAATTTCATATCTATAGTTTTCACGTTAGCCGTAAGAGATACTGTGATTTTAGTCAACTTCTGACGAGCGAAAGTGGCAGTTTACTCTTGAACGATTTTTTTTTTTATTTTTTTTTCGACCTTTTAAATATGTAGTATCGTCACAATATTGTAATATTGTAGTTTTGAGAGAAATTTATATTTAAAAAAAATAAATAATTAAAATTAGTCAACCGGAAGTAGGTTTTTTTTTTTCGTCGAAAAGTTTACGACAGAATATTTCCGAAACGGCTCCGGGAATTTTGACGAAATTTCATATCTATAGTTTTCACGTTAGCCGTAAGAGATACTCTGATTTTTTTTTTTTTTTTTGACCTTTTAAATATGTAGTATCGTCACAATATTGTAATATTGTAATTTTAAGAAAAAATCATATTTAAAAAAAAATAAATAATTAAAATTAGTCAACCGGAAGTAGGTTTTTTTTTTTCGTCGAAAAGTTTACGACAGAATATTTCCGAAACGGCTTCGGGAATTTTGACGAAATTTCATATCTATAATTTTCACGTTAGCCGTAAGAGATACTGTGATTTTAGTTAACTTCTGACAAGCGAAAATGGCAGTTTACTCTTGAACGATTTTTTTTTTTTTTATTTTTTTCGACCTTTTAAATATGTAGTATCGTCACAATATTGTAATATTGTAATTTTGAGAGAAAATCATATTTAAAAAAAAAAAAATAATTAAAATTAGTCAACCGGAAGTAGGTTTTTTTTTTTTCGTCGAAAAGTTTACGACAGAATATTTCCGAAACGGCTCCGGGATTTTTGACGAAATTTCATATCTATAGTTTTCACGTTAGCCGTAAGAGATACTGTGATTTTAGTTAACTTCTGACGAGCGAAAATGGCAGTTTACTCTTGAACGATTTTTTTTTTTTTTTTTTTTTTTTGACCTTTTAAATATGTAGTATCGTCACAATATTATAATATTGTAATTTTGAGAGAAAATCATATTTAAAAAAAAATAAATAATTAAAATTAGTCAACCGGAAGTAGGTTTTTTTTTTCGTCGGAAAGTTTACGACAGAATATTTCCGAAACGGCTCCGGGAATTTTGACGAAATTTCATATCTATAATTTTCACGTTAGCCGTAAAAGATACTGTGATTTTAGTTAACTTCTGACGAGCGAAAATGGCAGTTTACTCTTGAACGATTTTTTGTTTTTTATTTTTTTTTGACCTTTTAAATATGTAGTATCGTCACAATATTATAATATTGTAATTTTGAGAAAAAAATCATATTTAAAAAAAAAAAAAAATTAAAATTAGTCAACCGGAAGTAGGTTTTTTTTTTCGTCGAAAAGTTTACGACAGAATATTTCCGAAACGGCTCCGGGAATTTTGACGAAATTTCATACCTATAGTTTTCACGTTAGCCGTAAGAGATACTGTGATTTTAGTTAACTTCTGACGAGCGAAAATGGCAGTTTTTTCTAATTTGAATATATGCCGAAGATCGTATTTTACATACGCGCGCGCACTCAACACAGTGATTTCATGATATGTATGTTGGTTGGTGTGGTGCTGTGCATACGTTTTATTTACTTGCGTACTTAAAAAAATAATTTCGTTACTGTTTGTATTCCTCAAATATATGGATAAAGTCATGGGTTGGCCACACCCGAATTTTTTATATACATTTGCGGATTACTTTCAATCTGTTTATGATGACACTCCGCCGAAGCTGGACCCCATTGATGCAGTAAGGTATTCATCCGTTGATAGTAGATTGATTTCATTGCATAATAGCATTGATGAATCTGATGTAAGAGATGCTTTAACTAATTTGGCTCCAAAGTGTTCTTATGGTCCAGATTTAATTCCATCAGCTCTTGTTCGGGCTTCGGCCTCTCAATTGATCAAACCACTAACTTTCATATTTAATCTGGCGGTGAATTCTGATACTTTTCCTGATAGATGGAAGAAATCTAGAATAAAACCGGTCCATAAATGTGGGCCAAGGAACGTTATTGGAAATTACCGACCAGTGGCAATACTTTCTGCTTTCGCGAAAGTATTTGAAACTATTTTACATAAATATATCTATGCTAAAGTTGATCCATATATTGGAAATATTCAGCATGGATTTAGGAAGAAGCATTCCACAACTACTAATTTATTAGTATTCAGCAATTATATTATTCAGAATTTGGATTTAGGTTCTCAGGTTGATGTCATCTATACAGATTTTAAAAAGGCGTTCGACATGGTAGATAATGATGTGATGCTTAGGAAATTGGCTTCATTTGGTTTCTCATTTAGCTCCATCGTTTTTTTTTCTTCATACTTTCAAGGTAGAAGTCAGTATGTTGACTTCTGTGGTTTCAATTCTGAAACATTTCTTGCTTATTCTGGAGTGCCTCAATGGTCTAATTTGGGACCACTGCTTTTCATCATTTTCATAAATGATGTCAGTAGTGTAATTAATTCTTCGCGAATTCTTCTATTCGCCGATGATCTCAAAATTTATAGGAATATGGTTGACATTGAATCTTGTCAGTTGTTACAGGATGACGTAGATGCATTAGTTGAATGGACTCGTACAAGCAATATGGAATTCTGCATTCATAAATGCAGGGTGGTCAGCTATACGAGATCCAATAATCCTACTGTCTTCAACTATTCCATAAATGATGTAGCATTGGAGAGGGTAATGGAAATTGTTGACCTTGGAGTCATTTTTGATTCAAAGTTAAATTTCCATTCCCAAATTCTTAATGTAGTTAAATTAACATTAAATCTTCTAGCCTTTTTAATAAGGAACTCTGGGTTATTACGCAATGTTGACGTAATTAAGATTCTTTATTATTTCATAGTTTTATCTAAACTTGAATATAATTCGTTAATTTGGTTTCCTCATGAACAGTCGTACATTGATATGTTGGAAAGGGTAGATAAAAAATTTGCCCGTTACATATATAAAAGGATGTACGGCTACTACCCTTTTCTCTTCCCAACAAAATTCGTTAGGGGTATGACTGGCATGAGGTCTTTGGAGTGGAGGAGGAAAGTATCCCTGTTGAAACATGTGTTCATGATTATAAATGGACATATGTTCAATGGTGAAATACTAGAGCTTCTCCAACTTTACACTCCGGAATTTTATTGTCGTGCACGGGTCATGAGCTATTTGTGGTGCCGGGGTACAGAACAATGCTTATGGGGGTCCAGCCCGGTGATTACTGCTCTTAAATTATTTAATTCATTGTCGACTGATGTTGACATTTTCAACATCAGCCTGGCGCAGTTTGTAATCAAACTAAAAATTTGTAAATTCTAGTATTATTTTGTTATTTTTTTTTTTTTTGTTTGATTTTCTTATGTTTTTTTTTTTTTTTATACATATTATATTATATTCTAACTTCTATGTATCTTTTTGATTTTCTTATTATTTTCGTTTTTATATGTATATGTACATACATATGTATATGTAATCTATATTTTGGGCTAAAAACCTGTTAATAAATAAATAAATTAAAAAAAATAAGTTTGTATGTATGTAAAAAAATTTCCATATTTTTTGATTTAATATATGTACATATTTAGTTTGGGAAAACGTCTGTTCGCATATGTATGTGCTACCAAAAATTGATACAATTTTTTTAGCAAATGCTTTTATTTTTGGATAAAATCAGACTCCTCCAATATATGTAGCATAAAATTTAATTAACACTTAATTTTTAAATATTGACTTCAAACCATCATTCGCTTGAAGATCGATTAATTCTAATAGAAAATCTTCTTCAATATCTTTTATATCGATATCAAATGGATTTTGGAAAAATTGAAACACTTTTAAATTACTCTTAAAATCTATAAATCGATCTTCAAACGCTATCTGTAATAATTTAATATTGTGCATACTGTTTTTGATGGGAAAATTCTGAAAAGTATATTTTTAGTAAAATTATTTTGCACAAGATGATTTTTAAATAACTCCAGTTTTGTTTCAAACGATTTAACATGATACAAGAAGTCGTTAACAAGTTTAGGTCGCCCCTGTAGCTACATATTTAAAACATTGAGATGTTCACAGATATCAGTTAAAAAGACGATATAACAAATATTTCACAAATATCGACGAAAAAATGCGTCAATCGGAAACTGAATTCAAGCCAAACTGTACCCAACCTAACTTCGCAGAAAGTAGACTTTTTTCCCAAATATCGACGAAAAAATGCGTCAATTGGAAACTGAATTCAAGCCATCCTGTACCCAACCTAACTTCGCAAAAAGAAGACTTTTTTCACAAATATCGACGAAAAAATGCGTCTATCGGAAACTGAATTCAAGCCAAACTGTACCCAACCTAACTTCGCAAAAAGAAGACTTTTTTCACAAATATCGACGAAAAAATGCGTCAATTGGAAACTGAATTCAAGCCATCCTGTACCCAACCTAACTTCGCAAAAAGAAGACTTTTTTCACAAATATCGACGAAAAAATGCGTCAATCGGAAACTGAATTCAAGCCAAACTGTACCCAACCTAACTTCGCAAAAAGAAGACTTTTTTCACAAATATCGACGAAAAATGCGTCAATTGGAAACTGAATTCAAGCCATCCTGTACCCAACCTAACTTCGCAAAAGAAGACTTTTTTCACAAATATCGACGAAAAAAAATGCGTCAATCGGAAACTGAATTCAAGCCAAACTGTACCCAACCTAACTTCGCAAAAGAAGACTTTTTTTCACAAATATCGACGAAAAATGCGTCAATCGGAAACTGAATTCAAGCCAAACTGCACCCAACCTAACTTCGCAAAAGTAGACTTTTTTTCCAAATATCGACGAAAAAAATGCGTCAATTGGAAACTGAATTCAAGCCAAACTGTACCCAACCTAACTTCGCAAAAAGAAGACTTTTTTCACAAATATCGACGAAAAAATGCGTCAATCGGAAACTGAATTCAAGCCATCCTGTACCCAACCTAACTTCGCAAAAAGAAGACTTTTTTCACAAATATCGACGAAAAAATGCGTCAATCGGAAACTGAATTCAAGCCAAACTGTACCCAACCTAACTTCGCAAAAAAAAGACTTTTTTCACAAATATCGACGAAAAAATGCGTCTATCGGAAACTGAATTCAAGCCAAACTGTACCCAACCTAACTTCGCAAAAAGAAGACTTTTTTCACAAATATCGACGAAAAAATGCGTCAATTGGAAACTGAATTCAAGCCATCCTGTACCCAACCTAACTTCGCAAAAAGAAGACTTTTTTCACAAATATCGACGAAAAAATGCGTCAATTGGAAACTGAATTCAAGCCATCCTGTACCCAACCTAACTTCGCAAAAAGAAGACTTTTTTCACAAATATCGACGAAAAAATGCGTCAATCGGAAACTGAATTCAAGCCAAACTGTACCCAACCTAACTTCGCAAAAAGAAGACTTTTTTCACAAATATCGACGAAAAAATGCGTCAATTGGAAACTGAATTCAAGCCATCCTGTACCCAACCTAACTTCGCAAAAAGAAGACTTTTCTCACAAATATCGACGAAAAAATGCGTCAATCGGAAACTGAATTCAAGCCAAACTGTACCCAACCTAACTTCGCAAAAAGAAGACTTTTTTCACAAATATCGACGAAAAAATGCGTCAATCGGAAACTGAATTCAAGCCAAACTGCACCCAACCTAACTTCGCAGAAAGTAGACTTTTTTCCCAAATATCGACGAAAAAATGCGTCAATTGGAAACTGAATTCAAGCCAAACTGTACCCAACCTAACTTCGCAAAAAGAAGACTTTTTTTACAAATATCGACGAAAAAATGCGTCAATCGGAAACTGAATTCAAGCCATCCTGTACCCAACCTAACTTCGCAAAAAAAAGACTTTTTTCACAAATATCGACGAAAAAATGCGTCAATCGGAAACTGAATTCAAGCCAAACTGTACCCAACCTAACTTCGCAAAAAGAAGACTTTTTTCACAAATATCGACGAAAAAATGCGTCTATCGGAAACTGAATTCAAGCCAAACTGTACCCAACCTAACTTCGCAAAAAGAAGACTTTTTTCACAAATATCGACGAAAAAATGCGTCAATTGGAAACTGAATTCAAGCCATCCTGTACCCAACCTAACTTCGCAAAAAGAAGACTTTTTTCACAAATATCGACGAAAAAATGCGTCAATCGGAAACTGAATTCAAGCCAAACTGTACCCAACCTAACTTCGCAAAAAGAAGACTTTTTTCACAAATATCGACGAAAAAATGCGTCAATTGGAAACTGAATTCAAGCCATCCTGTACCCAACCTAACTTCGCAAAAAGAAGACTTTTCTCACAAATATCGACGAAAAAATGCGTCAATCGGAAACTCAATTCAAGCCAAACTGTACCCAACCTAACTTCGCAAAAAAAAGACTTTTTTTTCACAAATATCGACGAAAAAAATGCGTCAATCGGAAACTGAATTCAAGCCAAACTGCACCCAACCTAACTTCGCAAAAGTAGACTTTTTTTCCCAAATATCGACGAAAAAATGCGTCAATTGGAAACTGAATTCAAGCCAAACTGTACCCAACCTAACTTCGCAAAAGAAGACTTTTTTTCAAAATATCGACGAAAAAATGCGTCAATCGGAAACTGAATTCAAGCCATCCTGTACCCAACCTAACTTCGCAAAAGAAGACTTTTTTTTTCACAAATATCGACGAAAAAAAATGCGTCAATCGGAAACTGAATTCAAGCCAAACTGTACCCAACCTAACTTCGCAAAAGAAGACTTTTTTCAAAAATATCGACGAAAAAATGCGTCAATCGGAAACTGAATTCAAGCCATCCTGTACCCAACCTAACTTCGCAAAAAGAAGACTTTTTTTTCAAAATATCGACGAAAAAATGCGTCAATCGGAAACTGAATTCAAGCCAAACTGTACCCAACCTAACTTCGCAAAAAGAAGACTTTTTTCAAAAATATCGACGAAAAAATGCGTCAATCGGAAACTGAATTCAAGCCAAACTGCACCCAACCCAACTTCGCAGAAAGTAGACTTTTTCCCAAATATCGACGAAAAAATGCGTCAATCGGAAACTGAATTCAAGCCAAACTGTACCCAACCTAACTTCGCAAAAAGAAGACTTTTTTCACAAATATCGACGAAAAAATGCGTCAATCGGAAACTGAATTCAAGCCATCCTGTACCCAACCTAACTTCGCAAAAGAAGACTTTTTTTCAAAATATCGACGAAAAAATGCGTCAATCGGAAACTGAATTCAAGCCAAACTGTACCCAACCTAACTTCGCAAAAGAAGACTTTTTTTTCACAAATATCGACGAAAAAAATGCGTCAATCGGAAACTGAATTCAAGCCAAACTGTACCCAACCTAACTTCGCAAAAAGAAGACTTTTTTCACAAATATCGACGAAAAAATGCGTCAATCGGAAACTGAATTCAAGCCATCCTGTACCCAACCTAACTTCGCAAAAAGAAGACTTTTTTCACAAATATCGACGAAAAAATGCGTCAATCGGAAACTGAATTCAAGCCATCCTGTACCCAACCTAACTTCGCAAAAAATAGACTTTTTCACAAATATCGACGAAAAAAATGCGTCAATCGGAAACTGAATTCAAGCCATCCTGTACCCAACCTAACTTCGCAAAAAGAAGACTTTTTTCACAAATATCGACGAAAAAATGCGTCAATCGGAAACTGAATTCAAGCCAAACTGTACCCAACCTAACTTCGCAAAAAGAAGACTTTTTTCACAAATATCGACGAAAAATGCGTCAATCGGAAACTGAATTCAAGCCAAACTGTACCCAACCTAACTTCGCAAAAGTAGACTTTTTTTCCCAATATCGACGAAAAAATGCGTCAATCGGAAACTGAATTCAAGCCAAACTGTACCCAACCTAACTTCGCAAAAGAAGACTTTTTTTTCACAAATATCGACGAAAAAAATGCGTCAATCGGAAACTGAATTCAAGCCATCCTGTACCCAACCTAACTTCGCAAAAGAAGACTTTTTTTCACAAATATCGACGAAAAAATGCGTCAATCGGAAACTGAATTCAAGCCAAACTGTACCCAACCTAACTTCGCAAAAGAAGACTTTTTTTTTCACAAATATCGACGAAAAAATGCGTCAATCGGAAACTGAATTCAAGCCATCCTGTACCCAACCTAACTTCGCAAAAGAAGACTTTTTTTTCACAAATATCGACGAAAAAAATGCGTCAATCGGAAACTGAATTCAAGCCAAACTGTACCCAACCTAACTTCGCAAAAAAGAAGACTTTTTTTTATCACAAATATCGACGAAAAAATGCGTCAATCGGAAACTGAATTCAAGCCATCCTGCACCCAACCTAACTTCGCAAAAGAAGACTTTTTTCAAAATATCGACGAAAAATGCGTCAATCGGAAACTGAATTCAAGCCAAACTGTACCCAAAAAAATGCGTAACTTCGCAAAAGAAGACTTTTTTCACAAATATCGACGAAAAAAAATGCGTCAATCGGAAACTGAATTCAAGCCATCCTGTACCCAACCTAACTTCGCAAAAGAAGACTTTTTTTTTCACAAATATCGACGAAAAAATGCGTCAATCGGAAACTGAATTCAAGCCAAACTGTACCCAACCTAACTTCGCAAAAAAGAAGACTTTTTTTTCACAAATATCGACGAAAAAAATGCGTCAATCGGAAACTGAATTCAAAGCCATCCTGTACCCAACCTAACTTCGCAAAAGAAGACTTTTTTCCCAAATATCGACGAAAAAATGCGTCAATCGGAAACTGAATTCAAGCCATCCTGTACCCAACCTAACTTCGCAAAAAGAAGACTTTTTTCACAAATATCGACGAAAAAATGCGTCAATCGGAAACTGAATTCAAGCCAAACTGTACCCAACCTAACTTCGCAAAAAGAAGACTTTTTTCACAAATATCGACGAAAAAATGCGTCAATCGGAAACTGAATTCAAGCCAAACTGCACCCAACCTAACTTCGCAAAAGTAGACTTTTTTCCCAAATATCGACGAAAAAAATGCGTCAATCGGAAACTGAAATTCAAGCCATCCTGTACCCTAACCTAACTTCGCAAAAGAAGACTTTTTTTTCACAAATATCGACGAAAAAAATGCGTCAATCGGAAACTGAATTCAAGCCAAACTGTACCCAACCTAACTTCGCAAAAAAAGACTTTTTTTTCACAAATATCGACGAAAAAAAATGCGTCAATCGGAAACTGAATTCAAGCCAAACTGCACCCAACCTAACTTCGCAGAAAGTAGACTTTTTTCCCAAATATCGACGAAAAAATGCGTCAATCGGAAACTGAATTCAAGCCAAACTGTACCCAACCTAACTTCGCAAAAGAAGACTTTTTTTTCACAAATATCGACGAAAAAAATGCGTCAATCGGAAACTGAATTCAAGCCATCCTGTACCCAACCTAACTTCGCAAAAGAAGACTTTTTTTCACAAATATCGACGAAAAAAATGCGTCAATCGGAAACTGAATTCAAGCCAAACTGCACCCAACCTAACTTCGCAGAAAGTAGACTTTTTTTCCCAAATATCGACGAAAAAATGCGTCAATCGGAAACTGAATTCAAGCCAAACTGTACCCAACCTAACTTCGCAAAAAGAATACTTTTTTCACAAATATCGACGAAAAAATGCGTCAATCGGAAACTGAATTCAAGCCAAACTGCACCCAACCTAACTTCGCAGAAAGTAGACTTTTTTCCCAAATATCGACGAAAAAATGCGTCAATCGGAAACTGAATTCAAGCCATCCTGTACCCAACCTAACTTCGCAAAAAGAAGACTTTTTTCACAAATATCGACCAAAAAATGCGTCAATCGGAAACTGAATTCAAGCCAAACTGTACCCAACCTAACTTCGCAAAAAGAAGACTTTTTTCACAAATATCGACGAAAAAATGCGTCAATCGGAAACTGAATTCATGGCATCCTGTACCCAACCTAACTTCGCTAAAAGTAGACTTTTTTCACAAATATCGACGAAAAAATGCGTCAATCGGACACTGAATTCAAGCCAAACTGTACCCACCCTAACTTCGGGTCGTAAGTTGGTGACCGCTACAATCGTTTTACGTGCTATCAAACTGGCAAGGGGCTGGACTGTTATTATACAAACCAGCGCGTTAGGGTAAGGATTGGGAGGATTGGGATCAGAGTAGTACCGAATTTGATATTAACAACAACTACGTATGTACATATATTATTATATTACTCATTCAGAGCTACTTATGTACTTGTATAAATGTCAAAATAATAGAACTTTTAGATTCGAACAAAGTCGAAATGTATATGAAGTAGTTCAAATATTGATATACTACACGTTTTTCAACAGAAAAAATTAATAAACACTAATGGGAGAGGAAGAACATCAATTGGCGATACGGCAAGGCGTTTACACGATGCGACTACGGAATGAAGTCACGTCACCTCTTGAGCGATGGACTCACGCACTCACTCCCGCAGGACTATTCTTCAATTCGAACATAGATATTGGATTTTGTCCTATAAGACGTATATCCTGAAGCCTGAAGCAGAATATCCAGAGTACCAGAACTCACGTTTTCGCACTGAAATCGCACTTGCGTAGTAGAGACTCGTGACGACGATTCATCCACTAGGACAGGTACTAAAACTACACTATGCCACGATTTAAATTAATTTTAAACCAAACAAATAATTAATTATTTCAAATTATAGTTTGAATATTATGTAACATACCCTTGAGTATTTTTGTATGTTATCAAAATCAAATTGAAAATAATTATTAGTAAAAAATTTCAAGTTGATGTTCAATGCTGCTGTTCAAACGATTCTACTGTAAATGAGTGGGGGGGGGGGGGCGAAGAATGCGCAAAAATGGGTTTTTTCCGCACCAGAAGCGCGAAAATACCCTTAGAAATTTCCACCTCGTGAATGGGGGGTGGTTTTTGGACATTCAGAATTATGTATTCAAGGCGCGAAATCACTTTTGAAACGAGGGTATTCTGCCAGGTAAGTGAAGTGTCTCTTACCCCACCGGCTTATTCGTAATGTATAACTTTATGGGCAAATAATCGAATTTTTTATTACATTTCCCCCGTCGTAAAGGCGACGCCGTAAAATTGTAGGAGAATTTTATTATTAAAATATAATTATAATGAATGTACACAATGTTGAATTTGCGATTTTCGCAGTGTAAATATGTAAGTGACGGTACGATATAATATCAATGTTGTTTATTCAAAGTTGAAATCCGTTACTATTTTTTATAATGCAAATTAAACTTTGTATAAATAGCTAAATTATTCATTTATTTTTGTTAAACATAACGAAGCTAAATCGCACATAAATAAAAAGCTTTACGTTTTATAGACTCATCGAAACCCTTTGCAGGGATTTTTTTAAGAAGCTTAAGAAAGCGTCGTAATTCAAACGTTATTTTTCTTTCATAACTCGGAATAAAAAAAGTTATACCTATTCAAAAGAAAAGAAAATTTTTCGTTCGGTGATTTATCGTAAAATTTTTCAGAACCTTGCTTTTTAAAGTTATTGTTTCGTTTCGAAGTTTAACATCTCGTAAATTTCGCTAAAAGATAATTAGAGCGATCGCTTTAACAACATCGCTCGCTCTTCCTTTGTTACGATGAAAGTCTGAACATCTATGTACTCGAATACGGGTTAAAATTGTAAAAAAATGTTAACGTTTGCAAACATTTTTTTATTAATATTAAATATGAAAACAGTTCGTCGTACATGAGTAAAGTTTCGAGCAATATTTTATTGCATCCTTTCGCGCGAATCCATTTGCGCGTCTATCCCAACCGGCTTGGAATGACACAAATGGACCAAGTTTTTCATACTTCGATTTTTTATCGAAGGCCGAAAAGAACGAAAGCGAGATGGCGGAGAGGGGTGGAAAAAGTCAACTTGCTTAATATATTTGGAGTGCTGAGAGAAAAATGCCGAAAGAAAATGCGATGGCGGATGACGGGTAGTTTTAGGCAAAGAGGACGAAAGCTGTCGTAAAATGCAGAAGTGAACCGCTTCCACCGAGGCTTTATTAACCAAATGCAAAGAAGATCATCTACTATATTCAACGAAAAATATGCGTCGCTTAAGTACAATACTAGGCGGTTAAATCCAACAGTGAACCAAGACCGTTACGTGGGGAAAATTGCGTGGTATTATACATACAACACACGTTCACACTCTATTTGTCTTTGTACCGTTTGATAAATAGAAGGGGTTCAAATGTTGCTATTGAATAAACATCTTCTATATATATTAAAGTAAGCGTCTACCTGCCTGCCTGGATCGGTGTGGTTACGCTAATATTGCCACCATAGGTAATAAACAATTTGTTTTTAGCGGTGTGTTGCTGGCAACAAACTACATACTATCTGCTTAAACTGGTTTGAATCTACAACGCGATTTTATGGCCATACACCCATTCAATCAATTGTTTCACATACTGTCAATTGGACTATGGTCTGTACTGTTATTTTATGGGTGTTGAGGGGTGGTATTCGAATCCACCGTCATATGACGGGCAAACCGGCTAGTACATAATAATAAATCAATTTTGAGTGTAATTTTAAATTAAAAATTAGCCGTTGATGTACATACATATGTATATATGTATGTAGTAGCACAGTAAGAATTAATGAAACACGCATAGCAAAATTTTGCCTTTAAATCGATGAAAAAGCAATGGTTTTGAGCCCAATTTCAAATTAAGATTTTTCCACGCGGCGCGCGCGAAAACAAAGTAACCCAGGAAAGGGCGAATTTTCCCCAGTTTTTCCTTCTTATTAAATTATGAAAAAAAAAAAAAAGAAAAGAAAGGGGGCAGCTATGTGTGAGCGTCGACGGCAAACGCGCATTTTCCTCGCTTTCCTTCGTTGGGGTGAAGCCATGGAAAATCTTTAAGCGTAAAAACCCCACTCATCCCTTTATTGAATGGGCCCGCCGACGCGATATTCTTATTTAGTGAACGCCGAGAATTAGAATTGTTAATCCCAAAGAAAAATATCCGTGCCGGAGGAATTAAGTCGAAATTATTCGCAATAAATTGCGAGATGCGCACTCGAAAGGGCTTATTTTAATTTTTTCGGCGCGAAAGCTTTGCGCGGAAAAAACCTTATTTTGTATAGGTGCGGATCGTCCAAGGATGGGAAATTAAAATGTGCCAGCTTCGAATTGCTTTCAAAAAACCGAGGAATACGGAGAAAACTGTAATTAATAACCGATCGAGAAACTCGTAGGAAATAATTAAAAATTGTATATTTTATCCATATCATAATAAACTCTTCTTTTTTCATGGAAAGATCCATCAATATAACTACATATATAAACACGGATGCAAACGATGCGCTAATCATTTACCAATTCTACAAATTCCTTAACTAAAGTACGTACATATATTTGATTAAGAAACTCTCTTATCTGAGTGCCGAATCGTTGATTACGAGGGTTGCTTTTTAAAGGCAGTTAAGAATCCGTTTACTCTGTCGGGACATTAGCGCTTTCAAACAACCCTCACAGTGTTTTACATCCTTTGAAAGCTACCCTTTTTAACTACGACGGACATTTCCCCTTATCCTAAGCGACGAACGTTTCAGCTGAATCTTTTTACGAAATTACCGTTAGTAGTATAGTATAATAGTAACCCTTTCATCATCAATTGAACGGTTACGTGCGAAAGTGGGCCAAGTAAATAAACATATGTAAATGACAGTGCCTTTATATTTTTTGATTAGCTTGTACTGTACATATATGACAAATCATAAGAGAAGCGACACATATTTGTATCATAATATAAATATTCAAATTGATTTATGTATACAATTTTAAAAAATCTAATATGTTCTTGTACATATTTTCAGCTTGGCAGTAAAATGTATATATGAAAGGTATATATTAATAATAAAAATATAAAAAAGAGAGGGAAAATCTCTTCGAAGAGAATGCATGAGTAATGGAAAGGTAAAACGAATAAGGCGCTTTGGAAGATCCTGGAAAGTTATGACGATTTATTCAAGCCTTCCTAAAGAGGCCTTTTCCATAAGGAAACTTTGATTTACACCCAGGATTACCCTTGAAAATTTCCTCTTTTATGCTTATACATATGTACATATATGCATGTTACGCTTACGTATTTTGTATTACAGCAGAAAATGTGAAGACATTGGGTGTCTGAATAAATTAAATTACTGATCCCATTTATTCCGACACGTTCTTTCGAAATTAAAAAGGACTGCCGTAAACAAAGTGAAAATAAAAAAAATCATGTAGGTATACGTAGTGTTATCAGACTTACGTGTACATAAGTATGAGATTATTTTTGTTCATTGATGTAAATATTTTTTCAGAATACAATTACTATAATAATACAATGGATTATCCTAGCAATTTCAATTTATGAATTTCAGAAATACTACAAGAATTTCTCTTTTGACCAATATAGATATGTATGTATACGAGTACCATTGAAAATCAATTACTTTTCTTTTTGTGTTTAAATAACGGGGAGAGCGCCACAGTCGAATAGAATTTTCCTCTCAAAGCACATAGGATTTTCTTATCGTTTTTTAGAGGATTTCTACGTTATTTCCGAAGCAACAGGACCTTTAGATATCTCACGTACACACAAACATACATACATAGGTACAAATACACATTCTAGATACGCCTATGTAAATACGCTAGATACAAAAAAAGGTATTCACGTAGCAGGATTCGCGAATAAACCCAAGGATATACCAATTGAACTCGAAAAACAACTTCGAATAAAAAACCCTTTTTACGCGTTTCACACAGTAGATAAAAATGCATATACGTACCGACATGTACTCAAATTCTGTTTCTGTATAAGCATGCGATACGGCAAGATTAAACAGGAGAAAGGAAAGCAATCAAACATAATAGTCATTTGACAGAACGATCAATGCCAGATGCAGATATTCCTGAACTAAATTGCAAGTCACATACACACACACACACACAATAACGAGCATCCAATCAATTCATCAACAAGTATTAAACAATAGTGAAAAGCAATTACAGGCAAAAATAATAATAAATTGCCATACATGAAACCATGAAATAAAAATCGTTTTTAAACTGACGAGTTCGCACGTGAGTCTATGTATGTATGTATGTACATGCATAAGTTACGTACCTACGTTCACTCATTTTCGTTTGTATAACATACATAGCATCGAGAACATAAATCCTCGCTGTGAAAATCCGCAAAGGCATTATTTACTCTCATATAATGTACACACAAAAAGTTACCTGCGATAATTCAATTATGACCGGTCGTATGGACTTTTCCAGAAACTTTTCATGTTTGTTCAGACGGGTGTGTTTTTCTTGCGTCTGGAAGCAGCAGGAAAAGTGAGAAAATTGCACAATCAAACGATGCAATTAAATACATCATCAATGATGTACGAAGTGCTAGCTAAGCAAAATCAAAAGGAAAGAAACTTCTTGCCTTGTGTTTGGTCAGTTAATTATTATTATTATACATGATCAAACTACTAAATGTATTTTATGTTATTTATGAATATAAAAGAACTGACGATTAGATTAATTGACCCGTCATACATCAAGTCTCAAATCCATACTAAATTAACAAAACAAAATGTTCCCGGAATATATAATATATAACATTGTACATTGTACAAAATATCAAATTCAAATATGTAATTGAAATTTGGTTTAGCGTACATAACTTTGATAAACGATATACGACAATCCGTCGCCGATAAGACGTTATCAGACTGATTACTTTAAAATCATTGCGAATCGGTCATAAATCGTAACAGGTCGCAAACGACATACAAAATGTCCGGTAAGTAAGACTTGATTGAACACAACTTAAGTTTCGACTTTGAGACAGATAAAATACTACATCGTAATAATTTTGTTTTCAGTGTCAAACGAAGACCGGGCGGTGATCGTCAATGTGCACAATGAGTATAGGCAAAAACTTGCCAATGGACAAGTACCCGGACAACCAAGAGCCTTCAATATGACATACTTGGTAAGTGAATCAAATTCAATACAATTTCAATGTATTTTGATAATATTTAATTAATTTTATTCCGAATAGCAATGGGATGACGAATTAGCTAGGGCGGCTGATTCTTGGGCCGACAGAAAACAATTCTCTCACAATCCAAATCGCACCCATTGTAAGTGTCCGAGTCAATTGACATAAATTTTATTTTTTATTGTATTTAAAAGGTGCTTTAACATTTCATTTTTATTACCAGCTAAGTTTACCGTCGGAGAAAATCTGTACATGACGTTCACTTCCAACAACTCTGATTCAACACCAAAATGGAAGGAGACTATCACTGGTTGGTTCAATGAACATAAAGATTATAGATATCAACGACAGTTTCCGGATTCAAGGACTGGAAACTACACTCAGGTGAAATATCCTATTTTATATTTGTATTATTTAATTGGCTACCAGTAAAACTAATTAATACATATAACTAAAGCTCGTATGGGCTAAGACAACACATGTTGGTTGTGGAAGGAGCTGGTACATGAATCAAGGAACGATGACTAAGTTGTACGTTTGCAATTACGGACCAGCGTGAGTACCATTTTTTTTTTTAAGCACATTTTAATTAAATCCAATCTTATACCGTAGTAGTTACATATAATCATTAGTAGATTCTAACATTATAATTGTTAATTTTACAGAGGCAACTACAGGGACCAATACCCCTACGATGCGTAAATGCACAGCTCATATATAAAATAAAATAATATCCTGTTATTTCATTTTTAAATATTTTGAAGGAAAAATTAATATAAAGATACATATATGAAAATTATTGTATTTTATTAATATAATTTAAAAACGAAACGTGTTTGTATTCGCAATTAGCTGAAATTTTTTTCGTGCTACAAATAAAACAATACTTTTTCCGGTATGGATAAAGTAACAATTTGAATGGCGTGTTATGAAGTGTTATGAAATATTTTAGTAAATGGGCGGTTGTGTTTCTCAAATACGGTATGTGAAATAGTTTCTTCATAGACTGTTATATTAATAAGTAGATATTTTTATCAGTTAATTGACAAATGATTAATTTTTACAGTGTCAATAGCGTCATATTTGGTAATAAACTAACCTATTCTTCAAAAGGTGTGTAATTCAAGACGATAATTTTCGCCGATCGCCGTCGCCGCCGCGGTGCCCCTACACTTTCGACGCCCTAGGCAATTGCCTACTTGCCTACCCCTTAGTTACGGCACTGATTAATACTGAAATTCAAATTAAATCCTCGGCAGTTAATGGTATCGTATTCTATCAGTTAATCGCATTTCATCATTATATGAAACTAACTCGATGCATTATTATAAACAGGGTTGCCAGATTTCCAAAATCACAGATCGGGACAGTCACCATTTCGAACAATCAAAAAAAAGTTAAAGGATCAAGGAAGAAATTAAGAAAAAATAGATCATTTTCAGCCACTCACCAATCTTCCACTTGACTCCAAACATTCTTCTCAATTCATCAGTCCATCGTCTCCTCGGTCTACTTTGTTTTCTTTCACATCCTCTCGTATACCATTCCATTATTTCTCGCGTCCATCTGCTATCCATTCTTCTCTCTATATACCAATATATGTACTCTACAAAACTTTTTCACACGTTCCGCTATATCTGTCACTTTAGTCATGCTTCTTACCCACGTATACCTCTTACGATCTCTTCTTGTTACACCGAGCATACATCTTTCCATGCTTCTCTGTGCGCACTGGATCTTGCGTAACATTCTTGAATTCGGCATCTACGCATAACATCTTCGTATAGAAGGTTAAAATTAAGCAAGCCTTTTTTTAACTACATACATATGTATCTACATTTTTCTACATGTAAAATTTTTATTAAATCGGGATTTTTGGAGGCAATTCGGGACTCGGGATTTGTCTGTTGAACTCGGGACAGTCCCGCTCAAATCGGGACGTCCGACAACCCTGATTATAAACAAAGCTAGAAAAATAATTTTTCCTTCCCCTCTATTTTTACAATATTAATATTTATATTTTAATTATATATTTTAATAATAACTAAACCGCATTTTACATTGAATATTGAATATTTTAATTCCAAAATCATTAATTTTAAATTTAATCAACGGTGTATTTTTGACAGATGACCGAGAATCGCGTATGGTCGATTGTGAACTGGTCACGACCATATGTCGAACATTTGTAATTGTAGGTTATGTGCATGATCGGCCGTGCGGTCTCACTTCAACTGTCAGTGAGAACTCTAACCTGTCAAAATGGGGTCCCAAAAGCCATTGGTACTATCAAAAACCGTGCTGGAGATGAAATTCATGAAGAGAACGAAAGAAAGAGTGGAACGTGAGGCAGCTGTGGCCGCTGAAGCCGCCGAAGTCGCCGGAGAAAGAGGCTTATACAAAAGTGAAATAACAGATGAGATGCGACGTGGCAGCAAAACTTGCTCTATCGCCGAACCCAGCCTGGCAGCTTGTCTGGACCTGCTCGACGGACGCAGATCATATCGAGGAATGAACCCCGAAGTAGAACGACTTACACAATTGGATGAAAACCCTCAGGAGATTAACCCCATCGAAGCAGATGTCTCCGATCAGCAGATGGCTCAATTCTACAATCCCCTCGTAGACACTGTACAAAATAAATTCCACACCAAACGAGAAAACAGAAACAATCAAAGCGTATCCGACAAAAACTCTACAAATACTGATAGTGAACAGTTCAAGACGAGAAAGTCGGGTGAAAAGAGAGTGAGCCGATTAGAAATCAAAAGTAAAAAACGCAAGTTTCTTAAGCCCAATGTGTGATGCGTTTACATTAAGTTTGGTATTGAAGAGAGTTGTCGAGTTGGTGAACTTTAACGGTTGTTTCAAACTGGTCTACTGAAATACAATGATGATTTCCATACGATGAGGAGTCTTGAGAAAATTATGCAATGTGCATATTGTATAGTAAAAATTTGTATGAAATTATTTTAATAATCAAATTGAAGTGTTTGAAATTCTTCAGAAATGTATCATTTTGTATGTATGCTTATTATCGTTTAAGAATTTTGA
Organism: Parapsyche elsis; assembly: GCA_022651745.1. Lineage (NCBI taxonomy): Eukaryota > Metazoa > Arthropoda > Insecta > Trichoptera > Hydropsychidae > Parapsyche > Parapsyche elsis. Next base: position 18,680,206 of record JAGVSN010000001.1, on the reverse strand, counting down.
ATTTTTTCCATTTCCTAAGTTTTACGGCAAAGTATTGGTTTTCAATATGGAATTGTTACCGTTATTAGGTCTGAATTAATATCAAATTTGACTTGCCTATACTATTACTGAAAACAAAGACAACTAATTAATCGGTCAGTAACTTTTCACGGAAATGGTTAGTATTGTATTTAGAAAATGGTCAGTAAAAAATATATTTTTGGTAAGTAACTTTTTCATTCTCTAAAAATACCAACTGTTAATATAAATTTGCTTACCTTTAGTACTAATTACTTTAGTACACTTAAGTGCTGACCCTATACAAATCACTCACCATTTGGTTAAAATTAACTGACCGAAAATCAGAAAAAGTTACCGACCCAATAAAAACAGGCCGAAAACAAATCTGACTGAAATTCACATTGGGAAAAACTTTCTCATGAAGCATAATTTCTTTGTTCGAATTTTACATCAATTCGTCATATTGATTGGTGGAAAATTAAAAAATTTGTATATAAAGTATTGAAAAATATATTTATTCAAATACTTAAACCGTATCGTTTTATTGGAATGTACACTTATAAATCTAGATTTATTGGATTGAAGAAAGACAATGTCAAATTGTATCATAATTAATTATATTCTCAAAAAGAGTAAAGTGAAAAAATACTGTATTCATCATAATATAAACGAACAATTTATTTATTGAAACCTATATGAACTTATTTACAATCGGTCAATATTTATTTTAACATTTATAAATTTCAAATTGATTGAATTTTTTTGTCAGTCTTTTTTTCTACTTTATATCATAATAAAGTTCAAAACTATACACAAGATTACACTTAACCTATCTAAATTTAATATTACAACATTTTTATCTTATGATATAGCGGCGCTAACTTAGTCATTGCATTCAAAGTTAAATGCAGAAATGTCTTAACTCCAACATATTACAACTCTATATAATGGCACATACCAAGCGTTAATATTCCAATGCTTGCCATGGTAAGGGCAAGACACAAATACCGACCGGTAATCGGAATTCTAAAGAGTCGAGCCGACAACTGCAGTGACGAGGCGTACAACAAAACTGCATTGAGATCGCTTTGACTTGCATCTTGATACAGAAATGGTCTTACGCTGATCTCGTGGCCGGCAGTCTGCGCCATCGAACACGCTGTAGTCAACCTAGCAGCCTATACAAAAACACAGATCAATAATAAATTCTAATAAGGCATATACCCAACAAACTAACAGTTATACTCACCGATATGAACGGTACAATTGCCGCCCAAACCCACAAAGCCAAATTGGTACTGTGTATGAAAATGTTATGATTCGACACAGAATCTATTCGATCTGCCTCTAAGATCCACGCGAAACCAGAAAACGTCCAGCATATGTTCACAACTGTGAAGATGCATATGGCCGGCGCCAATACTTCGTTTAAATGTTTCAATAGCTTTTTGAACTCGGCTACTTCCTACGATTTGAGTTTTAGTTTTTAATGTTGTGTAAATTTTAATGTACGCTTTCAAAAGTATAATTCAGTCGTGCTCATTCCCCAGTTTTTGTGATTTGTCTTTTTTTGATGACCAATACGGATTAACCTACGTAGGTTTGGTGTTATTTCAACAACAAAGATGTCGTCACCACTTACATAGTACGTAATCAAAAAGGCAAGGTCCTATCCATCTCTCGTACATACAAAAACTGGGGATAGACTGAGCATGGCTGGTATAATCTATTATACTCACTCTCATCCAATCCAGAGGCGATATGGTACGTGTTAAAAGCCTAGTTCTCAAAAAGTGCAAATGTGCTGTTAGTAATTGAGCTTGCAAACAGTAGCTGGTGACGATTGTCGCTTGCGCCATGTCATGAGTAAATGTGCAAAGCACGATGAAAAATTTACCAGTCATTATTAGATACGCTGAACTGAAAACATAAAAATTGTATCCTTTAAGATCTCTGGATTCAACGTCTTCGAAGTAATGTACAAAGACGGAGAACTTTATTACCCATGATCGACCCAACGAAACGTTACAGTATTGCGAGAAGTCATCAAACTGACTATAATCAACGATGTCAGCATCCATACAATGCTCAATATTATATAAAGCCACAAAATTCTCAACAGTTTCCTCGGACTGGTGTACGGTGTTCTTTGTGGTGGAAACGACGAAAGCAAAAATACCTAAAATTCACATAATATGTATCTGTTAGTTAATAGTGTACATATCTATATTTTAAATTAAAGTATTACCCGTCGACATTCAAATGGGGTTTATTATTGACATGTGAGTGGGCTAATAACTAAGGGTGCTCAACCTTTTTCGGTTTGAGAGCTACTTTAATATGCATGGCGACTTTATTTTAATATGCATGGCGATCGACTTCCACGCAAGAATTTAGGGGGAGGTCCAGATATAATATGCTAATAAAAATCTTACAAAAGTATTTTACAAAATTTCGTGTTAATTTTGTTTAGTTTTTCAAAGCTATCGATAAAAATATGCGAAATACTATTGTTTTTATATTTTTATTATCTGTCTAGGGGAGAGGAGCAGGACACACTGCAAGGAAATCCAATGAAAAAAATTTCATTAAAATGATATAGAATTAGTTAAGTGAGATATTTGACATTGTGCATCATTGGCTATTTTCAAAAAATTAGGTTTATAATTACTTGTAGCAAAACGCAAACAGTCATCAAGGTGATCATCAGTCAAACATGTCCGCATTGCTGAATGCAGTCGTTTAAATATAGTTTCTCATAAGGACAAGTGTTTTGGATTAGCAATCTCGAAGAAAGTGTGCGGTATTTATTGTAACAGAGCAGATTTTAAAAGTTCCAAGAAGTTATCGTGCCTTTTGTCGACAAATTAGCTAGTGTGCCTGAGAACCAATGATTAAACATTCAACAAATGCATACCACGAAAAAATAACGGTTCTTCCTTTGACCATTAATCCTTTTCGTTCATTTTTTTAAAGCTAAAACCGTATTCAGGATCGACTAAATTTTGCTTCACGAAATTTAAGTATTCTGGACGGATCAATCCGACAAACCAACAGACTTAGGACTCACACACACGCCACGCCAAACGCGTCTACTGACGAAATCCTAAACACATGAATTTCTATGGTTTTGTATGGCGTAGATACACACTTGCAACACCCCACCCCACGTCACCCAATCACATAACGTAGGCTGTGGTAAGTATGTGTGAGCCTTTAAGACTCTTATGTATAGTATAGTACAAACACTTACTCTTTCCATGAGATTTTGCAACTGTTCGTTATCGGATATTCTAAATAAATAAATTGCATAAATATAACCGATGAAGTGCAAAACGTCGGGAACGAAAAAGCTGAAAGTAGAACTTCCATAGCATGCTTCAATGTACTTTCTGGAGACATTCCTCGAACCGGTTTCCACATGAGAACTTTGATAGAAATATCCTCTATCTCTCCTACAAGAAGTACATATTATAGTAATTTCATTGCAAAAAATATAATACTCATAACAACGAAACCCACCTGAAACACGCCATATATTGCAGGACATATCCCAAACATATCAATAGCGCTATTTGAAAAGTATGATAGTGTGATAGTATACGCGTAAATCTAGAACTATGAATTTGATTAAGCGACACCGGACGAAGTCCCATAACAGCTAGTAGTTTCAGATAGGGATAGAGTATCTGCAAAACAATTCTACATATCAAGTAAATGAGTCAAAATAAGATTAAAATACAAATGATCGGATTGATCACCTTTGATTTGCAGTAAAATAGCACAGCTGAAGTACTCATGAGCGCAGTATCCGTTGTTTCAATTATTTCACCCACCTATTATAAATAATGCAAATGGTTACTCGTTATCAGTTTATTGTTTGAACTTGAACTTCTAATTTTACAAAACACGTAAACAAATTCATTGTTAATTTTATTAAAATTTAAACCTTTCTTGGAGCTTACATCAATGCTGTCCATCTCGGTGGTGATAGTAGTGGAGCCTTGTCGAATAGTGGGGTCACGATGAGAAGATATCCTCTCAGTGACTCCGCTCCATCCAGATGAATCAATATCAGGTCTTTCTCGTTGTTGCGACATATTATCTGTGCAATACTGCAAATGCTACAATCATCACTATGCGAAAAAACGTACTGCTATAAATTATATGGCACAAGACAACTCCATTTTTACGTAGGTATATTAAAAAATTCTATTATTGAACATTGCAACAAATTAACGCGACTAGATACTTAACTAATTTGTTATATGTACTAAAACAAATATTGCAAAAACTAAACCAGTGTGAAGTGCATCGATGAGTCGATAACCTTGTTTTTACGATATCTCTATCACAGTATGAAATTCTGAACATTTTTGTTTTAAAATATTCATATAATGATTTATCTTATATAAGATTAACCTTCTTATACTTAACTACATATATAAAAAAAATTAGAGGAATAAATACTGGTAGATAAGAGTCGTCTGGTACCGACATAGCTGATCATATCTCAACAACTCGCTCTGACAAAATAAAAAAAAACCAACAGTATTGATATAAACATTTATTAACAATACACAAATACAAGCAATTATCTTCCTCTTTGAGGTTTAAACCTCGGACGAGCTAAATGATTTGTCGGCCTATGTACTTTTTTCCTATCTTCGTGATGTTTTCGATTGTGTTCCCGCCTATCCTGTTCTCGTCTATCTTTACTCATGCGGAAAGTCATTTCTCTGTTTCCAACAGAGCCGAGGAATTTTACGTTGTTCGTTTCGCGTTTCAAACGATCTCCGAGACTGCTTCTGCAATAGAAAATACGAATCATAACATTTTTAAGCCAAACGTGCCATAAATTTCATCGATATACGAAGCAATTCATACCTATCTACTCTTCTGTGTATTTTTTGTATTCCTCTCATTCCACCTTGGAACTCTTGCCCAGCTTTCAGTTCGTAAAACTTGGACCGAGATTTTTCCTTCAGCGTGTTCTCTTCTTGTTGTTTTTTGATGAGTTGATGATCATTTTTAATCTTCTGCGACCATGTATGCTCATCGTCGGAACTGCTGTCGTTATCATTTGAGTCGTTATACAATTCATCATCAGAATTTACCATCGGTTCATTAGCTTCCTTGAATTTTTAAAAGAATAATACAATTAATTTTTCATCAAAATAAACTTTTTGTATTGAATAAACAATGCACTTACTTCAACAGGTTCAAATTGTTCTAAGGTAGACTTCTTAGCGGCTTTCGATAATTTCATATTTGATAAAACAGGATTCAATAGCCTATATTCTTCTGCCTTTTTGTCAACTTCGAAATCAGGATTTGCGAAAAGTGCCTATATAAGTTAAAGAAACAATAATATTATGTATTCTGCGAAACTGACTAATTTTAAATTATTAAAAAGCAAGACAAATTACTTTGAATCTATCGTCGGTTAGGAGAGTGTTTGATTTGTTCTTATTCTTTTTATCCTGATCGTATGACATCAATTTAGCAGCCAACTCTCGGTTCACATTTGGAAGATTTGCTTTCAATTGAAGACGTGACGGTCTCTCCTGGTCTAATTTTTCACGTACTCTACGCCTCTTGAACTCTTCGAATGCAAACGGATCCGATATTGACTTAGCCTTTTTGTACAATCGGACATCCATGAAATATCTACAGATAAAAAAATTACGCATTTATCAAACAATTCAATCAACTTCAATTTGCAAAAGTTGTGAATTAACTTACCCATGCATGTACGCTCGTAACAAATTAGTTCCTAAAAGATGACCTAAACCTAAGGTGTCTAATTCTTGACGAGTAACGAATTTATAGTCATCGTAAATGTCTTGAGCGGATGTCGATTCCAATTCTTCCGTCAAGTTGTCCAAAAATGCACACCATCTCGGAGCTGGACCTTTTGAATGTTTCAACATAATTAGAATAAATAATTTAAATTCTAATCAATACACTAATGTTTAGTGATAATATGTACCTAGAGACGGAATATAGTATGAAAGCATCTTCGGATCCTCTTGTGCCATGAAAAGTAGACCTGATCCAGGTACTACACACAAATTGTTTAAGTCGTTCGGTGATTCAATACTAGTAAATTGTTTAGCCTTAAATAAGTACACAATAAAAGGGTATAAATATATAAACATTAGATATTTAAAACTCTGATAGTAATAAAAAGATTGTATCGTACAGTATTTCGATCCCAAATTTTCAATATCGAACTATCCATCGAATAAACGTAATCCATAGTCTTATGAAACACGACATCTTTAATCGGCAAATCGTTCATGTGATCTTTAACAATGAGAGGTTTACTAGATCTAATGTCGTAGACTATTACGTGACCGGTCGATGTACCGGCTCCGATTAGTAACCCTCCGTGACACGTCAAAGCAGATATCGAAGGCACTCCATGTATCCTGCAAACAAATTACAGAAACGTGGTTATTTTACGTAAAGTAAAAATCCAATAATTAGAATGATCAATAAGTTCAACTACCTATCATCGACATCGGCACAGTGAACGGCACAATCTAAAATGCCTTGACGCGTTCTGGACCGAGGATCCCAAGCTTCCAATTGACCCTCGTGTGTACCCAAAATCACCAATCCGTGCTCGGGATTTATGACGCATTTGTTAATACTACTTGCGTTGGTAGATAACGGTGTCATAAATTGTCCAGCTTCTAAATTCAATCTGTACACATCCTGTTAAACAAATACAACAATATGAATAATTTATTAGTAATTTTTCTGTATGAAAGTAGGCTTAAGAATAAATTTTAATATGTAAAACTAAAATTATGTTTAATGAATTTTGGACGCAAAACGTAGTCACAGTAGATAACCATATTGTAGAGATAGTTGATAATTATGTATACCTAGGACAATTGGTGAACATGACTAGATGTAAAGAAGAAGAATTAAACTAGGATGGAGCGCTTTTGGAAGAAGGAACATAGTTTTTAAATCCAGCATCCCGTTATGCTTAAAAAAGAAGGCATAAGACCAATGCGTACTGCCGGTTATGACGGATGGATGTGAAACGTGAATGCTAAACTCAATAATGTTACGTAAGATCCAGTGCACACAGAGAAGCATGGAAAGATGTATGTATGCTTGGTAAAACAAGAAAAGATCGTAAGAGGAATACATGGGTAAAAAGTATGACCAAAGTGGCAGATATAGCAGAATGTGTGAAAAATTTGAAGTGGCAATGAGCTGGACACATAGTGAGAAAAATGGATGGCATATGGACACGAGAAATACTGGAATGGTATCCGAGAGGATGTGAAAAAAAATAAGGGAAAACCAAGTGGACGATGGGCTGATGAATTGAGAAGAATGTGTGGAGTCAAGTGGATGCAGATTGCCCAAGACAGACTGGAATGTATGAGGATTGGAAAGGCCTTCATCCAGCAGTAAATGGTGAACGGCTGAAAATGATGATGATGATGAATTAAATTTAAGTATTTACCGAAGAAGCGCCGACTACATATGTATCACAGGTCTGTTTGTGATACGCCAAATCCCTTCCAAAGCGAGGAACACGAAGTCGATAGTGTCTACCGTGTGCAACGTGAAACTCCACGTATCTATCGCAATGGAGTAATATTACTTTGGAGTAATCGTCGCTGAGGATTTCAAACGTGACGACTTCTGAATCGAGACAACGTTCAAATTTGAGCGATAGATTGCTGACTTCGTAGCATTTGAGGCGCGGTTTATATATGCCCGCAGCGAGGATATACTGTCCATCTGGGGATAGTTTTACTGTGGAGCTGAGACCCGGCATGTTAAAGTCCTGAATCAATTCTATCCGTCGGCGTATATCGATGTTCTTCTTCAACAGAGCTCGCCTCTTCCTCTCTGACAGCCACTGGGGAATAAAAATGAACATTTAATATTTCACTATTTGCTTTAAGTTCGAATTACTGTATCTATGTACGTATGTATAAAAAAAAGGAAAAAATTGCTTTCTTTTCAAAATTTTTTTCAATTTTTTCATTCATTCATTCATTTCCAATCATGGACCATCAAGAACGCTATAAAAATGGCGAAATTTTTATTCAAGTAAGCCTGTTCTACATATGAAATGTTTAATTTTTGGTATAAGCTTACCAGTTATGTTAATTATTTAAATATATTGAAAGAAATATACGTAAGACAGCATCCTTTTGTATATTATCATTGTAATAATAAAATGTAAGCTTTTCCTTTAAATAAAATAGCTGTCAACTACAGAATTGAGTCGCAATGAACTTGAACTTGGTTTACACATAGGCTTACAATACTATTTTTCTCTCAAACTGGGACACTAGAATTTTACTTGATCAAAATTTTTTCGGAAAAATATGTTTATTTTGTAGAATTAAAAAAAAAACTACTTTGTTTCTTGAGCAAAAATACACCGCAGGCGAAATATTTTCTTGCATAAGAACATTTTGGATCTATTTAGATCCAAAATGTTCTTATTTTATTTATTACAAAATAATTTTATTTTGTATTTCATAAAAAGAAACCGTAGTCAAGTGGATGCAGATTGCTCAGGACGGACAGATATGGAAGAGGATTAGAGATGCCTTCATCTAGCAGTGGATGGTGAACGGCTAAAAACGATGATGATGATCCATAAGACCATAACCCTAATGAGTAAGTCAAACTGTTTTACATACTTCCGGTAGTGATTTCCCTGCACTGAGGTTGTATATCTTAACGTTATCGATTTCAGAAACCTGCATTTCTGATAGAATTTTCGCACTAATGCATTAAAGTTAATCAAATTAACAAATATCCATTTGACATAACCAAAGCAGAACACAACACTGACAAGCACGTGTGAAAGTGACAGTTGAGTTAACCGTAACAACGGTATTAACAACCATGACCAAAATATATATTTTCCTCACAAAATTAAATCTCACTCGCAAAATGTGAAATATCGTATAAAAAATTAGTGCGGTAATTTAAGCATTACAATAAGTAAACAATTTTTAAATTTAGCAAATAGGGTAATTAAAAATAGATTGCAATAATTTAAAAAAAGAGCTATGCGGAGTATTTTAAATGTCAATAGATTAACTAGTGTAAGATATTTGTTGAATAAATTGAATTGGATGAATGTAAATGAAACCTTAAAAGTGTGCATGTTAGTAGATATATATTTTAAAATTAGATACGAATTTATTACCAAGATAATATTTCAATAAGTATTTAATAGAGGAATATAATATACATATATAGTCATAATACTACGGGTAAGAACAAGCTAATAGTTGTGAATTAAAAATTAAGTAGATCTACAAGAAGTATCTTGTACATATCTTATTGAACACAACGGCCTGCCAGAAAATCTCAAATATAAACAAAATTGATGGATTCCTGGCAGCCTTAAAACAGCACCTCTGTATAAGTGCTAATAGATAATTGTTTAATTTAGTAATTTTAGCTTCAAGTTACTGTTTGTTGTAATTAACTTCTTAAGCTATCTTAAATAAATAAATATATATTTTCCCCCGAAAATTAAATCTCACTCGCAAAATATGAACATTTTCGAACATTAAACCGCTCGTATAAAAAAATATTTTGCACTACAATAAGTAAACAACAGGTATTCAAAGTGCAGCTGATGCGTAACAGGTGTCGGGGACTTGGCAATTGTCATTCTCGCGCATTTGACGTTTCAGTGGTTCGTTGCGGTTTCAGATATTCGCTTGCGAATTGTCGTATTGTCGTCTCATCACTCGTATTGAGTGTCAATTGTGGTGAATAACTCTAATCCGATGGCGATAGTGGGTGTTTCCGTTATGAACGATTTGCTGATTTTGTATAATTTGATTAGTCACAAATGGAACAATTAAAACATCCGCTCTATGACATTCAATCTGCAACTGTCACGTATTTATATGTAAGATTCTTTGTTTGTATTGGTTTGTTTGAGTCATTGCTGTGTATTGATTTGAAATTAAATTGTTATGTTTGATAATATAAAATTGACACATTTGAAGGTGCTGCTTAGAGTTGAAGCGCTTATTTGATTAGATCACTTGTCTTTGTTTTTCAACTAGAGTGCTGCCTGTTGACAATCGACTGGTATTTAGTATTGATATGCGAGTCTGCTAACAATTGCGACGACTCGGTTGTGGGAAAAATACTGCATGGTTCATTTATTCTCGATGGAAACAGGTGTAGTGTGTTAGGAAGTTTGCTCTCGATGGACGGATGAACGAGTTTTTGTTTATTATATATAGCTAGGCTTACCATACGTGCCGGGTAGACCGGGATTGTCCTGGTTTGGATTGTCCCGGTAACTGGATGTATGGTTCAAGCGTCCAGATTTGTAGTTTCTCTTGAGTCTCCTGAAGTTCTTTGTAGACTCAGTCGGCGGGAAATAGTAAAGAAATCTGTCATTCTAATTGCTAAATAATCTTTTTTTCACTTAATTCGCTAAATTTTACTACTATTTATGCAGTGTTTTGGAAAAAAAATCTAGTGATTTTCTTATGAAATTTAAAATAAATAAACAAAATATTCTAACGCAAGAAAATATTTCGCCTGTGGTGAATTTTAGCTCAAAGAACGAAGTAATTTTTTAAAAATTATACAAAATAAACATATTTTTCCAAGTAAGCCTATATATGTATGTGTTTAAAGCTGCCTTGAGGAGAACACCGCCAACTTCTTTCTCCTCAAAACCCTCACATGAGGCCACCACCGCCTCTACCAATATAAACAGTCTATTAAAACCATGTAGGAAAAAATATAAGTTCATATATTGAACGTTGGACCTACGGATAGACTTACTTGAAAACTGCTAAAGACTGCCGGCTATTATGTATACAATTTCAAATAAATACACACTTGCTTCCTATTTCAATTGAAAAAAATATTAGATCACGTTTCAATGGCGACGTTGATTTGATTGTTATTGTAATCGAGTACTTGGTAAATACCCAAGTGTTGACTCATCTTTATATCGCTATTGTTGACTCACCATATCATCATCATTTTCATTCTCTCTCTTTTCACTCTTCCATTCCTGTCTGTCTTCAGCTATCTGCATCCACTTGACTCCACACATTCCTTTCAATGCATCAGCAAATCGTCCAGTCTGCCTACCTTGCTTTCTTTCACATCCTCTCGGATACCATTCCAGTATTTCTCGCGTCCATCTGCCATCCATCTTTGTTTTCGGCCTATTGCCACTTAAACTTTATCACACGTTCCGCTATATCTGCCACTTTGGCCATGCTTCTTACACATGTATTCCTCTTACGATCTCTTCTTATTATACCAAGCGTACATCTTTCCATGCTTCTCTGTGTGCACTGAATCTTACGTAACCTTCAGCTGTTGACTCACCTATTGTGTTAAAATTTTGCAGATTCCTTGGTCGACATGGATCATTTACATTTTTGGAATGGTGTAAAACACTTCAACCTCGTATCGAACGAACGGCCGTCCAAAATAACTATCGTCGAAAATGAAATGTTCATACTGTCGTACAACTGCAATCTGTACCGAGTCAATTTGGAACGGGCCGAGGATGCATCAAAGTTGGAAAAAGTACCAGGCGTCACCGCCATCGACATCACATCCAACAACGGCCAGCTGCTGTACGTCGACACTCACGGCCAAGTCTTCAAATGGGATCCCAAGTCTCGGCAAGACTCTCGGCAGGAAATCGTCGTGAAGGAAGACGCCGAGAGTTGCAGCCACGGTCACAAAACACCGAGTCGCAAAATCAAAATCAAACACATAGTCGGCGGAGGATTCGGAGTATTGTACATCAGCGACTACGGTCAATTGTGGGCATCAGGTGTGATGCCACAGTTGGGCATCGCCTCCACCACTCCGATGAAAGTATCCTTTTTTGAGGGTCGCTCCATCTACAGAGCTGATATCGGAGACAACTTTGGCGTTATAATATGCCGGAAGAGTGTATGCGACGACGAGACGGAGAGCGAAAACGAAGATGTCTTCGTATCCGGATGTACCGAGTGCCGAGTTAGTACAAGGTTATCATCACCGGCATCTCAATTGTCCATTGCAGACGTATGCCCGTTCGGCGTTCAAGTGAGTAAATCCAGCGAAGACACTAGCAGTACGTCTGCGGCACAATCAGACAAATCGGGTAAGCGTCAGACGACAGAAGATTCAACATCGTCCAACGAAGACTCGGAGCTGACTAAGATACACTTTGATGAAAGTAAACGAACCGATAGTAAAGATCCGATATTGGAGAACGGAATTGACGATGATGACGAATTGAAAGATTCAAAGACTGTTAAGAATGACGATGAGAAGCAAAATATGATCTTCATCAATACGGAAGCGGCAAAACAGTTTTTGACCAAACAATTATCGTGGGTGTCCGCCGGTGAGGATTACCTAGTGGAATGCACCGAAAAGCCGACTAGAATAATCAAAGAGAATGTATCAAACTTAACAAACTTAGTAGTAGAGAGCGTAAAGACTGTCGGAGATAAAGTTGCAACACTTTCCAGACACATGAGTGGTAGTAGTGAAACGAACGATGCCGTGGACGCTTACGATTCTCTGATCGCCGATGAGATGAATCCGATGATGTACTCGTTGACGTCCAGTTGTAAGTTGGACGATCTCCAAATGTCTTCTAGTACCGTAAGCGACAGGGAAATTTCCCAAAATGTTTTAAACGACAGGGCTAATGTCATAGTAAAGACGGGTCAAAACTTGTTGAACTCTGAAGTATGGGTTTGGGGTAGCGTTAACTACGGACAACTCGGCACCGGTGATAACATCAAACGGACTCAGCCGATATTAGTTTCTCGGCTAGCCAATTTGGGTATACATAAGGTATCGTGTGGAAAGTCTCACTGTGCTGCTCTGTCATTGGATGGTCGGGTATTTTTTTGGGGACGAAATATATGGCATCAAGTTAGCACCGATTCAAAGGACGATAAGAGCAGTCCGCAACAGTTTACTGCAAATTCAAACACCGACCGGGCTAGAGATATAACGTGTGGTGATAACCATTCGATCGTCTTCACCCTTAACGGTAATATATTCTATCAAGGCAAACACAATGATGTTTTCACCGAAAAAGTATTAAATTTGAATGAAAACATATTGTACGTTGAAAAATCAGAAACGGGAAAGGATTTTGAAAATAAGAATTCAATATACGGTAGATTTGTTAAGAATCGTCAAGATTTTTATTCGTGTTTATCTCACGACTTGAACTTGAGCTGTCGTATACTTTCATCGGCGCACGTCAGTTTCTTCTATTCACATCCTCGACCCGGGCAAGAGACTCCGATCTTGCAAGATTTGGCAATCGAACAGCAATTCCTCGAAGAGACGATCCTCGTACACCAGTCCTTGATTAAACCGCTTCTGAAAAAGTCAAATTTAATGGGTCCCGATTGTAAAGCGTTTGAAAAACTTTGCAGCAATTACGCTGATATCATGTATTTCACTGCTATCAACGTCTTATCATTTTGGCGTTACACGGAATGCAATAAAAAAGCAATTGAAATTACGCTCATACAAAACTGCGACGAACATATAGCATTGTATAAAAAATATTTAAACAGCATATGCGACGTTATATCCATAAACGGATTCGTGCAAATATCAACTCAGATAGACGTACCGAACATTTTACAGACTCTTTTCAACGATAAGTTGCCGTCCAATACTCAAAAAAATTCGAAAAAAATAGCCGAAGCTGTAGTTTCTTGCTCCCTTATGCACCCCTTAAGCAGACTGAATACTTATAAATGTATTATACAGTCTATCATGAGATACAATTCGACTGTGTCGACGTCTGAAACGAAAACTTTCACCGAACGTAGACTCGCTGAAGTACTTTCCAAGTGGGATACGTTCAACGACAAACAGGATAAGAGGAAGCGTGAAGCTGATTCCACAAGATTGTTTTGGGAGTCATCCGGTAAAACTTTGGAATCCTTTAAATCATCAGAGCGTCGGCTTGTCCGCGAATCGAGATGTCATCCGTTATCGCTGCAACACTCGGGTAGGTTCAGTTCGCACTGGTTTATTCTGCTGAACGATGTGTTGATTCACTTGAACGGTAATATACAGAGTATTCACAATCTCAGTACACTCTGGGTCGAGTCCATTACTGATACGGATGTAGTTCAGAATGCGATACATCTGATTACCCCGGAGGAGACGTTCACGGTCACTACGCCTTCGTCCGAAGAGAAGTCAGAATGGTTTCAGAGTTTGCAGAACGCTATCAAGATCAATTTGAATAAGTTTCACAGCTCGCAACCGCCATTGGTTAGAACAGCCTTATATACATTCACCAATAAAAGTCAACTGTACAAAGACGCCAAGTATTCCGGAAGGTGGATGAACGGAAAAATGCACGGTATTGGTAAAATTGAATGGCCTGATGGTAAAAATTACTACGGCTCTTTCCACAACAATCAGATTCATGGCTATGGAAAAATGGAAATACCTAATATTGGTAAGTATTGATACACTTGTATCAGTTTAGAACCTAATTGTATAATGTTTTGATTATATTTTATGTAAATAAAGTAACTTGAAAAGCTAATTACGAAGAAAAAAGTAACTTAAAGCTACAGATTACATAATAATCTTAATTATCTATTAGCACTTGTACGGAGGTGTTGTTTTAAGGCTGCCAGGAATCTGTCAATTTAGTTTATCTGGTAGTCCATTGTATTCAATATCGCCCCTGTACAATCAATCTACTTCTTATAAATGTACTTAATTTTAAATTTTAAGAGCACGCAATCAAAGACTATATCAATCTGCCGGAAACAAATCAATCTTATATAAACTCCTCCAATCAAAGACAAAATCATTCAGTACAAATTTAAGCTCTTCCCCACATTTTCAAGTTTACTTTTAAATTTAATTTTAAAATATAATAACTCTTAACTTATTCTTACCTCTAGTATTATGACTATGTATATTATACCCCCCTATTAAATACTTATCGAAATATTTTGGTAACAAATTCTTATCTAAAATACTCTTAACGTTTCACTTACATTCATCCAACTCATTTCATTCAACATATTTCTTATACCAGTTTATCTATTTAAATTTAGAATACTCTGCATAGCTCTATTTTGCAATTTTTACTTGATCTATTCATTAAATTTAAAAAAAAGACAATACATAAAATGAGGACGAACAATTGCATTATAAACTAATATCATTGTATTTTTTGGTAATGTTTCTCTTAATCTACATGATAATCCTACTTTGTTTATAACCAAATCCCCAAGTAATTTAAAATCTAATTTATGATCATTATTTTTTATGAACTATTTTTAGGATTATATGAAGGTCAGTGGAAGGATAATCTACAAAATGGATTTGGCATTATGAAATACTGCTCTGGGGATATATACGAGGGTTACTTCAAAGATGGCTTAGCTCACGGATACGGTGTTAGAAAGCAAGGTGATTTTACAAGTGCAACTGCTACCGTGTACATGGGAGATTGGTCACAAGGAGTGCGTCACGGATACGGCGTAATGGACGATATAGGAAAAGGAGAAAAATATTTAGGTAACTGGAGCGATAATAAAAAACACGGATGCGGTCTAATCGTCACTCTAGATGGAATATATTATGAAGGTGTTTTCACCAACGATATGTTGACTGTAAGAGAAACATTCGTCTACCATTCTAGTGTTACAACTTTACTTGATTTAATTAAACGATGATTTTTAGGGTCACGGTGTGATGATATTTGAAGACGGTACTCATTACGAAGGCGATTTCAGATCTGCCGGAGTTTTCAGCGGTAAAGGAACCCTCACGTTCTCCAGCGGCGACAGAATCGAAGGAATGCTCAGCGGGGCGTGGACCGAAGGTGTCAAAATAAACAATGCATCATTGCATATGAACGTTTCCAATCCTGCCCTATCACCAAATACGAAACCTAAGTGTGTATAGAATCGATCCGACTTTGAATTGATTGATGCTGTAGATATATCTGAATGCAGTTTTATGTTGCAGTTCGTTTGGAAAGCTATGCGTTTCTCCAACTTTGAAATGGAATGGTTTGTTTCGTCAATGCCTACAACAGTTGGGCGTGCCAGAGTATCATTTTACTAGTGGTGCCGATCACTTTCCAACCATAAATTCTTCGTTTAACAATAAGAAAATTTGGCAAAACGTCGCCGTCCTGCTTTCGAATTCAAAGAATGACAAAAACGTCGCAATTAATTCGCTGATCATATCAAAGAATGTAAATAAACCCGACACGGAACAGTTGAACAAAATACCTGAGTTCGGACAAGCGTCGTTAACACCTGAAATGTATAACGAAATTACGCAATATCTCAACAAGGTTGTATTACATTACTAGAACAATGTGAATACTTAATAAAACGTTCTTAATAATCAATTTTGATCACAGGCGTGCGAATTGTCGTCTCATCCGATCGGACGCTTAGTAGCTGGATGTTCAGCCGCTTTCTGCACATCGTACGGTGGAGTTAGGGTTCACCCATTATTGCTTTCTCATGCTGTAGCTGAATTAGGATGCATCTCCACCAGGATTTATAATGTTATTCGCTTATTGTTTCCGGCGTTGCCGCCGGCAGGTGAACATATCATGTTGTGCGATAATATGAACGATTCCGATGACGATTTAGAAGAGTAAATTTATAACAATCAAATATTATTGTAGTGCTGTATTGAATCAATGGTAATTTTCAATGTTTTTTCAGTGCTGAAGTTGTCTCTGTATCGGGTGTAGTGCAACCTCTTCTACTGCCGAGAATTCACTCATCTCTTCACGTGCTTTACGCTCTTCATCATCAGCGCGAAGATGTTGCGTATTGGAAACGATTGTTAAAGTGGAATAGGCAGACTGATGTTACACTGATGGCCTTTCTCGGCATTGATCAGTAAGTTTTCATGTCTAAATAGACAATTTTGACTTTGAACGATAAATATAACAAATTTTGATTCAATCTTCAGAAAATTCTGGGTCGGCTATGCGACGAAATCTATTAGTACTTCTCCGACATCGTCTCCCGTAAAAGAACAATTGTTTTCGGAAGCAGTGGACACGCTTCAGCAGCTCAAAACTACATTTTCTCCCATGGAAAAATTGCTCGTTATAAAGAATACCTTTCAAAAGATGACAGCGGCTGTACAAAAAGAATTAGGTAAATAATTAAAGTGTAACTTTGTCATTTTTTTGTAATTTATTCTCAAATTTGTTTTTGTATGTGATAGGTCCTGCGTATTTGTGGACGATGGATGAATTGTTTCCGGTGTTTCATTTTGTGGTAGTGAGAGCTCAAATTTTACAATTGGGTTCGGAAATACATTTCATCGAAGACTTTTTAGAACAATGCATGCAAAACGGAGAACTAGGCATTATGTTTACCACGTTGAAAGTAAGAATTTCCATTTTCAAAATTTCATTACAAAATAAATAAGCAAAATTTAATCAAATTTTACCATTTTCAGGCTTGCTATTATCAAATATTACAAGAAAAAGTCACTATTTGTGACTGAAGTCGGCGTTAATTAATTAAACAGTGAAGTCCAAAGTTTAAATTTAGTGTAATAAATACAAATGTATGTGATCATCAATTTTTTTAATGTTAACTCAAATTAATGATATTCATCTGCGACGAGTCCTGGATCAAATTAACATGGCCATTTTCTACATTTTAATATATATTATTTAAATATATTTAATCGTTAGTAAAAATAATACTGAAATATACTACATATATCAAAAATTACTCATATCAGAAGCAATGAGCTTCTTAATACGAATATCTTAAATATTTTGTTAGTATTATAAACTAGCTCAAGAATATATTATGTACATTATGAATTGTTTAGATGTAAATAAATGTGATACGTTTCTTTTATATTAATTGTATAAAATTAAAGAAAAAATGTACAAGTGTATCTTTATATTATTTGAGATATAAATTGCTTGTTAGCAACTGAACAAAATAAATTTAACTATTTTGGAAATACATACATATGTAGATACATAGCTTATTTGATAAATAAAAATCTATTTAGTAAATGAGCGATAATTTTCCGTTTGCTCTGATTGTTTTTTTACTTTATCCGTATTATTTTTTGGTGATTCAATGTACCTGATTATATATTTTGTAGAGTATGTTATTAAGAATGTTGTTCTTAAATTGTTGTTCTTGAACATTTTAGTCCTCGTATATGAATAAATAAACGAGGATTTTAGAGAGGAACTGGTTTTAATTTTCTTTAGTTTATATGAAATTTATAATTGTGGATATTTTCCTTTTCATTGTAATCAACATTTATTACGTACATACATACATACACACATACATAAGTAGTTTATTCATTCATAGACGTCATATCACTCTTGTCGTTAAGTTTTCTGTTTTAGATGTCACTAACCATAAATTTATTTTCTCTGTAGATTGTAATTATCATTATATAGTAATTAAATTATCTTTATTCGGTTTCATTGTATGCAAGTCAGTGTCTTTTCCGAAAAATTATCTTGCCATATAAAATACATAAACTGCCTACAAGTTGAAATTATTATGATGCCTTGGATTTTACACAAATAGAGAATAGTGGTCAAAATCAAATAAGAACAGTTTTGTGTTGTTAATACTATTTATTCTTTCCTGTATATTAACATACCAAACATCTTAATTTCTTAAAAAATTTCATTAAAATAGGTAAATATTACCTAATTTGATATTCTGCGGCTATTTCATGTCTAGTGTAAGTCTTCATTTCATTTACAATTGAAAAAATATTCTTGGCAAATCTAAAAAAAATCCCTATAAAAGCATCTGTTTTTAACTAAAATTGTTAAAATAAAATATTACATTTTTTATTCTAATATTATTAAATGATTTTATATACAATTCCTCTCAAATAGTCAAAGAAAATGTTTGCCAAATTAAAATTATTATCGTAAACTGAAAATTATTAATTCATATTTTACAAAAAAAAAGATTACGCAAGTTCAGAATTCTTGCTTACGAATAATAACAACAAAAAAAATATATGTATATATATACTCGTAGAAAATATTAAGATAATAAAATTTCACAAATCATAGCAATGTTATTAAAGTGAAGCAGTCTCAATAATTATTTTACGATTACATATGTATGTATAAGATATATATATTATGAAACAAAAAGCATGCTCGTCATAATAATCACGATCTTCAATTGGTGGCGTTTTTATCAAATATGTACGTAAAGTAATGCGTAGAATGATTTGCACAACGGTTAACCGTTTCACATGTATAAAGTCTCTTGCAGCTACTTTTATAATTCAACTTATGATACATGTGCACACAAAAACGCACATGTATCATGAGTCGAAATGTATAATGATAAGTATAAGGCCACATAGATACATATTTATAAAATTAGAGAAAGTAAAAAATTAAAATAGATATATATTGATCCCAGACATAATTGATATAGACGAATAGTTTAAAATGTAGTCAGCGACATCATCAGAACGCGCAAATATGTATCGGTTACTTGTCAAATCACTAACATGAGCTCAGATCACCGTGACAATTATTTTATATTTTATTATGTATAATACAACAACCAAGTGCATTATGATTAATTTTGATATTACAAATATGCACTATTGTACAATATTACATTAGATATTTATATATGCAAATATGAACCCACTTCACAATGAAACATTACGAATACTTTTTTTTTTTATACCGATTGGCACGAAATGCATTCAGCGACATTTCGCACGCCATAACTTACTGGAATATAGTGTTTATTTGATTTTGATTGTCCCGCAAATGCTATAAAAATATGACATGTATTTAACCGCTAAAAATTATAAGATAAAAACTAAATGAATAATAAAATATATTCTATAAAATAACAGCGATTTTAAGGTGAATTCTGCTCTAGAGCAAATATACACGTTATATAACTATACAAATTAAAATTACAATCATTAAAAGCTTAAAATCATCAATTAAATAATACATAATAAATGATAATAAATAACAAATAAATTAGATATTTATGCACTTTTTTGAAAATAGTCAAAATATATTAAATGGAAGAAAACATCAATTATATTAGAAAATCTACAACATAAATAAACAATTACAATGGTACAGAACAAAACAATAACAAAAATATTGCAGACAGATAAAGAGGAAATCAAATTCATATTATGGACACACCAATGTACTCATTCCCCATTGACACACACGCAACACGCACACTTCAAAATAATTCAAGTTGTGAGACATAAATGCAGCCAAACTATGTAAGTGGAGTGAGAAATTTCATTCCTCTAATTTATTCTGCCATTCCTTACCACCCACATTGTATTACAAAAGTCGTTCTAAATCAATCGACTGAAATCAACCATCAACAACGTTATGTACAGTAAAATCGTGTTGTGAAAGCATTGCACGGGTAGTGGACAAACTTTAATACACACTCAATAATATATTATTATTCATAATTATATATAATATATATAAATATATAAACATACATCGAGTATAATATACGTATGCATTATATTAAATTATATCCACAAGGCAAAATTGGCACTTATACAAAAACATCCTCGCACGGCTCACATCATAAAACGTATGTAAGCAGCAACCCACGCGCTGAGCTACGAGGGGCTGCTACCCCTAGGCGTATCCGACCCGTTGTAAGGACGATTCGAGTTACACAACACTGTATACACACTGTCTACTTTGCTCAGCTTCTCGAAGAATGGTATAAGATTCAAAAGTTCAGAATCAGTCATATCGTCGAACCAAGACGCGACCGGAACCTGAAATCAAACAACGGTCAGATGAAAAACATATACACATGCAAACGGACCCGGTGTACACACGTCGAAGAGAACGTACCGCATTGTCGGGATGGAAGATGTACGAAGCGGGAGAATTGTCGACGATGACCACTCGACGCAAATCTCTACCGAGTTTGTTCAGATCCTTGACGTAGTTGCCGTGGTGGATCACACAACTCTCCCTGAACAAGCGGGCTCTAAACACACCCCATCGATCGAGCAGATCGGCGACCGGATCAGCGTACTTCGCCAAAGATGCTGTGAACAAGACGCATTCGTACAACTCTCCTGCACGTCGGAGGAATTCGTCGACGTGCGGCCGCTTCAGAACATACACTTGGTGGACAGTGCCGTCAATCTCAACTGGCACTACGAAATCTGCATTATTTATAGGCTGAAAAGAAAAAAAATAAACATTACTACAAGACTCATGTATGTACACCTGATTCTCTTTTGGCATGGCGTTTTTTTGCACGGTTTTGAAATAACACGGTCCAGCAAAACGGACCAATTAGTCATTTCACACTGATTTTTTTGTTTTAACACGGTTACAAAAAATTAACAAGAAAAACAGCAGTAAACGGGCACGTTTATTGTCAAGTAGCGACACTGAATGAATATATTTTTTTATATTAAATTAAATTAAAATCGAAAACCATTTTATTTTATTTAATTCTTTGTTGGTAGTCCCTGGAACATATGCCCCGCGCAAAAAGAGAACAGGTGTATATTAAAATCTATTTCATTATTGTTTCAGAGGATCACCTTAAACGAGCTATGTACAAGTGTTTCATCCAAATCTATCACCATGCATTTCTTGTGCATGTCTTGGTGTCTGACCGGCGGTAGGAGCCATCTGGAAGGGTCTGTCGTGAGAACGAGAGGTGAAGATGGAGCTCCATCTGTGGTCGTCGAAGGGGAACCCTTTCCGCGGCCACCTCCTCCACCCCAACAGCAGAGGAGCGATCGCAAGAAACCGGTGCTACCCGATTTTTTGCTAGTGTTTCCCAATCCAACGCACGCCGACGCTTCGCTGTCATTATGCTCGGAATTACTACCTGAAATTAAAAAATTGTTTCATTAAACTTCTGCGCAGCTATAGCCGAAATTTTGATTAATACAAAACTAGTTATGACGTATGAATGTGAAACGTGGATGCTAAATTCAAGAATGTTACGTAAGATTCAGTGCACACAGAGAAGCATGGAAATGTGTATGCTCGGTATAACAAGAAAAGATCGTAAGAGGAATACATAGGTAAGAATAGTAACACAATATGCCATAAAAATTATTTTGTAAACAATAGCAAATTGAAGAATTTCAAGTCTTTCTTAAGGCCTCCACTCACATTGAGACCTATGCAAGTATCAGTATCGCGATGTACATCTCAACGTATATTTGAGTAGCTTGGTATCGATGCATCAGTATCAGCTGGTATCATCATCTGTATCACGGTTGTGAAACGTCAATGCTTAGAACGTACAACTGATAAGAATTTCTACTTATTGCAACGTTATTCATGATTGCAGATCAGAATTTTTGGAAGAGTTTTTGAACATGTACAGGTTACTGCCACTCTTGTGACAGTATTCTGTTTTTCAATTCTCGGATTACATACTATGTATGAACTTCCAATAGATTTGTAAACAGTGTGTTATCCATTCGCAAATAGTTTTTTAATTCGTTTGGTTTGCTGACTTTTAGTTCCTGAAGTTAATTTAAAACAGTATAGATACATACATACTTGTTTCTCTCGCGCAACCATTGCTTTGTCCATATTCTTTTTCCTTTGAATATTTTGACAATGCTAGTGCAACTGCTATAAACACAGGTTAGGGAGAAAACATTTCGGTCTCGCATTTTTAACTAAACTGATGTTTCATAATTCGGTCTCAGTGTGTGTATGTGGTACTGATACTTGATACAAATCTCAATGTGAGTGGGGGCCTTTACAATCCTTTTGTGACCAACGATGAATATCATACAAGTGCTAATTTTGATAATGCATGTTATTGCAGCAAGGTCGCCAACGCTTAATTCTTCATTACAATCCTATTAGTACAATTACAGCGATAAAATAAAATGCACATTCATGCAAGCTCATTTCTTAAATAATAAAAAACCGGTCAATATATAAATTTAAACACAATTTCACACTTGTGACAAAAAGCCAATTTGTTAGGTTTCTATGCAAGAATGTCACAGCAACCCATACAAATTGACTTATTGTTGTACGATTTAATCCCAAATGTCAAAATAACGCCAGGGAGAAATAGTCTGGTTTGCCAAGAACATTGAATCCGCTGGGTCGATTTTTGCCAAAATTTCAATGCAAGATCGATCAAGTTTTTACACAAACCATATTTATGATACAGCGATATTTTTACAAATCCGTAGATAAAAACAAAATTAAAATCAAGTTTGTCACAGTTTATTTTTTTGTATTTGAGAACTATTTATTACTAGGTTATTACTCATTGATGATCAATAAGTAGTGGGGTGGCGTGTATTCATTCAATAGCAGAATAGTTTTGGAGGATAAAGATAATTATTTTCTTATTGATCATTCTTTCTCAGATAATGTAAATTAGAATTATAATTATGATTAGGGAGATCATGACATATGACTGGCACAACAAAAACAACGAGCAAATATATGAAAACAGAAAAATAATTAAAATATATTACTATAGTGATCGGTAAGTTTTATAAAGGATCAGCACTTAAGTGATTAGTAAATATATTGAATGGTTAGAAATTAATAGCTAACGGTAAGTACTGTAAATTTAACTGTAAAATCGTTATTTACTGACCATTTGTGAAAAAGTTACTTAGGGCCAGGACGTCAGGATGTACTTTCAAGCCGGGACAAAATGACAAACTGGCTGGGACGTCGAGATGTGCTTCAAACCAAGACAATCGTAGCGAAATCGGGACAAAATGACAAACTGGCTGAGATGTCAGGATGTACTTTCAAACCGAGATAATCGCAGCGAAACTGGGACAAAATGACAAACTGGCTGGGACATCGGGATGTACTTTCAAACCGCGACACTCGTAGAGAAACCGGGACAAAATGACAAACTGGGATTTCGGGATGTATTTTCAAACCAAGACAAAGTGACAAACTGGCTGGCACGTCAGGATGCACTTTCAAACCGGGACAATCTCAGTCAAATCGGGACAAAATGTGACACTGGCTGGGATGATGGGATGTACTTTCAAACCGGCACAATCGCAGCCTAGACAAAATGACAAACAGAGACAAACTGACAAACCCGAGACAAAATGACAAATTAGCTGGCACACGTCAGGATGTACTTTTAAACTGGGACAAAATGACACACTGGCTGATACGTCAGGACGTGCCTTCAAACTGAGACAAAATGACAAACTCGCCGGGACACCGGGGGGGTGTACCTTCAAACCGGGACAATCCCAGCCAAACCAGGACGTACAGTAATCCTACGCATATACACAAACGATAACCACCGGACGACACCGTCAACGGACAGCGGCTAGTTTTGAACAAAAACCAAAAGAAGCGGAGCGTCGATACGATAGAAATTCAAATTCAAACGGATCGAAACTACGAGCCCCCTGACCATAGTGAACCGATTCACACAACCATTCCTCAGACGTTAAAACCATCCGAAATACAAAAAAAAAAAAAAAACACACACACACATCTCAGTCCGATTAAATTGCGGGAAATAATTAATCACTCACTCACTCACTATCCCACACATACAAAAACAAACGACCTCAAGACTCGTCGACGAAAACACTAACGCGGCGGAGGACTTCGCTTATCGCAATAATTGCGACCGAAGGAATGTCCAGGGTCAACGATTCGCCGACACAATCGACATTGAACATCGACCACACACACTAACTGTTTACTTCCGGTTCGTCGGTGCATACCTGGAATACACGCGAGAGGTGAACCGACGCCCCGAGACGAAGGGCGCACATGTCAAGTCATGGGGTTTTCATATTACGGAAGTGGGGTGGGAGGAGAGGGGGGGGGGGTAAAAGGGGCGTGTCTCCGTGTGATAATGAATGAATGAATGAATGAACGATTGGACGTGTGTGTAATGTAATGTAATACCTCTGTCAGTGCGAGTTGGTGGTCGAGGCAGCTGGTGTCGGTCGTCGTCGCGCGCGACTTGCGTGATAATGGCCGAGGCGTCCATGCGTATGTTTTGTAGCGATGGTGCGGTTCGCAATAGGCGTGTTGGGGCACGTGAGGGGTGTTGTGGAGGTGAGCGGGGAAGGGGCGGCCGCTCCGGCGCGCACAAGATGGCGCCCGCAGCCGCACTGACGCAGGACGACAACCGACGCGGCAACAACACGCGCGCAAACATGCATGTACGATTGTACGATTGTGCGCACACACACGCACACACACTCGCGTGCCATCGCCGCGGTCGTAGCGCGTCGACCGTTTGCGGCCATGACCGCTCGGCTCGTGCGATTTGAACGTCATATGTACACACATCATCGTGGCGTTATTAGTTATTATACTGCCGCCCTAAGCCCACTTAACGTAACTGACAAAACAACAATATTGAGATAAATGGACTTGAAAGTTTTATTCTAAATTTGTGTTTTCATATAGTTTATTTGATTTATTTAAACTTATTTTAATGCATAAGGTTATTTTCTATTGTGTTTTGATAATTCTAAGGAAAAATTAAAAAAAAAAATGAATACTTTAGTAGTTACGTCACTTTTTTACACTTACGTGAAATTTGCTTAGAAAATCATATGTATTTTAATAGTTGCGTTATTTTAGCTAAGCAAAATGCTTCGGTAGCTCCTTAGCTAAACTAACGTAACTGCATTATCCTTAGACGAAAAAACGTATCTGCACGCTACGTTGAATTTGCTATGTAAATGTTGGATACGTTATTTGGATACGTTGGATACTATTTCTCTGCACATCCAGATACGTTAGATTTAATAGCTTAAAAAAGTCACTTTTGGATGAAGATACATTAATTTTGATATGAAAAATCGCAAGAATACACCCCCATAAACCCTAAAACACATCTAACTCATTACTTGGACTTAGGACGGCAGTATAGTAGTATCGAAGAAATGAATTTTTGAAAACCATTTTATATTTTCAACCCTAGACCACTTAAAACCGCACGAAACGCATCAATCATAATATTGTCGATAGCGAAATGACATGTACACGTATAGTAGTGCCGTATAATTAGTGCAACGCGCACACCGCACAACGTGCAAAATTATACAATGTACATACATATCATCATCATCATTTTCAGCCGTTCACCACCAGGATGAAGGCCTCTCCGATCCCCATCCATTCCTGTCTGTATTGAACAATCTGTATCCACTCGACTCCACACATTCTTCTCAATTCATCAGCTCATCGTCCACTCGGTCCACCTTGCTTTCTTTCACATACTCTCGAATACCATTCCAGTATGTCTCGCGTCCATTTACCTTTTACTCTTTTCGCTATGTGTCCACTTCAACATTTTCACACGTACTGCTATATCAGCCACTTTGGTCATTCTTCTTACCCATGTATTCCTCTTACAATCTCTTCTTGTAATACCATGCATACATATTTCAATGCTTCTGTGTGCACTGGATCTTACGTAGCATTCTTGAGTTTGTACGCATTGGTCGAATGCCTTCTTTTTCTACATGGTTCATCATCATCATTTTCCTTCCATTCCTGTCTGTCTTGAGCAGTCTGCATCCTGTAAACTCCACACATTCTTCTCAATTCATCAGCTCATCGTCCACTCGGTCTACCTTGCTTTATATTTTATTCGAATAAAATATTGTATTATTGTGACCGATTTGTATTACAAGGTATTGTCGGAGTGCGAGGGAAAAGGTTCGAGAAGAACACGCAGCGGACGTTTCGGTTGACTTTTTATATGTGAGTGTGTTCCGTGTGACACTCGGTCGCCGGTACTAGGGTTGCCAACCGTCACTTCATATTGGACGAGCGCTGATGAGCGGTGCCGAGCGCCAAGGTGTGGGTATGTCGCTCGAACATTTTCGCGTTAACGCCAACGTACTGAGCGTTTGGTTGGGTACCCCCCCCAATCTAAGTTGTTCTCAGTGGTGCCAACAGAACACTTATGGGGTTGGCAGCACTGAGACAGCAGACGAATCTGACAGTTCTGGCATGGCCTTCGAGCCTAATAAAGGTCATCATACAGACATGTAAACTAAGTGAAGGCTATATTTCCCCTGAGCCCGTCCCTCCACCCCCGCTCCAAGCAACAGTACTTTATAACATTCGCGCGACATCCCCAAAAGTTGAGCGAAACGCGAAAAAAGCAAGATGGCGGACCCTTCCCCACACCGCGGACCCCTCCAGTGTTTGTGCCTTTAGTGCGTAATCATGTTGCCAATTCAGTGACTGAACTTTCTCGAAATTCTCCACCGAGAACCCGCGATATGGGATCCTAAACACCAATGCCACGATAACACTTCGTTCGCTGCCGCTTGCTAGTTGACACTAGAGTGGCGCCACTAGCGATACGATAGCAGCGCTCTGGACGGGCGAGAAAGCGAAATGAATCCAAAAGTCTCGACAGTCAAATACTGGTATAGGATTTGGCTAAACGAGAAATTGGGCTCCCATATGTTCGCCGAAGTGATAGAGGTAATACAAATTTTACGACAACGAATATGATCAATTCATTATCACATAACATTTTTTTTTTTATTGCAGCAATTGGAGAAGAGGGTTCTTGATTGCCAGAAAATCGGTGTATATATTAAAATATGTCAAGAGCCCTTTACTGTCATTGTGGTGACTCCATTCACGAAGAGGGTTGCTAATTTGTTGGTGTCAAATGACATTTTATTCGTTGACAGTACCTCGCCATGTGATGTACATCACCACAATGTTACATTTGTGGTCACAATGAGTGTTGCTGGTGCTGTCCCGTTAGCAGTCCTCATCACCACAGTCCAGAGCACTCTTGACACAGCATTCAGTCTTTTAAAGGAAGCTCTTGGTGATAATACACGTGCAGATCCGCGGTTTATAATGACGGACGATAGTAACGCCGAATGCACTGCTTTAAAACTAGTTTTTCCCAATTCGAGGCTTTTATTGTGCCACTTCCACATAGCGCAATCAATATGGAGGTGGCTCTGCAATATGAATCCGTGCGAAGCTGAAGAAGCTTATGGTATTTTAAAAACTGATGAGCTATCATTAAATTATTCAAGTTGGA
Source organism: Parapsyche elsis (assembly GCA_022651745.1). Classification (NCBI taxonomy): domain Eukaryota; kingdom Metazoa; phylum Arthropoda; class Insecta; order Trichoptera; family Hydropsychidae; genus Parapsyche; species Parapsyche elsis. The sequence goes on along the minus strand of JAGVSN010000001.1, from coordinate 18,652,106 downwards.
TGGATTATATAGAAAAACCACGGCTCATACGCACGGTAGTCAGACTAACAATTATGCGGAAATCACTGTGCACATATTCAAAGACAATGTCCTTCAGAGGTAAAAAGCCTACAACATTAAACTGGTCGATTATATTGTCACTGATATGGAGGAGCATTATATCGGTCAGTGCATGGAGTTCGCTTATGGGCATAATGTGGCAATGGAGCGTCTGGAAATCGCAACTTAAGAAAGCAGCGTATCTCACCAAAGAGAACATTGTTCAAATTGATAACAATAATTAGTTCCAAGTGGTGAAAAAATGAATCAACTACAGTGGAACCCCTATGCATCGTTTTTCAAGGGACCTTAAAAAAAAAAAAACGATGTATCCAGAAAAACGACTTGTACAATAATGAAAAAAAACGCGTTTTGTAACATTTAAAAAAATTTGTTTAATTATCAGAAAATTTTAATACATAATACATTAGCTTTAAGATATTTTTTGTTTGTAATTAGCTTTTTAAGCTACTTTATTCAAATAAATAAATAAATACATAATACATAAATAAAATAAAAAGTGTTTTGTAAAATTTAAAAAAAAACTAATAAAATCATCAGAAATAATCAATAATTACACGTATTATGTACATATCTATGGACACGTATTAATTACACATAATAATCATCAGAACATTCTTTTTTTTACAAAGAAGTCTTTCATAGTGAGTTGCCTCTTTGCAGTCTTGCATTTTAATTCAAGCAATGACCTCCCAAATTCGCTCACTTTTTTTTTTAAAGATTCGTCTATCTCATATGAATACAAAAATGATTTCACTTTATCGAATGCTATCAATGCTTCTGCGAATGTCGGAAAATTCATTCATTTTCTTCATCGTCTTCTTCTTCGCTGGTGTCATTGGCTGCATTACATAATGACTCGATTGTCCTCGAGAAAACCATAAAAATGTTTGTGATCATCTATGCCTTCTCGTTGGCGTGGTATTTTACGTTGTGTTTTAATGTTCTTAAAACATCGGGCGCAAGTAGGTATCAGGTACAAATAAATTCGGATACAGTAGAGTAAACAAAAAAAAAAGGTATTTGTGCCGTTTTTTTCTTGGAATGTCAGGCACAACTACATACATATGTACCTGCTTCCACCACTTTGGTGATTGCAATCTACAGTGTAATTGTTTAGAAATTTCGAGAAAAAATGGGGTGCTTCCGACTTTTGGTCTAGACTGGGTTCTCGCACGTGTGACAAAGAAAAAAAAACGATCTATCATGGTAAAATTTGTGACGGGACCGTAATATTTAGACGATTGATACAGAATAACGATATATAGGAGAACGATGCAAGCGAGATTATTTAACACTTCTTATGGGTGTTTGGCCGGGACTATGAAAAAATAGCGATGTATGCGAAAAAACAATACGAGAACGATGCAACGAGGTTCCACTGTATATGATATCGATATGCTTATTGGATGTTGTCCATGTAAGTTGGATTTTTTGGGAAAACCCTGCAAACACCAAGTTGGTGCTAAGTTTATTATTCTTATTGATTATCTATGATTATTATGGTATGTAATAATGTAATTTGCTGTACATCAAAAAATAAATAAACTTACAAAATTGCAGTTTGTATAAAATATAACGTTAACACCCTTCTAAACCAGCGTTCCTATAAACTCAAAAAATCCCGCAAGATTTCACTCTTCTGTTAGCGCATCTAATGCAAACTCGCATTTGCAGGACATGAAAACGCTACGTTCATCCTCACATCCAGTGTTATCATCGCTCTCATTTGTGAAAATTTTAAATTGGCGTTGTCATTTTTCTATCTTTGCATACCGCTGTTAATTTTCTAATAAACTAAAAATAAAGAATATGATAGACGGGGCAGCAGGAGGGATTGGAGAGTATGCGGTAAAGCTGGAAAAAAGAAAGGTTATTGTCGTCGAAGCTTTCGACAACCGTAGTACTGCTGCTGCAGCATGCAACTGCCGTAGAGTCACGTAAGGCGGTGGCTGAAAGCGTGAAACCAAAATAAAGTATAAAAGTTTTTAACAAGTTTGTATTAATTTTACAATTCCTTTAATGTAAAATGAAAATGACCTTTCAGTGAGTTTAAATTACCATCATATCTCTGAACCTCGAAGAATGTTTCAAAAATTTTAGACCGCAAACGATTTTCTTTACTGGAATGTCAAGGTCAAAAGGCTCAGCTAGCCCCAGAGCCTAGTGGATAAAACTCGTAAGAAAATTTCTTACATTAAATTATTTCATGGCGCAAAACCTACTCTGTAAATTTACACTATAGAAAGTAAACAAATATATAAGGCTAGCTGAACCCGGCATGCGTTGCAATGCCCGATCGCGTTCCCGTTCCTAGTACGTTTTCTGACGCGTGAGCAGGCCCATTCCCGATCCCGTTCCTAGTACGTTATCTGACGCGTGCGCAGGCCCGTTCCCGTTCCCGTTTTTTTTCCACAGGAACCATCCCCGGCATGATCACAATAAGTCCTGAAAGTTTCATCGCGATCGGTTGAGTGGTTTAGGAGCCTATAAGAGACAGACAAACAAACAGACATTGATTTTTATATATATAGATGAAGCTTTTATTATAGTCCCAATAGTAAAAAATACAAATTCTATTTACATATTTATTACTTTAAAGTTTCTTTTACATTTTAAGTCTAATATAATTAGCACAGACAGATTTATATTTATGCATGCTAAACGTTCGAAAAATTAGAAAAAATTGTACATTATTTTCTCCAATATGACTATACATTGACTGTTTGCCGATTTATATCATTCAGGATTACCGGTCGCTGAAGATGTTCAATAAGATTTCATTAAAATAAAGATCATAAATCCCTACTACTAAGCTTTTTTTTTTTTAAATATGTATGTATGTATATTTAGCAATATCAATCAATGCACGAACAGCTCAAATATTTCAATATAAAAATTTGTAAAACGTTTGTTTTATCAAAAAATATATCTATGAATAATTAAGTATCTATAAACTTTCAAAACCAAATCAAGAGCAGTATGACACAAATATAACTATATACAAAATCGGTATATATAACAATACATATAAAATATTTTAGTGTTAGTAGACAACACATACAATGACATAATTCAAATTCAAGTGATTCGGTAATACATTTGATTATGCAATCTATTTTCAAATAGTCAAATATGAATATGCGATGAAACTGTTACATTTAGTTATGTTGTAAATGCCATCATATCAAAATAATAAAAAGAATTCATATACAATTTATTGCATTGAGAAAGTTCTATACGAAATATTTTTAATTAATTTCGCATTATCGTTTAATTTTTCAGACAAAATAAATATAATATAAAGATTACAACAAAATAATAAAACGAGAAAATTACTGTAATTCTGAAGACTATGTAATACATTCTTGGTATTTGTTCTAAATATCACTATTAATACCACCAATGAAACATCCATCCTATTTTAATCAATACTTTTAAGAAATAAATTATACCTCCATGAACTGAATAAGAAATAAACTAAACATACAAAATTTTAACAATAGGAAAATAAAGTCTTTAATTTTGGATATTAATGTAAATATCACAATTGTTTAACTCTTAACTGGATGGATGCCTTTGCAAATCATTAAAAGACGACAACACACATATTACAGTACAAACCAAACTGTGACCAAGTATCAAAATCGTAGTAACATCAAATCGATATTGCACAGTGTTAGCACATACGCCATTCGAAAACATTATGAATTATGTGTATCACAATTATTATTATACTAATATAAAAACTGGCCATAAACAGTAAAAACTACTTTATTTTCGCTTCATATATTTGGCTCTTCGTGTCACTCTACCGCAAAATAGACCCGCTATGAAAGTCATTCCAACGAATGTGAAAAAAACTACAAGAAAATATTTTTTCGCAGGAGACGTCACGACTTGATCATACAAATCTTGAAAATCTTCAGGAACTATCAACTGAAAAATAAAATAATATTAATTTATCACTCTATAACTAAATATTTAAAAATTAGTAAAAGGTGTCATTTACCACAGCGGCACTTTTAAACATTTCCATGCGTTTGGTGAGTTGAGATTTACATTCATCATCTAAATCTTTGTTCTCGTCAGTCAGTGCCACTTGTAAACATTTAATATCTGAAATCAAATAGTTAAAAATACACGACAAATAAAATTAAAAACTTATAACCGTGACTTAATAAGGAAAATAATTACGTCTTCCATTTCCATGTTCAAGATGATTACACCATTTCAAAAGATCAACAGCGCAAGCTCTTTGCAAGAGCGGATCCGCTTGAATATCAGCACGAGCTTCACCAATAAGAGCTGCAACTTCTGTTCGACATTCCTCTGATGCTATTTTACGATGCAAAAAAGCTTGCTTTAAGCACTCTTCGACCTAATAAAATAAAATTTCACCGTCAAATTTTACTTCACAGTTCATACATTGATAAAGTAACAATATTTCGATAAATATTTTCAAAAGTATGAGTCTACAGTTGCTATGTACCATCTTTTTATTACGTAGATTATAATTTACCTCGCCATCGGCCGTAGTATCTGAATTATCAGTCGGCTTACAAATCGTTTCAATTTCGGCATGACACATCGTACTCAACAGCGGATCTAAGTGATAATTGAGAGCCTGTTCTCTCAGTACGAGGGCCACTTGTTGCTCACAACTGGAACTCAATTTTGATTCACGGAATTTATTCTTCAAACAACCGATGACTTTGCCTTGTAGTTCTTTATCTTGTGGTTCGTTCGCTGAAAGTACAATATATTTTACAGATATGAAGTGGGAAATTTTTTTTTATTTAGCAATTAAACTCATTCAAAACAATACCTATTATCGTCGAACAAAACTTCTTGATATCAGGTTTACATGACGATTGTAAAGTGGGATTGAATCTATAATCTGAATTTTGATCGATCATTCTATGCACTACAACTAATTTGCATTTTTCATCAAATGTAGCTTCTTCTTTGTGTATCTGGAACATTTTAGAGTTCAATTTACACTTTTCAATATAACGTACATGAAATAACATAAAAATTTTAACGTTACCTTTAAACAATCTAAAACCTTTATTAGATTTGTATCGTGGCAGAACAGTGTAATCATAGAATTGCAAGTGGTTATCAAATTGTAATCGACGGAGTTATCAGTTAATTCCTGCTTTTTGATTGTAAATAAAGCGTACTGACAAGATGTACTCAATTTACCCCGAATGTTTTGTAGACATTCCAAAGCTTGAGATGCTCCGTGTTCAACATTTGGACAGAACTTTTTCAAATCAGCTTTACACGCCGATGAAAGCTTCGGATCGTAGTCAATATTTTCCTTTTGTTGGAACAACTGTGTTCTGAGTTGCTGCCTACAATCTTTAGGGATACTATGTCGATTTCCATCAATTGTATCGTTGCGAACGGTCTCGCTTAAACAGTAAATAACTTCGCTTTTGGTTTTGGCCTGAGGACAGAATCGCATCACGTAAGAACGACAAGCTTCTTTAAATTTATACGTGAAGTGATAGTTTTTGAGAGATATCAATTGAAAATGTTCAATTGCTGCACGACATTTAACATCAGAGCGAACGCCCGGATCGTTCTTGTATGTGATCAGACATTCCATCACTTCTCCTTCGTCTTTTCCGTTTCTAAAGACAGTCGGACAAAATTTTTCCATCACACTGTGACAACTCTTCATAATAACGGGATTCAACTCAACGTGACCTGCCTGAGCTTCGGTGAAATTGGTGACGGCAACGCGGCACTTGTCAACCAATGATTCCAAATTAGTCTGCAGACAGGACATTTCCTCACCTTTGGCCGTTTTGTCAAAGCAAAACATAGCCAAATCGTCCAAGCAAGTCTCTTCAATCTCAGGTTGCATGTCGACGCTGATGGCTCTCTGTCGCATGACGCGGCGGATCTCTTGCAAGCAGAACGGCTTCAACTGCATGTCCCGTCTGGGCTGGTAAGCGTATCGATACAGACACGGCAGTATCAAAGGACCTCGTTCCGGATCCATCTGACCGCCTACGTCCGTCCAACCGTGTTTAGCGTGACAAAAAGTCATAGCGTCACTTTTACACGCCCTGTACAACTGGGGATCTAATTTGAAGTCTCTAGCGACAAAGTATTGTATTTGAATGACGGCCGATTCGCATTCGTCCGTCATGAACGTCGATCCCAGTTTTTCAATCAAACAGGACATGACTCTTCCCTCGCCACCTACAATCTCCTTACAAGCAGTGTCCACGACCGGTTTGCATGCTTGCCGTAACACCGGATCAACTCTCCAATCTTCCCCCGCGTCGGTTTGTTTTATGAGATTCTCCAGAGCTCTCTGGCATATGGGTTGTATCCTCATATCCTTCTTCTTCTTGGGTCTCGCGTGCTCCATTAAACAATGGATAGTCTTACCGCCAATTTCGATAGGACTGCAGAATTTGCTGATGTCGTCGGCGCAGTCGTGCATTATTTCCGGCGAAAGACGGAAGTCCTCCATCAACATTTTTCGATGATCGATCATCTCCGCTTGGCACTCGGAAGATAATTTACTATTGTTTTTCATGACAGACTCTAAGCACATTAGGATTTGAGCGAGTCTTATATCTTTGTCGTCGGAAACGCCTCTTCGGCAACGGTAAGAACGAATGTCTTCTTTGCACGCCCTGGAGAGACCTCTGCTGACTTTGTAATCTTGAGCGATCAGTTTTTGTCTGCGTGACAATTGTTCCTGGCACGGCTTAGACATTGCTGAAAATTGATATTTTATGTATCAGTTATGAAAAACAATGGATAAATTTAAAAGTTCAGCTCAATACGAAATTAATAAATTGAAATTTGCTGCAACAGCTATATATTCAATTACTGGCAATTGAGCAAATTGTAGCTTTGACTGGTGTGTTGTATGATAATGTAACTTATTTATTTATAGACAATTGTCTTATTACACAATTATTGCAATATTAACAGGAGTAGACAATATAGTAACTACGACGCCACTATAGAATTTCCACAATCCGTAGTGGATAGAAAATTATCTAATCTCCGATATGCCGATGCGAAGAAGCTCATAGCCAACAATACTGAAGAAATGGCTGAACTTCTTCATTGTGTCGAAATAGAGAAAAATGTCAGGCCTCAAAAGTAATGAGCCAAAAAGTTATGATAGTTGAATTCTTATACACTTTATGAATTAGAATATTCACTAATTCTCTATGAACCCCATGGGGAGAAACACCTCCACATCCTTTCTTCTCAAGACTTTTCTCAAGACCCCACATGAGGGCACCACTCCCCTCAACAAATATAGTCTGTTGACTTTTCCGTTGGGGACAGACAGTTGTCTAGGCAAGGCCGAAATCCGACCAAAAACCTGTGAAAGTTTGGATCAATTCCTGGGTCTGTAAAGCTAGGAGAGTTAATTGTAAGAAAATTTCAATATTTCCCGAAAGGAAATATGACTGAAAACGTACAAATCCGCCCGATCGGATAATCTGGTCTGAGCACAATCATTACATTACTATCCTAGATCCTAAAGCAATAGTGTATCAAGGGTTCCTGGTCAGTAAACAAACAGACTTTTATAATAACATAGTATGCTCATTACGCTCGCGGTAAATTGGCCACACCCCAGTCAAAGTTCACAAAGCGCTCGACACGAAAGGTATACATAGCAAAAGTTTCGTCGACTTACTGCGATCCGACTTGTGCAGCATCAAGCATTTGTAGATGACCCCGGATCCGGGACTCAAATCAGGACAGAACCTGAGCTGATCGGTGGCGCAGGATAAATACAACTGCCTGTCGAATTTAACATCGTCCGACTGCAACTCGGACAGGTGCAGTACCTCTTTCTTGCACTCGGGATCGAGCCGTTCGATGTGACTCTGGAGACAGGCGAGGGTCTCGCCCTGCGAGAGCAATGCGGCATTGTCCTTGCTCAACCTGCCGCACGACAGAGCCCGCACGTCAGATTCACAATGACGGACCAGGGGGGAGATGAGTCTGAAGTCACTGAAGGCGACCCACTCGAGCCTCTGGACGAAAGCTCGGCAGTCGGGGGAGTTTGACTCGTCGTTGTCGCTGATGAGACAGCCGAGAAAGGCTGTCGTGTGGGCGGACGAGGAATGTTCGCAGGCTGAAAGGAGAGGATGTGGACAGTGGGTAGCTGCTGCTGCTGCTAGTTTCTCCGGTGATAACAATCCTGGTAGACGGGACCATACCAGCTGTTGGCAAGCAGGTGGCAATGAAGCACGTCGAACTCCACCTAGTTGGACTAAACATGAAGCTACCTGGAGGTCCGCTTCAGGACCTATGTGTAAGTTGTTGGTGCCGAGTCCTGCGCACTCGTCTTTGACAATCTGACAGTCGGGTTCTCGCAGTACAGCCGTCCATAGCGAGTCGTCAGAAATGACAGCTGCCGATGCAATGGTTATAAGATAGAAAGGCAGCAATTGCCGTAGGCGGCGAGCCTCCGCCCCCATGACTATATCAGCGCTCGAACATACCGGTAACCAATGCCGCAATACACACCCTTTCACTGGCAACACTCAGCTGTCATTCGCGGCTGCTGTATTGCCACGCTCAAATAATGTTTAGGAGGAGCGAATGATTTAATTCATCATCATCATTTTCAGCCGTTCACCATCCACTGCTGGATTTAAGCCTCTCCAATCCTCTTCCATTCCTGTCTGTCTTGAGCAATCTGCATCCAGTTGACTCCACACATTTCTCTCAACTCGGTCTACCTTGCTTTCTTTCACATCCTCTCGGATACCATTTCAGTATTTCTTGCATCCATCTGCCATCCATTATTCTCGCTATGGGTGCAATTTAACTTTTTAATATGTTCCGCTATATCTACCACCTTGGTCATGCTTCTTATCCATGTATTCTCTTACGATCTCTTCTCGTTATACCGAGCATACATTTTCCCATGCTTCTCTATATGTACTAGATATTGTGTAACATTCTTGAATTTAGCATCCACGTTTCACATCCATACGTCATAACTGGCAAAAAGTTTCGACCGTACACCTTATTTTTTAAGCATAGCGAAATGTTGTGTGGGTACTCGGTGAACCAATGGGATATATAAGAGGGTTGGCAGCCCCAGTACCAGCGACCGAGTGTCACCACAACCGCAACAGCCAAGTCGGCCAGGCGGCGGCCACTTGTGAAATCAAGCGTTAAGACTTGGCATCGGCCTGGCCAACGCCAACCCTGTAGTTGTTTTTGTATAGAATTTGATAGATGAATAGAAAGCTGTTGACAGTTGATTGCCTTCACTCGCGAAACCAAGTCCTTAAATAATATTTAGGAGTAGGTGTAAGGTAAACTCCGATAACGGGTTGAACAAGTTTAATAAACGGCGATCGAGACGTGTGTGTCTCATTACTGGAGGCAGGGCTCCCAACCCACGCAGGGGTAGCAACCCCTAACCGGTCGAATCACATAGCACCCACGAATAATTATAATTGGAGGAGCAACAGATTGGCGGATTCATAAAAAAGGAAAACTTTGTTGAACTTCTTCGGCTGAGCTTTTGGTGAGAAGCAAATAATTAATTCGTACAAAAAATAAATCAATTCACTTTATTGTCATCAAAGTCATTTATTTTGAAATCAAAATATGTTTACATTTTTAACAGTGGAATATGATGCGTGTGGTAGCGATCAGTGTTACCGCCGTTTAAGTTGGCAACTTGAGCATTTCCCGCCAAACTTAAGTGTCAAAGTGTCGGTGTCAAACTGGAATGGAGCTGGTTGCGAGGAGACGCAGCGTGAGGGGTGCAGCCCCCTCAAGTGAGGCTGCCTTGGAGTCACGATATCCTCATTCACTGTCTCTCTATCGTCGACCACCACTCACACAAACCACTTTAAGAGAGTTCGAGCAGCTGGCTGTGGATCGTGTTCGAGGACTCAAGGCTCTACTATCCGCCAGTGCTATGCAAGGACTCAGACCACACACTGCTGAATGGCGTACCGCAGCTTTAGAACAGTTGAAACGAGCCGGCTTGAAAGAAATGGCTCGTCCTGCTACAACCCCAATGGCTCGGCACCGAGATCACATTGGACACTTTGCTCTAAGACTCGCCTATTGCCGTTCCGAAGACCTTCGCAAATGGTTCCTCGCCAGAGAACTAGAACTCTTCAGGCTACGTTTCTCTTTTCTATCCCACGACGAGATTGAAAAGTTCCTCGCTTGTGAGAACCTCAACTATGAACCAATCTCCGGCCGGGATAAATCTCATCTAATCCCGCAACTCATAGAATCCACAGCCGGGTACTCGACTCACACCCGCATCGAAACGACAGACTTCTACCGAATACGTTTTGAGGAAGCCGTAGATCTTATCAGAAGCAGACGAGTCTACCTCGCGAAAGGATACGCTTATATTCCGAGCAATGAATTCGTAACTGTCCTATCGTCTCGTTTCCGCTCAGAATTGAATCGAGCGTTGAACGTCGCATTGAAAAAGTTACCCGAATTGGAAGTCGATCAAAGGCTCGCTTTGCTCTTGAAAGGTGTGCACAATTCCTATTCCGGTACTGAATATACTTCGTCTAAATCTGTTATACCAATTGAAAGCCTGGATTCTCTGTCGCAAAAGTCGTATCCGTTGTGTATGAGGCAATTGCACGAAGCCCTCAAGACAAACCATCACTTGAAACACGGTGGAAGGCTTCAGTATGGGTTGTTCCTGAAGGCGGCCGGTGTCGTATACGAGGACGCTATCCGATTTTGGCGAGATGAATTCACTAAAGGCGTTATGGATCAGGATAAATTTGCTAAGTCGTACGCATACGGTGTTCGATACAACTATGGATTGGAAGGTAGTCGAAAAGATTATTCGGCATACAGTTGTGTGAAGATAATACAAGGTCCTATCGGTCCGCAAGATTCTCACGGGTGTCCTTTCAAACATTCCGACACATCAATATTGAAAAATCGCCTCATAGCTTATAACGTAAACCCTCAAGGTACTGGAAAAATCATATGTGTAATGTATTGTGTAAACTCTATATGAGATGTTTTTATAATCTGTATGTTTCTTTTCAGATATAACAACCATCGTGGATTTGGTCAATAAGGGTCATTATCAAATTGCTTGCGGTAAATATTTCGATGTGACCCACAGCGTACAAATGGAACTAGGTATAAATCATCCAAATCAGTATTTTGAAGAAAGTCAAAACATTCTCAGTGGCAACTTTAAGCCGCTCGACCGTGTGAAGTTAGAAAAACAAAACTCTTCGAACACTCAGGATGATGCTGTAAAATCTGAAAGTCAATGGGAAGATTTCGATGTTGAAAATATAGAAGCTGATATTTCACAGATTTGAAGTTATTTTTATGTGTTAGCTGTAAGAAATATGTATACATTGTAATTTATTAAATTAAGTTTTTATAAACTATCTTATTTTAATCGGTACTACTGTCAGAGTTCATTTATATCATTACATATAGGTATATTAACCAGTCAATCAAAAACTTAAAGGCAACTAATTAGTCGGTCAGTAACTTTCCAACAAAATGGTCGGTATTCTACTTAAAATACAGTCAGTAAAAATTAACAAATCGGTCAACTGCTGACCGTTTATATAAATTTACTTTAATATTAATCACTGACCATTTAATATATTCACTGATCACATAAGTACTGACCCTTTATAAAACTTCATCATTTTCAGGCGTTCACCATCCACTGCTGGATGAAGGCCTCTCCAATCCTCTTCCATTCCTGTCTGTCTTGGGTAATCTGCATCCACTTGACTCCACACATTCTTCTCAATTCATCAGCCCATCGTCCACTCGGCCTACCTTGCTTTCTTTCACATCCTCTCGGATACCATTCAAGTATTTCTCACGTCATACAAAACTTATTGACCGTTTATTAAAATTACTCACCATTTGGCTAAAATAGTTGACCGAAAGTCGTAAGAATTACTCACCCAATAAATATAGACAATTACATAAAATAGCAATTTTTTACTTGCATAAGATTATTTTTCATGAATGTGAATATTTACAACATAAAAGAAATAATTTTTTGATCAATATTTTTAATTGGGCATAATATTTAAAACATTACAGATACATATATACAAACATATAACATCATTTTACATCTAAATAGTTTCTCTTCACATCTTTGACCATTAGATCAACGAGTGCGTCCAAATCGTACTTGTGATTCCAGTTCCAGTCTTTCCGCGCTTCAGTATCGTCGAGAATTTGCGGCCACGAATCGGCTAAAATCGAATACAATCGTCAATAACTCAAATTTATAGAAACTATAGTAGCATATAATTTCAAACCGCTTGTTTATTTACCTATGTACTGTCTAGAATCAGGATTGTAAGAGATCCGTAGTTCGGGAACGTACTTGGATAATTTAGCAGCTAATTCCTCCGGAGTGAAACTCATGGCGGTCACATTGTACACTCTACGTCGTAATTGTTCTGATGGTGCTCTCATGAACTCCCATAGTGAACGTAAGCAATCTTCGATGTACATCATCGGTAGACGAGTATCAGGTCGAAGATAGCATTCATATTTTCCATTGCGCAGTGCCTCGTGGAAAATAGCTATGGCATAATCTAAATAGGAATTTAAGATTCAATTTAAACAAAATCGCCTTATCTTAATCAATTTATTTTGTACATCACATTCAGCGTCTATTTATATTTATTTATACTAATTAAAGAATTCTAATGTTTTACACACCTTTCTAATGAGTCTTATTGCGTCACAAAATTACCAGAAAATAAAATCACTTTCACGTAAAAAATTTTTTGTACGTGAAACTGCCTATTATGACTTAATTGTATTTTGGACAACGCTATTTGCATATGGCGAATGTGATATAAAAAAATTATAACGATTATAATAAATCGTGCTTAGAATTATTTTTATATTCTTAAAATTATTTATGAAATTCGGAGAAAACAAGAACGCTTGAAGTGTTTAATTATAATTTTTTAAAACAAAACTGAACCAAGTCTATTTTTAATTGGATTCAACTAACATACGTAGGGTTTAAGGTTCACACTTCTGACGAAATCTTTAACGTATAAATTTTTATATGGCGTACAAACATACGTCACAATCAATAGTAATCGCGTCACGTCACGTGTTGTGTGGCATGTTTGTGAGGGGCTTAGCCTTAAGGCTGACACACTTACCACACCACACGTAATGTGATTGTGCGATGTGACACCGTTGCTATGAATTGTGACGTGGGGTGGGGTGTTGCAAGTGTGTATCTACGCCATACAAAACCAAAGAAATTCATGCGCTTAGGATCTCGCCAGAAGACGTGTGGGAGCCTTTAATGTGCAAAAACGAATAGAATGAACCTAATCAAAAGTAGGTTTACACAATTGGCTCACAAAGCAGTTTGATAGGTGAACGATTGCACTCAAATACGATAACAAAGTGGTATTAGCTTATTTTTTAATTGAAAGTCTAATATTGACGATGCATAGTTTTTGGAATGTCGATCGATGTGATCAATGTCATAAAAAAAAACCTCATATAACAGACAATTTTTACTATTTTTTCGATTGATTACACTTAATCGGTGAATGGTAAATTTTTTTGTTCCTCAATATCGACAATGAAAATTATATGTGCTTTTTTCGCGTCTGAAATTTTTTGCACAATTACGAATTTTTTAAAACCGTTTGATGCATTGTATATGTAATTTTGAAAGAGCACCTATAATCTACATACGTTTTAATGTGGAATTAAAATTACCTGTAGTGCCGCCACCGGGAGGATCACTGGATATGACTCCTGGGAATCTAAGGCACCTGAAATCCAATCCGAAACGATGATGATAGTATTCTCCTAGTATTTCGGCGTGCACTTTCGAAACACCGTAAATGGTCCTCGGTCTCTGCACGGTTACGTTTGGAGTAGGATTCCTGGGTGAGTCAGGTCCAAAAGCTCCGATAGTACTGGGTACGAAAATCCTTAGTTTGTACTGCTTGGCTAACTCTATGACGTTGTGCATCCCTTCAATGTTCACCCTAACAGCCAATGGGACATTCTGTTCGCCAATGGCACTCAAGAGTGCCGAAAAGTGAATGAGCCAATCTACACGATGGTTCACAACCACCTTCTGCAAACCCTTGAAATCCAAGATGTCCGCGAATATGTAAGGACCACTGTTGACCACTTCGGCACTGGGCTTGATAATATCAGACAGTATGACATTGTCTTGGCCGTATTTGCTCCGCAACAGTTTGGCACACTCGATACCTAGTTGACCCAGACCACCTGAGAAAACAAAGATGCACACACCTCAAATGTAAATACTTACAAAGAACGACATTCGAATGCATTAGACGTGATTCATGATTCAAATGTATGTATAGAGCCATCAGCAGACCTTGACAATAAATGGCGTTGAACATTGAACTTCGCATTAGCGCGTATTGCCTTCTATGTTTTTAACATTTTTGCCATATATATGTATTGTAAAAATAGGATCGTTGATAGTCATTTATACCTAGGACAATTGGTTAATATCACTCGATGTAAAAAATAAGTAAAAAAAACGAGGAATGAAACTACATAGGATCGATTTTAAATCCAACATGCCGCTATGCTTAAAAAATAAGGCATACGACCAATGCGTACTGCCAGCTATGACGTATGAAACGTGAATGCTGAATTCAAGAATGTTACGTAAGATACAGTGCACACAGAAAAGCATTGAAAGATGTATGCTTAGTATAACAAGAAGAGATTGTAAGTAAAATACATGGGTAAGAAGCATGACCAAAAAATGGGCTGGACACATAGTGGAAAGAATGGATGGCAGATGAACGCGAGAAATACTGGAATGGTATCCAAGAGGATGTAGACCGAGTGGACGATGGGCTGATGAATTGAGAAGAATGTGTGTAATCAAGTGGATGCAGATTGCTCAAGACAGACAGGAATGGAAGATGATTGGTGAGGCCTTCACCCAGCAGTGGATGGTGAACGGTTGAAAATGATGATGATGATAAAAAATAGGCGGAATTTCGTTCACAAAACAAAGTCTGAAAGCTAAAGGGGGGGGGGGACTTTTATTTCACACGTTTGCCAAGTTATACTGGTGGCACTATACATATGTAGTTACACGCCTAAGCAATACACGATTGTATCACTATTAATTATAAAATCCGTAGATAATTTTATCAACGTTCGATCAACCCTTACCAATGTTTTGTATTAAAATTAGTGTATTTACCGGTTATGAGTATTCTGGGTTTTTCCTCCCTATCTGTTGATTGGTTGCGAATTAGCTGTCCCGATCTCAGGACTAGGGGGTAACACCTTTTGGTAATTGAACCGCACACCACTTTCATGGCCATGCTGTTCTGCAATCCTGAACTTGACTGACTGCCTGTCAGCAAATATTATATCGTATACCCCCTACTCAAGCAAATGTCTGCTCGCACGTTCACCTTGATTGAGTCGTACGGTACTTGTGCGTTCATCTCAATCAAGTCATGTTATAATACTCAGGGAACACGTTGATATACATTCCAACTCAACATCCTCATTTGTATATGCTGATTTTTTGCAACGGCCAGTCTTTTTTTTACACGATAGTAAACTAGTCAGCAACAGTACGGAACGCCGAAGACCGTGAAGTTTACAATCGACCACACACAGGTGGTTGTTGGTCGTTTTGCTCGTGGCTGGTTTTTACCATCGTTGGCAGGGTCAGTGTCCCTATAACTATGTGATCCTTGCTCGAGTATCCTAGGGAGGATAAAAGCCCACTGATGACCCTCATTATTCTTCTTCCGCGATTGTATGACGTGCACAAACCACCGGCAAATTGATAAATTGCCTCAGACATAGTCGTATAAACATCCTAATTCAAACACATTGTCGTTAATATTACATAAGAATCACTATTACAATGTCAATGTATGGTTTATGTTTGACTTTTTATGATCAATTTATGAATGCCAGTTTCGAAAATCTCAAAAAATAATACATATTAATGATATGATTATGCGGAATGCGATGTCTCCAAAATTTTCATACTTAAATCTGGGCAATCACGCAGGCTTCTATGTAATGTACTAACTAAATTTGAATCGACTAGTTATTTTAGCTTGAGGTTTTCTTCTGTTTCTATTTGATACTATTTTTCTGCGCATGCAGATACGTTAGATTTAATAGCTTAAAAAAGTCACTTTTGGTGAAGATACATTAATATGATATCGCAATGATATGATATGAAAAATCGCAATAATACACTCCCATAACCCCTACATCTAACACATCTAACTCATTTTCGTAATTTTTGTCAGTTACGTTAAGTGGGCTTAGGACGACAGTGTATGTATGTACATATATTGAAACACATCCTGATACCTTGAACGAAATTATTAAGTTTCCACGCAGTTAGAATTGAATCTGCTACTGCTGGTCTTCATAATAAAAACAAACTAATTAGATTGTTTTTTAACGTAATTTTATCAATGGCTGTTCTTAATATATCTATGTACATATGTACATATATGCAGTAGGTATATTTTATTCACAGGGTTAAAAATGACTGAATTTAACAATTTTACGCCATTTAGATAAACAGAATCCTATTCGGATCATATATTTCAGGTCAAAATTAGACAAAGTCGAGTAAACTGTAAATTTAACCGCATCGCTGCTACGATATTATGCATAATATGCATAATGTCATAGCAGTGATTTTTATTTAAGATTCTTGAGCATTTTATCGCAATGCTTAAATTGAAAAAAAAAAACATCATTTGTCATTGAGTATCTTTTATCACTTTAAAATGATATTCAAAATTATGGTATCGCATTTCAGCGGATGCGCGAATGTACCATTTGAAGGATTAATGACTCCAAATTAGACCCAAAGTCAAAACAAGTCAACGATTAATTGCAAATGATTAATTAGTGCTCTCTTTCATGGAAATATTACGTGTTACAGAAATTCTATGTGTGCAAAAATGTAATTCGGCGCGATGCGCAACGATCTCATTCGCAATGCCAATCAAATAATGGCCCAAAAATAATTTGTATTTCTTCGCAAACATAAACAACCTCCTTTCTATTTATTCGTGACTCACTTGTGCTTTGAAAAATATTCTCGTTGATTAAATTTGCGACCGTCTTCTCTTCTTTCCCCTTTTCCCTTTCGAGTGAACTACATGTGCATTGTTACATTTGACCACTTGCTACACGTATACATACTATACATACGTATGTCATAAAAGTGAAAACATCTTTATATTTTATTTTTTCATTTTAATTTGTAAAATCCGTGTCTTATACGATATCTTTGTATGCGGATGGGCAACTGTCACCCAAGGCGAAGACAATGAGCGCGATGCCAATTAGCGTGGGTTATACAACACGCGTATGATGGATAAGACAATAATAATGCGACTGGTGAAAGTTTTTATGCGATATGCAATCATCGTGGCAAATTTTGATACTTGTCCGGTTCGATTTAAATCAGGGGTTTATTCCTCCCTCTCTCCCCCTAATGAGATTGTTGTTGCTGCTGTGTTATTTGGCGAATCTGGATAGGTAACTGTTTGAGAGCACCAAAATTCATCAAGGTTTTAATTTGAGAATTCTTGCGTCAGCAGAGCTTTGCTCTATAAATCAAAAAAGTCGTCCTTCTGCATGTGAGCATCATCCATGGAGTCCAAATCAAAACGGAAAGGATTTCATTTTTTAAATCGGGTCGAAAGTAAGACTCCATTAGATTTTCCGAATCCCTCAAAATATCGCCTTCAATCCAATTCGAAAGCTGACCTAACCAAGGATGAACTCATTGATCTTAGGACAAAAAACTTACTACAATTGAAGTTCAAAAAGTCTTGGAGAATGCTGGTGTTCCCCAAGAAAAGTCTATCCTCGTCTTGTAAAGCTTGCTATGGATGTTTTAATTTCGTTTGCAACAGCATATCTATGCGAATCGGGATTTTCAACAATTGTAAAAATGAAAACGAAAACTCTAAATCGATTAGATGTCCAACATGACATGCGTGTTGCCTTGTCAAATACCACACCACAGTTTAATGTTCTTATTCAAGATAAACAACAACAGTCCTCACATTGTCATGATAATTTTGGTAACTTTATTTCAATATAACTGGTTTCCTTTGTAATTTTAGTTTATGCGTTTAAAACCTTTATTTTAAGAAAGGGTCCGTGGCTTTCATCTGACTGATATGTAATGGGGTCCATAGAACAAAAAAGGTTAAGAATCCCTGGTGTAGGTTATGAGATTACTATTAGTCCCCTTTGTCTTTAAGAATTCTATAATCTTAAATTATTATTTTGTGAATGACAGCAGTGCATTGTTAATTTTGTATCTAAAATGCGTTTTGCAATTGTATAAGCGTATAATGAAACAATGTGCAATTTTGGTAGTCGCCATTGAATTGTTAATTTCAACAATTTATAAAAAAAAACTGTAATTTATTAATTAAAAATATTAAACGTACCTCTCAACCTCTTTTCTATTTTTTTTTCAATTTCAAAGAGTGAAACTGAGACTGTTGCCAAAGTCCTTTCCTGTTCTGATAGAAATCGGCTCGTGGACGATGAATTAAGAAAGACAGAAAAAAAAAACAATACAATGACTGTTGCCAGTGGACCGTGCAGACTGCCGAGCACAATATGCTCAGTTTCTAGTAAATCAAAGCCGATGGGTAACAGTGCGAGACTCGTTACAACGATTATGGCGATGGACTACGTACAGGTGCTACAACCAGCTAGTTGGCTAGCTCGTGTGCTCCAAGAATGTCGATCAATTTTTTGACTGAACAGGAAGTTACGCACTTAAACCTTCAGGAAATACATATTTAGTCGAAATACATAGATAGTCTGAAGCGATGTGAAACTTTCGCTCGTCGGCCGATTGCTAGCGGAAGCTTTTATGACAATTAGCGTACACATTTGTTCCAAAGAACAAGTTTACACTCACTGGAAACAATTTAGCACAGGCTTTTATTGAAGGTGATTAATTTTCAGACTTTTAAAGATTTTTTCCACGGGTAGCCTAATTCCGCTATGTATGAAGGCAAAATCACCTCACAATAGAAAGCGTCCTGGGACATTGTCCTATTGTTCTAATTTTCTCCCCGTTTTGCCGGTTTTCCCGTCACATGACAAGGCGAAAGATTTATTCGTACATATTGTAGGGAAACCAGAATCCCGTCACATGACAGTGGATTATAACCCCACCCATGCGTGCTGGTTTGTACAATAACTTCAGCTTTCAGACTTTCGACTATTTTTATCATCATTTTCAGCCGTTCATCATCCAATGCCTTTCCATTCCTCTTCCATTCCTGTCTGTCTTGAGCAATCTGCACCCACTTGGCTCCACACATTCTTCTCAATTCATCAGCCCATCGTCTACTCGGTTTACCTTGTTTTATTTTACATCGTCTGGGATACGTATCCAGTATTTCTCGCGTCCACCTGCCATCCATTCTTCTTGCTATGTGTCTAGTATATATCGTATAGTAGAATAATATGTAATATAAATGTTTTAATTTTCTCCCCGTTATTACTATAAGTAAGAGTCCGCCTGGCCGGCTGTGTAGCCGCGGAACGCTCGCACACACACAGTATGCACACATACACGTACGTACGTACTCACTCACTCAGCATTTTTCCATCGAGTGACAGTTCAATCTAAGGGAAAAGCAGAGGATGTTTCGAACTGTACCTACATAAAGTGAGATACATTAAACCTTCTCATCTGTCCAAGAATTATACTATTTGAAATATGATGGAATTGTTTCTAGCATCATTATTTGAAAATTTTCAGGTTATTCCTATCAGCTGAAAGTACCACGTAAACTAGTATGTACTCGTTCGACATTTTTCTCCACGATTAAATGTCGTCTTTTGGTCGAAGGATATCATTTTGAAATTCGCTTCAATGATTACTACTCATGTATAATACATATATTCCTCATATGATAATATGTACCTGTTTCCGATTGTAGTTTCACATAACCTTGTAGAATGCTATTTCAATAACAATTTTGGTATCCTTTTGAGATGTCGATTTTCTTTGTTTTTCCGCATTCCGCGTTTGTCGATTGTATTTTCCAGAAGACACGAGCGTGAAATGCATCGGCGAGAGGACAAAGAAGAGTGGTTTCTTATTAGACAAGAAGGTGGGAGGTGATGAACAGCGGTTGTTCGTTGAAGTATGAAGGTAGCTGATGCGGAGCATCCCCAGCTCCAGTATAGTACGAAACAACGCAGTGTGCACATCGTGCACCCAAGTCCACTCTACATTCTACTATATTAACTGCTTGCATTATTTACTTGAGTTATAGAAGTTAATGGACATTGGAATATTTATAAAGGTTTTGTGCCACACGTTTCAGAAGTTTCAGTTTTAATTTCAAAGGATTTTCGACGATTTATTTCAGCTGAAAGGATATACCACCGTTAAGGACTGTTTTTCATTTGGTAAGAGTCACTGATATATTTATTTTCTTAACGAAATAACTTTATTTTTAATTTGAAAAAGTATGTGGGAAAACCTACTGGTTAGAAGCTTTTTTACGAGTATTCTGATTTAGTTACGGATTTTCATTTTATTAACTACGAAATCTTATTCTTTGTATTCAATTCTATTTAAATATTCAACGTTATAATCAAGGCAGTAATATTGAATTAGACATGCAATTAAAACGGTTTAATATGTGCATATTTCTATCGATGGATGCTTGTTTTAATATATGTAATAATCAAATTCGTTAAAATGAAAAAAAAAACGTTTGCTTTGGCTGAAAATTCAATCGTTCTAATTAATTAAAATTTTACAATTTCTTACAAGGCACGAGTACACATGTTTTAATTATTAGATATGTATGATATCTTTACACATGTTAATTGGCGCGAAAAAAAAAATAAAATAAATTGCAAGAACCCAAAATTATACATTATATTAAAAATTGTTATGTACAGAAAACCACTTTCACTGTATGGTATCATGCAAATTTATATGAATATGAAATTTTGCGATATATTTACGAATTTAAAACAAATAACACACATACTTTCATAAACACAATAGAAACCGATAGTAACCATTTCGAGTGTGACTTATCCGCTGCACAATTTCTCTTCCTTGAAAAATTCAAATTTAGCCAGACGTAGAGGAGATTCGCGGAATCAACGGCGCGAAACTTTTGAAATTAGTTTCGCCATAGTTAGCAGACGGTACCATTGTTCATGTCAGTTGTTACACAAACATAAAAAAAAATACCCTTTGGAAGGCTTTAAGCGAGCGGAAAATTCAAATGAAAAATTGGTCCTTCAACTTGGATTAATGGTAGTTAAAAAAAAAGACTAACAATCAACATGCCGTATTGTTATCTGATCTATGCGTAATATTTTATGATTTTTTTTCATACTATCATTATAAATTGGACATCAGTTAGTCATACATTGATGTGTTCAGACAATTTCCTACGGAACATTATGACATTATGTTACAATGGAACAATTATACATTAAATTTTATGATTGACAAGTAAAGCTCTGATAGCTAACTGGAAACTTCTATAGTAAAATCACTTGGAGACATCGTCTCGGTGATGATCATCAACTGTACATTTATTCGCATAATATAAAAATCATAGGTTCTACACGACAGTTACAAAACTAGCGGTAACGTAATTTTTCTATAAATCAGTCCTCACACGTGCATTAAATTCAGTGTCGCTTTCGTCGATTAAAATTTGGCTATTTTGCATGATTGTAACTTTCGCAATGTTGAATGATTTCCGATTATATTTTCACTTTCCCCAAACGTCTGAAAACTTAAAGGAAAGAGAAGGTGAACGGATACTGAAAATACATACAAGGCGATCAGTTAACTGAAACGAATGCAGTCATCTGCTAACTGATGCCATTTAAATTTTCATTTTGATCATATCATAACCACTGCGACTTTATCTTTGCACATATATTAGAATTTTCATCATAAATATGTATGTATGTGTAATTTTCATCTAATTTAAAATTGTGCAATCTGATAGCGAATTAGATATAATTAAATTTAGCCTACTTTTTTTTCTAAATGCATATCAACTTATTTGATGATTACAGTACATATTTACTTCCTCAGCACTGTATTTCAACTACTCCTCGAATTAAAGCGAATTTATCCATAGGATGTGAATGTTGGGAAATAAAAATTTTAAGTTGAAAGTGCGGTTGGCATGTTCAAATATTTAATCGCTGTAAATGTGTATGTATGCTCACTACATATAATTTTCGTAAGCATCGTTGGTTTTTATGAAATGGCGAAATGTGCACATCGCGTGGAAGAAGAATGTGAACGGTGGACTCCTTATTAAAATTTCATTAGCATTTCGGTCATGATGTCTGCATTCATTATTGTCATATTGATGATAAAATACTTTTTTATTACCACTCTTTAGTAACTACATACATATGGTCCAAAAGAGTTTACTTCCACGCTGTTCTCTCATAAACTTGATTATCTTATGACACGCTGTGAATTATCTGACATACCAAGTGTCTTTAATACCTAATTTGGTATTTAATACATTAGAAAGCTCCCTAAACTTATGTGACTATTGTCTGTTGAATCGGGCGATTCCAATTTTCAAATTTACCGGAAATATTCATATTCGTAATTTAATTTACGTATAAGGTTGCATATAAATGTTAATATTATTAGAGAAAGTATGATGTATTGGGCTTTATGATTTCAAATGTTAAATGTATACAAATCAAAACGCACGTGTAACGAAAGTTTAGTATTTCTCTAACCTTTCTAGTCCTAACCAGGCGGATCGGTATGTAAACGCTCAATTACATACAATTACGAAAAATGTGTAATTGAAATGTATTTAAATATAATTTAGCAATTAAACACATTTACGCCAGCTTCATGCAATATTACCTATAATATAAATTTTCGTAAAATTTGATGTGTTCAAAAAATTCTAGTAATGGTGGAATTGTTTTGATACGATAGAAAAGTGATATGTTACAGTTAAATTTTGGTAACTCTCTCCTGTGAAAAAAAATTAACAACGCTTCATTTCAATTTAAACAATAAGGCTTTGTCCACATTTATGTAGTTCAGGTGTTCGGTCAGTTTCCGCTCTGGATAACGCTAATCTTGTTCCGTTCTTGGTTTACTTGGTCGACTTTGGTAAAGCTTATGTAGATATTTAACATACGAGGTCGGTCACAAAATTGATACATACACTTATAGAACATCTGTAATTAATGTTTACGTAAACTTTAATTACAAACGTAAAACAATAAGAGCCAAAAAAGTTTTGTAACGTGAAAAAAATTAAAATTAATTTCCGTCGAAACGTTAATGGATCACTAATTGGAAACTAATCTGAATTATAAATTGAGTTCACTACCCGAATAGTAATTAGAGTAAGATTTTATTTTATATATTAAACAAAACACATACTTAGAAAGCTCAAACTTGATATATTTACTAAACTTCGTCCGCGTAATACTATGTACCTACTTAATAGCTAGTTGGTTTGATGTATCGATAATTTTACATGAAAAACATCATAGATTTATGTAATATGATCGAGCAGGAGCTGATAAGTGCTCAAGCAGATCAACGTACCTTTCCATGGCGCGTCGTGCTCGAGAGGCGTAACCATGTAGCACACAATTGTAGCACACGTGCCGTGACGTTTCCTCCGCTTGTCTCAATTTTATGGTGAGAAGACGTTGACGATGATGGCGTAAATGATTGTACCTACATATATGTATAATACGCCATATTTGTGAGCATTTCCATCCGTCGAACTGGGAAATATTATAATCAAAAAACGATTTTTTGATAGACTATGAAAAACACCAAGCAGTTCAATAACCCAAGTTTTTCTAGATAAGTGTATGCACATTTAATTAAAAGCATTGCATGTTTTCTAGAGGATGTTGTGTAAAAGAAGCTGGCGTCTTATCATTTGCATACAATTAGATGCACGGGGTTCATCTGAATGGTATTTTCCCCCTTAACACTTCAAGTGTCTATCCTTGAAGAGAACAATGATGCTAAGGGAAGTGCGATTGTTTCAACACAAACGCATTGTTTCGCTTATTATATTAGACGAGTTGCAATACAAAAAAAAAAAAAAAAAGAATTTCGAACGCATGCCGAAATTGCACATCCAAAGGTTGCGCAATCCTCTAATCGCTCTTTTTATTGTTATCGAACAGTAAACGAATTTGAAGTGGATCACAAAAGATCCGCAAACAATGGTGTTATAGAAGACATTGTTTCGAAATACTTGATTTATTTGATTACGGTAAATGTTTTCAGGGTGATGGTGGTAAGGAGGAGTGGATCGCGTGATGAGGTAGTCCAGTAGATGCAATGAAGCTTCGGAGGCCGCTAGTGGTCTTGGTGGTGGCTTTGCTGGGGGTTGCAAAAGCTCAACGTCCACCCTGTCCACCACCCGCCAGTATACTACCCTGTGTCTGTGCTACTCGGAATGAAGAACTTCAAGTTTGGTAAAGTCAAAGTCCTTAAATGTCCCATACAAGTTATATAAACTCAAATACTAATGTTGGTTATGAAATTCCAGGTGCACCCACAGTGACATGCCTAAGGTAGTGCAGGGTTTGAAGGCAATAGGAGAGTACGTATCAAGACCGGTCGATGAGCTGATAATTGAGCACAATTACCTTCCAGCTCTACCAGGTAGAGCGTTCCGGCCATTGCGTGCTTTGCGTCTAATGTTGCGACACAATAGTTTGGAGCGTGTAGCTCCAGGTTGGTTATCAGGACTTGAAGACTCCTTGATGGAGCTCTTTATAGTCGAAGACGATCTTCGTAGTCTTCCTGTAGACAGTGTGGCTCACATGAAGAAGTTACAAGCGATCACCATAGAGAGCGATCAGTTGAAACGGTTACCCAGCTTTTCGAGGTTGAACAACCTCAGGTACCTGAAAGTGCAATCTTCTTCGTTGATAGAGCTGAACAGTCGTAGCTTCAAGCACCTGCCGTCCCTGGAGAAACTTCACGTGACTGGCAGTCCGAGACTGAATCGACTTGAGTCTAATCTGCTCCACGATCTGCCTAGACTTTCGGCTGTCAACATTTCCGATTGCGGTCTCAATTGGATTCACTTGAGGGCGATGTCCCTGTTGCCTTCATTGGCTGAGATTTATCTTGAAAATAACAAGATATCAGATGCTGGAATGGTGGGACGATCTTGCAGGGAATTGCCAGCGCTAGCTACGCTCAAACTCGACGGTAACCACATTGACAGATTGAACGAGGCGTCCTTTGTGGATCTTCCCGCTTTGAAGGAATTGACCTTATCGAAGAATAAAATCACTGAAATATTCCACGGAGCATTTCATAAAGTTCCGTCGCTGAAAATGTTGGATTTGAACTATAACACGGTGCAGCGCGTTCATCCCGAATCGTTTTTGCAACCTTCTGGAAGTGGATTAGAAGAGTTGTGGTTGGTTGGTAATGAGATTAATCACGTTTCAGAGTTGCGCGCTATGTTGGATGCTTTACCCAGGCTGAAGTTTTTAGATTTGAGCAAAAATTTACTGGAAGATATTCCTTATGGAGCACTGAGGGGACATGCCACCTTAGAGCGCCTACATTTAGACAATAATAAGATCAGAATGATAGAGAGAGAAGCATTTATGGCAATGCCAGCACTTAGAGAGCTTAGATTGAAAAACAATTCACTTTCTAATCACATCGATGGACCGTTCTGGAACTTGCCTGCTCTGAAAGGATTGGATCTTTCGTCCAACTTCTTCCGCCGTTTGGAACCCAGACTTATTACAAACTTGCCTTCACTTCGCAAGGTAGATTTAAGTGACAACAACATTGCTATTATAGATCCAATGACTTTCATAGAAACTCCATTATTGGAGCATGTAAATCTATCTAGAAATTCGTTGGCATCGATGCACCCAGCAACGTTTCGACATCTGATGGGGCTTTATGAATTGGACGTAAGCAAAAATCGCTTATTAGAGTTTGTTCCAGGATTGCCTCGAGGAATTGAATACATTCACATAGGTAACAATCAAATGAACTCTCTACCACTTCCTCCATCTCCCGATCTGGATCTTCCATCGCTGAGGATGCTCGATATAAGTGCAAATTCCGTTCGAAGTATTCCTTCCGGTGTTATGAGCTCACTGCCACAACTGAGGAAGTTGGATATATCTTTCAACGGTCTGCAACATATTGAAGAGGGGTCCTTTGCAGGATTGGCGAGACTTGAAATGTTGCACTTGCATAATAACATGATTATGTCTATAAATCCGAGTGTGTTCAAAGATATGATCGGTCTCGCATGGTTGGATTTGCACGGGAACACTTTAGAAACGATGAAGTCGGATATATTCAGAGATACGCCTCATTTAAGGAAATTAGACATAAGCAAGAATAGATTGAGAGACATAGCAGTCAGCGCTTTAGAAAGTGCTAGAAGTTTAGAAAAGGTTAACATGTCATCCAATTATTTAACAGCGCTACCGGAAACTTTGTCTGGTTTAGAAAAACTTCAAATTCTAGACATAAGCAATAATCAATTAAAGATAATTTCCCCAAAGGTTTTGAGTACACTTTCATCATTAAAAGAATTAAGAATGTCAAATAATAAATTGATAGAATTGAAAGAAGGTGCATTTCAAGATTTGCAAAGTTTAGAGATTTTAGATTTGAGAGGCAACGAATTGGAAGTAATGCATTCGGGTAGCATTCGTACTTTACCTGATGTGGAAACTATACTTTTAGGGGAAAATCACTTGATGGACATACCGGATGCTGCATTCGCCGAATTACCAGCATTGAGAAGTGTCGAATTGCAGGACAACAATTTACAACACATTTCAAATAATGCATTTTATAAAATTCCACAGTTGCAATTTTTGAATTTGAGCAATAATCAAATCGGCGGCCTCGATTCGGCAGGTCTGAGAAACTTAAAATCTCTGGAGATTTTAGATTTAAGCAACAACAAAGTGACAAGAGTCGGTGCAATGTCTTTTGAAAACATGGAATGGTTGGTGGAGCTAAAAATTGATAATAATAAAATATGCGCCGTACAAGGATCACCGTTTAACGGGATGCCTCGGCTCAAAGTTTTGAGTATGAGAAATAATAAGATGACATCTCTGCCAGAAACATCAGTAAAATCACTCAGGGGTAATATTGCTGTCTTAGATATAGATGGTAAGTATTATATAAAAATATTTTACCTGAACACACCCCGAGAAATGTTTTTAATAATATTTTAATGTTTAGGAAACCCATTGGCTTGCGGCTGCAGTTTGGCCTGGCTTCGATCATGGCTTCAAGAAGCGTCATCCTTAGGACCTAGATGTGCTGATGGATCACTTCTGAAAGAAAGAAAACTCTACAGATTGGAGTGTGCAGGAGATCGATCCAATGAAGAACCCGTACTTCCAGGATGCGAAAGTGAAATTATTCAAGATATACCACTATACGGAACGTCTCAAGTATTCTCACCTTGGATGGAAAAGATTAGGGATCAAGCACAACCAGTACCTCAAATAACCAATAACGTTCAAATGGCACCTTCGCCGGAAGAATCCGAATACTTTTATGATGAATATGTTGATTATCCTTTCAACGATACGAATTTAGTAGAATTAAGCAATTCTAGTTTGAACAAATTACATCATGGCAATCGTACTCTTCCTAACTCTACCCCATCATACCATTTTACTCCAGGTGATACGCCGACCTTATACGCAGGAAGAAATTCAAATAAGACAGTATTGAGTCCGGTGAATGGCAATGGCAATGCAGCATCCAACGGAGGTTTCACATTCTTCGGAATGCCCTTACCAACGATCAATATTGGAAAATTGTGGGGTTCGGAGAGGAAAAGTGAACGGAAAGCCAGCAATGGTCGATCCCAAGATATAGAAAAGCTTCAGCTGTATAATCTCACCGAGCCGGATTTACAAGCCGGGGGCTTTGTTCCGCTTACACCCGGTACTTCAGGAGGATTTACTCCTATATCAGATCCGTCGAACATCACCGGTTATCCAAGAAATAATTCAAGTTGGCCAAACGATTTTCCGTCACATACATCTATCGATGTGACCAAAAAAATAGATCCATTCCAAAACACTGTCACGGATAACGGAGCTCTGTTTGACTCTCCGTTGAATTCACAGATCAATCAGACCAATTATTTACTATCGCCGATTGTAACCAGCATCAATCAGAGCTCTTCAGAACAAGTTTTCATCGATTATGGAAAAGCATCTAATTCTAATCCGACCCAAGATAAAAAAAATGAAAATGAATTGTTAAATCCTTCTGTACAGAATATAGAAAGCATTTACGGCTCTAATTCTTTGAACAACTCAATGGCTGCATACGGATCTAAAAAGGGATTGACAATAGACGAAATCGTAGAAAAACTACATAGGAATAAATCAAGCGATTCCACGTTAGAATTAATGGAAGATTCTTTCAATTCGTCACAATCTAATAAAGTTGGTCCTACCGGAAATAAGCTTGATTCAGATAAGGCGTTTGATGCGAACGATCCCAGACAATCGGCATCTCCCAGTGCCTTATCAGTCTTAACCGTACCAGGAGGACAATATTCTCTTCCCGTTGGTAGAAAATCTGCCACTATCACAAAAGTGGAACATCCTCACGGTTCCAGCGAGTCAACGTCACCATCGAGCGATACGTTCAAGTCAAATAGTCGAGGAGCAAAGACGTCTTTCTATAGTGAACACAATTCGAGCACAAAGAGCAACCCCTACAATAATTCTTTCAATTGGTATTACAAAAATTACAATCAAAGTGGTTTAGAACCTTATATCGGTCCGGGAGTGGAGAAATTCGGCAGTGGACAGAGTTCTCTCAATTGTGATATTCGGGTGTTAAGTGCGTTGATTTCTGTCAGCATTCAATTCCAATATGTAATATTAAGGAATGTATTTTAATTTTACCGTCTGAAAGATTCCATTTAGTAATTTATAATTGTTATGTGTGAGATTTTGTGCTTTGTTAATTTTGCATGTATAGTAAATAGTGTATATAATAAATATACATATAAACAAATCCAATTGTTTGAATCCACTTGATACTTCAAAGGTGACGAAGTTAGGGGAGGGGTTGTTGGGTCAGGTAATTAAATTTCATTTGATTGAGAGCTTAAGACAAAGATTGGGTATTATGATGTAAAAATTAGGGCCAGAACTATAGGAACTTGGAAGGGTATTAAGGCACCAATAACTATTTTTGAAGGAACCCAATTTTGAATCATTTTGAAGGAACCCAATAATGGAAAATATTTCTAGAATGAATAATTACAAGTTAAATCCCAAGTACATAGTTAAGAATTTAATTTGCATTAAAATTTTAATTGTGCAAATCAATTTAATTTGTTAAATTAATTTTCTTAATTTGTAATTATATGGGCTATTTTGATTAAATTAATAATTAATTTAGAAAGTTAAAATTTTACACCCATCTCTGCCCCAACATCTTCAACTGATATAAATCTAATTATAATTAATGAAAATAAATTCATTTGTAACAAAATATATGCATAATTCAAACACCTCCAACATAACTCTAGAGTAATTTAAGGCGGAAAATCAAAATAAAAAATATGAGTTCACGAAATAAGAGTAAAATTAGAGGGGCAATTTTTTGTCAGGTTGAAATCAAGAGGAAACTAACGCAAGAGAGACTTTCGATAATATGAATAAATCATAGATGAAACGGGGCGCTTCCTAGTGTTAGTTAATAAATCAAAAACTTTTAATAAAATATCAAATTTATTTTATTGGAATTAATTTTTTTTCACAAACAGAATTATAAAATAATTAGTTATTTTAAGTTAACTTAAATTAATACAAAAAAAATGAAAAACTGCATTGCGACCTAAATGATATTCATACATGACTGAATCTGGCAGCCTCTTTGTAGCCGGTAAATTTTAATAGATCTTGTATTAACAATTATTACTTAGCCTAATTATGTTTTCTTTTTATCATCTTTACTGGTGGAAGTTTCTTTTTTCTCATCCTTTTTATTTTTATCATCTTTGCTTTTGTCGTCCTTTTCCTTCTTATCTTTGGCCTCCTCTTTCTTACCTTCCTCGGCGTCTTTGTTGGTCAACTTATTCGTAATCAAATCGTGAAGAGCGATAATTGACCTAACGAGTGTAGCTAAATATACGACAAGCATCTGATCGTTCGTCTTTACGTACAAGTTATCAATAAAGTTGTCGTGGCTAAAATCGGGGAACATACTAAGAATATCTTGCCATTGATATATGATTTGATGATTGATCGGCAATTCGCCTTTTCCTACTTGATATAAATAATTTCTAATATCGCTCAATTGTGTGTTGAGTCCTTTCAAGCCGAGGAGTTGATTCGTGATACGCTGCGACAAACTTCCGATGGTCGTATCTTTGATATCTCTCAAGAGATGTTCCACGCCTACTTCCTCAGCTTCTTCTGCGCCGATTTCGCTCGGCACGTGATCGAAAGTCTTCGACGTCGGCGAACCGTCATCGTGGACTTCTTCTACGGCTTGATACGCTTCAGTGGGCAATCCCAAATCTTTCGGTTTGGCATCGATTACCACCAACACACAGTTGGGACAGTATTTTCGTACTAAATCGTTTATGGCGATATCGTTCTGGTACAGTTTGGGTCCCGTGTGATACCAGCCAACTACCCTTTCGCGCGCGTTCACCTTTTTGAACATTCCGTACATATTTTCGAGATAGTCGTGATCCAAAAACCACACAGACTTATCCTTATCGTCTTCATCGAACGGAACTGTAAAAAAACAACAACATACTATCAGAGATTGCAAAAATAAATACCAATTCAAATTCAAACTTTAATAGTATAGTTAAATTGATATGATCAAAATCGGATAAATCTACCCATACTATAACTCTATCCAACATAAGAAGCACCTCGTTTTAGCGCAACTAAAAAAAGAGAGGGTTGTGGCTGTCCGAGACTTACGACTTTGGTCAGTTATCGTTAATGTTAATTCCAAGAAGCCGAGAATGGTGAAGAAGCTCATTGGTTAAGATCCAGGTATTCTGCGCAGATCGATTCTAAATCGAGTGTTTCTCAAATTGAACAGAGTATAGTATGCCGTGCTTGCAAATCTTTTACTAATATCATTGGTATGGATCAGTACTATGTATAGTTGCCTAACCCACGTCGTCTTTAAATAAATCGGAATCGAAGTAACGAGAGGGCTTTATATGTATGTATGTAATTACCAAATCGGTCAAGACTAGGATGTTTCTTAAGTCGAACAGAGTATATGTATACGAGATTTACTTGGATAAAATAGTTAGCCTAACTGAAATGTTAATAATAAACACCAAATGATCCTCAATAGGCAATACTAGTTATTTATAAGTAATTAAGTCATTTTGTTAATTATGTACATACATAAAAAGCCTTCTCATTACTTCGATTCCGATTTATTTAAAAAACAACATAAATGTGGGTTAGGCAACTATGGCACTGATCTACACTAATCATGTAAGTAAAAAAAAATTCAATTATGGCATACTATACTCTGTCCAATTTGAGAAACACTCGATTTAGAATCGATCTGCGTATACTACCCGAGTCTCAACTGATGAGCTTCGTCATCATCTCAGCTTCTTTGAATGAACATTAACGACAACCAACCAAAGTCGTAAATCTCGAACACCCACAATCCTCTATTTTTTTTTTTTAAAAGGTCATCCTTAAGTTGGATAGAGTATAGAATGAGTTGCTTTATTCAATGCGATGATGACGATATGATGATTAGGCAAAAATCAAAAAAAAAAAATTTATATATAATTGTCAGGTTGTCATACTGGAAATGACCCGGGAGAACCTTAGTACATAGTGCTTGGTTATGTTGAAGTTTTAACCATCATTTGAATCAAGTGTTAAGAGTTGTGACAGTGGATTACCAGCGAAGCTGTTGGAGACGTCGAGAACACCCTTGGATCTCCAGCATCCCAGAAGTACTCCGACGACTCGTTTCTGGTTGCCGATCTTGCCCATTCGGTTGAAGTGGTCCACCACGCTGAGTAGAACGAGTGGATGCACGACGACTTTGGCGGCCGTGGCGGTGGTGCCTCCAACGGCTCCGCCCCCCCCTGCGGCGCCCCCAACTGTGACTGCGCCCTCCGCGACTGGCATTCTTACTCACTTGCAAATTGCAATCGCAACTAAAAATTGCACAGACAGCCGACACACGACAGTGCCAATGCACTGTTCACATTACTCGACAATTTCCTGACAGTAGACGCACCACATTTCCAGCCAACTGCTACACCTCGCTAATTCGAATTATGAAATTCAGTTTCAAATCAATTTTTTTTTCATAATTAACACATTCTCTGAGAATCGAACGAGTTCAGAGAAAGTTTCTACGTTATCTTTAGATTAGAAACAGGGCCGTAGCAAGGTCTTTTGGTGCCCAGGGCAAGGGGTAGATTTTGCGCCCCCACAATCCCAAAAATATACTAAAAACGTAATTCCTGAAAATCACAATTAATTAAATCACAGACACAACACAGTCAAGATCACCATGACTGGTCTGGCCGGTTGTTTTTATTAAAAATTTTTTAACAAAAAAGCGATTCATAATTATAATTATTTATTTATTCATTTGAATCATTTCAAGTATTTCAACTAAATATATAGAATTAATATGTTTATGCTAAAATTGAACTTTTCACGCTTTGCATGAAGCAAATTCATTAATGATACGCTCATATCTCAGTGTTTCGGTTATAGCGTTCTCTGTGGAGATAATTGCTAAGCCAGATAGACGTTCTTGCCCAATGGAGGAACGAAGATAATTTGGGTAAGCATCTTGAAGACAGTATGTACAGATTAATTGCAAAAGTTCCATTTGGATGCGGTGGCTAAAACAGAAAAGAATTTGCTAAATATTAAATTTGTAGCTTGCTATTTCGCTTGCAAATTCAGTTTTATCCTAATCATGTTGGTAAATGTTGGCCAGTTCGCTCTTTAAAAGCTTCGGCGAGGAACCAGTCAAAAAATTAAAGTTAATAGAGACCTCATTCAGCTTTTCAAAACGAGATTTCATTAAATTTGTGACAGAACGCCGTCATATACAGAACAACAATCTTTACTGAAGCTACTCTCAGGTGTTGTGAGATGGTCTTTAGTGATACTTTTAGCTGTCGTTTATTAGGAAATTCTACCTCAATACCAATACGTGCTTCAACTTTCTTTGCATTTTCAATAATGTCCGACGCACCTTTTGACGCCCCCTATGCTCCTGTAGCGCCTCGGCGCCCAGGGCGATCGCCCTATTCGCCAGCCCCTAGATGAGAGAGTATGGGTATCCAGTGGATTTGTACAGGGAGCTTACTCATTTTAATTTATTTTTGTGGGCCGTCATAGACTAATATTCGCTTTTTTGAATGTTCACTTCGAATAGGCGTAGGCCGCGATCGGAGCCGTTACGACCCCCCGCCAGCGCGAGTGTGTATATGAATACCGGGTGGGGGGTTAGGGTTAGGGGTTGGCGGTGGGGTTGGGGGGTTTTCGACTAGTGGTAGAGTAGTGGTGTTGTGGTGCAGTGGTGTGTGGAGTTGCGTGGAGTGGAGTGCGGCCGCTGCGATGGCGGCCGCTGCTGCTGCCGGAGCCGCGGGAACGTATCTGGACGACAACTCGACGAGCGGCGCCAACTCCATCACGGACGGGTGTCTGCACGAGGAGTTGCGCAACATCCAGAGCATCATCGTGGTCACGCGCGAGAACCTCGAGGCGCTCCGCGACAAGTTCGCCGAGTTCGTGGACCCACCCACCATGTACGTGTGCGAGCATCGCGAACTCAGCGCCAAATTGGTCGCGCTCGAGGCGCACGAGCGCCGGCTGGTGCAGGAGATGCACGATCAGCTCCAGACGGAAGCTCAGGCCGCGGTCCATCTTCAGCCTCAGCGCAGGGGACGTAGGTGGTTCCTGAGGGCGCATCTGCCCTATCAACAGCGTACCGGCGTTCAGCTCAAGGGTGGTGTCACACTCAGGGACGCTCTCTCCAAGGCGCTCAAGCTGCGCAATCTGACAGCTGACATGTGCGAGGTGGTCATCCCCAACAATGGCACGGCCGTGTCCTGGGACGTCGACATCACGCTCATCGACGCCGAAGAGGTTATTTACACACACTCTCAACAACACACTGTCAACGGTGGATTCTAATACCCCCTCCCCCCCCCACCGATGCGCACCGGTTTGTACGACGACAGTACAACCCGTGACCCGTTCGACAGTCGGTGAAAGGATCGTGCAATCTACCGTTGATTTAATGGGTGTATGGCTGATTCTAACTCTACTCATGCGCGCTAGTTTGTACGATGATAGTGCAGCCCTTGACCCGTTCGACAGTCGGTGAAACGATTGTGTAATATACCGTTGATTGAATGAGTGTATGGCTGATTCTAACTCTACTCGTGCGCGCTAGTTCGTACGATGACAGTGCAGCCCGTGACCCGTTCGACAGTCGGTGAAAGGATCGTGCAATGTACCGTTGATTGAACGAGTGTATGGCTGATTTTAACTGATGCGCGCTGGTTTGTTTGATGACAGTGCAGTCTGCGACCCGTTCGACAGTCGGTGAAACGATTGTGTAATATACCGTTGATTGAATGAGTGTATGGCTGATTCTAACTCTACTCATGCGCACTAGTTTGTACGATGACACTGCAGCCCATGACCCGCTCGACAGTCGGTGAAACGATTGTGTAATATACCGTTAATTGAATGAGTGTATGGCTGATTCTAAGTAATGCGTGCTGGTTTGTTTGATGACAGTGCAGTCTGCGACCCGTTCGACAGTCAGTGAAACGATTGTGTAATATACCGTTGATTGAACGAGTGTACGGCCGATTCTTACTGATGCGCGCTGGTTTGTTTGATGACAGTGCAGTCTGCGACCCGTTCGACAGTCGGTGAAACGATTGTATAATGTACCGTCGATTGAACGAATGTATGGCTGATTCTCGCCGATGCGCGCTGGTTTGTTCGACGATAGTGCAACCCGTGACCCGTTGAAACCATTGTGTAATGTACCGTCGATTGAATGGGTGTACGGCTGATTCTAACCTCACTCACGGGCGCTGGTTTCTAGGGCAACAGTACAACCCATAACCCGTTTGACGTTCAGCAAAATCATCGATTGAATGGGTGTATGGCTGATTCTATCCGTACTCATTCGCACCGGTTTGTACGACAACAGTACAACCCGTAACCCCCTTGACAGTCGGTGAAACGATTGTGTAATGTACCATTGATTGAATGGGTGTATGGTTGATTCTAACTCGTGCGCGCTGGTTTGTACGACTGCAGTACAGCCCATTGATAGTCGGTGAAACAATTTTATAATTTTAAAAGGGTGTATGGCTGATTCTGATCCCACCCATGCGCGCCAATTTGTATTGCAACAGTACAGCCGGTGATCTGTTTGACAGTTGGTGAAACAATTGTATAATGTACCGTTGATTGAATGGGTGTACTGATTCTAACCCCACTCGCGTTAAATGCTCCCTCACGACACATGCACTCCTGTTGGAATCCTCCTCTTAGAATATTCAATTGTTTCATATATGTAAGTCTAGGCCCGTTGACAGTGTCATCAGGCGTTATCACATGTATATAACATGTGATAACGCCTGTTATCATGTTAACGCATGTGATAACATGTACAAGTTGAATTCAATTGGGCATCAATTTTCGTGCATCGATTCTATTTTTGTTAAATATTATGTGTGATGAACTTTCAGCAATTAATTCTCCATCTTCGTTTTAGCCTATCGTCTCGGTTAAAAACATTGTGTTTCCTGTTTTAGATTTCCGTACGAATTTTGGACAAATTACCAATAATGTCGCATATATCACACCAGTTTATGAGAAAAACGTTCTTCACATTGGCGTTTTGCGAATGTTGTCGCCGATTGCTGTTCCAAGGATTCTACTGCAGCCAGTGCAATTACAAATTTCACCAACGGTGTGCCCACAAAGTTCCTAGCACGTGCCATCAGGTATTATTGCAACTGTGTATAGTTTCACACTTTGAATTTATAAAATTTACAATTGCCAATGTGCCAATCCAGGTACGCATGACCGACACCTACTATGCGGCTTTATTGGCTCAAAATCCGGAGACGCACACCGGCATTTTACATTTTCCTGTAAATTTTGGCTATCAACAATTAGCGGCACAACAAAATAACAAGTAAGTGTTTTAATTGCGGTTGAATCCATACTTGTATGACAATTTTATTGACTTTGTATACTTTCAGGCATCCTAGGTCGTTGAATCAGCAAGACAGATCAAATTCTGCTCCCAATGTTTGTATAAATATGGTGCGACCACAAACGTTGGCGGAACAGCAACGTGCCGAAAAGAAAATGTATTTAAACGTATGAAAAATCCTATTCAGAATTGATTAATATTAGTAAAATTTTAGTTGCATGCGACACAGTACAAAATAAATTAACACAATTAATGCAACGCATCGCAAGTATGAAAGTGGGTTTAAGAATTAATTTTAATAAAACTAATATTATGTTTAATGAATTTTGTACGCAATATGTAGTCATGTTAGGTACCCATATTGTAGAGATAGTTGATAGTTATTTATAACTAGCACAATTAGTGAACATGACTGGATGTAAAGAAGAAGAGATAAAACGAAGAATGAAATTAGGATGGAGCGCTTTTGGAAGAGTGAACATAGTTTTTAAATCCAACATCCCGCTATGCTTAAAAAAGAAGGCATACAAGAGCAATGCGTACTGCCAGTTATGGCGTATGGATGTGAAACGTGGATGCTACATTTAAGAATGTTATGTAAGATCCAGTCACACAGAGAATCATGGAAAGATGTGTGCTTGATATAACAAGAAGAGATTGTAAGAGGAATACATCGGTAAGTATGACCAAAGTAGCAGATATAGCAGAACGTGTGAAAAAGTTGAAGTGACAATGGGTGGATATATAGTGAGAAGAATGGATAGACGCGAGAAACACTGGAAAGGTATCCGAGAGGATGTGAAAGAATGCAAGGTAGGCCGAGTGAATGATGGACTGATGAATTAAGAAGAATGTGGATGCAGATGCTCAAGACGGACAGGAATGGATTGGGGAGGCCTTCATCCAGCAGTGGATGGTGAACGTCTGAAAATGATGATGAGTTAAATTTTATGTGATATCTGTTGCAGTACGAGTCAAATCGTGGAAATTCTGGTAATAGTGGATCGCGAACTGCAGTCGTTCCTCCTTGTAGTCCGCCGCCAGGTAATCGAACGGCGACTACTCCTGCACATTCACAATCTACGCAAGCTAGTCCTACAGGATCGTTGAGACCGAGGAGGCCGCGTGCACGTAGCGCCGACGAATCTAACAAAAAATTACTCGCGCCGCGGGAAAGTCTCGACGATTGGGTTATTCACGCGGAGGAGATACTAATTGGACCGAGAATCGGTGGGCGTTTTATTTTATTTTATTTTATTTTATGCACCATACTCGAGGGAGCTTTAAATACATCGTTGTTCATTTGTGGATTTTAGGCTCTGGGAGTTTTGGAACAGTTTACAAGGCTCATTGGCACGGACCGGTAGCTGTTAAAACTCTCAATGTGAAGACACCATCTGCCGCTCAGCTGCAAGCTTTTAAAAATGAAGTCGGTCCACTGTTGTATTCGCATTTCCGATTTAGTTTTGTTTTTATCGTTGTATTAATATTTTTCTATCGTAAAATTTCAGGTTGCAGTGTTGCGAAAGACCCGCCATTGTAATATACTTTTATTTATGGGTTGTGTTTCGAAGCCATCGCTCGCTATTGTCACGCAATGGTGCGAAGGTTCAAGTCTTTACAAGCATTTACACGTTTTGGAGACAAAGTTTGAACTTCTCATGCGTATTGAAATATCGCGACAGACTGCACAAGGGATGGATTATTTGCACGCTAAGAACATTATACACAGGTTGGTTTGCAAGAAACTGTGTAACAAAAATTAAATTAATCTAATTTTGAACTACATATATTGCATTATTTGTGATTTTTTTTATAATTATAGGGACCTGAAATCAAATAATATTTTCTTACATGATGATATATCAGTAAAAATAGGAGATTTTGGCTTGGCGACTGCAAAAGTTCGTTGGTCTGGTAGGTTTTTTGTTTTCAAATTTTTACACATTTATTGATGCTTATTTAAAATTTGTATTAAATAATATAATAATTTAAGGGAGTCAACAATCACATCAACCCACGGGTTCAATTCTGTGGATGGCTCCAGAAGTGATACGGATGCAAGAGAGTACTCCTTATACTTTCCAATCAGATGTTTATGCATTTGGAGTGGTTCTTTATGAACTTTTGTCAGGCCAACTTCCTTACGTCAATATAAATAACAAAGATCAGGTATGTACGAGTTACTTTCGGTGACACAATATTCCAGTGTCTCTTATACCCAATAGCTTTAAAATAGATGACTCTTTATGTATTGGTTTGACTTTTCCTTTTAGATATTATTTATGGTTGGACGCGGATATCTCAGACCTGACCTGGATAAGTTACGTTCAGATTGTCCGCGCGCATTGAAAAGACTTACCGAGGACTGTATTCAATTTAGCCGAGAAGGAAGACCATTATTTCGTCAAATTTTAACTTCATTAGAAGGCATGCTAAGATCATTACCTAAAATTACGAGAAGTGCTTCTGAACCAAGTTTGAGTAGAGCCCACTTGCAAGGATCGGACGATTTCTTTATGTATCATTGTGCATCACCTAAAACGCCAAACAATTTTCAATTTGGTGCATCGAGTGGTGGTGGTGGTAGTAATTTTCCTGCTTTTTATGGTTCCGGTATTGGAAATATATGAAAATTTGTGATTATTTTTATTTATACATCTTTGTTTGTAACGTGTACGTGGCCACATTTTATTAATTCACCGTTGATGATGAGTTTGAGGTGTATATTTATAATGAGATCATAACTTTAATTACCTAATAATACAGGACAAATTGCCCCACAAACATCAAGTTTTAACTATATTCCAATTATTTATAAATATATTGATTGAATTTATATTTATTTAAGGTTTTTTTTATATTCAAATATATTAAAATTCTTTTTAAGCATTTGTAGAGAAACTTTCGTTCAAAATTTTATTAATATGCACTATTCTTTTTCCATATACAGATGCATAGTTTTCTTTTTTATTAAATTGATATGTGATGATTAATGCTGAATATTTATTTAATTTTTAAGTAAATGAGCTTTATTTATAATTCTAAGACTGTATTTTTTTTTAAATAGACAATCGATAATAAATCTAAAGAAATTATTCACAATTTGTTGAAACATTCAATTTCGGATTTATTTTTTGTTTAGTTCTTATAAATTAAAAATCGTTTTGTTTTATCCATAAAAACGATTTAATGCTTTAATAAAATATATTAATTCGTAATTTAGTTTCAAGATTAAATGAATCACATATTGTAAGATTAAATTGAGGAAATATTTTTCGTTTCTGGATAAATACATATCCAAGTTTTATTCTGTCAATTTATTATTTACAAATCATATGCAATAAACATAATATTTTTACTACTTCAAAGCGATGAAAGCTTATGACTTATTTACTAAAGTAATGTTTTATAGAATTGGCTAGTTTTTAAACAAAATTATGTATACATAAATAGCAAAACTTTTTTTCATTGTTATTTTATTTGTTTAGTACTTTCTGCATTAGTTTAATATTATTTTTAGGATATGTTGTGAATTATGGAAGTGTTAGCAGTATTAAGATTCATCGTCTGCATTCATTTTGCAAACATAGGCTAATTAATTTTTTTGACCAAAAAAACTTTGTGAAACACAAAAAAAAAATCAGTGTGAAAGGTTTTTTCAGTATTTTTTCTACATTGGTTCATTTTTTATTTTATAAATTGATTTTAAAAAATTTCAGTAAAGATAAATAATTGTCATTGATTTTCTTTGGTATTCATTGTACAGAATAATAATATATTTTATTTGTTTTGGTATTTCTAAGGACACGCAAAATGAACAATTGTGAACCTTTGTCTATATCTACATATAGTCTCAGGTATAATTGATGTAAATGTGAGATTTTATTATGTAAAATAAGAACATAATAGGAAGTTAATTTTATCTCCAAAAACTTTAAATATTTAGTTGTCTTCAAAATTATTCCCATTCAACTTAAATATCTGACATGTTGGTTAATAATTTTGTTTGAAATTTTTCGTTAACAATATTTAAACAAAATTCGGAAAAGTTACAAATAACGGGGACAATTGTGATGTTAAACGAATACAAGTATAGTATTATCATAAGAACCGGTGAGACTGAATATCATTCAGCAATGAGAAAGACTTGTATGAGATTTATTATAAATACATAGGTATATATTTATGCACCTTCAGTTTTGAGACATGCGAATGAATATTCAAAATATGAGTTAAATATCTAACGTGTCCTGTATATTTTCACTTACGGACAAGTGTTACAGTAAAAAGCCAGTTGTATCTATTACTTTGACTGAAATACTTAAATGGTTGACGTTTTACTACGTACTTATTAAACTAAATTAACAGCAACGGAATTATTCTATCCATACGCGCGTATCTTGTTTTTCTCTAATATTAGTTTAAGTCAACTGCCAAAAAGATCAACTATTTAAACTCTAGAGCAAAGTATTTTAGCATTTTTTTTACTTTTTATTTCATAGTATCAAATTGATTTGTTTGTGTTTTATTTATGTAGCTAAATTTTCAAATAAATAAATTGTAATAACAGCAAGACCCAGCGCGTACATCTATTTTAAATCAAATTATTAGATTAGCCAAAACTTGAAAGATTTGGTGTTTGAATTGCGTGTGCACACTGGGCATACACTCCAACTGTGATGGATATGTCGTTTTAGTCAAAATATTTTAGTTAGTATATTTTCTCCATTAGAAATCATAATTTAACATTAATGTATTTTTATTTCTGAATACATATATATATATATATATATAAAAGATTGTACATTATATTTAAAAAGCTTAGAATTCAATATGTTGTGTAAATAGAAAAGCACTCAA
Source organism: Parapsyche elsis (assembly GCA_022651745.1). Lineage (NCBI taxonomy): Eukaryota > Metazoa > Arthropoda > Insecta > Trichoptera > Hydropsychidae > Parapsyche > Parapsyche elsis. The sequence continues at coordinate 18,610,846 of JAGVSN010000001.1, read as the reverse complement.
GGATACGTAAGCGAATGTACTGAAAGTTGTGATTATTATTTTATTTTATATTATAGAACTTTATAAAGTTAAAATACATAATGTGCAAATTAAGTTCATCTAGTTAATCACATGGTAATATTTTATTTCTTTGAAACTTTGGCCTACACTTTTTAATATGATTTTTTGTTAATTTTACCATGTATGTATTTATGATATTTCTTGTGTTTAACTTATAGGTTTTTTGCATGTCAAAAAGTATTTTCTTTTTTAGTTTTTAAATGTAATGAAAATTTGCTAAAAGAATTTAAATTTTAAAGTTTGTTGACAATTTTTGAAAAAAAAATGCAAATTAATGTGTATTGAAAAATCTATCAATTTTAGTAAATATCCGTATTTTTAATTAAATGAATATTTGAACAATTTCGAAAAAGTGCTTTTTATTTATAATCTGAAAGTATGTATTGAATTATTGTTAGTTTGATCTTTACTTGTATAGTTTGGAGTAATAAAAAAATTGTGTTAATTGTTGTTGTTGATTGATGTTATGTGATTGCTCATGATATGATGCTCGTGATAAATTTTTTCAATTGTAATAAGTAGCTTTTTTCATCTTTTTTTTTTTATTTTATTATATTGGGAAAGTATTAATTATTCGAAATAAATTATTGTTCAAAAACAGAATATAGTTTTTTTTATTTTAGATGTAGTGACGATTCTAGTAGTGGAAAATTTCGGTGGCTGAATGGTTGTCTGGTAAAGGCTTGGTTTTGCAAGTGGTTGTGGCCGCTTATTTACAATTACAACTAACTGAAAAAAAATTATATACTTCATCCGATTGAATACAATTAGGATCTTGCAAAAATTTTATTAATGACATGGGGTGGCTTGTGTTTTAGATATTTGTATCTTAATTTCGTCAAGGAGTTCTGTGCTAATGTCGGGAGTTATTTTTTTCAAGAGCATTAAATAAAAATTTCAAAACAACCTCAGCAGTTATAAGGTTTGCGTTTTTACGACTTATGGCCTCCACTGCGATAGTTACAGGTATCAAAAGCTTTTAATAAATGTAATGATATTAGTTTATCATTCTCCGATGTCCACATATGATTAACATTCAAATCAGTTAATGATTTTACCACAGCATCTATTTCAATAAATCAGTGCACCGTAGTCTCGATAGTATTCCATCGAGTCTTACAATCGATTAATATGTAACTGTAATTCGGTTCTTCGCGTCTTTTTTACATAATTTTGTAAAACTGTATTACGAATTGGTGCATTTTTAAAGAATTATGTACGTACGTGGCGTGCCAGATATGCGAGCGTTCCACGGCTGGGCTACCCAGCCAGCCAGGCAGATTCGTGCGCCACTACGTACATATTGTAAATGTAAGAAAAAAATAATTTTTTGTTGATTTTTTACCAATAGATGTCATCATTATTGCATTATTTTTCAAAATTTTCATCCTATGAGTGCCACTAATATATTAAATATAAATTTTTAAAATTAAAAATGGCAGAAATAATCTCGTTAATACGAATTTAGAAAATAGTGCATGGCCGTAAAGTTTCACTTAGTTGGTTGGCCAAAGCGTCTACTATTGAGTATACTCACAGCCATTGTCAACTAATATTCGTCGTTGATTTTTTAAGATATTCGCACAAGAACCTTTGACTTCATTCATCAACGTGAGATGAACCATTTGTCAATTTTATTTATTCAATATAAACAATCCTTTGCACAAAAATTTATCGTAATTTTTATAACCCAATGCCAGTACCACACATTGGTAGACATTGGTAGACATTGGTCTACATTGGTACATGTGTGGTATCAATATTTGTTATTTGAATTGTTCCAATTTCAACAATAAACGCAGACAGGCATACTTTAGTCGTCTACATATGTATATCTGTATATATGCAACTCTCCTTGTGTACAATTTGCACAGTTAATATTTTATATTTTTATATCTGCTCGTTACTAAAAGTTTTATTTTTGTGTGATTTTCAGCTGCCACGATGTCTCAGGATGTTGATTGTGTCGCAAAACCAGAAATGGAAAATCACAATGCCGAAAATATCAAGCAAACGGATAACTTAAACATGATCAATGACAATTTAGATAATTTACTGGGTTGCAGCAATGACGACGACGATGATAAAATAGAAGAATGCCAAGTAATCTATCCCATTGGAAGAACGGCCATCTACGTGCTAAATATTCCTCAAAGCATGATGCTTACATACGTTGATGTACTTCACAAAATATTCTATAAATACGGAGAAGTCAAAAAAATAAAGTATGAATGGTTCAATGGTTTTTTTGTTGTTGTTTTTGTTGATGTTTTAGTAGTTTTAATAAGTTTAATATTTTCAGGCGCGGCGGTACAATTCTGAATGGATTAAATTCTGACTTTACAATATCGGCTTATATAGTATTTAAAACTGCAGAATCTCCCGCAAAGGTTATTTAACTGATGGAATATACATATATCAATTCATCATTTTCAGCTCTTCAACATCCATTGCTGGATGAAGTCCTCTCCAATCCTCTTCCATTCTTGTCTGTCTTGAGCAATCTGCATCCACTTGACTCCACACATTCTTCTCAATTCATCAGCCCATCGTCCACTCGGCCTACCCTGCTTCTTTCACATCCTCTTTGATACCTTTCCAGTATTTCCCGCGTCCATCTGTCATCCATTCTTCTCACTATGTGTTCAGCCTATTGCCACTTTTCACTCGTTCTGCTATATCTGTCACTTTGTTCATACTTCTTACCCATGTATCCCTCTTACAATCTCTTCTTGTTATACTATCTTTCCATGCTTCTCTATATCCATTGCATCTTACGTAACATTCTTGAATTTATATATCAATTAAATGTATCAAATTCTATCATTTTTTAATTAATTTCACAGGCTTTGGCCGAAAATGGCACAATTGTCGGAGGAAATCCCATTAGCATACATATATTTCAAGCTAGCCCGCTTCTGGTCAAATTTGACAATCTGCCGATTCCGGTCAGTACCGAGTGTCTCAAAAATTTAATACGAGCCTGTGGGACCATCAAAGAAATTTGGAAAATACCAGCTCGTCGGGTTGGTTACTCTATATTAAAATTTGCTTGTGAGTGAAGCCATTTAAATAAAAATATTTAATAAATAAATAAATGTGTACTAATTATAATGTGCAATTCGTTTTGCAGCTATTGTAGAATTTGAGAACGAAGAAGGTTTGAATAAAGCACTATCGTTAAGCGGAAAATTAACTGTGAATGGCATTAAGTTGTCTATAAAAAGAATTGATGCAGATTTAATGAAGGCAGGATTTTTAATTGTTTCTTCTTTTTTTCAACATACAAGATGGACATTAAACTGGTCCCCCGTTTTCAAAAATTCATATCGCCGAAACTAATAACGTTGCGGTGATGAAAAATAAATCATTTTAAAATTCAATTCAATCTTTGTAACGATCGGATGATTTTAAAAAACGGATGGCTTTACTAATCCAAAATGCAAAAATTTGCACTCGATAAATAATATTCAAATACTATGCATTTAAAAAATAGCATTCCAGTATTTGATTTGCATATATGTATATAAATACAGCAAAACGTAGTCACAGTAGATAACCATATTGTACAGATAGTTGATAATTATTTATACCTAGGATAATTAGTGAACATGACTGGATGTAAATAAGAAGAGATAAAACGAAGACTGAAACTAGGGTTCTAGGCTAGCGCTTTTTGAAGAATGAACATGCGTTTTCTCCCCAAAATATTGCAAAAATTCGTTGGACGCGCTTTTCCACATTGGATTCAAGGCGATATTTTGAGGGGATTTGGAAAATCTAGTGGAGTCCTTTGACGATGATAGTGACATGCAAAAATCGATTACAGAGCAAAGGTCTGCTGAAGCAGGAATTCTCAAATGAAAACCTCGATGAATTTTGTTGCTTTCAAACAGTTGCCTAAACAGATTTGGCAAATAAATCACTTTCAGTCTTAACTCCATTTGCTGACCTATTCTTGCGAATCTGCATTTTCAAAATTTAGGACGGGTGGAGAATGAACATTGTGTTAACTTCGATGAGAGGAAATGAGTGCATAAGGTTATGAACCCCATACTCTATAAATAAGGTTAAATGAACTTAAATGGTTTTCTTTTAATCGCCATATCAGTTCAAATTTCAGAGATAATGTTTTGAAAACGGGATCTAGTTTATTTTCCCATCTATATAATATATGGGGAAATTTATCTATGTGTGTACATAATACTAATTAAATTATTATTGTTGTATTTAGAGGACTATTGGTGAAAAGCTGAAAGGTCCGAAAAAAAAAAAAGGCCCAAAAGTGAGATTGGATTCATTTCCACCAGACCATAGATTTCACAATCAACCTGGAGCAGCCATGTCTAGTCGTGATGTACAACGTGGTGGAGGTGCTCGTAATTATCGAGGAAAATTCGGGGTATATATATATGTATATTTCACGATGTACACGTAGAAGTATGTATTCTTAATAATTTTTAAACAATGCTTTTTTCAGAATAATAACAGCTATAGAGGGGACGATTGGATCCAACCGTATATATAATATGAGAATGTGGAAGAAGTGGTCGTGAAAATTGTGATGGAAAAACTCTTACATAAGTATGTAGTTTGATAGATGTCTAATAAATGTTTGTGACTTAATTGATAAGTTGAGAGTAAAAAGTGATTCTTATTTAGTGAAGATGTGATTTCGTGATGTGAATAGAATTATTCATATTACTTTTTACGTTACGTGAAAACATTTTTATTTATTATTTACCTTTAGGCCTGTAACGCATTTAGCTGCCTGGCTGCACAGCCATGCAGCCAAGTGCGTTACGGGCCTTACGCTACTCAATCTTCAATGTAAAAAAAATTATATTATCGTATTTCATCGATTCTTAAGATGCATGTTTTTTCATATTTTGGTCTCTGAATTCGCCAAAAGAAGTTTTACACTAAAATAATGATACTACAGAAGAAAGTATATAAATAATGTTCTTTAACAATTTTTTGTTTATTTTTATTATTGCTATTTAAAAATCTTAGAATCGATGAAATACTGTATATCAATTTTTTAAGTACCTATATATTGTATTTTAACAAATCATCATTTTTTAAATGGCAACTAATTATTCGGTCAGTATTTAAATCAATAAACGGTCAGTTCCTTTTAAAGAAAATGTTCACTAAAAGAATTATTTTTGTAACTTTTTCAAAAACGGCCAGTAAAAATTAACGAATCGGTCAGTAAACTTTAAATACAGACCATTTATATAAATTTTCTTACTGTTTAGTGGTAATTGCTGGCCATTTAATATATCACTTAAGTACTGACCTTATGAAACTTTCCCACCTTTGGTTAAAATAACTGACCGAAAATCGGAAAAGTTATTATTCACCTATTATTATGTACATATATTATTACATGTATATTAAAAAAAATTCAAATAATCCTGGGTACGAAATAAAAAAGCATTTGATTGTAAACAATATCTTTAATTTGTAAATTATTCTAATATGTATTCACATCGAATTTATATTTTTGATTGATTTTCAGAATTGTATTAGTTTTCAAAACTAAATTTTCACAGCCTTTTTGATTCAAATTCTTCATATATTGAAACTATTCATGATTATAATAATAGTTTTGATAGAGATGTAAAACATTTTCAGTCCATACAAAATCATTAGTTATTGATGTTTTATAACAGTGAAAAGCTGAAAGAGTGTTTTCTTTCAGCAGTGAATCAAAAAACACTGTTCCCACAACGGAAACCATATCACCTCTTATAAAACAGTCGTTGATAGTCGAAGAACATATTGAATCCAATGTTTGTAGTGTTTCTTCATCCACTGCTTGGGCAGATGCTTGAATCTTCATTAGAATGTTGTCTTTTTCTCGGTTGTGGAATTTATTATGTTGTACCAGAAATGTATTTATACAACCGGTGAGATCGGATAGTTGAAAATTTACCGTATCACTATTCTCGTCTATTTTCACAATTGTTCCGTGCGTTTCAATTGTGCTGAATTTCATTTTACGAAATATGTACGTTGGTGGTCCATTCGGTGATTGGTTTTCTAGCTTGTTTATGTCTTCGATGAAAAGTTTCACAGGGAAATGACATTTTTTTACTATATCCATCGCGGAATTAAGTATTGAACCTAACCTTAAAAAAAACTTTTCCTAATAAAATATGAAATATTCCAATATTTATATATTTAAACATAAGTATACGATTTAGAATATTATGTGCAGTGAAATAAATAAATTAAAATGTGTAAAACAAACATGTATGTTTCGCTAAAGTCAAACGTCAAACAATTTGACAGATGAAATGGCAATAAGACAAGAAAACACGGCCAGGTCCTAAAGTTTTCACAAAAATCTTCCGAGCGGCATTTTATTCATTTTTTGCACAATAAGAAGATACTTTTGCTCAGTTTTTATCTAAATGACTAGTTTTTTTTAACACAATTAAATTGTAAATGCTCAGTATTTTAATTTGAAAATTTACGCTTGTGTTGTATATTATTTTTTTAACAGTTTTAAACCGCAAAGAGACGAGAGGGGAGGTATTAAAATGGACGAACGGAATGTGGCCGAACGAATAAGATCTAATACGAATAAACTCTAGTACGAATAAGGTTTAATACGAATATAATCTAATCAGATCGACGGGTAAAAATACACACAAAAGGTATCTTGAAAGAAAATCTTGTATAAAGACACGAGGAGTACCTTATTTTAAACTTTGTAGCGATCGACGTAAATACAAATATAAAATCACATTCTTCGATTAAAAAAAGTTAAGAATCACTGGCTAAAAATAAGTTAGTCTTCATGTCTTGTGTAAGATTTTCGATCATTTATGTATGTACATAATTATGTATTTTTCACCTGTCGATCAAATTCCCTTTCAACCTTATTCATATTAGACTTTATTCGTTCAGCCACTTTCCGTTGGTCCATAATGGTTTCGGTCGGTCATTTTTGGTGAAGGATGAGAGTTGAGTTAAAAATAATTACAGTAAATAATAATCACTATTACAGAAATAGAAGGGGAAAAGTAATTATCTGGTGATATGCAGGTCATAGATGTAGTCTTATTACCATGGATACAAATTTAATACATAAACTTAGATTGATACGGATACATTTTTTACACAAGGTTAAAATGTGATGTGATATTCTTTTCGCATTACTTTTGATAAATATTATTTTGTACATGTACAAATAAGAAAAAGTTATAATTTGGTAAATAAAGATGGCCAATAAAGCTAGTAGTCTTTGTAAGTCCCATGGTGGAGTTGCCGATGAAAGAGGTATGCATATAAAATCTACTATATTGTACATAAATTATGAAATATAGAAATGAAATTTTCAAAAAAACAAGCATAATTTGATGGTTGAATTAGTTCTGCTGCAAAATTATATGATATCCAAATTGAGCCGCGGTGAATTGGAAGATCGATATTATTTATTATGGAACAGCAACATCGGCCTGAAGAAGCGTTTGAATGCTCACAATGAAAAGATCAAATTTCTAAATACTAAATTGGCAAGACTGACCAACCAGCAAAAAAAGGATTCGATCATTTCTGATAAGTGCTGCAGAGACTTCGAAGATATAATTGAAGAACAATCACTTCGGTCCGTCATAGTGGTCTTAAATGAACATAAAATTAATAGTCACATAGAATATTAAATGTATTTAATTGTTGTGATTTTGTAGTATTCATCAGCTTCAAAAATTTAATTACAATTTAATAGAAAAAATAGAATTTCTAGAGACACAAGTTTCTTCTCTGAATGAAAACAATAACTACGTTGAAAATTTTAAGACTGAAAATATGAAACACAATTATTCAATTTATAAAGAATTTTTTCAATCAACACCAATTAAGGAATATTCAAGGTATTTGAATTGATTATTTTACATTTATGTATAATTTACAAGAATTATTCATAACATTAATTTCAGATCGTTGGAACCTATCACTGAAAATGATGTTGAGAGCATGGAAGAAAAAGTAGCCGCTTTAGAAAAGGTATCTCTATAACTATGTACATAAAGCTGTATGTAATTTGAAATTATTTCTCGAATCTTTAGTATTGTGATTTTTATTATAAGGAAATAGAAATATTGAAAGAAGAAAGCTTACAAAGAATGTCATCTGAAAAAAATACCACCTATGATGTACTAAATAAGATAAGCACAGAAACAGATATTATGGACGAATCTGAAATTAATCAGCAACAGAAAATACTTTTAAATCATATTTACACACAAACAGAATCAGATGTAAATAATGAAATGTTACGTGAAAATGGTATAAGGATAAATTGATATATATTATTCATTTTTGATTTGTTGTTAAAATACATTGAATTTTTCTATAGAAATACTGAATAAAAAACTGGCAGAAGAACATCTGATAATATTAGAGTTACAGCAAAAAATTGAATGCGATAAACTCAAACATGATATATTGGAAATTGTTCAAAGTCGTTTGGATACCTTGAATGTAAATTACAATACATACATATTTTATTTTATACTTTTAAATTGAATATCCAACTAATGATTGTTTCAGGAGAAAATGACTACAGAAAATAATATTAATGAGATCAAAAAAGTATTGTGTATTGAAGAGCATAAAACATTAGAAAAAGAGTTATGTGAAGCTAAGATAAATATAGAGGTTTTAAAAAGAATGGCCCTTACTTATTTAGTATACTATTTATAAAACTTATTATTTTAATTGTATTTTGTAGTCTTTAAAGATGGTGAATACACAACTGGGTGTACGAATACTCGAACTGCAGACAAAAGTTGATAAATTTTCTTTACAAAATATATTCAATAACTCAAAGGTTCGTTTATTCTGTAGCATAAAAAAATTAATATATAATTTTTATTTATTGTATTAATTTATTTTGTAGAGTAAAATATTATCTCCCAATAATGAGAAAAATAGCGATGAAATAAAAAATGACACTATTAAAAATATGATAGATAATGGTTCAACAAAAGAAGTAAGTGAAGAAGAAGTAAGAAGTAAGTGAAGTTTAATTGTATTGTATGATTGTTGACTTATCAATTTAAATGTTTTTAGATTGTCATTGAAAATGTTCAAATAAATGGAAACACTATTTCTAATCAAACTTCTACACTTTCTAATATGGAAAATGAATTAAAAAATAGCAATACTAACAATATTACTCTGCAGTGAGTAAATATATATGTGATATGTAATACAGGTAATTTAACAAACAATTTATTAAAAATAATATTTAAATAACAGCAAACAGGAGTGTGAAATTCATGCAGTTGAAGAAAATACAAATTCGGTAGAAAATAAAAGGAGTTCTGATATAAAAGACAAGGAGATTCCAAATATAAGTATTTCAGAACATGTCGATAATGATTTTATAGAGTCACAACAAACTATACAAAGTGCATCTGCGCAAAATTGCTCATCACCAAAGAATTCATACCAAGAGAGTTTTAACAAAGATAATATAGGTAGGAAGGTTTATTTATTTCAGTAAATTAAATAGAATTTCTAGTAAGGTATTTTGTTGTACTTGATTTTAAGGTTGCAGCAATTTACGGGAAGATCGATCGGATTCAAGCAGCGATGTACTGTTAAATGATGCTACTTACGATATTTCAACAAATGGTACATCGCAGTGCAGTAATACGCCAATGAATTCATTAAGTGAAGATTATTTAAGTGATGGAGAAGTTCGTAAAGGTATTATAATAATTATATTGAAATTAAGTTAACTTTATTTTTTGTGTGGTATGTATAAGTGAATAACTAAAAAAATATGTAATTATGTTTTTGTAGATTCTGTTATTAATTTCCAACGAGGAAAAACATTATCTCAGCTTTCTAATGTAAAAGTCACCAGTAAGACAAAAATATTATTTGAAGAGTAAGTTTACCACTAAGAATATGAAGTTAATAGAGTGACAAAGAATTTCAGCATTTTTTTTTTTTGGTTATAGCCATGAAACATCGATGAAAAATACCATTGATGAAATAACAAAGGAAATGGAAAAGTGTGAGAAGCTTTTAAATCGCGATAATGTTAAAGTCAGTCATTTAATTAATTTTTAATAGTATTTTTAGTCAATAAATGGTTTTGAAAAATAGTTTTTGCAGAATTGATTGATTCATCAAGCAACGGGTGAAATATCAAAACTTTTGGCAAGCTGAAGTTTTGGTGTAAATTGACATGGGATAGCACTGGAATCTAGAACTAGTTCAACAGAAGACATACCGAATTTTATCATGTTGAGTTTGTTTTTAAGTTTACATGATATATCTACATATACTTATTATAAGAAAATATGCTATACATAAATAATAATAAATTGTATTCACAAAAATATTTAACACTAAATATCTCTCTTAATTTGATTGAATGGGGTCATTTCATTTTTAAACTGAATAATTAAAAAAAAATCTTATTCATCATCATCATTTCCAGCAGTTCACCATCCACTACTGGATGAGGGCCTTCCTTTTACGATCTCTTCTTGTTATACCAAGCATACATCTCTTTCCATGCTACTCCGAGTGCACTGGATTTGGATCTTACGTAACACTACGTAAGAAAAATTCTTATTGTAGTATATATAACATTTAAAAAGGAGCAGAGAGGCAACAACAATAAATATGTAATTAAATTTTTATTGCACATAGACATCTCTGTAATTTTAGAAAAGCGATTTTTTGGTTTGAACAAAATGCAATGTAATCTTATTTAATTATTTAAAGAAAAATGAGAAAATTTTGAAATAAGAAACAATTATAATATAATTTATATTTAACTAAGTTGCAAACCATAAATAGTATAATTAACGTACAATAGATGTCTATAGCATATCGATAGAAAGAAAACTATTATATATAAGTTTTTATGTTCAGGGAAAAAAAGTTCTTTAATACATTCTAATATATATGTTCCATAAATAATATGCCGATTTGCGCTAAAAATAAATGAACCTATACGCATTTAGATTTAAAAGAACATTCTTTCGTTAAATATACATAAGGTGAAAAATACAAAGGTACCGTGAGTAAGCTTTGATCTAGATACGAAAAAGGCTCTTTTATCGCATGACTAAATATTCTCAAAGAGTTGGAAGTGTGATCTGAACATGTTTTTGAGACTCTTCTCATCTACGGAGCGCACCAAAAGACGATCGCGCAAAATAACTATCGAATTTTTACCAACAAATACAATATCAATTGGCGAAAATGTATTTTTTGAATTATTATTTTCCCTACAGAACACTTGGATATAGTTCAACACATCGTTAGCCATATTTACATTGATAGTTTATCCGATGGGGATACAATTTTTGGCGCAGGGTGTGAATCTTATGTGAATTCCTCACATCCATTCGAGTGTGCTGACATTTTAACATTACTAATAGTGACATGCAGTTGATTACCAGTTACCGTTTAGTATACCCGACCGATGCGATTGAATCATACCTAAATTTGAAATGTCCCATTCAACATACTCTTGCTGTTGTTTATTTTTACATTTTGCTATAGTTGGACGCATTTTGCCTCGGAAAATGCCTTTTATTATTTTTATTTATGGATGGATATGCTTCCACACGTCTTTGACATCTCAATATCGCAACCGAAGTGGTACGGAGGACGAGTCACTCGCGCAGGATTATCGTCATTAGGCAGGACGAGGAGAAGATAACACGCATAATTTGAATTGGGATCCGAGCATGTTGGTCATCACGCGCCAATACCCATAGCGAGATACGGCTTTTTTGGTCGTATCGATTTCTCATGGTGTCGTGTGTTGGTTTGATGATGCGAGCTGACGCGCCAGCAACTGAAGAAGTTATCTCGTCATCGTCGTCGGAAACCCAACCCTCGAACCTGGAATTTATCGTCTGTCCAATTTCGTTATGGACGCGTCACATTTTCATTCACGCGAGTCGACTGTCCCATCGCCTCCTATATCAATCGAATTATAATGCAACAATTTTTTTTGTGATCAAAAACTCTATGTTGACCACTCTACAGCAAGTGTCTAGCAAAATTAATGCACCAAATAAATGAAATACCAAATCTAACTAATAATAATTCAAGTTGAATTTTAAAACTTGCGATCTTACGTAGCTATTTTTCTTTGAATTTGGTCGTTTTAAAAATATATGTGGATTGTACAATAGATACGTGCCATCTGAAGGAAAATAAGCTGGCGTAAGTTTGAATTGAATTAAATTTAATCTCATACATTCGTAATGCCTTTATCGAACCCAGATTACTATAAGCGATCCGTAAAACAAAAAAAAAAAATGTAAAAATGAATGCGTCTCATTTGAATCGGCTCTCGTCCTTTTTGCATTCGTCCTTTTATTTTTACGCTACCCAAAGGTAGTCCGAGCAGGGTTGATAGTCATCCTTGCTGACACCTTGTCTTGCTAATCGCTGGGAATTTGTCAAAGTTGCATATCAATACCACGGGTATATGTATGTACATACATACATATGTACGTATACAGGTACATATATAATAATACACTCTGGATTGGATCGATCTGCTCCACATAATCTGCTGTGCGATTTGAATGAGAAATACCTCAGAAAATAGGACACGGCTTGTGTCCGAATCTGTAAAGAGGAATCCTGAAAATCTGCTTAGTCTCGGGATTAGGAGATTATTGCGAATAAACTGGGACACGGGTATTTTCGCGCGGTATTGTTGCGAAACGCTTTCAAAAAACCTTTTGTCGGTTCGCATGCGAGCATCGTCGTCTCAATCGACTTTTCAGGTTATTCCGTCGACTGGAAAACAACTGATATTATTATCCCCGATTCAGGTAGGATGATGAGTGGATAGAAAAAAAAATTGTCCTAAGCTCGAGAGAGGACCAGCACTTACAACGCAAGCGATTAAAAAAGGAATCGCACTCTAGTTTTAACGGTAAATTCGTTTGTTGATTATTTGCAAAATCTCTCTATCTATCGAACGAAAGGATTATCCCATTTGCATTGACAAAACGGTATGCTTTTAACTTTTCGGCAGGTTGGAACTTAATTTAAATCAACTTTGACGGTAAAATAAATATTTCTTTGTCAGTATCTCGAAACGAAAGTTTCTTGTTAAATCCTGTTACTTTTGCAGCTAATTCGATAAGAGAATGGCGCTAAACGTAAATTAAATGCAAACCAAAAAAAAAAGTGTTCGCTTATTTAACCAAGAGCAGTACAAAGATCTCCATTAATTAACAAATTCAAAATATTCAATACAACTACATAACTATGTTAATATAATATACACATAGAGATAGCCAATTTGCCCGTCATATGACGGTGGGTTCTACCCCATCCGCCAACGTCCACCCGTGCACGCTATTTTATACAATAACATTACAGCCCATAGCCTGATTGACAGCACGTGAAACGATTGTATAGCGTACCGTTGATTGAATAGATGTATGGCCATAAAATCGCGTTACTGCTAACACACCGCTAAAAAATTTTGATTGATATGTTTGCAATGCTAGCGTGACTGCAACGACCCAGACATATCTACGTTGCTTACGCTAATATGTACACACTAGCGTAAGCCCGTTGAATATCAACGGAGCGGTTTCTCATCACCCGTACTGTGAGTGTTTGTGTGGGTGAGTATATGTATGTGTACGTGCAGTATGTATGCGAGCGATCCGCGGCTATCCAGCCAGACAGCCGGCCTTGCGCTACTATACATATATAGTAATGCACACTTCAAACTTAACAAATGAATAAAGCACCGAGCTTAGTATTTATTCCTAATAATAAAAAAATAATATTAAATTTAATAGTTTTTGCATAGATGGCGCGTTATAATACAACAACGTAACAATTTAAGCAAGTCGCGAACCTATTGACGATTAATATTGTCAAATTGTAGCAGGCTCGTCACTACCTAGTTTGGATGAATGCGTAAGCGCACCCTCTTTCGATCTGGTGATCTCGGGTTCAAATCCCACTCGTGCGCGACGGTTCGTGTCTTTTAATCATTTACCGAGGCGAACGGTATCAGCAGACAGACTATTACATATAGGGCTATTATATATGTATATGATGATAGCATACATTAGTTGAATTTTCATAAAACAAACGTAGTTACATATCATATCATACTAATTACATACATACATAAATAGTCGTAGCACTGCAAGTTACAGTTCGACTGTACATACCAAGCGTGCGTTAATAAATAAACTAAAACGTTCGCCATTGACCGTGGCTGACGTATTGGAGTAACTTGTTTAGTTAAACTGTTGTTATTTAGAATTGAGCCGGAGATTAGGGATTAAAGTGCATTCAACGTGCCGACAATGCAATTCGACGGCGCTGCACCAACTCGAGGTGCACCTTGAATTTTCACACACAAGTAGATTTAAAGCATCGAAACAACTGACTACACCCATAATACAATATTACACACACGTGTATACACATTTCACGATACACACGTGTAATATATGTACGGATACGTATGTACATACATATATTGTATATGTATTTCGTCGGTGGTCCGACCGCCCATGTAAACGATACGGGTCGTTCGGTCGATGTTTGGCCACGCCTCGGATGTAAAACACTATTGTTAAGTGCGCCAGGTGAGAAAGTCCTCCTTAAACACCTTTCCCTATGTATTATTTATAAATGGCAGCGCTTGTTCAATTATATTGTTTGTGAACCCCCTAATTATGAGGCCGGAGCGGCGGTGGGCGGGCGATATTACAAACACCCGACCGGGGATTGAAAGACTTTGGCGCTAACAATAAATGTGCACGAAAGTATTATTATTGCGAACGATTCCCACGGATGTGTGCCGAAATTCCATTGCCTACACTAAAAAAAAAAATATATATCTCAAGGTCAAATTTTCGCACGACAGCTATGGGCGCTTTATTCATACAACGCATACGAATGAAGTAAATATATATGTATGTATGTGACGGTAACTGGCGTGCGACCGTCTATAGATATGTTTTATTTACTTATTAAGTCTTCTAAGACCATAGATGCATTCTTGAAAAGTGTGAGGAGACACCTCTGTGAGAGATAGTAGTTATGTATAAGTATAGTGTATGTATAATGTGTAATGGATTTATGTAGTTTTTTTATAAATATGTAATAGATGTAAGTTAAATTAGCTAATTAGCTAATATTATATAAAATAAATAAAGTGTTGGTTGATAAGCGATTTGATTAACGTTACTATTTATCGTTCATAGTAACAAAACCCGAATGCATTTGACCTGTACTGTGCAAATGTGTCGTAGATCCGGGAAACGCAATTTACATACATATGTATGAATTTGTAGAGTAGGTATACCTACATATGTACATATTATGTACATATATATTCATGGATTGAAAGTTCGTGGTTTGTTTTGGGATATGATTGAAAGGTTTAGAGTATTTCCCGTTGTAGATCAACGGGTGTTATTGATTAATGCAAATAGCGATACACATTTCAATGTCAATAAAAGATGTGTATTGAGCGTTTCAGACCAACAGGCAAAGTGTTTTTTTTTTTATATTATGTATTATATGAATATATGTAGAAGATATAATTTTACGTAAGATCCAATGGACACAGAGAAGCATGGAAAGATATGTAGATGTATGCTTGGTATATCAAGAAGAGATCCTAAGAGGAATACATGGGTAAGAAGTATGACCAAAGTGGCAGATATAGCAGTACGCGTGAAAAAGTTGAAGTGGCAATGGGCTGGACACGTATCGAGAAGAATGGATGGCAGAAGGAAGCGCGAAATACTGGAATGGTATCCGAGAGGATGTGAAAGAAAGCAAGGTAGACCGAGTGGAAGATGGGCTGATGAATTGAGAAGAATGTATGGAGTCAAGTGGATGCAGTTGCTCAAGGTAGACAGGAATGGAAGAGGATTGGAGAGGCCTTCATCTATATAGTATTTTGTTATAGAGCATGCATTGAAATTTATTTGATTTAATCGTATATCGAGAAACTTCTTTGTAAAATTTATAACCATAAGTAACTTTGTACTTTCTATCCATATATACAGAACTAAATTCTTCCCATAAAGAAGACGATTAAAAAAACCAATATCTTTCATGAGATATTTCACTAGGACAGACCATGAAAATAATCAAATAATTGAAGATGCCATTCTTGAAATTTGAAACACGCACTTGAAGAGGATATTTGATTAATAAATCTTTATTAAGGATACACTTGTACATCGTCAGACACATACTTGTATTTCGACTATAAACATTAAAATACTACTATGTGATAAGTGATATGTAAGTTTCATTGGAATTTTCGAGTACTTGACATTTTCGTCATATCATTCAACAAATACTAAACTACAGAGTGGATAACACGTACAATGACTCCAAACATCTACAGTCTTAACCTGAACAGTGGAACAAAAAGATTTTCAAAGATCTTAAGGGATAGTCATTAGGGTGGAGCGCTCTTGTATGAAAAATTTAATATTATAATTTGGGAAGAGGTAATAGAGTCACAACACATTCATATATGAAGAGACTATTTTACAAGCTATTGCCGACCAAAAATAATAAATAGTCATTTTACCTCAGATAAAGATTTTTCCTTGTCACACTTAAGCTCACACAGTGAAAATAGTGACAAAACTCTCTGTTATTGTTTGTTAAGGCGAGATGGTTTCATAAAAACGAAAATCTAATCACGAAAAATAATGCCTATTTTCAACACAAAAAAAGATTATTACCCCTAGTATTTACATAGGCTATTTTTTAGTTTTTCTTGTGGGATGCTGGTATGATGTTTCCTTTGTTTTTTGTTCTTAATTAGTAACTGAAACATATGTATTACTTGTTTGCATTGTCTTAAATCAGATAAACGACAAGAAATGTATTTATCTGCGTTTTAATACCGCTACGTGAACCTTCCACTTTTAGCTAAATTCACATTTCTTCTAAATTTTTGACACCATTGGGGCAGTATAAAGAGTTAAAATATAAAAAAAAATAATTACACGGTTTGTTTTGTATACCCATGGAGCAACTTTCGCAAGCCCAAGCATTTCGGTTTTCAAAAAAAAATAATTTCGCTCCACGTTAGACGTTTCAAGTTGTACCTACATATAGGTTACAGGTCGCGCAGCCAGAGTTGAAGCGAACCACACACACACAAATTGTATGTCTGTGAATAGTGAATGATATGAATTTTCACTAAATGCAATAATAAAAACGCTCTTTCGCGCGCGTAAACGTTACGAGTGTAACAGAGACACTATTGTTTTGTATATTTTTGTTTTGTGAAATACAGCATGTTTCTTCAGTCTTCGATTTTTATATCGTTTGTTGGTTTAGTAAGAGTAGTTAGTTTAGTAGTTTAGTTAGAATATACCGTATTCAGAGAAAAACACAAAACCCATTTTATATGACATAAGAATAAGCCAAATTACCAAAAATTTGTAGGTACCTACTTGACAAAATCCTGGAAGATCACGGACATAGTGTACTACTCCTACCACCCTACCACCCAGAACTAAACCCTATAGAGTTACTGTGGGGTATTATTAAGGGTAAAGTTAAAGCAAACAAATAATTGCATCAGTCTGTATACTAAAAATGCATATGTGTGTGTGTGTGGTTGGCTTCAACTCTGGCTGCGCGACCTATAGCTTTTCTGTAGTACTCTGAGTTACATAATATGTACTATATGTACTATGTACGAAATTCAAAATGAAGAGCATGCCTAAATCTGAGTATAAATATATATTTTTTGAATAATTTATGAGTCGGGTGGCGCATGTCATTTTTGCCACGCGCGCCACAGTTTCGCCACCACCGTTTCTTGGCTCAGGCGCCTTTTGGCGCCGAAAAAAAAAACAGGGCCGCACTCGGAGATTTCGCTCACGTACCACAGGCGAACAATTAAGCGTATGATAAAGCGCGATTTCACGGCACCCCGGGACCCCACACGGGGCCCCCCGCAACATTTTGTACACGATGTACCATTTGCCACAACTTCGATTTTATACGGGGCCCCGTACGACACCTCATCGAGTTGGTACCCACAGAACAGATACCTCATCATTGGCTCTCAGGCATGAATAACGTTCGAGTTTCGCGGTATAATCTGAGACTCACCGTTTCATTTGCGTGTATTAGTTTCGCGGTTAATCGCCACAGACTACGAGTGCACAGTTGAAATAAAATTAAAACGATCTGGTCGGTCGGAGCAGGGTTGACTTGTAGATACGACTGGTTTGATCACAATCGCGCTATTCGATATAATTTCGAATGATTTTGTTACGTTTGCTGTTGTAATGAAATGGGCGTGCTCCTGACAGGTGTTCATAATTTGTTTTTTTATATGTCTGAACGAACCAGTTTTTCTATTACGCTTAAAGGGTACTTAATCAGGGTTGCGCCAAGCGAATGAACATTGGGTAATTTAATTTAACTTAAAAAGTTAACAAAACCAATAAACATTCCTACTACAATATGGATACTAACTGAAGTTAAATAGATTATGAAATATTTATTATATTCTGTCCAGATCAAGATTGACCCTTTACTTAACCGTTTTGGAGACGTTCTGTGGACAATGTTACGCCCTTTATCAAAACTAACCAATAACCGCCATATTACCAGAATTTAATGATAACTGTACAAACTCATACGTAATATATGTATAAAGTTTTTTAACGGAATTTCTAATAAAAAATAATGATTTTAGGCAATGAATTATAGAAGTTTATATTTTAGTACCTCTTTATAGCTACATATTATGTTATATTGGGTGATATGAAATTGTATTATTTAATTATATGTACATACATATTGTACATAGAATCAGTGAGTTCAATGTTGGCAAACGCTGACTTTAGAAATCACACGAAAAAAGTAGGCAAAATCGATTGTATCGAATTCCCCATATGATAAATTGTATTCATTTTATAATTAATTAAAATGCGTGAATAAATAGCGAAACCCTGTACATACGATGGCTTTGAATTGCATCACCCGGTGTCAAATTAATTCATACAATGCGATGATAAACATGATTCAGCTTTTGATTGATACTAAACGGACACAAACACACACACACAAATTAAATACGAAAAAATCACACGAACACGTACATACATACAAATGAAAAAAAAAAAACAGGTATTCAGAGTGCCTATATTATTATCAGGTGAGTATTGAGAGTGAGATGCACGACACGATAAGGGCGATGCGTCTAACGAGTTAATTTGTTCAAAGTAAGTAGGCAGGTATATAAGAGGAGAGAGAATAAATAAATAAATACAACAACAGAAAAAAAACTGGAACACAGCAAGCAGCTCTCTAATTATGCATGCAAATTACATAGGATGCTAATTACCAAACTCAGAATGCAAATGAGGGAATCCTCACCTGTGAGCGATTAAGTGATTGAGATCGATTAAGCTATTAACACATAGGTACGTGCACAACTCAATAGTGACATTTCAAAGTGTATCAATGATGTAAACTCGATTACACTAACAAACGCTGACAGAACGCGGGAAACACCCCTATCAGTTTGAATTAAATCGGAATTAGTAGTTCAAGTCCGGAATGTGGCTATTCAAATTATTCAAGGTAGATTTTTTAATCATTGAGTTAGTGTTACAGTGTGTGTCTGTGAGGCGATAAAAAATTAATTTATCTCGGTGCCACTTACGTGTGTGATATTTTCACGTGTAAAAGTGAGGTCCCATGGAGACCCTCCACGAAGTACCTTTAATTTTCAGAGGGACTAATCCTCGGCATAAATATGTATGTTTGTTGGTGGTGTCGTGCCGTCAACTCGCAACGTCCGTGCCGAATCAGGAATGAGGGGTTACCGCCTAATTTGCTCCTATATTCCAGGTGTTGTCAAATCAAAACACTATTTTATCATTATTTCCTCATATCCCACCTACCACTCAAAGTAATAATTTGACTGTACACTTTCCAAGTACAAGTGTACAGTTAGATGTGTACCGTATGAATTATTATATTGACATTTTTAGTATGTTGTATGAATTAATATCGAATGGGTGTAATTAAACTATGGAGCCGGTTGACGATCTGCGATTTAAAGTCGGGAGTTTTTAAGTTGATTTACTGACACGATCCGCGTGTAATTTGACAGCGACAGGATAAAGTCGTAATTTTTTAATGCCTTCCAAATAAATTGTTAGTTCGACGACAAGACTACAAATGTTTTATGTGTGTGTTAATGGTTTTTTGATCTTCTTAGAAATGTTTCGAATTTGATTTTTTTTTTTTACTTTAAATTCGCAACGCTTTCATACACACCTTTGACGTATAAAATTGACTATGAAATTCGCATTAAATAGTGCTAAAAACTTCTGAGAAAACTTTGTACGAATCGTCACACTCATACGATCGTATATTCATACATATGTATATGGTAAACGATAAGATTGATTATCATTTATGGAATTTTCTTAGACTTCGATGTACATATTGTAACCTAACCGAAAAAGCAACAATATTTGCTATAGAAAAGCACAGTGTACATTGAATATTTGTACAATCGATTAGATCTTGGAAAGGATACCGTACAGTTATCCTTTAATTAAAATGAAAAATAAGATTTTGTATAACGGAGTGTCAACTGTGCAACGAATCTCATTATTATTATTATATTATATAATAGCCCAATTCCGTCTGTCTGTTTGTCTGCTGATAACGCTCGGCTTGGTAAAGGCTGAAATTCAAATTTAATTTAAAAAACAAGAACGTCGCGAGTGGGATTGGAACTCGCGATCACCAGGTTGGGTGAGTTAGCGCTAACGCGTTCACCCAACACCGGTGATGGGAGACCTTCTATAATTTTAAAATATTAATCCTCAGTAGGTTCGCAACTTTGCTAAATTGGTTGACATTCAATGGGCCTTACACTAGTTATATTATATTAGCGTAAGCGTCTTCCTACCTGCTTGCCTGATTCGTTGGGTCATGCTAGCATTTCCAACATAATAAACAATTTTTTTAGTGGTGTGTTGGCAACAAGTCGCTACCTGTCAAAGTTGGTTGAAGTCGACAACGCAATTTTAATGCCCTACACCCATTTAATCAATACTATGCAATTGGTCGTACTGTTATTGTACAAACCAGCTATTCATTATAAAACATATACAACACTAGTGAGTGTCTGTTGACAGTGTCACTGGGTGGTTACCGTGTCGTAAGTGTTGTGTAGGTTATATGTATATGTAGACACAGTTGGTGCATGCGCCACCCGTTTTAAATTAGGGTTGCGCGTTTCACCTTTCGTCGAAGTCTCCCCATATACATACGTATGTACATATGTATGTATAGGTAAATGAGAGCGTGACGGCTACAGATTCCTAGGCTTTTACTTGTAGTAGGTAGGTATTTGATTTCGGAACTATCACAGCGATTTACATACATACATTGTATATTTAGATATAAACGGTACATACGGCTCTGCGTACGGGAACATTCAGAGGATCTGATACGAGATGGCACGTATACGGCGGGAGTACACGACACAGACGAGATGTGCGATCGGATGGATAACCCATTGCACACCCGACTAACACATAAACACTCCCCGGTTTGCAGATAAATAAATACGCACGCGAAATGTACGAGCGCGATCCGGGCAGACGACTTAATTAAACCGCGCGCCCCCGGGCCCCGATCGGGGACCCAGATTAAGTGGACTTGCGAGGATCAGATGGGCCCCGGTTTAGCGCCTCTGGCCGGGCCGATGGACCATTTTTAATTGAATACCGAGAAATCTGCGTGTACGATACGGAACGAGCTAGGCCGTCGTCGAGGCGATAAGAGCGCGTGTCGCCGATATCGATGCTCTTTACCAGCGAAATGAAAAAAAAAAAAAAAAAAAAATAAATAAACAAAACGATCACCTTTCGTTACGATCGAAGATACAGCGGTGCTTTCGGGAATTAGTTGGGTAAATTTTTCGCTTAAGAACTCATCAGATATCGTGTCAGCAATAACATCAATAGTATGGGTGCTGTTTTAAAGACGTTACACGCAGTGCCGATATATTACGTAAAACAACAATAAATTATTAATTGGTGAATCGAATGTATAGATAGATTCGTCAAATTATTTGTGTATTAATTTAATGAAAGTTATAATTTAAAAAAAGTTATTCATTATTTCGTGAGAAATATGATTCGTTAGTGAAAAAAAAAAAAAAAATTTGAGACTTCACTTCGCAAGAGTCAATGTAGTAATTTGTACCTCAATTATGGGAACAGTAACTTTTATACATATATATTACATACTAGTTAAATAATAGTAACTTTCATACATATGTATGTATGTACCTATGTACATATTACATACTAAGTTGCTAAGATGATCTATTTATTTAAGATATTATTTTTATCTTGGTCGAAAATCGTCAGACGTAATTTCATGCCATTTTTATTCCAATAGAAAAACTGGAAAATAATTATATGACAAAACTTTAATTTCTCTGTTAGTTTTAAATTGACACTTGGGTTAATTTTAATATTTTGATACAGTTATACGGTTATTTGCGTCGATATATATTTTAATTTAACATACAGTAAATTATAAAAAATACGAGATAAAATTGTGGCTTCAACCAGGACTTATTAACATATCATCATAATTTTCGGCCGCTTAGGCCTCTCCAATCCTTTTTCATTCCTGTCTGTCTTGAGCAATCTGTATTTACTTGACGCCACACATTCTTCTTAATTTGTCAGTCCATCGTACATGGTCATCCACATCCTCTCGGATACCATTCAAGTATTTACTCGCGTCCATCTGCCATCCATTCTTCCGCTATATCTGCCACTTTGGTCGTACTTTTTACCCATGTATTCCTCTTACGATCTTTTTTTACATCTTTCCATGCTTGTATGTGTGCACTGGATTTTGCATACCATTCTTGAATTTAACATCCACACGTCCATAACTGGGAGTATGGATAGATCGTATGTTTTTTTTTTTAAGTAGTAGCATATTGTAAGGGAAAGAAAAGTTTAGAAGGAAATTTTATGCGTGAGGGGAATTATTGATTATAAAGGCATAAAAAGAGATTTTGAATGTTAAAATAATGTATAGACGGAGCTTAAAATTTGATTAAGAGTACATACATATATATTTTGATAACTATCTACCAATGAAATACTTGACTTTAATTATACATTTATACATACATATGTATGTACATTGAAAGCCGCTGAAACATATTTCTAAAGCACAAATGAAAGTTCTCATAATTGAGGTACACATTACTACATACTGGTGAAGTGAAAATTTTAATATCAAAGTCGAGCGGTCCCGCCATCGAGACATTTTTTTCGTTTTTCATTAGCGGACATCGTACACGTATAAGACGTTTATTTCTCACGGAATAAATCAAGTGCGCGAATGCGTCGTGGAATGCGCACGGCGGCCGAGTAAAGCTTATCATTAATGTAAAAATTCCGAGCGAAATTAATCCCAATACCGTTTTACCCAAAGGCAAAACATCTAGATGGCATTGCGGCAATAAAATTGCACAGCATCGGGAGTGCGTTTCGCGCGAGCGAGATAAGGCGCAGCCACACCACCGCACTCTCCAACGGAAAATCGAAGATAATTTGTGCGCCCCGCGTCGCCGCGTGCTCGTGTTGTTTTTAATTAGTTGTCAATTGATCGTGGACAAGTTGCAGATGTTCGATAGCGGGCGTATATGGGTTAAAAGAGGATATCTCCGCGATCGGCCGTGTGTCGTTTCGCGGCCGATCGTCGCGGCCCTGCTTTTAATTGGACGAAAGCGCACAAATTTATCCGACACGGATCGTTTAAATCGTAATTTCGCCGGATATCGACGGAAAAGTCGATTCCGCAATTCGCAATCGCGAATCAAAGCGACAGAATTGCACTTGAACGAGCGCATACATACATATTATGAATGAGAATATTGTCTTAGAAAGTGGCGCCGCCGCGCGGTGAAAATTCGAAGCGGAAGCTAATTTTCCTTTCATACATTTTCATTGTAACTGTAAGCTGAGTACACACAAGTATTTTTCTATACATTTTTTTTATACATACATAGGTGTGTGAATTTTTCATCATAAATTTTCACCTGCAAATCAATAAGGTTTATAAATTAACATGGAACTCTATTTATACAATAATATCTATTATTGTACAAATAGAGAATTATTACAGTGCAAACAATGACAAAGAAAATTACAAAGTACAGTAAATTTAATCTTATCTTTGTTTAATTTAGATATTTTAAGTCGTCTGCTTTGGAAGTCACACCTTATTTGTAACAGCTATATTTGATCAATTATCATATTTGTTTAAAATAAATAAATTAAATCAAAACCAGGTGTGGCCAACTTTATCTTTAGGTATATGAAGTATTGATGGATCAAGTAAAAAAAAAACAATATTAAATAAATTGAATATGGGTACTTCTTTTAATACGTTGTATAGTCAATAAAATGGCTAATAAAAACCTATTAAATTTTTAATACGCACTAGTCTCGATCGGTTGTAAATATATACATAATCTCAGCAGTGTTGTTAGTTAAATATATTGCGAAAAGTCAGGCAGTTTATTTTTTGAAACAAATTTACGACGTTTTAATATAATATCTTTAAAATCGGATAGATTTTATTGCCGGACAATTAACATAAAACATAGTATTATGAGTTTTTCTTGAGATATTCTCGCGTTCGGGGAACGAGAGCTCATATTTTGATTCGCTCATTTAATTACACCAATAAAATATAACCGACCGTTTTGTATACATATTATAATGTAACTGAAATGTTAATTATAGCCGGAAGTATTATACAAGGTGAGCACAAAAATGAAATAGTACGAAAAAAAAGTTGAATCGAATGTGCCCAGAGCGTTAAGTTCGCTTTAAAGATACGTTACGGGCAAATTAATTGAACAATCAACTTTTTTCCAACTGTTAAATGTCATACGATATTTAAAAACGAATTAATTATATGCAGTTAAATATGCGAAGTTTCAAACTGACGCACTTTCAAAGTTAGTCGCTCGTATAATTTGTAAAATTAATTTATCAAATCAAACCTCTGCCTCTGTGAAAGTTTAAACATTTTTTACCGTAATATTACCGTTATACGTTCACGTTTATTTTTATTACGTTTCAGTGGTATACAATTCACGCTCACTTTATAATACAATCAAAATTATCGATCGATCACAATGCGTTTACGTCTACTCGAAGTGTTTATATTTATTTTAAAAGTTTCACTCCTATTGCGCAAATGCTCCGTAAATAATTATGCAAGTTTTGATATATTAATGCTTATGCAATAAATTCATACGGTCTTTGATTCAATTCTCACAAACATTGGTCACCGGGTTCATGTCAATGGATTTATATAATACACTCGAGACCGTCAAAGCTGCATATCTTGTCATTAAATTTGGATGAAATATAACCAATGATTGAAGGTTGACTCAGAAATCATAATTTCAGCTGAAAATTAACAGATTCACCATGGTGTACTCATGCGATCAAAATATCAGTACGAATATGGAATTAATAAACAGAAACAAAATATGAACCCTGAAGGCATTAAAAAATAATATTTAAATCAAATCAACAACATTATAACCGAAATTCTGAAGCAAATTAAAATGGGTTCAAAATATAATTTCCTTGTTACATTTTTCAATAAATAATAAAGCATTATAAAACTTGGAATTGTAATGCTTAAAATATAGTATGAACTTTTAATTATAAAACATTAGCCGAATTACCCGGCGTTGCTCGGGCGGGTGATTTATAAATATGAATATTATGAATTATGAGAGCAAATGAATATCGAAATCAACATTTATTCTCCAGTATGAACAAAATTGATTAAAATTTTTGTATGGATGCTCCTCGACCCCGGGGCTCCGACCCCTTGCAAAATTCATCTACAGTCTAAATTAGAGTACCATGAGCTGGCATACCAAATTTGGTGGTTCTAAATTTAAAAAAATGTAGATTTGCACAGCGGACAAACAAACAAACATTCAATTTTATATACATACATAGTAGATTTTCCACTTAAAATGCGCCAACTCATTCTACCCGCTTGTACTTCGCCTGGGAAAGTCCGTTAGTGTTAAGTTTGCGCACATAAGATTACTATTGCTTAAA
Organism: Parapsyche elsis; assembly: GCA_022651745.1. NCBI lineage: Eukaryota > Metazoa > Arthropoda > Insecta > Trichoptera > Hydropsychidae > Parapsyche > Parapsyche elsis. The sequence goes on along the minus strand of JAGVSN010000001.1, from coordinate 18,584,591 downwards.
TAAAATTTTACTGATTGTAAAGAAGATGAAATAAAACGATGAATGAAACTAGGATGGAGTGCTTTTGAAAAAAAATGAATTGTTTTTAAATCCAACATTCCGCTATGCTTAAAAAAGAAGACCGGACCAATGCGTACTGCCAGTTATGACGTATGGATGTAAAACGTGGATGCTAAATTCAAGAATGTTGTGTAAGATCCAGTGCACACAGACAAGCATGGAAAGATGTATGCTCGGTATAACAGGTAGATATCGTAAGAGGAATACATGGGTAAGAAACATGACCAAAGTGGCAGATGTAGCGGAACGTGTGAAAAAGTTGGTGGAAATGGGTTGGAAACATAGTGAAATTAATGGATGGAAGCGATAAATACTGGAATGGTATGCGAGAGGATGTGAAAGAAAGCAAGGGAGACCAAGTGGACGATGGGCTGATGAATTGAGAAGAATGTGTGGAGTCGACTGGATGCAGATTGCTCAAGAAAGACTTCAGCCTTCATTCAGCAGTGGATGGTGAACGGCTGAAAATGACGATGATGAAATAAAATTTTATTACCTACACGCTATCCTCGAACCAAGCACGATCGTACCCCTTACATATGTACATACCTTTCAGCTTTCGCGCTTTCGTTCAATCGTAGCCTTCGCTACGCCGCATTTTCTCGAGATATTTTGATACGTGGATTTCAGGGCTGCGTCCCTGAATGGACAACCCCTGTCTGTGATGTTGTTATTGTTTTGTTGTTGTTATTAATCGTGATTGTGTTGGGCCGGCGGGGCTGCTGGTGCGGCGCGAAAATGGACGCGCGGGGCGGCGACCACACACCGACCGCCACCCATACAGACAGACACGCCCTACACAACATAACAAAACACAACAAAAACAACACAAAAACAACACAACAACCAACATACACAATGTATGGGTCAGCGCTACAGCCTCCGATAACCCTGCGCTGGCCGGAAACTGATTTCACACCGGCAATTTCGACACCTCCGTATCTACATTACGATCCGAAGCAGACCGTTGTACATTTTGTGAATGGAACTGTGATGTGTCCAATATGAACCTATGCCATTGAGTTGTATGTACATTTTAAAAATTCGATCTACATATTATTGTGATGCGACTAGACTGGAGCTTTGCCCGTTGAGCGAACCGAACGGTTCTCCCACCAAACGCTCTCCCGATTGAGGTACGTATTTCGCAAAACGAATAATGAAACTAGGATGGAGCGCTTTTGGAAGAATGAATATGTGTACTGCCAAACGTGAATGCTGAATTCGAAAATGTTATGCTGCGTACACACCGACGAACCGAACAGCGAACGACCGAGGGTGAAGATGAAATGTTATTGTGTGAAGCGGTCCACACAATAACGTCCGATGATTTATGAACGTCCACACAATTGCAACCCTTCGTCGTTCGCTGTTCGATTCATCGGTGTGTACGCAGCATTGCGTAAGATCCAGTGTACACAAGATGTATGCTTGGTATAACAAGAAAGTATCATAAAAGGAACAGGTACATGGGTAAGAAGCATGATCAAAGCGGCAGATGTAGCGGAACGTGTGAAAAAGTTGGTGGAAATGGGTTGGACACATAGTAAAAATAATGAATGGTATGTGAGAGGATGTGAAAGAAAGCAAGGTAGACCGAGTGGACGATGGGCTGATGAATTGAGAAGAATATGTGGAGTCAAGTGGATGCAGATTGCTCAAGATAGACAACAATGAAATAGGATTTCCTTCATCCAGCCTACATACGTATGAATGTATCTCCAACCTTAAGCCGTACCTTTGGCGCCTTAGCCCATTTGACAGTATGTGAAACAATTGTGTAGTGTACCGTTAATTGACATTGGTTAACTAAGTATGTATAAGCTTTACCCTTTTGGAAAATTGTCATGAAAATCTTCATCGTCTTTTGTGTTTTGCTAAGCTTATCTATTATTTGGTTGGTTTGTAGAATAATAGTACAGCAAATAGGTCATTTGACAGTACATACGTGAAACATGCCCAGTTGATTGTATGGGTGTATGGCCATAAAATTTCGTTATCGTCTCGAACACACAGCTAAAAATGCTTACGTCCCGACCCAGAGATACAGGCACGCAGGCAAACTCGCACTAATATATGAGTGGCTAACAATTGCGGTATCTGTGCATAATAGGGAAAAAAATTGCATAAAAAAGTAATTCAAATTATTATCAATGAAAACAAACAAATATGTGTTGAACGTTCCTGATTGAACAAAGAGACAAATTTAAGGTTTTTTTGTACAGTATTATGACTGATTACGTGCGTAGAGCATTTATGTAGACCAATACTTTTTTTACAGATTTCAAAATAAAATAAGATGATTTTTTTTTTGGGGAGGTTCTTATTATTTTGTTAGTAAAATTATTAAATAAAGTTAATGTGATTTTTTAAATTTAAATTATATTATTTGATATTTAACGAATTATAAAAATTTGCAAGAGAAGTCATGTTTTTTTCAATCTAAATTTGAACAAATACAAGATTTACTGTACTTTCAATTATAACATATTGATTAACTGGTTCTTGGCAATTTTTTTTCGAAATGTTACGTATGACCGTTCAGCTACGTAACATGAAATTCAATTTGTTAGGACTTCAAGCGAGTTAATTCATTCGGACTCGTGCAAATCACAAATATATATACATAGCAGCACAAAAAGTTGAAATATTTATTACACCCAAATCACACTCGTAGACAAGGTCGAAAATTGTAAAACAAGAAAAAGAAGAAAATGACTAATATGCGGTGGAAGTGTTTAAAAGGCGATCGTTTCGTTTTAATTTCTTTTTTAACGCGTTTGTCTTTTGAGGTGGCGATGTGGCGTGTGTGGTCTCCGACGTGTGCGATGTGTTTTCGCGGAAATAAACACAAATTGGCATCCACCTCGTGGATTCGAACCGCAAAGTATCGCTAATATAGCTATTACGGTATCGGTAAACCTTTAATTAAAGTGGCACCTTTGTTTGACTAATGTTGCGGTAGGAAATACCGCCTCGAACGTGTTAAAACCCCATTTTTTTCCTCTGAAGGCCGGCGCCTATTAATAGGCTTTTCGCCCTATAGACGTGCCTATAGACACAAAAAACGTACACGTATATTTATTTATACATAGGCAACTTCACGATTGTGCCAGAGTGTGTCCGTACAATAAACCGATCTGGAGTAATTGAGACATCCAATAAAATGGTATTATAAACGCCACACTCTGCGGTCTGGATAGAGTCGAACGCTCGTGTCTCGTCTTGGATACCCGAGAGCCGCAATAATTACATAAATTACACTCTTCTGCTTCACATTTTGATGTTGTACGATTTACCTCTGAAATTAGATAATGTTACGGTAGTTGAAAGCGCTTTTATGCAGATTGATTCGCTTTCGTTGCGAAGAAGTTCTAATTAGCGAAGTGCGATTACGGCGCGGAACGATGTTTCAATATTTACTATGGCCCATAAAGTCGGAACGGCAAATTGAAATTAAGCTCAATAACAATTTGGTTCGATCGACAGCACTCAAGTTTCCATCCGACACTAAAACAGACACTATTAGGTGGGGCTCGAAATAGCTCTCGAAGATCGTCGAAAATTACAGTGAATCACGCACGAATTTTATAAACCGTCTTTACAAATCGTCGATGATGAATGTAACGAATGACTAACAAAACATTCCACCGTGTAGTATTCCGTAAAAATGTTTCCTGCTAAGATTAATGAACCTTGCACAATATTGCACAATTATATAGACTGAGCTTGATACATCGTGTATAACGCATTGCTTTGCTTTTTTTGTTGCATCTTTCGCGTCTCGGTGATTTTGATTAATATTTCATCTTCTCCGGGTGTGTCTCTTTTGTTTCTTTTGGTCCTATATATCCTACCTCCCAGGGTTTCTTTCTAAGAACAATGGTGTGAACGCGATGGCTCAGCAACTAAAGCAAGAATGTAAATCGTATTATGTGTATCTACCCTTGCTCGCGAGATCGTTAAATATTTCACAGTTGAAATGAGTCAATATAGATGTTTCGCTCAGTTTTATAGTGGAAATTTGGCGTTAAATTTAAAACTGGGTGGTCACTATACTACGCTTTTTACTTTATTTATTGTAGCGTCTGTGGACTGTGGCCGATTTGCAAAAATACCATATTCAGTGAATAAAAACTGACCCTTTAACGTTACGCTAAATGTAAGCCGAAAATTGTGATTTCAACGATGATAGTTAGGATACCTTCAAGGACTCGCATATTAATTGGTTCAGATTTTGAACGTTATAAAAAATAAACTGCCACTTCCGGTTGGCGGATTTTGACCAAAATCATAATATCTCTTACACCTTACGTTAAAATAATAGATATGAAATTTCAGCTTGGTAGACTTGATAGTTTCGGAGAAAAAGTTAAAAAGTACACAAGTAAAAGGCAAAAAAAATATAAATATGAAGTTTCAGTGTAATAGTATAAACGGTTTTTCAGTTATTTGCGATTCTACATACACACTGATCCACAGACACACAGTCATACAGACAATTACCAGAAATCATGAAAATGTGATCAGAGGATGGGGATACCTGATACAAATCAGTCGAAATCTCAATGTCGAATTTTCGCACGATCACAATACTTTATCCGATCAGGATAAAGTAAAAATGCAAATTGCCGTGAATAAGTAAATTGAGCCGATTGTGCGACTCATTTGACTTTTTCCACCTTAAATAGCCTCCTGTATCACTGTGTATAAAATAAGGGAATACTTTTTAACTTCTGGTAAACTATGTAGAGTGAGTTAGAAAGGCGACTCAATCTACATTTTATCGCGTCAAAAGAAAAAGGCGCAATAAAATAAGCTTTTACTAGGCGCAGTCATAAACTGTCCCACCTTATCTTTGAAAATGGGTGGAGTGGGTTGGGCGAACGTGACAAGACAATGCACAAAACGCAAAACATTATTATTTTACTTTCTGCCGGGGCAAAATTATTACCCGCGCCCCACAATAATAATAACACTTAATGCATCTTTTCCGCAAAATCGTCCTTACATACATTTGCGATTTGATCGATCCGAATTTAAGTGGCGCACGTCACAGGCAACACGTGTCGTGTCCTTCTCGCATATGCCCTTTAATTTTAAACGGGCAGATGGTGACTGTTGGGGGGGATGATTTGTCTCGTGCGCCGAAAGCTCTGACGCTCTCGAGGCACTTTGGTCCAGAAGGTCCTCGTCCACATATGGATACCTCCACATACCTACCTGAGGAGTTGGTTCACGGTCCAGGTAGAGCTACTGATGATGGTGGTGGTGGTGCGATGTGCCGGCGCGGTTCAAACGCGGTCCTGTCGGCATTAGCCATATTTAGGATGTAATTACGTGTCCCTCGCTAGCGCCTCTGACGCTACCCGCAGACACCCACGAAGATACTCAGTGTTGCCAGGTATCCATTGATTTCAAAACGTGGTTGAATTTCTGAAAAGAATATGCGACGTGTGTGCTTAAAGTTCAGCCTGTACGAATTCACGCGTGAACAGTTCAGTGCGCGGTAAACGTACCAAGTTGGTGAACGCGTCAAGAATTTTTATATCCATGTACACGAAGTTTATCAACTATTATTATTTTATGTTATAAGAGCTGCATACAATTGGTATGCAAAAATAAATAAAAAAAGTACTAATAACGGTTGAATTTTTTGTGCAACCTGGTATCATCCACGTATCACCGATGAAGATGTAACCTGGCCCGTTGTATTTTTACAACATTTGTGCCCGGCATTTCTTCCGTTTGCTTGGTGGTGCTTGAGCCCTTTTGCCGTTTTTCCGCTGAATAGAACCCGCCGATCTCTATTCTGTTCCCATCCATTCTTTCGGCATCCTTTGCGACTGGATCAAAAGGAGCGCTGCTACGGCGATCGAGCCGGAGGTCCTTTTGTTTGCCAAATTAACATGCCAAATTGCAGTGCACGCTTTCATTGTTGTCGTTTGTTTCGTTTTTTTTTTTACCCCCTACTTCACTATTCCGAACACATCAATAAACAGAGATATGTTACTTCCAAATAAGTACTTAAAGGATCACTACTGAACGCGTACATGCGTCGAGGGCTTTTATTCAGCAATGCGGGGATTATGTATAAGGCGCACAATAGCGACATGTGATGTGTTGAATGCCTGAAAAAAATGGGCCCTAAGTGTCCATACATATATCCCTAAACTCTTTTTTTTTTTTAATTTATTTGAATAAGGCTAAAAAGTAAAATGATACTGTAATTGAAGTTCTAATACTATTCAATTCGAAATTCTGCAGGTTGAAGCTTGTAAGTGCTAAATAAATAGGTCGATAATTGCTAAAAAATAATCGTTTCCTGTCGTTTCCGTTCAATCTTGATTGCCCGTTAAGACTTCAGGTAATAAGGTGAAGCTATATCCGGTTAAGCGATAAAGCAATGATTATCTTCGTTTACCATCTACCAGATAGTGTTTACGATGCTCGAATTTTACTCGAAATCTAGTACGGCCAACGAACTACCTACTCAAAATTAAATTTGATTTTCACTAATAGTTAATTATTAGATTTCAGCACATATGTATTTGGTAGCAACCAAATACAAATGTGTCACAAATCTATCACTTTTCATCCAAAATTTGACAAAAACTTTTTATAATTTTTGTATGAAAATATGAGCTTATTTTAAATGTGGATGTTGAATTCAAGAATGTTACGTAAGATTCGGTGCACACAAAGAAGCATGGAAATATGTATGCTTGGTATAATATGAAGAGATCGCAAGAGTAATACATGGATAAGAAGCATAACCAAAGTGGTGGATATAGCGGAACGTGGGAAAAAGTTGAAGTGGACACATAGCGAGAATAATAAATGGTAGATGGACGCGAGAAATACTGGAATGATATCCGAGAGGATGTTAAAAAAAGCAAGGTAGATTGAGTGGACGATGGGTTGATGAATTGAGATGAATATGTAGTGTCAAGTGGATGCAGATTGCTCAAGACAGACAAGAATGGTAGATGATTAGAGACTCCTTCACCCAGCAATGGATGATGAACGGCTGAAAATGGTGATAAAAGACGAAACAGTTTGGATGATTTTATATAAACAAAGAGCAAATTTCAGCTTCAGATTAGGGAAAATCTGTCTATTTTTATCTACTCTAAAACCTATTTACACACAGCACTACGAAACAAATCGTCACTGTTACGCCAAAATCGCACAATCGTCATCAGTGACAGCGAATGACTAGCTTTACGACAAAGTGTATATATTTAAATTACATTCGCGCACTTAATACGAGTAGGTAGGTGTTCAACTATCCATATCTACCTGTTCGCTCTCCATTCATAAAATTGTCGGAGCCGTTTGAGGCTAACACATCAGGTAGTGGTCAAGGTACGAAGTCAATGTCGAAAAACAGGTTCACATTATCATAGCAATTCACACACTAATATATACACAAAGTGCATGCGTCGCGTGACGGTCGATCAAAAGGCGTGCATGATAGTGCAACTCGAGAGTGCAACGGCTCCTCGAACGCGTGTGAATTTCGGACGATGATTTACGTATATATTTCATAATTTTCTCCGCATTCTTCGACGTCAAAGTGAGTGTGTGTGTGTGTATGCCATTGTGTTACCGCCAAGTCACCCGTGAATTATCCTTGAATAAAACTTCCCCAGTCCGTACCCGCCTACTTTCCTTTCAATAGGACAGCATCCTTGGGAATTTTCTTCAGTTTCTCTATCGTAAATACCTTTGGATGATTTAAGCGGCGCCAGCGAGACGGTGATGATTCACGAACGGAAAACCAGCGATTCTCAATTGATGATTCGACCGAAGAGCTGGCGGAAACGCAGCGGGAAATCACGCGCGAAATTTTCGCGGAAGTGCGTCACGGTTTCGTAGACACGCTCGTCACTCGTTCTCAGAAACTCGTACACAATATTCTCCACGTGCTACGAGTGAACTATTCTAAACTGAAATTTTGAGAATCTTATTTAGTTAGTTGCGATAAAAAAAAAATCGTCGTTGGAGGGATTACGTTTAGAAATGGATCAATGGGTCGGTCTATGTACTTAAGTGTCTCACCTTTTACAACTGCCGTAAAGTACTCACAAATTGGTAGACATTTACCACCTTACGAAGTGAGTGCTGCATGAATGGACACTGCGAAATTGCACCTTTTAATTTTACGATCTGTTTCCTACTTAACCGTAACGAATATCGGACCGGAAAAGCCTCACTCCCTACTACCTAAATCCGAGCAAATTTATTTTCATTGATAAAACGTTCAGTGCCTTTAGGCTCAGATCTAGAGAAAGATAATGATATAATACTAGGTATCTAATAGCTGTTTTAAAATGTAGGATACTTGCGCTTTTGTATTCCGAAGCTATCTATGAAAAATTATTTTCATTTTTATGTCAGATAATAATATCTACAATATCGTCATACTTTACTTATCTTTTAGATTAAAATTATCCATGGGATTAAATTTAAGACACGTACCAACTACAATTTTCACAATTTTTAAATATGTATCCAGTGTACGTATCATGATGATTTTTACTTTATCCTAATCGGATAAAGTATTGTGATCGTGCGAAAATTCGACTTCGAGATTTTGACTGATTTGGATCAAGTATCATCCCCTGATCACGTTTTCATGATTTCTGGAAAATGTCTGTATGTCTGTGTACTATGTGTGTGTGTGTGTATGTCTGTGTGTTTTCTCCGAAACTATCAAGTCTATCAAGCTGAAATTTCATATCTATTATTTTCACGTAAAGTTTAAAAGCCATAAGGAATTTGGTCAACATCAGTCAACCGGAAGTAGGGTTTTTTTCGCAGAAAATTCAAAATCCGGTAAAAAAATCATATTTCCGAAACTGCAACGGGAATTTTCTCCAAATTTCATATCTATAGTTTTTACATTAGCCTTAAGAGATACTTTACTGATTTTAGTCAACTTCTGACTACCGGAAATGGCAGTTTACTATTGAACGATTTTTTTTTTTTTTTTTGTTTTTTAATTTTTTCGACCTTTTAAATATGTGGTATCGTCACAATATTGTAATGTTGTAATTTTTTTTTCGAGAGAAATTTATATTTAAAAAAAAAAAAAAAAAATTAATAAAATTAGTCAACCGGAAGTAGGTTTTTTTTTTTTGTTGAAAAATTTACCGCAAAATATTTCCGAAACTGCACCGGCGATTTCGTCGAAATTTCATATCTATAGTTTTCACGTTAGCCTTAAGAGATACTGAGATTTTGGTCAACATCTGACTACCGGAAATGGCAGTTTACTCTTGAACGATTTTTTTTTTTTTTTTTTTTTTTTCGGCCTTTTAAATATGTATTATCGTCACAATATTATAATGTTGTACTCCTGAGTAAAATTGCTAGTTACAAAAAAATAATCATTAAAATCAGTCAACCGGAAGTAGGGTTTTTTTTTTGTCGAAAAGTTTACCACAGAATATTTCAGAAACTGCCCTATTGATCAAGTCGAAAATTTATATTTATAATTATCATATAAAATTTAAGAGTTGATAAGGTTTTGATTAAAATCCGCCGACCGGAAGTGGTAGTTTTTCTTATTTGAATATATGCCGAAGATCGTATTTTATATATGCGCGCGCACTCAACACAGTAATTTCATGATATGTATGTATGTATTTTGATTGGTGTGGTGGTTGTGTATGCGTTTTATTTACTTACGTATTTAAAAAATTAATTTCGTTACTCTTTGTATTCCTCAAATATATGGATAAAGTCATGGGTTGGCTACACCCGAATTTTTTTTACATATGCTAATCAAATGTTCTACATAAACTTTAAGCTAATTTTAAAATAAAAGCAGTCCAAAAAACAATGGATTCCAAAATTTGAATCACTGTAAATGTGCGATACGCGATGATTTTTATTACAAATAAATTAAATTAGTAACTAATTCGCTGAATCTGCAGATTTACTGTAATAGCATCGAAAGTATGTCACCACATGACACTCGGGTGTTGAATTCAAATTATCAACATTTTTTCAAATATGGGTCAAGGTCTGCTGCCAGACCTTAGCTTAGCGCATCTATGTAATTCTCAACGCGACAGTTCATATAACACAACAATTCAATGGTTGATTTAAATAGTTACATAATATGCTTTCTCGGTTATCCGAATGCATAATATGTATGTATGTGGTAGACGACATTGGCTTGTCATTGCATAAAAGCATTATTTATTTAAAAATCCAATCATCAGTCGATCGAAGACATAACAAAAATTGAAAACTGTCGTAATTGTATATTTTTCAAGTGCTTCGATTGCGCTAACTCAAACCAGGAGACTAAACATTGTATCAGACGAACAGCTGCTTACAGGGGACCTCTGGGGACAGATGTCATCCTCAAGTGTTAAAAGAGATTTATATTTGCACTCACTTCGCTCAAGCGTGTAAATATATGTACATATGTATATGTAGGTATAAATCTAAACAAAAGTTAGAAAGTAAGCTAGTGATAGAGCGGTAGGTGATGCATCTAATGATTCAATGTTTTAAATGTCTGAAAACGTTTTCAGAGATACAAGCATACGTTTTGAATGACATGCTTATGGAAAAAAAACCTGTGCAGTAAGTGACGTTATCGTAAAACGCTACATTTGAACCATCGATCTTTCAAGTGTTAGCATATTTCAAGTTGGGGTGTGTCAACACGTGGTTTTATGGCGTGTGCGGAAGCAAAGACCTTTTCATATTTCCTGTAAACACTTAAAGTTCACTTCCGAAATAGTTATGCCTTTGAATATTAACAGGGATTTTCAATTATCGCCCCCCATAGATCCTATTTTGATCACATATATGTATGTACATAGATACGTTCCATTATTATACCTATAGTAACGTAAGTTTACGTTGAAATTAAATTACTATACAATAATATTCGATTATTCGATTAGCACGTGAATTTCGCGTGTTTCCACAGTACCATAGTAGTAGGTACTATCATATAAATTTGTTCGTATTGGAAACGTTTGTTTCCGCCATCGTACAATTTTATGAGAGTAGGTACATACGTACATATGTAGGTATATTACGAGCGCAAATATGCCATATAAACGGTAATAACATTTACGATGTTAATTTTATGAGTTCAAAAAAACGATTTAGACGTACTTACAATCTTAATTATCATCGTCGAATACAGTTTTAAAATGGCCATTTTAATAATGATTTTATTCAAAGCGTATCAATATTTGCGAATATGCCTTATAATATGCAAATAAAAAACTGAATTCATTTCGAACGAATGTGCAATTAAATTCGTTTATAATTCAACATTGAAATTTTCCACGATGATCGTTTCAATGTTTAAATAATATTTCATCATTGCATTAAATAGGAAAATTTAAATTAAATGTCGATATACGATACTGTTTTTATGCTCATGTCTAGAGTTAATTAACATTCATCGTACACAAGTGCACATTCGATTAATTCAATTGATTAAATTAAATTATATATATTCCAAGGTTTAATATTATATATTCAGGGCATTGATAGAAAGAGAGAAAAGCATTATAAAGAGAGAGTAAGATAGAAAATGCATTCTGATTGGTTTAAGCTCGTTCCTCCCCTCTCCGATATATGACAATGCCTCTTATAGAAACATACATAGGCTCATCATAGAAACCTGTTTTCTTTTCCGTTCGATTAGTATTTATTTGTTTAATCAAATTATTATTATAATAAAATAGCTACTACTAAATACCTACTGAAAATTATTGAAGATCGGAGAAAATCGCTGTGCAATTATGTACATTTAAAAAAAATAGATAAATTGTCAAAAAATTCAGGTATTCATTGAATGTCACATTTTGAAAAAAAATATGCATAGAAAAAGTAAAGGAATAAATAAAAATGAGTATTTTTATTGCGATTCGTTTCGTATGAGAATGAATAAAATTGCAATGACGTAAATATTTGCAAAATACCCATGACATTTCGGTAAAGATGCAATAAGTAAAAAATGTATTCGGTATAATAATGTATATATTTACGTCGGAGACTCTGAATAAAATAAAATAAAAGAAAAATTAAACGAGCTGGTGACATTTTACATAATGAAGTGAGCGAGGAGAGAAAATTGAAATTACAATGTATGAAAATTCTATGTATAATATTACGAGTCGATAAAAGCACGAGGATGGCTTTTGCTCATAACCTCAAACAGGTTTTTGGAACAAAGAAGGTAAAGGGACATCATGTCGTTGAATTAAACATCAATCGACTATATTTATGTCGTGGAAACATGTTGAGCATCGAAAAAATACGTGGGTATACGAATCAGACGAGCCAACGAATTAATTGCTTATTAAAAATAATTAGGCCCTTAATAGACTATTGGCACATGTGAATAAACTAAACTATAGTAAATGAAATACAAAACAGGATTTATTTGTCGATGATACACTACCAATTCCGCAATAAATACAATAAAAAGTGAAACTCTGACACGATCAAGTGCGACACAAAAGACAACACTCAAACTTTCAGATTTCCAATTGAAGGGTTGTAAGTCTATTGGGTCTATGTGCCAAAAATAAAGAAAAACGGAATAAAATTCCAAATGATAAATGCCATGTATGTATGTATGTATCAATGGGTGATAAATTTGAAAGAGTTTATGTATCTATCAAGTGTGATACATGATAAAGGGTCTATGTATGCACCTGAAATATTAATTATAAATGAAAATATTTATTACTATTATTATGTATTATCTCCGTACAGTGATCAAATAGTCGTAGAAGCGTTAAGCGTACATACATATGTATTGACATACATATATGGTACTCAGATGCTGTACCGTCTTTGTCTGCACATAACTCATAGTGTTTCATTTATCGTAATGGATCCGAAAGAATCGCATCGGACTTGGTACCTACCATTCTAATACATACATAGTTAACTTGAAAAAAAAAAAAATGGTACCCAATGAACTTTCAACCCTTCCACGTAATTACAGATTGATTCATAGTTGAATATCATATTCTTGACAAACTTTTATCTATGAAGCTTAATGGGCCTCACAAACTAGAGTGGATTATTATTCGCGAGCGGATTATTACGCTCGGTGATATGTGGTGGGGGTTGTAACACAATGTGCAACAATTTACAAAAAATTAAAATGAATTATCAATAATCATAGCAATTTATGCTATGATTATCTTCTGATAAAATTATATATGTAATAGAAGAATCATATTCCATGTAATTTTTTTTATATAAAATATTAAACTCTCCAATAGATAGTCCCATTCTTATTCAATCGACTATTCGCTTATAAGTACCGCTGCGTGTTACCAGTTCTCGATTTTTATTAGATTATGAAACTATTTCATGTATCAATCTTCATTCTCCCATCCCCAGAATGATTAAATACGGTAATAAATTTCGTTGATTTTTTTTTAATATTAATTTCGCAACGACTCATTATAACATTTATTTATTTTTAGTTAGAAAATTAGCAGCGGTATACAAAGATAGAAAAATAACAGTATTATTGACAGTGCCAATTAAAATTTTTCACAAATGAGAACAATGATGAACGGAATAGTAAAGAAAAGAAAATAATATACATATGTATGTAAAGAACAAACATGAAATAAATATGAAGTATAAGGAAAAGGATGGGAAATAGTAAAATTCACGAGTATCAAATTGATTTCTATAGTAAAATATGAGCAATAGTAAAATTGTGTATGTAGATTAATTAGGTATGATTGAAGAATTACGGATTGGTAAAATATTTGAGAATAGAAATTTTAAATGTTGGAAGGCTGAATATATCAATAGAATTAAATAGCATGCTAAAAACTTTGCATGATCTACAGTCTACACAGTAGAGTCTATAGGTAAATGAATTAAGGGATAAGTTCGTAGTAGAGGACTTTGTGTGAAACGGGTTCAACGGGGGGGACAATTGAAGGAAATATTAGAGAGAAGATAGGAGCTATCGACTAGGTTGTTAAAGAGTTCGTGTAATGGTTTCTCATGGTTATCAACTCAACATAAGTTATTCATTAGTTTTTTTTTACTTTACGTATTTTTGTAATAGCTCTAACAGGCGTATAATAAATAAATAAACATCAGCTCAGTTTTCCAACCAATCAATTAATAATCAAATAATCAATAATTTAAATCGCTAAACTTTCGCATTGCAGAGTTGCAATGATCTGGCTGTGTGCGAGCCGCTACGAAACGGAAGAGGAAGAGAGGGGGGTCCAAGGGGGCGTCAATCCTCGTAGCTCCGCCCATTTTCAACCCCCACTCTCGCGTCTGGTAAGGCTTCATGTCTGAGCCACAGGCACAGCAACAGTCACAGTCACAGCCACCGCTCAATTATCGATCGGCCATCGATCTGTGCGGCCACTCGCTCGACCGCTCAGCACGCGCGTGAGATAAACAACGCAAAAATACAATACGCAAACATTTAAAAAACTAAATCAAATCAAAAAAAAAAAAACCATAGAGAGCACGACATTCGACGCGAGATCGATGGGAACGACGCGTGTGACACTTGGATAAATCATGACATGTTTCAGCATATGTCTCGCTGAAGGGTTTCCATCACGTCGCTCGCACGATCGCAACGCGCGCGCGAACAATCGGTAACAGTGCTTCAAAATTATATTATTTATATTATCGTGTAAGTAATAGCGAACCAGTACGCGACGATGCAGTTGAATAAAATGCAGTGGTTGTGGATGTTCGTGGTGGTGGCCTCCGTGCTCGAGGTGATCGGTAGCAGCGTCAAACACAAAAGAGGCAGGGGCAGTATGTGGTGGTAAGTTGTCAATAATCATATCTACATAAATACTATCAATTAAAGTGTCAAGTTTGAAAGTGTATGTATCTGCGGCGAAAACTGTGTAAATTAGAACGCGCATGATTGCGGTCTACGTACCGCAAATATTGTTAGATACTGCGAATTGGTTTTAAATATGGAATTAACCGTGGTGAATAACGTCATCGAATTGAACTATTGACGTAATTTTTAAGTTTACTGTGCAATTTTAAATTGAATTTTTCACTATGCTATACAGTCGAATGTTTGTTTGTTTGTCCGCTGTGCAAATCTACAGTTTTCAATTTAGTATATATACTATCTCACGGTAGGTACTCAAACTTAGACCATAGACGTTTTTTTGTACGGGTAATAATCCCCATACAAAATTTTCAATCAATTTTTGTTTGTACTGGAGAATGAATGTTTATTTCATTATTCATTTGATTTATTGTTTGAATTCACCCGCCCGAGAAACGCCGGGCAATTAATCGGTCAGTATTTAAATCAATAAACTGTTAAGTAATTTTATTGTAACTTTTATTATATTGAATACCGACCGTTAATATAAATTCACTTACCATTTAGTATTAATTACGGAGTATTTAATATATTTACTGATCATTTAAGTAATGACGTTTTATAAAACTTACTGACCATTACTTACTCACTATTTGGTT
This sequence comes from Parapsyche elsis, assembly GCA_022651745.1. NCBI lineage: Eukaryota > Metazoa > Arthropoda > Insecta > Trichoptera > Hydropsychidae > Parapsyche > Parapsyche elsis. The sequence goes on along the minus strand of JAGVSN010000001.1, from coordinate 18,569,030 downwards.
AAAATAACTGACCGAAAGTCGGAAAAGTACCCAATAAATACAGGTTTAAATTTATCAACATATGTATGTATGTATATACAAAGTATTATACGCTTTTGACTGTAGATTTAATATGAATGATAAAATGTTGGTTATATAATAAAATCAGTAAAATAGTCAGTTATTGTGCAATAATTAAATACGTAATTATGTTTTAGTATATGCATATTAAATCTACCGATGAAAGACTGCGTCTTTATACAATTTATTGATTTTACAAGCACGATTTTAAAGTGTGCATATTTCACAGTTAAACTCGAATTGATGCGAATATGATTTAAACGGGTATTAAATTTCAACAGTGTCCTTTTTTTGTTGCACTATTTGTTTATGTAACGGGTCAATTAAATCCTGTCGTGTGCATTGAAAGTGGGTTTTGTAATTTGAGACGTCCGAAGCGTTTTGTAATACCTCATACGAAATATAAAATCGTCGCATTGTGTATTTTTATTTTCGACGTGGGAATCGGCCGAGTGCATTCAAGTGTATATACTGTATGTATGTATGTATGTATGAAGAACGTTTCAATTTAATTTACGATGTTTTCGGTAACGATAAGAGCTCGCATTCCGGGTTCGTTCATTCGGAGATAAATTAGTAGAGGTATCCATACATCACACTTAAACCGACGAACGGCTCAAGTGGCCGAATACAGTGAGCAACTTTTAATTTGATACGTCTATAAATACATACCTATAAAATGTATAAAATGGGTCAAGTTCAAAAGTGTCAACCGGTTGATTTTCACACTGTTTCCGCGATTTTTTTCCGCGAGCGTTGCATATTAAATTGCACGCGACGACGGTATCGAATTGCAACGGAATTGATTTGTGCTGTATGGTTAGAACATTGTGAAATACCAACAAAAATTGCCATGTTAGAGAAAAGATCAGATGATTTCTTTTGTGCGCGCGTGTATAATTTTCACTAGAATTCGTTTTATAACTTAGAATCGTGATCGTATATTTGAATCAAATCAACGCCATTTAAAAACACATCAAAATGATGGACGCTCGCATAAAAGCTACAGTCTATATGTTGATAATATAATAAACAAAATCGACATGGAATATCATCAATTCGTATACGAAAAGATAAAAATGTACCCACCTGTCACGCAAAATTTGTAATTTTTATTCGCATGAAAATATTTTTCATTGGAAACAAATTAGCATATAAATTAGGATGATATGATGATTTTATAGAATATTTTCATCAATTTTATTTGATTCAATCTAAGAGGAAAAGTAAGATTAATATCCGTAGCTAATGGAAGACGAGACTTGCAAGTCACCAATTTCCAAATAAAAATTACTATAGTATGATTGAATCTAATAGTAAACTTTATTACGTGAAGCATTAATTTGACTTAAATTTAATTCATGCGAGATTTTAAATTTCATCAAATCTATTTTACGTAATATGAAAATGAACTTTTGAATAAAATTCATTTAGCATACGACAAAACGATTGCAAACAGTCTTACGATACCTTAAATTTATTATCGTACGGTACCTACGTACGGTTCGAATATTTTCATCGGTAATTTCAATCCGTCGAATTTATTCAGCATACCTCACGTCGAGTATGCAGCCAATACGAATTTGAATAAAATGCTTATTTGTCATGCATAATTAAGCGATATTTTGGTGTTGTTTTTACCAAAAACGGTTACGCGCACGAACGAGCGCGCAATAAAAATCACCTACGCACGCGACATCCAGCGACAGAAAAAAATTCACTTTTACATCGACAATCTACAACGAAACCCCATTATATTTATACACATCAGAAATTATGGTTATCTCGGTGTATACATCGTCACGAAAGGATCACCCTCAGAGGGACGCAGTACCTACACGGTACGTGTGCGCAAAAGTAATTGTTGCGGCGGCACATAAAGAGATCCGTTTGCCCTCTGTGTTTTATGTAAAACTACGCGCAAACTCTACGGTCACGATACGCATCTTCTCACACTCTCCGGTGCACGACATTGCCAACACCACTGTGTTGTGTGCGAATATTTGAGGACATTTGGTCGCAAAATCACGTGTGTCCGTATTTCGTTTGCGACACTTATCCTATCTATTTCGCACCGCACCGTGACCAGGACTCTGTGCCTTTGATACAAAGCGATGATTACATTTGATATACGTTCGGACTTTCCACACGTGTACTTATATACTGTAAATTAATAATATAAATATTATAAATAATATAAATACATATTATAAATATTAACTTTTAGTATTGTTAATAAGTGACGGGTTTCGCGATTGCACGTGCGTCGATGTCACTTTGTGTAACCAAAAATTTTCACGCATGAAAATTCCCTATCCATTGTCTGTAAAGTTAAATTCATACACTTTAAAACGTGAAAATTTTAAATTATCCATAGGTATATTTGATGTTATAGTGCATTGTGTCGGTCTGGGTAGGTATTCTCGCGCAGATAAAGGTCTCATTTCGTATATCGACGACACGGTGACCGGGAGATCAAATTATTCAACGCAATTAAGGACTAACTAATAGCTTTACATTGTACCCTTCGGATAAGATAAGCGTGAAATATTCGTCCTTAATCGCTCACGTAATTTAACCCGTTCGCCGAATCGTTAACCGTGTAGTTGGTCCACACGACTACTATCTCGAGCTATAGGTACACACGTATATTGTTATAACCTTATAACGCCTACTTAATAATGTGACGCGGTCGGGAGCGGGTGAAAATGCGTCTTGGACTTTTCGTCGATAAGGTACAAAATCGTTCGGCGGGATTTGGTGGAATGTCGCGGTATCTCTCGAACCGTATTGCTGCTACAATAATCACCACTTTGTGACTGAACATCGAAGTGGCAACTCACATAAAACCTCTTTCATTATTTATTTGATAAAGTCAATCAACGAATGAAGCACCCCAATAGATTAACAGTAGCAAGATAAATAATAATTTTCAATTTAAATTAAACAATTTGGAACTGTTGAAAATTTGATGGGGTTACAATGGCAATGTTTCATTTTTTCAATGCAATATTAAAATAATTTACAATGCTTAGCTTTTTAGAAGCTTAGGTACACCGAAAACATTCTCACCGTCGTCACCTCATTTTTTTATCATTCGAATAACTTTAATTAAAATTATAAATTAATCAGTACTTTAAAAAGTTGACATAACAAATTAATTTTTGTAATAACTCCGTTAAATTGTAATTAAACAAAATTTTTAATTAACGTCTTAAAGAACAAATTTGACGATGCGATAACAATCGTACACGAAATAAATTCTAAAGGGTTATCGTTGTTTTCGTAACAGGAAAAATTCTGATTAAAAGTCTACGATAAACAGCGTCTAAGGTTTTATCACATGGTTATCATCTTTACGCTGTTGAAAGAGGAGAAAAATTATACGGTAGTCGCATATCGAAAATGCACGTCAAAGTCGTAAGGTTTTACTGCCAACCTTTGCCCAAATTGAGACATTCCATTAAATATATATTACAAACGTGTTACCGATTCTGTCACTGATATTTTTGTACTACCGTAATAATTTTTATTCGACTTAATGAACGTTAAAATAAATAGTTTCCGTTGTGGATGATGGACTACAACGATAATGAAAACACACGATAAGGCCCTGTCAACAAATGGACGTTGGGAAATCTGAAATTAACGACTCGCCGCAATTAATTAATTTTTTTTATTACACCGCGCACGCAAGAATAGTAGAATTTTTTCGCATCTGAATGCGGTTTTACAAAATATCGGTCATAAATTCGAATAATACAGGAAGTGTCGTCGTGCGTACGCGCAAACGAGAAAAATGCCAGTGTTTGACCACAAAAACCCGACAGAAATAAATAAATCGTGTCTCGAAACGATGTCAAATATTTATTTAAAGATTTGTGTTGAATGAATCTTGAGCATCCGTAAGGATTTAAAATAGTAAACACTAGCGGACCACTTGAGCTTTTTTTTTTCACATTCGACGTCACAACTAAAAATCGTCATTGTTTAATGTTAATTACGTTCGAAATGCTTAAAAAAATAATAAAATTATGATAAATGAGACGAATTCCTGCATTTCAATTTTTGTGTGGAATTTTGTCCCATAAATAAATATTTCGTTGAAATTAACATTTTTAATACGGAAGCACGGCTCGCTATATTAAAGATGACATATTTTCATATCGCGAAATATCATTTAAACATTGATCGCGTCATCGGGACACCTGTGTGTGATTTTTTTTTACACGATAAATCTGAAAACACTTCACGTTCGAGCGCGAACAAAGAAAGTAAAGGTTCGACAAAGCTCGCTATTTGCTCTAAAAATAAGACTGACACTTAATATGTCAAAATATTAAATATTGTCATTGAAATTCAATATTTATACGGTTTACTAAACATAACACCTAACCAAACTATAATCGTACGGACACAAAAACGACAACTCGAAGAAATTCATCCCCTACAACCAATATTTACAATACTCATTCACGGACGAGTATTTCCTATAGCTTGAAAATTTCTCAGAATAACATACACGATAAGTAGATGCACCCCTGCTTAACTTTAATATTAATTTAATTGAGATCAATTTAACGGATTTTTGCAAATGAATTTAGTTTTTCATTGAATTCTATATTGATGTAATTATTTTTCTGTCAAATAAGTACATTTGTTTTTATGTAAATTGTTGATTCTAATCTTCGACACACGGTAGTATTAAATTTTAAGCTTTTATACAGTGTGAATGAAAATTTTGCGTTTTGTAGTGCGTTTGAAATGTTATGAATCAATTCCAAAGTGTATACATATGTCATGAGTACATAAGATACAATATATGCGTGTGTAAACGTATTGAAAATGTCATTTCGTGTAGCGTTTTGTTTTAGTGAAAGCAAACAAAGGTAAGGTCTGTCGTGGAAGGACGCAAGAGTATTTTCGTTGATAAAAAACAGTGTAAATGTTGACCGATAGCTTTTGTTTCACGAAAGGAAGTGGTTTTGTACGGAGAAAAACGAGCAGTAATAGGATTGTCTAGTCGAGTTTGAGCAAACAGTCGGAAAGAGACCGGAATATATTTATGTATTATACATACGTTGAATGTATGCCGTGAGAAAATCGTTCATCCCGGTCAGCGCGATACTGACTTTGTGTATTTAGTTTTTAATGATTTTATTTTTCAATCGACAGGGGTATAGCCAAAGTCGGGGAGCCGGACAACTTGAGGCCGATGGCTCCTGGAGGTGCCCACGTGAACAAGACAATGTTGAAGATGCTGAGGAGGCGGCAGCTTCAGTTGGCGACGGACAATCCGGGCGTGCTAATGGCAGTTATAAAAGGTGCTAACCAGGCAATACAGGAGTGTCAATATCAGTTTCGAAATCGACGATGGAACTGCTCCGTCAACAACTACGAAAAGGGGAAAAACCTCTTCGGGAAAATCGTCGACAAAGGTAAGCCAAACCACAAAACCCCATCACAATCACCTCTCATCACCGATAAGATACTCGAATCATTCGAATGTGTAATCAATTCGATTCGATTGTTAACCCTTAACCCTTAACTTTTTCTATTAACCTAGTGCCGGCACTGTGTGCGCAAACAACACACACACATACAAATGTTCTGTTTTATATCGACTACTGTCAGTGCAGCAGCCCCGACGTCTGGCACTTAAAATTATCAGCAGAAGAGCAAGTGTCAAATCGTTAACTAGAATAAATAAATATAAGACGAAAATAGCGCAACAACCCAATACGTGAAATTTATACATAAACGCGTTCGCTCCATTTACTCTCATTGTGAATGGAATCGAACGTTCGGCGTACGATAATCGTAAAGTTGGCACAATACATAACGAATGATTTTAATATCTTGAATAGATTTTCAGGGTTCAGTTCCTCTTAATCATAATTTTCAGCCGTTATGGATGAAGGCCTTTCCGAACTTCCATTCCTGTCTGTCTTGAGCAATCTGCATCCATTTTACTTCACACATTTTTCTCAATTCATCAGCCCATCGGCCTACCTTGCTTTCTTTTACATCCTCTCGGATACCTTTCCAGTATTTGTCGCGTCCATCTGCCATCCATTCTTCTCGCTATGTGTCTTGAGTAATCTGCATCCACTTGAATAATCGACACATTCTTCTCAATTCATCAGCCCATCGCCCACTCGGTCTACCTTGCTTTTTCAACCTTTTAATAAATAATTAATTGAATTTAGAATATCAAATATCAATTACTTTCTCATATCTTTCCAACATCCATACATCAACCTTTCATTCAAACAGTGAAAAGCTTCATTTTATGCTGTTCTTTTCACTTCAATAGGATGAGTAATGAAGAGAGCTACTTTTTATTATATTGATTCACTTCACATCACATTATACTAATGAGTAATTATTCCACAACTGTATATATGTATGTACCTAAGATGCTCAATTAATTATAATAATAGCAATGTATTATATTATAATAAAATTACATTAATTAGGTACCTCATTGGTCAATATAAATCGATGTTTGCTCGTTTGTTGTTGTTTTTTTTTTTTTTTTTTATGTAAAACGAACAACATTAAACAGCGATTTTACAAAAGCGACAAATCAAACGCGACCGGGCGCTCCCGAGGCACAACAAAATTGAAACATAAAAACGAAAAACATAAACAAAACAAAAATGAATAAACAAATCGAGAGCCACCCATGCAATGAGCGTTTCGATTCGGACCGAGGGACCATTTTTCTTTCACGAAAGCCCGAAAATAATTTAGACGTAAAGCGTTATTGCCCAGGGGTTAATGTAGAAGTATCATAATTATATGGACCGAGTGTGAGGCGCAGACCGCCTACCGCACGCGCGCACATCACACGCTCAGCTCGCGCGCAACTCGAACCGACCCCCCGCACCCCCTCCGCGAATCTCCGACAATTTCGGAATTCGATTCGTCGGGATTATCGGGCGAATCGTTCGGGAGATTTTAATTGCCGAATCGAAGCCGGACGATCGTATTTCTTTTTGACGAGAAAAAGGTGACCAAAATCTGACGGACGGGTATTTTAATCGCCGTTTTAATTAGAGATCGTAAAAAGTAACGGGCGTCCACTCGTCCGTCGCAACGTGTTAGGATGATATAAAACGGCGGGGATGATTAAAACGCGCGCATTCATATTAATTATTATAGTCGAGATAACGCGACAATTATGGCGATGCAAGCGCGATATCGAAACGGTAACGAAATGGTGATACTTTTTACACTTTTAATTAAGCCATTAGTTTTGTCAGATTATTGCGACGATACGAGCGGCGTTAAATTGATTTGTGGGAACTGGTGCCACTCTTCTGATTATGGCACATGCTTGGAAATTGATTACAGCTAAACATAATATTTATGCAGTAGCAATACTTGCTATTGAATATATAATTATTCATTATACATTATGACGCATTGATGACATTGATAACAGTAGGCTACTTTGAGCGAAAAACTTATATAAACTCACACGTATACCTCTATATCAAATTTATTTCACGCTTATTTGAGTAGTTTAATATAGAATGTGACAAATGAGAGTTTATCCACTTCTTGATGTAAAAATTAATGTAAATCTCGATAGTCTTCGCAAGCTTATTGTGTGCATTGCGCGCACAACACCTGGGTGTTCGGGTCCGTAATAAAAATTCCATCAGAGAGGCCAAGAGCGGGTCTCATCTCTCTATCAGATCGGGGGAAGTGGGGTGGGAGGGGATCTTTTCGATATTCAAAATCCCTTAAATTAATACTAACTGTCAACTCTGTCAGGTGAAATTTAATTACCTGGCCGAGAGCGCGATACGTTGCCCGTTTTTTTCGATTCGAAGCGAGATAACGCGCCGATGAAATACAGCGATGCGCGTTTGTATTTGTATTTGTATTTTTTTTTTACACACACGACAATCGCGCGAAATTGAAACTTTTCAACGAATACGTTTCGTAGGTGGGTGTGTGTACGTGTACTTATTGAATTTTCCAGAATGAATCAAAAGATTAGACGGTCGTAAATCGCGTCGGTGCTGCCTTCTGGATCGGACGCTGATAAAATCGCAACAACAATTTTCTCTTTCACGTTGCTCAAGAATGCCGCGCGCGTCTCTCCGACGACGGTTCATTCCGTTCGAGGATCATATGTACGTATGTATGTATACCCACTCATATACCCATAGCACAGTATACTTTTTTCGGTGGTTTATCCGTGAGATCGTCTGGTGATTTACACTATTTGGACATTTTGGGTGGTTCGGCAGCGAGGCGCCCAAATTAAGAAACTATTGGTCTTCCGATACGGATCGCATCGATTGACCAATGATGACATCACACTTGTCCCGACCGTTTTGTCGACTATCAAAAACCCGGCGACGGCTCTAATTTATTTGTCCGACAATAACCATGTTTTAAAAACCTTTTTTTTTTGTTTACATCGATACCTACCTATATAAAGCAGCAATTCTGAAAGTGTGACGCGAGGAAAACCAATCGAATTGTATTTAAATTGGCCAAATACTATTGACACGCCAGCATTGTCAACACAACAAACAAAAGTCTTTGGCGATGTGTTGGCAACAAGCATCTTCATGACCATATATACCCATTCTATACAATTGTTTCGTGTACTGTCAAACGGGCTATGAGCTGTACTGTTATTCTAGAATCCACCATTATATGAGGGGCAAACCGACTAAGATTAGCAGAACAAAAAAAAAAGCAATAAGAATTTTCACGACAATTTTCCAAGAAGGGAAAGTTTAAACGCTTCAAAGATAAATTTAAAAAAGACATTTAATTAACCAACTTTCTTTATACATAAATTCACCCAAATAAAAATGCACTTATACGAATTTATAATCGTTTCAATTCAATTAAATTCTTATTATAAGAGTGGGAAAAATATTTTGTCGTATAATTCAAGTCGGTTGCTTGTTAATTTTCAGAAAAAGCTTTCTTTTACAGATTTGAATGCGTTTATTGCAAACTAATTTGCAGCCGATTATATTTAACCTGGAATGTTGAAAGTTGAGAAACATCGATTGAAAATAGTGATAGTTTTTTTTTATTTATTTAAGGTTTATATTTGGACCGTTGCCCCCGTTGATATATTGTTAAGTAGCCACTCTTTACATACACAGTTAGATTAATGCGACTATTAATTTGATAACGAGGCAGGAAACGGTTCCTGGCAACGTATCGCACTGAAACGTTCGATCGAACGCGAGCGATTTTTCATCATTCACACGAAATATAAAATAGGGAAAAAAAAAAAAACGGGACTACAAATCATCCCCGTTACAAATGAGCCCCGTAGGCGCAGTCAATAAATTAAAAATATGTCCCGAACGACAGGAGGAAGTCCAGTCGGCCCCTTGTGTACCAGTAGGTAGGCCAAACGTATGGAAGAATGGAAGGTAGAATAAAGGAACATGTTAACACCGATGTTTCTATTGTGTAATCACCGCATCTTAACATCTCTCTTGCTTGCGTGGGGTATTTCGTAGCCGGGGCCATTGTTGCGGCGACCACACAATATGAAATCAAATCGTACATACGCACACGAATGTGCCGCATATTTCACGTATTATGAATAACATATCGCATCGAGCTTCGACACCCATTTTTAATACACATCCATTTAATATCATTGACATCGACCCCGTATTGTGAAATATTTTAATTAAGTTACAACTCCATTGAACAATGGTCACACTAGCATTCCGCTCGTCAGATGTGGAGATAATGTTGCACCCCGCTGTTAAGGGAAACACACACACTCGTACAAAAAAAAAAAAAAACGAAAAAAAAAGGAAACAGAAGAGCAGTGGAAACGTTTCAGGATTTGTAGTCGTTCGTCCTTGCCGCTTGAAAGGACGAGAACTATTGTAACACCTTTGGGATTCATTATGTTAATAGTCAAAGCACTATTGTAGTAGTTCTCACCTTTCATCGGCTCTAATGATTTGACAAATTAGATATTTACGTTCGAAAAGAGAATAAAACTAATTGTACAAACTCAATATTGTGTATTTTGAGACATACAAACGTGGAAAGTTTATTCGTGAAATGCATCGTCGAGTTATAATAGTAATATTCTCATTTGACGATGTCGTATGATATATTGCATTTTATACACGTCTGGAGATTTTACCTACAGGTAGGTCATTCGGTCGAACTTTAGGGACGTTCACAATAAAAATATTAATAATGAAAATTTTGTAGTGAGGGAGGAGGGTAGTTGGTAGCCCGCCTGTGTGTTGAGAGAACTTTTTGTCCCGTGGGTTATTAGTCTAAATAACTGGCAATAATCATCTTTTTTATAGCGCTCGGCAGCAACAATGGCTCTGGGCCGTGGAAATGCCTATTCAGGCGAGATTGTAAGCGATTGGTTCCGTGGAGAGGAGAGTGTGCTTTGGACGTAGGTACGGTGAGGGAAAAAAGGCTCGTTTTTGAATGAACAGGCACAAATGAAATACTGGGCGTGTAATGTATCATTGTGATTGCGTCACGGTTTGATGCAGAGTGATGGCTTTATTGCTGCTGCTGTTGACGGCAATGCAATAATTTATCGAAAAACTAAACAGTTCCGTTAAAATCACAAAACTATGGTAAACGTATGAAAAAACTGCATAGGTACTGTTTATACACTGCGGGCACTCTAGTCAAGTATACGTGCGAAAGCAACAACAATATACAGCATAATTACGCTTTAAACGCAGAGAGTGGACGCGCGTGAATGATAAATTATCATAAGCGTACACATTAAATAATGATATAATTGAATAAATATATTTGTAATACGGGCTTTGGGCACCAGAAAGAGAAATGTTGTTGGGGTCACGGGTCACGCAGCAGGGGCGCCTCCAGGTGCACCTCCATACATCTCAATCTTCTCGTAATGTATACTCGCATACACACTACATTGTATATAAATATACCCGTGTATGTATTGTACGATATTATATACACGTCTGTGCGTACGTACAGGATCTTGTAATCGCGTGTGCAGCACGTTAAAACAAATAAATAAAATATGTATATGCAGATGTAAGAGGACATAAATCGCAGCGTGTGTGGCAAAGATTTTATGTGCGGTTATTATGCATGCACTTTGAGTTTCTTTTAAAATGCGATTTTAATGCGAGAGAGAGAGCCTTTCGTTTCCCTTTCGAATAATTAGCATAACCGCTTATTAAAATGTAATAAAATGAAAATTAATGCGTTGCGCATTTGTGCAAGTGAGCGGGTGAAAATTGAGCCTTTAGCAATTCGATTGAATTTTCCCCCGTAGTATTTATCTCCACCTCGGTGTACTATCTCAGCACATCTTAACCTCGTCGCAAATGAATAACAAATAAACATCAACAATAAATCATACGTGTTTTTTGCTCGAATTCGTGCAAAAAGGAACGCGCGCACATCTGTAACAAATTGCACACGTTTAATTGTGACCATTAATTGACTCACGACCGGGACTGACCACGATCAATAACGCCACACCACATCATAGTTCAACTTTATTTAGTTTTTTTTTTTTGTTTCATTTTAACCATATCTACATTATCATCTCGTATAAAATAAATCCATAATGGTCACTAATGAATATAGATTCGGCACGAGATCATTAAATGTATCTGAGCCCGTCGAACTCGTCTCTATTGTGACCGGGTGAAGATTGCGCGCAAACTTTCGATGAATACCCCTTCTAATTGTATCGATTTCAACACGCTCGATCACAATCGATTTTTTTTGCATGCGAAATCGACGAAAAAAAATGTACCTACTCAATCCGGGTACAATTTCGGACCCGTGTGAATTTTCTTATTGAATGCAAATTTTTTTTTTAACTGCCTGCCCGTGCGTTTCCGCATCCCATATTCAGAAACGATTCCCTTTACAAGCGGAAGACCATCTTTTATATAACCAATTCAAATGCAATTTAAATAGATACGTAATAATCTTAACGTCAATCTTATTAAGGAAATATTATATTTACACAATTAATCAATACTATATGTATTTAATATTTAAAAAATGTATAATAAAAGCAATTTTAAATTTATAATACAATTCAAGAATGAACCATACATAGTTAAATCCAACATCTCGCTATGCTTAAATTAGGAGGCATACGACCAATGCGTACTGCCAGTTACGAAGTATGGATGTGAAACGCGGATTCAAGAATGTTATGTAAGATCCAGTGCACACAGAGAAGCATGGACATATGTACCTATGCTTAGTATAACAAGAAGAGATCGTAAGAGAAAAATGTGGGTGAGAAGCATGACCAAAGTGGCAGATATAGCGGAACGTGCGAAAAAGTTGAAATGGACACACAGCGAGAATAATGAATGGTAGATGGACGCGAGAAATACTGGAATGATATCCGAGAGTATGTGAAAGAAAGCAAGGTAGATTGAGTGAACGATGGGTTGATGAATTGAGAAGAATATGTGGTGTCAAGTGGATGCAGATTGCTCAAGACAGATAGGAATGGAAGAGGATAGTGGCGAGTCCTTCATCCAGCGGTGGATGATGAATATAATTCAGTTTTATAATGTTTTTTTTTAATTTTACAATGAAATTAAACATCGGTGACTAATTTCAGCCCATCGCATAGTACTGAGCTTATTTCCACGCGATCTGGATAAATCGCGCAGTGTATCGGAATTTTATTTATTTATTTATTTATTTATTGCACTTAGCGTGTACGTGTGGTCTTCCGTATTTACATACACAAATACACTGAAGTTTTAACGGCAATATTTGCATCGGCGACCACCGTTACCGTCGTCAATCCCGCACAAGACTTTTTTAACACGCAAACAAACAAACGAAAAAAAAAATATATCAGCAATAACAATCGTGCGCGTAAAATGGCCGATGAATAAATCACACTCACCAGACGGATGAGAGTGCATCAAGAGCTCTTAATTGCTTGTAAAAATATTTAACGGCGGCCTTAAATCTCCCAGTGCCGATCCTGTGTACATTTTGACCGCGGGGCGCATGCATCGTATGTACATACGTACGCGTACAACGCTAATAATGAGATATTATTGTTTCCACGAAGCTAATCTGCACGCAATAAAAATGCACACGTCCACACAAATAAATAAACAATAAAAATAAAACCGAAACGCGCAACACAAAGAGCATATAATGCGAGTGCGGTTGAAGATGCGTTCGCTTTTTATTTTATTTGTCTGCGTGTGTGTGTGTGTGTGTGTGCGCGCTTCACTTTAATTGTATTTTATGTGAATTTAATTCAAATCCACAACCATTAATTATTCTACCCCCCCGGTTCAATGAGCGCCGGACTTTGAATTTATATTTATAAATAATTTTTTTGTGTTTGAATGGCAGTCGCTTTAACGCCCCCTTCCGGTATGGCTCTTTTTCACGTGGCGTGCAATATAAATAATGGATCGGGACGAAAGCGAGCGCGCGGATAAGCGAAGCAGGCGCTTTCAACGAGAGATATCCCAGAGTCGTTTGAGACGAGGGGACCGGTCTGTCAGCCGAATGGGGATTTATTTGAAATATATTCATTGGGTGTTTGCGGGGGCCCCGGCGCGCTCGCGGTGGGAGGGTTTCTCCTCCCCGACTCTTCTTTCGGGGGCCCCCACTTAATGAGCGATACGATGTCAGCGGGATGACATGTTTGGCGATTCACGTGCGCATGCGAAATGCAGATGAATGGATGGGGGCCCTCGGTGCGCTCGACCGCACAATGGGCCCCAGCGGACGCGCATTCAATTACGCCAAAGAGAGAGGAGAGACGGGCGCCCCCGCACACTGCAATTGATCGCTGACCCTCTTTGTCCACACGGTGATATCTTATTCAAATGATTGATGTCTGCGACTTTTGTTTGTCTGTCCGTTTGCTTGTTTGTTTGCTTGTTTGTTTGTGTTTGGACGGTGCGCGCATTGTGCGGTGAGAATTCGCGTATCGTTTGCGTATAATTGGGCGGATTGGATCGGGTGCACGGCTTTGTACTGTACGTATGTACGATAATACAAAAAAAAAAAATACAACAAATTAAGACGCGGGAACTTTATCCATAAACTGCTGAATGATTTTCAACAGTCAGAAATGCGATTGAGAGGAATTTGTATCCGTATCATCATCATTTTCAGCCGTTCACCATCCACTGCTGGATGAAGGCCTCTTCATGTCATTCGTGTCTGTCTTGAGCAATCTGCATCCACTTGACACCATATATTCTTCTCAATACATCAGCCGATCGGTCTACTTTGCTTTCTTTCACATCCTCTCGGATGCCATTCCAGTATTTCGCGCGTCCATCCATTCTTTTCACTATGTGTCCAACCAATTGTCAGTTCTCTAATCTTCATGTCATTCATGTCTGTCTTAAGTAATCTGCATCCACTTGACTCGCACACATTCTTCTCAATTCATCAGCCCATCTTTCAATCGGTCTACTTTGCTTTCTTTCACATCCTCTCGGATACCATTCCAGTATTTCTGGAGTCCATATGCCATCCATTCTTCTCGCTATGTGTCCACTTCAACTTTTTTACACGTTCTACTATGTACCACTTTGGTCATACTTCTCACCCATGTATTCCTCGTACGATCTCTTCTTGTTATATCAAGCATACATCTTTCCATGCTTGTGTGTGTTTCAAGTTTTACATCCATACGTCATAACTGGCCGTATACGCATTGGTCGTATGCCTTCTTTTTTAAGCATAGTGGAATGTTGGATTAAAAAACTATGTTCATTCTTCCAAAAGCACTCCATCCTAGTTTCATTTCTTCTTATTTAAACCCCGTCATATTCACCAATTAGCCTAGCTATAAATAATGAATCCACATGTACTCACTTAATAAACCTACATCAATAAGTATCAACACCAATGGGTGAAACAATGTTGTCCAAACGTGAATAGCAGCACGTTGTGGCACAAAACTTCCAGTATCTAATACGGAAACACGCTCCAAAGTCGAAACGTCCATCACTGGTTTTACAGTGTTTGTTGATCCATTTGTTGCCCCGTTGCTCGAAGCAAAGCTAAAAACTACTATGTAAATTGCACCCAATTCCAATACGATTGATTGAATAAGATTTGAGATTAGCATAGCTGTCATTGTGATAATTGATCATTAACCTTTTTCGTTAATTGTTGCAGGTTGTCGCGAAACTTCCTTCATTTACGCAATCACCAGTGCGGCTGTGACATACACAGTGGCACGTGCATGCGCCGAAGGCTCCATAGAATCGTGCACGTGCGATTACAGCCACCAGGTACGCGCTCCGGCCGCATCCCAGGGTTCTGCTGCTGCTGGTGTCAGAGATTGGGAATGGGGTGGCTGTTCAGACAACATCGGCTACGGATTCCGCTTCTCGAGAGCTTTCGTAGACGCCGGGGAACGCGGCAGAAACTTGCGCGAGAAGATGAACCTGCACAACAACGAAGCGGGCAGAGCAGTAAGTTACACACTATAAATAAAATCCGACGCGTAAAAGTTTCGAATTGAAATGTACTATCGCTTCGAGTGTCAATGGCGTACGAGACAAATATCTCGAGCGTTTATCTGAAAGTCGTTAAATCGTAATATATGTGTACTAGTCTGAATTCGAAGCCAAATACAAATTTAGTCATTAAGTGAGGCGATCTTTATATATCACACGCGCGTCGAACAGGTTCCCGCACAAACACAAACACACGCATACAATTGATATATTGACGCAGCAGAGTCTCCTATGAGTCGAGCGAGAGAAAAAAAAAAGCTAATTAGCTCGATAAAATTGAAATTCGAGAGCAAATGATGACTTCATGCTGCCGGAGAGCGAGGCTACCGAGTGTGGAGCGATCGACATGTCGTAGTACCACTTCTGCAGCGGCCACGATTTATTGCCGAGCTTTATGATTTGAATACAAACGGGCACGATGCGATGCTTGCAACGGCAGGCTTCTTGACAAAATGACGGATGACATGCCAACAGGTATTCCCTTGGCCAATTTGTCCGCGCGCATTTACATGGGGGCACCCTGCCAAGAGAGGAGAGCGCGACAGCAAAAGGACCCAACTCTCCCCATTGATGAATGGAGCACACTTCACGGTAGCAGTTCGCACACAAATAAAGAGAGCGTCGATTTTACTTGTCTAACGATAATTTGACACTATTAGCTCACTCACGAAATACAATGCAATAAATAATAATAATAATACATATATTCGACAGTGTTGCGAATCGGAAACAATGCGCGATTGTACTTCGAAATGTCAACGCTCAATGTGTCCACAGGCATTGTGAAAAATAATCGAATATTACTTAAACCTGACACATTGTTAGGTAGGATATTAAAAAAAAAAAAAACTGTGATGCTTCTCTTCACTGTGAATAAAAATATGCATTGAAAATATGATGATATTGACATTTGATTCTAATGAATTGCATAGATTTACAATACTCTTACAATAAAAAAAACTTTTTTGTTAACTCTTAAAAGAAATTTTAAAACAGAACATTCAATCTACATATAATCTACAATCTACATTGTAAATTCTCTAATTGATTGTCCTGCTCTTGTTGAGTCTATTTTACGTTTAAAGGTTCCTGCACGTTTTACACGATCTCAATTATTGTTTGTTGATGAAGGTAATTCATGCACCAACTATTATGTACAATCTCCTATTCCTAGGTTGATTCGGACCGGCAATGAGTATGGGAATCTTTTGGATTATTTCTGCATGAGCATTCATTTGGTAAAGCTGCTTTCTTTAAGAAGTTTCTATTCTTAGTTCATTTAAATTTTACTGTTCTTATAGTCATTTTTTTATATTTTTTGTTTCTATTTATACATATGTACATTACTCTTGTATTCTTGTCTTTTTTGTTTATATTATTTCTTGTAAAAGCTTTTTTAGGCGTCAAATAAATAAATAAATATAAAATGTACCCTAATTTCACTAAGGAGTGAACCATTGCACTAGCGTCCACTTTCGATAGTATATTTGACTGATTACTAATGGGCGATTAGAATGGTATCATGAAACTATCTAAACTTAATCTTTCAAATTAAAAAATACGTGTATTGTGAAAAGCGAGATATATCGGCATTGCCTATTGTGCAATTAATTAACGAGTGAAAGTGAACAGTGGAAAGCAGCCTACACCACATACACACACACACACACACACACGCACAAACAAAAACATATTTACCTATATATAAAATATACACACATACATACTATATCAATGTCAATATACATGAGTTCGAACGTAACGCAATAAAGTATGGGCGAGGAGTGTTTGTCGTCGCCCACGCTACAGCCTCACACGAATCAATAAGCGCGTTGATATATGATGGTCGAAACGGGCGATTGTCATTGGTTGTCGCTCGTCAAACCAGCTACCGAGTCTCGTTTGCCTGACTGAGGAGGTGGGCCGAGACCCCCTGACAATAATAATATGCACAATGTCAAATGTTTAACAATCGCCTTCTTGTATCTTTCGCAGCACGTGCAGACAGAGATGCGCCAGGAGTGCAAGTGCCACGGAATGTCCGGATCTTGCACTGTCAAAACCTGTTGGATGCGACTGCCCACCTTCAGAACCATCGGAGATCATCTCAAGGATCGCTTCGACGGTGCCTCCAAAGTAATGGTCAGCAACAGTCAAAGGCCGAACGAAGGAGGACCAGGACCGGGATCTAACACCAACTCGGCCTCGTTCAACGCCATCCGTTCAAACGGTCCCGGTCTGAGCACAAAGAAGAAGCGTTACAATTTCCAATTGAAACCGCACAATCCAGACCACAAGCCGCCGGGGTTGAAGGACTTGGTGTATCTGGAGGAGTCGCCGAAGTTTTGCAGCAGAAATCCCAAGTTGGGTATCGAAGGTACGCACGGAAGACAATGCAACGATACGTCTTTGGGAGTGGACGGTTGCACTTTGATGTGTTGTGGCAGGGGTTATAAAACCGAAGAGCAGACAGTTTTGGAAAGGTGCTCTTGCACCTTTCATTGGTGTTGCGAGGTGAAGTGCAAATTGTGCAAAACGAAAAAGACGGTGCACACGTGCTTATAAAACAAAAACACAAACATTCCGAAACAGTGACAGCACTAAAAAAAAAAAAATGAAAAAAATAACAATTTTTCCATCCAATTTTAAATTATTGTATTGTGAATATGTGTATTGAATAAAATTCGAAATGTAGTCTAAAATGTATATAATGTATGCGAGCGAAAACAAAACGGCCATATGTTAATGGATATCATCGAGAGATCTTGCTTCGGCCATTGAAATTTGAATCAATGAATAAATTAGCATAATTATTTAATTACTAACATGTGTTCTCATGATCGTTTCTTTGGGTTGCCTAATTGAAAATCTGAATCTACAATATCGCGTCGAATTAACTGTACCTATCCACATACTCCACGCACGGAATATTTCATAGAGATCTCTCTCTTTTCGTATTTGGTGTCTCATTAAAGATATGTCCGTAAAATTTTCTCCGTTTGATTGTATGTCTATGTGTGTGTCTGTGTATTTGTATGTATTTTTTTTCAACGGTAGAACCGGTTGTTCGGTAGTTGTAGATTTTGTACGAGCTGCCACTGTTGAACTGCTACTTTATAGTACGAACCAAATAGAAGTGAAAAAGAATGAGGTAAATTATTGCTTTGTGTTCGTTGTTATTTTATCAATTATCGTAAGATATTTATCTGTCGTTTTATTTATGCGAAGTCGGGAGGGATTTATCAGTATTAAAGGGAAAGACAACATTGTTGTGTACATATAATATAATGTATGTATTGGTGTACCTATGGCGAGCGGGAAATATTTTCATCAATGTATCTATGCGAGTAATTATTTTATGATAAGCTAAGTAATCGTAAAGGTACAATTTTGGTGCTTTCAAAAAATTAGTTTTGGAAATCGAATGTGATAGATAAGAATAATAATAATGTATTCCTATGGTCCATTTGCGTCATGTTTAATCATCGTAATGATGATTAAACATAAATGACTGAATGTACATATGTAATATACAGGAACAATTTTCGCATTGAATAAAGTAGCCGCCACTATGTTTGTAGGTACTGTCAATGGATGAGTTGTGAATAGTTAATATTAGATTATTTTATGATATAAGTAAGCATTCGAAAATATATTTTGTTAAATGAAATTTGTCAAACGTATAATGAATTTTGTAACGTCTAACGTAAGAATCGTCAGGAATAAAAAATTTCAAACTAAACAATATGATATTCAGTTAACCTTTAACATTATACTTTTTATGTGAACTTAACGTACATTACACAAATTTTGGCCAGTATTATACACAGTTGATTTCAGATTAAACATTATTGATTTGTAGCTATTTATCCTGTAGCTTATAAAAATATTCATCCACCTTGAATGCGAGTCATCTGTGTATATGTATAAGATCGGGATTGATTTTAATTGTAAATTATAAGTAAATATTATAAAATCTTATTGTGATTATAGTTTATAAGGTATTTTATAAAATTTCATCACATTTTCATAATAAAAAAAGTATCATCGTCATAAAAAATTATATTAAGGAATAAAGACTGACTGCATCTGCATTTTAAAATTTATTTATATACATAAACTAACAGGATTTAACTGTTTTCATTTTTTTTTTTTATAAGGAAATTATGTTTGTAAATACGAAAATAAAATCAGCAAATTTCAAAATGTATCTCATATTGCCTGTGCATTCGAAAACATTTCATATACTCGTATATTTTTTGAATATTCGTAACTATTACATGAATAACTATATTTTTTGCTTTTTTAAATTTAAACATTATGAATATCGCTTACGGACTAAGCTTCTTGCAATTATAGAGCTTTTATATGCAATTAAATCTACTATTTCACCTAATCGTGTAACATCATTTGGTCGTAGCCTTCAGGCACTTTGTGATGATTTCCAGTTTGTACATACAAACGATGTTGAACAACGTTTTTACCCGTATCCTACGTGAAGGTTTTAAAAATGAAGCCATTTACATTTTTATTAAGAAAAGCTAGTGAGAAAAAGAGTGCACAAAATATTCCGCTAATTAATTATCCGAGAACAGGATGCGCGTAAAAACGCTGAACAACTTTCCCGATCTTATACAAAACCGGAAAGCACACGATAAGTGAATCTATTCCATCCGCTTTTGCCTTGTTTATAATTTTATATGTTATTTGATGTGAAGTTATTTATATTTATTACACTAGTAGCGCTTTTTTTAATCAATACAAATAAATTTTATATATTTTATACATAAATATTATAAAATCGTGTAAATATACTTTGTAAACATGTTTTTGTACATAGAAGAAAGGCTAGCGTTTATTTAAATTTTTTTTTTTTTTTTGGTTGCCAGTGACGAAAATGCAATATTTAAACGCTTGTAACGAATCGTCAACTATACAGGTATTTTTTATACGTTTCAGTAGTTCAGTTGTGTTGATTGATGTTGTCAATAAAATTGTTTCCTTTTTTATAAATGATAATGGATTTTTTTTTGTTATGACATACCCCTTACTCGTCCCCTACATCAAAAATCTCCAGACAAATAGTCTACAAGTGTTTTAAAATCTATTCATATGAGTTGTGAAAGGTATGAATGCAAATTAAGGATATGGGACTATAAACATACGCGGAAACGAAATATATGGTAAGTTTATACGGCAAATATTGTATACGAGCTTTATCGTACGAAATTAGTGAATGGTTCCCGCACTGGGGCGCGCGTCCCATCCGAAAAAACAAACACACGGAACAAATGGAAGCTTTTGAAAGGGATCACGCAAATAAAAGGATCGATCCCTTCCATTATGCGTTTCAGACGGGACGATTCGCCACGGAGTCATTGTGCGACGGTGGTAAAATCGAATTTACCTTAAACCGTCGCCATTATTGGGCATCTGGTCCGCGCATTAACATGTCGAACCGAAGACGACCGTTCAATGAAGAGGCACAATGCTGAGCAAACAGGATGTCACGCCTATTTGTACGAGGAAATTTCAATAGTTAATTAAATCCCCCCGCTCTGCTGAGGAATGTTCACCCCCCCCAGTCATCTTAGTCCAGTTGCCTCTCCTCCATGCCAAGTTTGAGAAGCGCTGTTTTGCTTCTGGGTGGTAAGAGCGATCGCGAATCGCACGATATGATGATATTGGGTCTATGCGAGTGCGGTTTCGTCATTAATAACCGGCTGCGGGATTCGAACCGGACACCTTTCAGGTAATTGACTCGCCCCCTATATTATATTAACATGTTGCCGACGTGCTGCCTTTGTTGTTTTACAACCGCTTTTACTATTTATTTTGTTGCCGACCGCAAACTTGGCGATTAAAGGCAGTGAGAGTAGCGTAAGATTGTGCAAAAAGTTCTGACGGGTCGGTCTGTTGACGGAAATTCACACGAGAGCAGATTTAAATACCACCGTAAGCTGCGGAAACATATTGATTAAAAGCACACCAGAGTATCTATAGATGAATGATAAGTACTACATAATATTTCAGTCAGTTTATAAACATACTCGTATGTGCAAATTACTGATGTTCAATTGAATCACTGCTATAGTGCTTTGTGCTTTGAATGAATCGACTTTTGATTGCATTTTTTTTTTTAAATAAAAACGTACTGTTTTTACGAGACTGTAAATCTACTATATAAAATTCAATGTTTGTTTGTTTGTTTCTTTTTTTTCTGTGTTTGTCGTTCCGCTATGCAAATCTACAGTTTTCAACTTAGAACCGCCAAACTTGGTACACCCGATTCTCTTTTTGCACGGGGGATACGTTCCAGAGACTACCGTGTAAAAAAGATACAGTGGACATATAAAAATGGGAGATAGGTTC
This sequence comes from Parapsyche elsis, assembly GCA_022651745.1. Lineage (NCBI taxonomy): Eukaryota > Metazoa > Arthropoda > Insecta > Trichoptera > Hydropsychidae > Parapsyche > Parapsyche elsis. The sequence goes on along the minus strand of JAGVSN010000001.1, from coordinate 18,547,086 downwards.
CATTACTTAAAATTAACTCTAAATATAAGATTCTCAAACTCAAAAAAAATCGAATTTATTTTTTATTTATACAAAAAAATATTTTCATAAGTTACATATAAATGAAGTAATAAATTTACATGGTTTTCGATTTAAATTTAATTTAATATAAAAAATATATTCATTCAGTGTCGCATTGGGCATGTTAAAAATCCTTAAATCCGACATAATAACAAACCATAAAAAAATCATTGTCAGATGACAAAGGCACCGATGCAGTCGAGCAAAAAAATTAACCCTGTAATAGGTTCGCTAATTTATTATTTTACACCAATGTAAAATTCGATGCTTGTGAAAGTTTACACAAATTAAAGTTTCCTACCGGTATACATTTCTATATGTTTTGTTTCTAAAATCTTTCATAATTAATTTTAAAATATCATGAACTGAAAAAGTTTACGATCAGTGGGTAGATCTGAGCGATGCCATTGTAGTGAATTTTTGGCTTAAAAGTTGCATACTCATAAACGAAACTAAAGTGTACCATAAAAACCAGGAATACATATATGTATGTATGTACATATATGCGACCAGTGCAACACAAAAATTTTTTTTGAAAACCGGGTTAAAGCAAAAAAATCAGTGTAAAAAAAGTAATTGGTCCGTTATCTTGAACCGTGTTATTTCAAAACCGTGTAAAAAAAACCGTGCAAAAAGAGAATCAAGTGTATACTATCTTATGATACCCTAACTCAGACCGTAGCTGGGTTTTGGAAGGGGTCGGATCAAGGGGTCGACGGGCCCCAATATACAAAATTTTTAATCAATTTTTTTTTGAACTGGAGAATAAATTTTTTCATTTGTTTCTATTTTTTATTCAATTTTTGTTTGTACTGGAGAATAAATGTCACCCGCCCGAGCAACGCCGGGCAATTCAGCTAGTATATGTATGTATATAAATGTACATATGTACATAGTTTCAATAATTTGTATCACACGAGGTCAATTGTCGTTTATCTGGTTATCATTTTCAATTCTTCGATTGTCTTTGAAATGATTGAAAGTAGGATGAAACTTAATTAATTAATGGTGTGATGTTGAAATTAATTTTTGAGTTTAAATGAAATGTAATAAATTGTGCTTTATTTCAAGAAACATATGTATGTACCTATATGTGGTATTGCACAATGGCACACATTGCTGACATAACTTTTTACGCACCCTATATAACGTGTGTAGTACGTGTGTCGTAAAAGTGATTAATAATTCAAGCCATCAATTATAATATATGTGAAAATAATGCGCGGAACGTTGGCCACACCGTGACTACGAATATATGACGGGTCAGTTCTCGTACCTTTATGCAAATACGTCAATAAAATCAGCGCTGAAATAAAATACGGCCGTTTTCAATTTTTCCTAAATGAAACGCTCGTATATTATTCACTCATTCAACGTCGCTCTAATGCGCGTATTACACAATATAAAAATAATAAATAAATAAAATAAAATAATAATAAAAAAAAAAAAAAAAAAAAAACATCCACCGTGCCGTTTTACGACGATGAGTCGTTTCCTTAAACAGAAACTGTCCGAATTAAGACGTATCGTAAAAACAAAGCTCGCCACATAATGATGTTATTTATATTTATTGGCGTATAAATTCAAAACGAGGGAACACACGTATAAATTTCGGCGCCAAATACCGCAAATTTTGCTTATTTAATTTTCGACTCTTGTGCGCGCGCGTCTTAATCGTCGTTTGACCTTATTCATTTAATGGAATGTAATTTTTTGAATACGTAACGACAAAGATGGATTAAATCTTTATTGGGAAGATATTTTAGATTATTCCATTTCAAAGGATTGTAAAATATATTTAATAAACCGACATACAAAAAAAAAAGTAGATAAAGTCAAAGCCATACCTAATTTACTTATTGGAAGTAGTCATTGCAACTATGAAGATTTTTATTGAAAAAAAAAATACGGACGGCATTAAGCTTTTGATTCGGAAATGTAAATTTTCATTTAATTCAATTAAAGCTTCCTGGATACGATTAACTTCTTTTGAATATCAGTAATTTAAGTATAGCTGTGAGATTTGACTTCCGGTAGTAATTGACTCTCTAAATTGTTGACTCAATCTAATTCATTCAATATTGTATGTCGACTCGATGGCTTCAGTCAATTCAATAGTCTTTAGGCTATCATTTTTATTCGAGGATTACAAATAATTAACGAACAAATGAACGTGAGAGAATTGAAGATTTTGACGCATTACAAACTACAGTCACGGCCCACTCTATCAATCGTCAAAGTTGAAAGTAAACAATCATCTAACGATGGACGCGTTCGAGCGAGCGAGTTCATCATAAAACAATATACGAATCGCTTTATTATTTTGTAATGAAGTCGTCTTCATTCACCCGCGGAAATGTTTCAATTTGAAATGCGACACCCACGCGTCGTTTATATAGTCGTTTTACGTAATCGATTTATCGAAATCGAAAAGTTGTCGATACACACAGCGGGCAGTCTCAATGGATCCGCGAAACGTTTCTTTAACGATCCGAGATCGACTGGATTTGAATCTATTTGCGGTCGATTTTAGACCGTTAACACACGAGTGTGACCACACCTGAAGTGAACGCGGACATAAATTTAAACGCAATTTACAATTCAAAATCGACGGGGGTGAGAAAAAAAATCAAGTCATATTTGTTTGCACGATGCGTTATGAATATGTTCCCACGACATTACTCGCTCGCTGCGCTCAAGCTACATACATATGTACAATATTGATCGTATCAATTTACATGCGAAGACTATCGACGATTAGTGAATGGGCATAAATTGTCGCCGAGGCGTATTAGCGTCCAATTAGCATAATTAAATCACTGTATGGTTACCGGATACGTTGTCAGCATAGATATAGAATAACATAGATAGGCCATTGCAAGCAAATTTGCCTGGAGAAAGCCTGGTTTAAAATTTTGCCTGGCTTAAAAGCGCGGGGAAGAGAATTTGTACAAAAAATCGCAGCGGTAAGCAACCCCACTACATACACTAAAGTTCCACATAATTTTATTTTAAACTAGCTGAATTGCCCGGCGTTGCTCGGACGGGTGACATTTATTCTCCAGTACAAACAAAAATTGAATGAAAAATTGAAACAAATGAAAACATTTATTCTCCAGTACAAATTTTTTTTCAGATTAAAAAATTTGAATGGGGCCCCTTTAACCCCATGATCCGACCCCTTCCAAAACCCACCTACGGTCTGACTTGGGGTATCATGAGATAGTATACCAAGTTTGGCGGTTCTAAGTTGAAAGCTGTAGATTTGCGTAGCGGAATCACAAACAAACAAACAAACAAACATTGAATTTTATGTAGTAGATATTGGACACTCCGCGTGCCACTAAATCAAAACTAATAAAACCATATTAAGAACAAAAATATTCGACTATACACACTATATTAAAATATGACACTATAGTAAAACCATCATTAAAAATTACAATATTTAAACATTAATAACTTCCTTAAGGTTCAAATTTTGAAGTAGTTCATTTTTTGAAATTTTTAACTTTATGCATTTCCGAATTTTCTTCAGTGCCAAAAAAACATTCCGCGTGCATCTAGTGGCAAAGGTTGCCGACCGCTATGCGATATTCGAGTCTAGTATAGGCACATCGCGCCGATATTTGAATAATGTTAGAAAAACTATTGATTACTATACTATACTATATTTTGAGTTATAGATCGCAAAAGACAAAAAAAGTTTTTTTAAATCGCAAATATCTCATAAACGAGAGCATATCAACAAAAATCATTATCGGATTCAAATTTAGTGGATTAAACTTTGTAAAGATTGACTAATCTCCGCTCTGGGTTTTAAAAAAACGTGATTTTTTGTTGCTCAGTGTAATTTAAGAAATAATAAATATTCTTATTATGATATGTGACGCCGTCCTCCTTTTTATGTTTTCTTGAGTAATTGTAACAAAATTTCGCTACACAAGGTGGACTTTTCAAAAAAAAATATCAATCGACTTACTCGCTTGCAGTCAAGCAAGCAAATGACCCTGGGTGCATTAGTCGTTCAGTGTGCATTAGATATTTTTCGGACACTTTTCGGGCGCAAAGGCCCATCTATGTTATTCTATATCTACATATGGTTGTCAGCTCTAATCGGATAGCTCGTTCGCGTGTCTGTCTGTCCGCGGAAAGCGACGGTGGAAAAAAGGGGTTCGGATATGTCAAAGTGTATGGTGAAAATATATAGTAGATGGCATTGTTGTGCGATGGTCGTTTTCAGGTATTTATGTGCGACAGTGTTGTTCTGTTGTAGCGCGATGGTTCCCACGGCGAGGCGGTCCCAACGTTGGGTCGACTCTCTCCTCGACTTTGCCGCAAATTCCGTTGTCAGAAAATGGCATAGCGGATGGCATACCGGACCCGAGTAAAACCCGGTCAGATTCCGGACCGCGGTTTTGTCGACCCGCACAAAATCCGTGTCGCCACGCCGTCAAAATGTCCCCATAGTAGTCCCAAAAGGACAACGACGACGGGCGCCGCGGTGAAAAGTCGAGAAAAGCTCTCCAACAACCACCAGCTGATTGGTTGAGTATAAAATGAAACTTTGACTTTTTGATTCTAAAACGACCAATTTCAAAATATGCAGTAATAATAAATCAATGTGGAAATCTTTATTATTTATTTATTTTATATAATATTAGCTAATTAGCTAATGTAACTTACATTTTTATAACGACTACATAAATCTATTACACATTATACACTATACTTATACATAGCTACTATCTCTCACAGAGGTGTCTCCTCACACTTTTCAAGAATGCATCTATGGTCCTAGAAGACTTGACGCACTCAGGGAGGGCATTATACATTAATATACCCCTGTGAAAAACACCACCAGCTGTCTTTATTTTCCTAACTCTACCTACAACTAATTGGTTCTTATTTCTAGTACAATAACTATGGATATAATTATTTCCAATGATATAATTCTTAAAATAATTTGGAAATAACTTATGATCTAACTTATAAACAAAAGACAATGTGCTTAACTTTAAACAATTTCTAATACTCACCCATCCCAATTCATCTAACATATGTACTTCTAATACTTTTTAGCCTACCAACATTCGAAATACCTCTCATAGCTCTATTTTATCTAAATCTTGGCCACTGAACATATTAAGTACAGTGGCAGAATAAACCAGGTATGGCAAAAGGTTTCCAGGTTTGGGGAAAGCTTGTATCTCAAATATTTGCAATAATGTATTTGCTATTCAATGTATTTGTGAGAAGTCACCTGGAGTTGGCTAGTAGTAGTCTTGAGAAATCTGCATCCACTTGACTCCACACATTCTTCTCAATTCATCAGCCCATCGTCCACTCGGTCTACCTTGATTTCTTTCACATCCTCTCGGATACCATTCCAGTATTTCTCGCGTCCATTGCCATCCATTCTTCTCGCTATGTGTTCACATCAACCTTTTCACACGTTCCGCTATATCTGCCACTTTCGTCGTGCTTCTTATCCATGTGTTCCTCTTGCGATCTCTTCTCGTTATACCGAGCATACATCTGTCTATGCTTCACCGTGTGCACTGGATCTTGCGTAACATTCTTGAATTTAGCATCCACGTTTCACATCCATACGTCATAACTGGCAGTACGCATTTGTCGTATAGCTGAATGTTGGATTTAAAAACAATGTTCATTCTTCCAAAAGCACTCCATCCCAGTTTCATTCTTCGTTTTATTTCTTCTTCTTTAGAACCAGTCATATTCATCAATTGCTCTAGGTATAAATAACTATCAACTACATATATCTAATTATAGTTTTATTAAAATAATTTTTTATATACTTAAATTGTTTTCTTGCGCTTTAATTTCTAGCCATTCAAATCCCATTGGTCAAAACACAACAGATAGTATCGCTATCAATATTTTAACCTTTAGGTAAGTCGTAACAAAACGGATTTTTTACATATGAAAGGTTCACGGTTTAGCCTCGAAGGGTAATTTTTGAGAAAAAATTAAGTAAGTATGCACCTTTATAGCATAAGCTGAGAGCAATAAGTTTTACATGTACAATGTAAGATAAGCACAAAGTTTCCTCATCTGAAAATCACTAAAAGTTATCCATTAGTAAAATCTTCGTTTTAGTTAGTTATGTATGTATATATATATTTTAATTTGAATACATCAAGGTGGTAATTTTCAGAAAGCATACTATTTTCTGTATTTATTTATTGAGGAAAATCAAACTGATTCTAAAACAATTTGTTAATCTATATCTGCATAGGTATATCATGCTTCTAGGATTTAGAATTTAAAGTACATTTCTTGTGAAGGTATCCTAAACTTTGTCTGTCAATATTTGAAATAATAATTTTAACGGTTTGAATAATAAATTGGGATGTGGAATTTAATTTAAAATACGTGCCGAATTCTCGAGGGGAATTTCAGAAGTATACATTCGTTGTCGTGTATACTTGTATACCACCCCGTCGTCTAGGAAGGCGCCGGAAGGCACCTGAAATTCCATTCATCGTCGAGAATGCCATCGCAAAGACATTTCAAGTATGTTGCGAAAATTTCTGGAAACACCGGTAGCTCCCGCATTTCACCGGGGAACTCCCCTTCCCCCTACCCGACCGCGAATTTCCCCCTCGGAAAGTATTCAAAACATTTTTTTTTCAAATTCATATTAAAAATACCCGTCTACCTTTACGATCCCAAGAAGGGAGGGTATACGGACAAATTTTACACGAATTCACACGAGATCCGAATCGAACGTACATACATTGACACTTTTTTTTTTCAGTCTGCCAAAAACTAAGGCTTGTATGTTTTATTTCGGAGGATCGTGCCTGTTTGACATACATTTGGATGCTGGTGGCATCTTGCACAACAATGTCCGTTGACGCATTCTCTGTCAACACACACGCGATAAGATCTGTATGTCGTCAGATTTAGTTTCTCACCAAAAAATATAACATAAAGTGTAGAATCTCATCGCCGTATTTCGTGACTGTACGAAAATCGTCGACGCACAAATAAATTTTACAATTTGACAGTAATCAATGCATTAATACGGCATTAACTCCGTGTTGCCGAAGAATTCTTTTCCATGTGCGGGTGCATTCCTAGAACGACGACGCGATTGGAAAAAAGAGGAGTTGATCGAAATTAAAATCGAATAAGTTCGCGTCATCGGGAGCGGAACGACGATGACGACGATGATGTTATCCTTTGTGCGAGTCTAACCCTTTAGACGTTTTGAATGGGCCATCTCGAGCTTTCATCAGCGCCCTGCTTGGCCTTTTTAAGCATTCAACCGATTTAATGACCGGTGCGTGTATGTATACATACAGTGTGACGGTGTGTTGGTAATGAGCCGAAGTGGGGGCGGTCGCCACCTTGATAAAATGACCAAAACCGCAATGATTTGTAGAGGAATTCTTCATTTCATGCCTATTATGTCCTGCATGACTTTATAAGAATGTCCTGGTTAGGGCAGCTGCACCGTTTTCACAGATGCGCCGAACGATATCATTAAAATATTAAAATATTACACAATAACAATTCATCGAACTACTATATACATACATACATCTTTCGGTTATGCAGGAGCTTACACGAGTTACCCTATGGTTTTTTTTTTTAATTTCATTTAAAGATTAGCACCTCGCATAAACTCCGCAAAGATAGGTGATAGTATAATAGTATTGTAAACCAAGCAACTCAGTGGTAAGTTACTAGATTTCAAAAGTCATCACCAACTGACGATCAGAGCCAACTAACATGCAAATTAAAATATCCTAATCATCGGCTTAAATTTTATAACATAATAATTAAAACAATCAAAATTTGCAACCCAGTAAGGAGACACATGTAAATTTTCAAACTTAATCTGTCAGTTAACTTTTGGAAGACCTTATACTGTCCATTATAATTATATTATATTACGAGTGTATGCCAGTTAAAAAAATAACGGTTGTATAAATCTGAAATAAATTCGGCCGCCTAATTTTAAATAAAAAATAAACAAAAGAACGTTGAAATTTCAATTTTGCTTTGATTATAATATTAACGCCGTTTCTGTCAAGCAATTTACTACATTCCTATCTAGTGCATAAGGAAGAAAGTTGATTAAACGGAATTATATTGACACCGTTTTTGTCAATCAATTTACTATCTACAAGAAAGTTGCTTAAATGGAGGAAAACTTGAATTTTTGATTTTTACTTACAGATAGAATATGTACATTCTTCCAATTTTATATACCTACTAGTGTAAGCCCGTTGAATATCAACGGACGTGTTATTTGACGTAATTGATTACGTAACAATTTAGCAAAGTCGTGAACCTACTAAGGATTAATATTTTCAAATTATAGGAGGCCTCCCATTAGCACTAGCTTACCCAACCTGGTGATCACGGGTTCAAATCCCACTCGCGACGTTCGCGTTTTTTCAATTAAGTTTTTTTATTTTTTTTATTAAACTTTTATTTATCCATATAATGTTCATAATACTTTTTATTTACTAAAAAACGTATCCTAATGGTTCCTGGTCAAGTGGCCATTATCCATTTTACAATAAATGTGTGTTAGTAGTAATAGGAAAATAATCTTACTTTATCGTTAGTGTTTGTTTTTACAGTAGGAAAATTTAAGCTAAAAAACCTATTTACAAATTTTATTTTTATTTTTAAATACAATACATAATAAATAGGGTATGCATGCAGATACATTAAATTCTTATTTCTAGCGACTTACTGTAAACGGAGGTTTAAAACAGATTATGTTTCGGGAGCCTATGTTTATACCTGAATGGTAATGACACACTATCGTAATCACCGAGACTTTTTACTAATTTGTTAGCGTGGTTATTGGTAGTTTTGGTAAAAACTTCGTGGTTAATTTGTTAGTAATATCAGTTACAAGTGGGATGTTGTTTCGCGAGTGAAGCGTTTTGAGGTTAGTATACATGGGGGTGTTATATATGATTTTGATGGCTTTGTTTTGCACGATTTGCAGTTTAGTATGGTTAGTGGTGGAGGCATTGTTCCAAATTGTTCCAACATTGTTTCAGCCGAGGCAAGCGTTATCAGCAGACAGACAGACAGACGGAATTGGGCTATTATATACATATATGTATATATATAATATGGACAGATACATATATCAAATCTTTCACTAAAGAAAATGCAGTGAATTCTTAAATAATTTTTAAATCGTACGAATTTTGACTAATTTTCAAGTAACGGATATTTAATACTAATGATAATATTCTGGTTTAGCACCTCTGTTTAGCGGTAGCGGCTATCGGGCGGGTCCGAGTTCTCATCAAAAGGGATTCGAGAGTATTTACACCACGTCCGCGGAGCATCGTCGTCGTCGTCGTGGGCCTCCCCCCCGCCAATGATGACTCTCGTGTAATTTATTACACGGATTATTGTTATTAAAATCGTATTTATATAACCACTCAGTGTTGATAATATAATAACGTAATAATTTCCTTTGTGCGTGAAGGAGAGACGATGACTGGGTGGATTTTGGGGGCGAGCATTAACACGCGGCGGCCACTTTGTAATTGTGAGACCACACTACCAGCTCGGTTCCGATACGAATTATTCACGAATGATTCACGTGTGATGGATCGATATCGAATTCCTACACCGAGAAGTCAATTCGATGTTGAGAACAATTTCCACGCATGAAAATGTGCTGGGTTTCACAGTTCGCCGCTCGTCGATGTCTCCGAAGAAAAGCATTGTGTGATTTTCCTCGAGAGAAAATCACACGCGCACTGAGCTTTCCAGCGACGATACAGCGATTAAGTTCGACATTTTGGCAAAGGAAATGAGTCCGATACATGTTGAACGTGCTTTCACTGTGTTGGAGGCGAATGTATGACCATTGAGTGGGTCGATTAGGGCACCTTTTGCGCGATCGCCTAATAATAGGCCATTGTGTAATGAACGGCCCCTAGGCTCGAGTCACGAGCGCGCAATGGTGTATATATGATGAGCAAATTCACTATATAAAAAAAAAAAAATGAAAAGAAATTGTACTGTATTGCAAATTCATTTGAGACGTATTAGCAAATATAGCGGACTCAATAAATCACCAAGACTTAAAATTTAATGATAGAATAAAGAAATTTATAGAAAATCGTACAAGATGTCACACACACACTTACCGCACGCCACGCCACACACGTACTCTGACGAAATATTAAACGCATGAATTTCTATGGTTTTGTATGGCGTAGATACACACTTGTAACACCCCACCCCACGTCACAATTCATAGCAACGGCGTCACGTCAATTTTACAATTAAATACTAAAACGTTATAAAGATTTAGATATTACATATACCTATAGCCTGTAATATAATATATGGCCTGTCTGTCCATCGGGAACACTTGACACGCTTATAATGCTTTCATTGAAATACCATTTGATCATCTACTGGTAAGACTCTGCTAATAGTATATAACTCGAAGCAAATGTATTAGCAATTAATTTTATTATAACAAGTTGTCATTGAGAAAACGAAATAAAAATAATCTCAAGGTCGAATTTTAGCAAAATAGTATGACTTAAGAGAAAACAATACTTTATTTTTCATGTACATATGTATTGTTTTATATGTGGATCAGTAATAACAGTATGTCATAAATAAAAGGTACAGCTTGAAAAGATATTATTAAATTAATTAGTTCAAAGTTATGTCTTGCTAATTTCCATGTAACGAATATAAACTTTGATTTTAATTTGAAGAAAAAAAAAAATGATTATAATAAAATTTACATTTATTTGAAAACTAGTTATTGAATAATTAATTAGTCAGTGTAAATATAATTATGATTCAGTCTACAAATGTCATGTACAATTACAGTACACATATTATTAGCGATAATTTTCCGAATATAATAATTGGTACGAGCGAAATTTCGGCGTCCGCCCCTGGCAGCGCGAAAGCGAGACGGAAAACGACCGCAAATCGAGTGCTAGAGCGAGAGACAGATAGCACGAGGCGACTGCGACCACCCAAGAAACACCTCTGCACAGTAATATAATTATTATTTGCGGGGCATTTATTGGTTATTATTATTCGTGTCGGTGTTCGGCTCGCTTAAATAACCGATTGCGGTCGGTCACGTGTGCCCTGCCTATTTTGTGTCTCGTTTTTACGCACACCCACTCCATCCCTTTACAATTATTGTAATTTTTGTGAACCCGAACAGATTAAGACATCGATATCGACATAATGATTTTGATTTCGTACCAGCGTACATATATTTAAATAAATATATTCGTGGTTAAAAAATGTGTCGAGATTGTGGTATCGATATGTTTATACGCACAATTTGGAGAGACCTCCCGTTAGCTTGTGTTGAAAACGTTATTCGTAATAATACGAAAACATATACAATATTTATTTTTATAATGATCGTTCATGGTCGAACGTGTGACATCTCGATGAATAAACAATTTTTAAGCCGTATAAAATGAATATTAATATTTGAGTTTATAGACGCCAATTACTATTAAGAGATTATTAATTTTTCCGGAGATGACGAAAACCAGTTTTCACCGCAACAGATGTACATAAAATAATCTAGTAAAATGAACAAAAAAAAACTTAAAAAGTTTGCATTTCTCGGAAACGGTAACGCATTTAGCTAATTGTCTTAAAATTATCAGATGAATCATCGAAAAATATTCACCCTAATAAAATTGTGCAAAATGACACTTTAATGCAAAATTTTCGCATTCTTCACATTAAAATATAACCATACAAGTTATAACAAGATTTTGGAATAAACTTTTGATTTAAAGTTTTGGTAACTATTCAAGCATTGTACATATATATTAATAATCAATAAAATAAATTATTACATTCTAGAGTTTGTATTATTTAATGATGTCATGTTCATTTAGGTTAAATTAGGTAAGGTTAGGTTATTCTAAGACCAATTCTATGGATTTTAATAGAAAACACTGTAACAAACTTCACACTGCGTTTGAGATAAAACACAAACCATTTTTATAAAGCTGCGTCGAAAATCACCCAGGAAAATGATCGGAAAATTTTATCTACAATTTTTAAGTATTTTTGGATCTACGACAAATTTTCCACCTCTATGTCATGTTCTCTACGGTTAGGTTAAGTTAAAATGAACACTATATAAATTGACTTTCGAACATAAGTCGCACGCACTTTTGCACTCATCTCAAACAACCGCAGCGATCATTAACAATTTTAAGCCAACGTATTGCATTTCATTCAACGAGCGCTAATTAAACAAATCTATACCATCGTCGCTTTTGTCAATAATAATTTCATTATATAAGTAAATACATACATATGTAGTATAAATAAAATGGTATGATCTTAGAAGACAACTATGGATTTTAATAGAAAAGACTGTAACACAAACTTGACACTGAGTTTGAGGTCAACAACAAAGCATTGTTACAAAGCGTCACCGAAAATTATCGGAAAACTCTATACAAACATTTTAAGCACGTAAACGATCTTCATATTCACGGCAATGTATTGCCGGTAATATTACTGCAATATGGTGATGTGGGCCGAAAATATAGTCGTGTTTCCCGACACTATTGTTGCACTATTGCTGGTATGGCAGTGTGTTGGCGAGTATTTTTGACACATTACCGATGATATCGCTCGGTATACGAAAATACACGGCAATATATGAATGTTTCTTTCCGGTCTCTGTTACACTCGCATACACGACACCACACGAGTGTTGACTTTCAACTAATCTGGGCCATAATATTATATTTAGTGCGAATCCACTTCAGATCGCCATTTTCCTCTCACACTCGAGATTTGTGTTGAAAAACTTTATTTTATGTTTAACTAATTGTTAATTTGTTATTTTATATTCCATATTATCTCTTACTTTTATTATACTTAATACATTTAATTGTTTGTATGTAATAATTTGGCTGTGATGACGAATTAGGGTAACCTGTAACATCACAGTATATATTTTTTTTAAATAAATAAAATAATAAAACAGCAACTACATACTTGCCGGCAATCATTGAGCCACACATCACTGCGACACTTATTGCGAAAATGTTTGCTGGATGGTTGACGAGCAATATTGCTGAAAAATGTCGATCGTTTACAGGGCACCTTAAGGTTGCATCTACGATGAATTTTTCACCCGTAGGTACATAAGTCGCGACAGAAAATCCATCAAATATAAACTGTGGTTGAATTTTCTCACCAATTAGCGCGACGAACGCGTATTTCTCTACCGATTTTCGTCGATCCCACGCACGCGCGTTAATTACACAATATTCGATTCACACGTCTCAATTATACGATCACACGCCCACGCGTCCCTTGCACGAAATATAATAATAAAAAAAAAAACACACACATACATACACACACCGAAATATAATAAATGGTGAGCCTTCAATAGCGTCAATATCCCCAAGAGAGAGACCACCCACTCCCCGATTGCGATGGACGCGTCGCTTCTCGCCACTCTCTCGGTCTCGTTCGGAGCTTTTTTTATATGTCTATATTGGTTAAACCAATTTTTTGGAAGATGCCCGACGGGGGTATATATTCAGGGACGTAATAATCGGAACCCGGGGGGACCGTAACTTCACACCTCTCCGCGTTGGAAATTGGCCCTGATTACAGGCCGCGGCTCGCCGGTTTGTTATTTCTATCCCCCGCCACCCTCGTGAGTCGTTTACCGGCTCGCCAGGGCCGCTTTAGGCCTTTTTTTTCGCCGTCCGTCCGTCCGTCCGTTCCTACGGTGTGATGGACAGATATTTCGGTTTGGCTAATTGAATCATTAAGCCGGAATTCGAGGGAATGCCGCTACCTTCCTCCACACGCCCGAATTGAGGATTCCACCAATCGACGGTGCCGGATCATAATCGATCGCGTGATTCTGTCAATAATACATATATACATATGTATGTGTGTGTGTGTGTGTGTGTGTGTATAATGGTTTTTTTTTTTTTTTTTCGGTACCGTAAGATTGATGAACTCTATCGGCTGTGAGCTTGGATTGAAATGATTGAATTAATTTTTGTCTGTTAAAAAAATTTGACGTATCAAACATACACCACTTAATCAATATTAAATTTTTATATTAAGACGAGGAATGGAAAATATGTGAAATTTAATAGTCGACCAGCTATTTTACGCATTGAGCTTAGAATTTCCATTGATGGATGATGATTTGACTTATTACACAAAAGTGACATTTTTAAGCTATTCAATAATTTTACATCATTTAATAACATTACTTTTATCTCTGTTTTTTAGTAAAGAAAATTGCGAATTTTCACTTACATACTATAATAAATTATTATATATATAATAGCCCAATTCCGTCTGTCCGTCAGTTGATAACGCTCGCCTCGGTAAACGAAAAACACGAACGTCGCGAGTGGGATTTAAAACCGTGAGGTTGGGTGAGTTAACGCTGACGCGTTCATCCAACACCGGTGATTGGAGGCCTCCTATAATTTGAAAATATAATTCATTAGTAGGTTCGCGACTTTGCTAAATTTTTACGTAATCAATTACGTCAAACACGTCCGTCGATATTCAACGGGCTCACATTAGTAATAAATAAAAGCCCAGGAATCTGTGTCCGTCGCGCTCTCATTTACTTCAACGAAAGGTGAAACACGCAACTCAACTTTATACGGGTGGCACATGCGCCTATCGTCACCCAGAAGAAATTGGTATGTTAGGGAGAATAGTACCTACATAGTAGAGAAAAAGATATTAAGATAAATCCTAACAAATCTTTGAAAGTAAAAAGGGGGTGAAAAAAAAAGTAAAAAAAGGTGATTTTGTCTAGGTTTTTTGAATGCTCAATGGGTTGGATGTACATTCATAACCTTACTAATGTACACAACACTCATGACACGGTAACTACTCACTAGTACCTACATACGTATCATACATAGCTTGACTCACAATTTAAAATACTATTGATATGTAGCTAAACTTTGACGATTTCATATTCATATTCGACTGAATTTATATTTATTACAAAATAATAATAGTTTTTATTTCAGATGGCAAGGACGGTAGTGCAATTCTTACCGTCCTTATACATGTTATACATAATAGATAAAATAATAAATTCAACGATATTTTTAATAGTGTATTTGGTTTTTAAACTCTATTTTAATATTTTAATTCAAATCAACTATGTTTTGAATGCATTCAATTGAAGGGTATATATGTACGTGTCCATTAGAGAAGGTTAACATCGATTGCTGGCTTATCGGCCGGTGAAACCGTCGATCGCCTATCCACGAAACAGTAACTGCGACTCGGTCCACGTTAGATTTGACGATGATGGCCGGACAAAAGGCCAATCTGGTAACATTTCTCCACAAATGAAAATTTGTTAACTCACCGCCGGTAATGCACGACGATTGGCCCCGGCTTTGTCCATCGAAATGGCTAAGCGCGCACGCGGCTTAGAACAATGAACAGCGCGGATTCCACATTGTCAGGTGATTGAAACACTCCACCATTGTGATGCGAGATGATCTCCCCAATTCCGATCCGTGGGACACGAATATGTGCGTACCGATTTACCACTTAACAGCCTCGACACGTTCCACGATCGCGACCTTCGTAGAAAGTGGTTGAAAACCACCACATCACCACAATGCGATACATAATGGTACAAAATCACTCTTCTATCCATAAGATAAGGACTAGGAAAAGTATCTAACCACCAAACCAGAATAGATATTACGCCATTTTCATATATTTAATTTATTTTTTTCATTCATAATGGAGAGCATCAAATAAACTTATTGTATTATTGTATGATTGATAACATCAGGAGGGAGATTTCCTTCGCTCCTGAACTCTTTCTTGATATTCCTAGGATGCCTGTTTGTTGCATCGCGCTATGGTATTCTGTACTAGAGCGATAGTCTCTAGAGTGAAGGTCTGGGGTTCGATCTCCGCATGTCAAAATGATTTTCTCGACAGTTTTTTCAAACTTAATTATTGTCATTGGCAAGTTCTGGACATTACTAAATCCAAATTAACCCGTTAGAATTTGTTTCCATTATTTATATGTTAACCTATTATTGAGATTACTCAAATACATTAACGATATCACAACACAACATCGTTTGATAACAATTAAGATTTTACACTTTTTTTTTTAAAATTCTAAATCTTAAGAAATACGATCCACCTGAGAATATTTCGTGTTGCTATAACATATTAAGTAATCCGCTATATATTAATTAGGAATATATGAAATATGAATTTTATTTCCATAGTACACACATAGAAGCATGGAAAGATGTGTGCTTGGTATAACAAGAATAGATGGTAAGAGGAAAACATGGGTAAGAATCATGACCAATGTGATAGATATAGCAGAACGTGTGAAAAAGTTGAAGTGGATGGTAGATAGACGAGATAAATACTGGAATGATATCCAAATTGCTCAACACAGACTGGAATGGAAGAGGATTGGAGATGGCGTCATCCGACAGTGAATGGTGAACGGCTGAAAATGATTATGATGATGAGAACAAATAGGCTGAGAAAAGAGTGGATCAACTTGTGTAAAAATGTCAATGATGAGTTTTGAACTTCATCCACTTGTGATATTTTATAAATTTATGTCATTTACTGAATCCTTGAGTTCTCGGACATGTTGGTAAACTCTAACCCTCACGCTTTCGGCAGTGGAGCGTTTTGCATTGGATCAGTTGGCTTGGCGCCACCCTGTACATTGTACAAACGCGCGGGAGTGAAATACATACATACATATATAAGATAATAAAATCATCAAAAAAAAAAAAGTGGCATGTCGACGATGTCGAGGCAAAAAATAAGAAGGAAATCAATGAAATATCGGCGCGATGGTATTTCAAGAAGATACGACAATGCGGTCACGACGCGCTGGTGCGACGGTAATGACGATGACCAGCTGGGCCGATGACAGGGGCTCCAGATGTGGCCCTGCGGGGGCTCCAGGGGCCCCCGGGGGCTCAGCTCTCTCTCTCTGTGGGGTCACTCGGTGATTTGGCGGAATGATGGGCCCCTGATCCCGCGGGTCAGCGCACACCATGGGATACTAGATCCCGGACCGTGATTACGCGCTATTGATTCTGATTAATACACACACACACGCACACATACATATACGTACGATCAAAATACAGCGTGTTCAAAAATTGCCTAAAATGTGTGGCATTCTTCGTAGAATTGTCATTGTAAAAATTTATACTTTTGCCATAGACTTTCATATCACAAAAATTTTTTTTTTATAATTTTTGACATGATGGACCAAATACTCCGTTGTATAAAAAATATGCACTTTTTACTTTATCATGATCGGATAAAGTATTGTGATCGTGCAAAAACTTGACTTTGGGACTTTCCCCCGATCACGTTTTCGTGATTTCTGGAAAATGTCTGTATGGCTGTGTGTCTGTGGACCAGTGTGTAAAATCGCTAATGACTGATAAACCGTTTATCCTATTACGCCGAAACTTCATATTTATATGTTTTTTGCCGGCCCTTACAATCGATAAGGCTTTCAAAAATTTTCGTCAACCGGAAGTGGTACTTACCTTGGAAAGTCACCTAATTTTTGTGTAATCTTTGAAAGGTCTTTACAGCAAAACTATGATAAACATTAACCTGAAATTTTGCATATACATATAGAATGTGTCTTTATCATCAAAAAATAAATTATTTTATGCAAAATTTTGTCGATAATCTATTTTATATTAACATATATGTACATACATATGTACATAAAATATCGGAATGAACATAGTTTTTAAATCCAACGACCCGCTTTGCTTAAAAAAAAAGGCGAACTGCCAGTTATGACGTATGGATGTGCAACGTGGATGCTAATTTCAAGAATGTTACGTAGGATCCAGTGCACACAGAGAAGCATGGAAAGATGTATGTATGGTATAACAAGAATAGATCGTAAGAGGAATATATGGGTAAGAAGTATGACCAAAGTGGCAGATATAGCAGAACGAGTGAAAAAGTTGAAGTGGCAATGGGCACATAACGAGAAGAATGGATGACGATGGACGCTAAAAATACTGGAATGGTATCCGAGAGGATGGGCTGATGAATTGAGAAGAATGTGTGGAGTCAAGTGGATTCAGATTGCTCAAGAAAGACAGGAATGGAAGACGATCTGAGAGGCCTTCGTCCAGCAGTGGATGGTGAAAGGCTGAAAATGGTGATGATGATGTAAAATATGATAATTCTTATATTAATATTTTCATACATGTACATAATTTAGTAGCGCCCTGTATACATATATACAAGCTTTCGGTCTCGTAATACAACTTCATCGAAACAATGCCGGAGCCGAATTAGATTCTATATCGATTACTCAAAGCTATTTTCTCGTACTGAATGCGAGATAAATACCGTAAATATCACTACGTACATAACGACGAAATAAACTACAAACATACACATTAAATCAATTAGTGTATAATATAATTGTCATGCATAATCGATTTACAATCCGAGACGTCTCTATGTATATGACGCGATTATGACAACTCGTAACGTTTACGACGATCGAATCGATGTTAAAACTTTTATTAGAACTACCTATCAATGTATCTGGTGTTGAAAATTGATTTTATTATATGTATACCTACCCGTGCGTACGATATTTATTATATATAGACGATTTCATTGACAGGCACTGTCAATCACCTAGAAATATATGTGGATGCTTAGCCGCCGTATAAGGAGGTTAAAATGAGATTAAAAGCTCGTAAAACGTTCAAATACAAATGTCACGTGAACGTAGTAATTAGTTCAATAAATTACGGAACCGCGGCCTATTAATATTTCATTGACTTTTTGTATATTTTAACGACGCACTTAAAAACGCCACGTAGTAGATGAGAGAGCGACCGGTTCGTTTTGTGCTACGCTCACCTCAAACATAATATATCAATTAGAAATATAAATGATACATAAAACATAGGTTTTAATGAATACCAATAAAACGTATACGTGTGTGTGTAAGATGGTATTTTATCGGCGATAAGAGCGAATTTCGTACCGGTTGATATATGAACTGTTTCGCTGTTCGAAAACTCGATCGAGAGAACTCCGAACGTTCGATGCGTGATTAATTTGCGGTCTAATTGAATTATTTATATGTGTTTGTTTGTTGAAAAAAATATATAAATTATATTGGGTGGAAAATCTTTATAAGCATACGGCTAATTATATAAGCTGCGATAAAAATTAGAATTTTCTATTGTTAATTAATTATTAATCGGCGTATTATGCGCGTCGTTATTGTTCAAATGTAAGAAGATGCATAAATCAAAAATTTTTATTGGATATTTTGTCAATAAAAAAAATTTCGTGTTTTATCGTCGGATTGTCCGATGAGAATGCGAATAAATATGTAAATTATTTTTTGGAATTATACATATAATAAAATTAATACATTATATAAACGTGAAAGTGACAGTTGCCGAAAAAGAATGATTGCGTTATTTATTAAATTTCAACGAAAGTGATTTTTTTTTTATAAGGAAAATTTTCCTTTTCAGCTCTACGAATATTGTATTTTTATCTCATTTATTTATTTTTTCCACAATTTGTTGATTCAAAAACATTAATGCTTTTTTATAGGAGAAATAATTGTTTTATAGCTATCTACATACATTAAAAGACATATAAATCATTTTCTATGATACAATTTATAAAATCATTATTATTATTGTACAAAAACGAGTTGGCACTTATGTAATAGAATCAAAATTGAATTGCCGAAAAGCAACTAATTAATCGGTCAGTATTTTAATCAATAAACGATCAGAAACTGATCAAGAAAACGGTCCGCATTATATTTAGAAAACGGTAAAAAATATATTTTTCGTAAGTAACTTTTTACAAACGTCAGTAAATAACAATTTTACAGTTTCGTATTAATTACTGACCTTTTAATATATTCACTGATCACTTAAGTACCTACTGACCTTTATAAAACTTACTCATTTATTAAAATTACTCACCACTTGTTTAAAATAACTGAACGAAAATCGGAAAAATTACTGAAACAATAAATACAGGCCTTGTAGAAATTTCTAACTCTCCAATCCTCTTCCATTCCTATCTGTCTTGAGAAATCTGCATCCACTTGACTCCACCCATTCTTCTCAATTCATCAGCCCATCTTCCACTCGGTTTACCTTGTATTCCTCTTACGATCTCTTCTTGTTATACCAAGCATATTATGGAAATAAAATTCACAATTCTTATATTCTATGTGTCCACTTCAGCTTTTATATCTGGCACTTTGATCATACATACTTCTTATCCATGTATTCCTCTTACGATCTCTTCTTGTTATATCAAGCATACATCTTTCCACGCTTCTCCGTGTGCAGAGGACTATTTAGCGACACAATATTACAGACAGCCGCATTCAATACAAAATTAATATTCATAATAGCGTCGAATATTATAATGCACGAAATAAACGATAGCACGTGCAACGTTCATTATGAAAACACATTGACTAATCGAATATCGCTGCAATTATACATAAATGCGGATAAATTAACAATTAACAAAAAAAATCATTTTCGAATACGTTAACGACCGCAAATTACCAATGTCGCGTTTACATAGAACGATTATTATGACTAACACACACACACACACACACACGCGATTCGAAAACGACCTTGATTGGCAAAAAACATAGATTCGCTCGCCCACGCAAGTTCGTACCTGCGACAGATGGAATCGTTCTCGGAACAGATCCATCCATTGCGACGATGAGTCGTAATTATTATGTATGTATGTCCGACGTGGTCTCTGGTCTGAGAAGGCTCTCGAGGTGTCCGGTAATTAACCAGATATGGACCATTGTTCGCGGATGACGCACGCCCCTCTGGCAGTCTACGAGACGTGGTAAAAATGGGCGGTTCGCGACCGTTGCGAAAAATGAAAATGAACAAAGATAAAAATAAAATGAAAATCGCTAATTTACGGTCGCCGTGTGTATTAAAATTTGCTCAAACATACGCTTTGACCTTCGCATGATCCGTCCGCGAGGACGATGCTTTACCGCAAGCGAATTTTTTATGCTCGTGTCGAGAGTGACGTTCAGACTATAAAATATAAACACATTGCGGAAATCTTAGGTTTCCGATAAAATAAAATATGATGCATCTATAAAAAACTATCAACGTTTAGTACCTACTTAAATTTAATTTTATTTAAAACCACAGCGATTGCTCGATAGTACATAGAGCCTGGGACTAATGAACAAAAGGTTTGGGGTTCGAATTCAGATGGGTTTGAAATATGTAGTTTTCAAACCGTAGTTATGACTGTTGGTAATATCCAAATATTAATTATAATCACCAGTTTATGTATGAACTTTTGAGATGGTTCCAAACAACATTGTTATCACCTAACCTAAACTTTACCAAACAACCTAATTTTCTTTCTTTTTTTTCTCCAGAAAAAACACGGGAAAGTATTTATTTTTCTGTAATTAAAGATTATATTCTTATTAGTGAACCTTTTTTCAAACATTTCAGTCTTTTCATAGTTTTTAGAATCAGAGCGTTCTATTATCTTACATTATTTTCTTGGTATAATCTCACTCTCTTCTGATATCAGTAATAATGTTTAAGCTCATGGTAATATTTCTTTGGTATAATCTTACTCTCTTCTAATATCAGTCATAATGTTTAAGCTCATGGTATGTACATATGTATATTATGTATGTGTGTATTATAGAAATTCAATTGAAGAAAAAATAATCGCATGAATACACCTACACAGTTCCAAAATTTTACTTATAATAATCTACTAGTGACGGTATACCTACATTTAAAAATTTATAACGAAATGTTGAAAATTATGTATATTTCACATAAAATACTTTAAACTAGGTTGTACGATATTATTTTAGAATAAAGCAATGTTCCGAAGTAACATCGTACTCTCAAACGTTTTCCAATAAAAGGGTATATCATCATCATCATTTTCAGCCGTTCACCATCCATTGCTGGATGAAGTCCTCTCCAATCCTCTTCCATTCCTGTCTGTCTTGAGCAATCTGCATCCACTTGACTCCACACATTCTTCTCAATTCATCAGCCCATCTTCCACTCGGTCTACCTTGCTTTCTTTCACATCCTCTCGGATACCATTCCAGTACTTCTCGCGTCCATCTGCCATCCATTCTTCTTAAGGGTATACATATATATATATAATGTTTAAATAGCTAATTAGTTTGACTCATGACAATTGATCAATCTGGATGCGCCCATTCACTTGATTAAACTTTACTTAACCTGAATGAACAATAAAATGATGTCAAAAAAAAGTTAAACAGCTACATATGAAATCAAGTGTACGTATTAAAACAATATTTGATTAAATCCGTTTTATACGAATCCTCATCACAACTTTGACCTTAATCGTCCACATATGCATACGTTGCAGCATTTTTGATCTGGATGTGCGAGGAGGTCCATGATTTACAATGGTCATGTCTTAATGAGCGGCTCGACCACCACAAATCACCGGGGCATCCCCGGCCCACCTGGATACCAACAATAAATAATTACCCTCTTGATATATTCATTAGCCGGAGCCGATTACCTTGCGGGCCCGTACGTTGCGTGCCACTTGGCGGCCACAAACCGACCGTTCACAGACAGACAAATGTCAACTTTGACACGTAATTCGACGCATTGAACCCCCAGCTTGACGATCCCCAACCTGGCCGTCTCGTAACGGTTAATTTGAGTTGAATTTTTTCGGATTTTTAGAGCGGTACCGAAAACTCGGTAGTCGTTCTGTCTATACTAGGGGATGGTTTTATTTGTTTATTTATTCTAGTTTCGTGGGTCGTCGTTATTAATTAAGCGTTTTAACGACTCTGACATTTGCATATTTATTAGTGCAATAATTAATTAGTGTTAAATTAACACCGGCAAATTTAATTGTTTTGACATTTAATAATGCTCGGCCAGTGTAAAAATTTACGACGCTACCCGGCCACGATAAATATTACGCGACGACCGATTCGTATCTTGAACCGCAAAAAAAAAAAAAAAAAAAAGTAAAACGGATCAATTCTAACCAATTTATGCATTCGTTCTGCAAATGTGATTCAATAAAAAAAACCTAAACGTTGAAAAAAACAGACTTTTAAATTTTGGGTGCCGAAATTAAAATTCAAACGATTCTATTGACCCGCAATTATAATCGATTTCGATAAAATCGACGATTTCATCGTTTTTATTTATTTTAAATACAATGTTGTCGATTGTGGCGTGTGGTAAAATCTACATATTATATTGTACATGTTATACGTTTTTGAAAAACAAGTGTAAGGCTAAATCAGGCTGTCACGTATTGCCCAGTTTATATGAAACGCAAGTTTCAATTTGACCCACAAGATATTTCATTTTCCTTTTATTTATTTTATTGTCGATCGTGACCGAACAAACGTACATCTATCTACTAGCAATGTAGATTTTCACATTAAACGTTTTCAATGAAATAATACTGTATATTTAAATGCGAGATGGATTTATATATCCGCAATACGGCAGAGCATTGCCTCCTCTTACTGTTTATATGCACAAACATTTAGTTATATTTAATCAAAACATATGTACATAAATGTGTTGTGTTTGATTGATTGACTATACCCAAAGCATGACATTTTTAATGACAAGTCGCGTCAACTAATCCTTTTATGATAATTCAATTAATAATGAATGAATCACGGTCAAAATTTTCCATATTTTTACACGTGATGAGTTTCGTCAAATTTATACACACTGTGCAATGTTATGAATCATTTCAAGAGAATGAACGATGACTCATATTAAACGATCTAAATGTATCAAATTCGAATGGGGTATCTTAGATCGAAGCAATAAGTGATGATGGAGTGAATGAGTAGTTCTTGGCGAGTACTTTCTTCGTGGCTTTTGCGGTGTGTGGGTGCGATCGTATGGTAAATTTGAATCATCGAATCAGTAAAAGGGCAAAAGGATTGACTTACTTCGGTGTGGCGCGCGTGTACGAGCAGTCATTCGACTCGCAGGCATTAATGATTTATATCTTCGTAGGAAGTGGAAGATTTGCTCACGTGCCCTTACTTCTTACTACAAGAGACGTCTCGTATGAGTTAGGGGCGCCTAGCCGGCACCGTGTCGTGATTGCCTCGAATTTATCCCGTACGGATCTGTGTATTGCACAGCTGCCATCCGCCAACCGAACACTATATCACACAACAAAAACACATACATATATATATATAATAAATATATATAATATTCAATAAAGAAATTACATAATGTGCGCGGCCGGAGAGCATAAACATAAGAGCGCGGTCGTAATTTATGCGAACGCCAGGGAAGATCTCGGCTTCCCGGAGGCTGATGCCGAGATAAAGCCGACGCACACGTACCGCTATTTATGAGCGCAGAAGCGAGCAGTGCTCCGGGGTCCCACCGACTAGGGGGCCCCCGCATATAATAATTCAGATTTTTGCGGAGAAAGTGGTGTGACCGCTCCCCAGCCGTGTTCGTATCGTTCAAATGCAAGCATCATATGCACGAGGGTGACTCGGTGACACTGGCTAATCTTGCGAGTTTCGCTAAACTCTTTATAGTGACGTGACCTTGAACGTACGGTTGTTGTGTTGTTGACGTGCCCCTAACCTGACCGCTCCCCCCCCGCCTTATGCGTCAAACAAAAACAGCATAAATTTCATCTCTTTTTTGCGGGGTCAAAGGTAAGAACGCACTAGGTGGAACTGCACTGCGCGGCGAAATATTGTTTGTATGAAATTGTCGCACTTGAACTGCAGTCGTAGTGCACTCTATCTCATACAATTTCATACAAACCATATTTTGGTTGCGCCGTGTCGCGCAGTGCAGTTCCGCCTAGTGCGGTCCCACCTTGGTTAGGTTATTGTTAAAGATCGACTTTTGTTAATTCTGCCTATTGTATTTCCGTTCGAGGGTCGACATTCGGTCCATAATCGGTCCGAAGATTTAAGTGTATACCTACAACCAACGAAGCGAATCCTATCGTTTGCTTCATATTTGCTCCGAATTCGGTTTGCGTTCGATTCGGCGGTGTGTACCCACCATTAAACGTGTACAAATTCATTGAGAACTTTCATTATTTATTTAATATCAAGTAACGTACTGCTCATAAAGTGCAATATAGTTACAAACAAAGAACAAATCATAGCAAGAAAGGAACCTGAGTAAAGAAAATCTGAAGGAGGGCAAAGAATAGTGAAAAGGATCAATATTTGCAGGAATTTTCTTGAATGATGGGCAGTATCTGTGAATGAAGGAGTTTTGCGAATAATAATTATTAGAACAAAGATTCAAATGAAACAATGGAAGATTTCTAACAGATCTAGAGGAATAATGAAGAAGGATCCTGCTTACCAAGTAAGGGCTATCTGATAAATTATTGTTTAATAGCTTAAATACAACGTAGAGATCTGAGACTGTCCTCCTAGACCGCAGAGGGACATAATCATGGGAATTGGAAATGGAGTACGCATGCAACTTATTATTAATTTTTTCCAGTTTAGTTATGGAATCTTGTTAAAATGGGTTCGATATAGTACACCAACTTCAGGTGACTTCTCACAAATACATTGTATAGCAGATACACACTATTAAAGGACTTGAAGGGTGTGGATTATGAATATGAAAGTCACAAAGAGAAGGTTAGTAATAGACCAACAGCGCATTTTCAGAACTTTTATACATACATATGTATGTAGGTACAACTTTTCTAAATGAACTTACATATGAATAGTAGAGTTTAGATTCATAGAATATGCACGACGAGCCATGTAAAGTTTTCCAACTTGGTGAAAATTCAACGCTCGAATTTACATTGTATGATAAGCAATCGATACAACGTTCGGTGCAACTTTAGAAGCATCTGACGCATTGAATACATAACTCATGTTAGACCAGTATTATACAAAGTATAACATTTCCCTTCGGACAATGCGAGTCAGTGTCAAGTATTCGCCGCTCGTGCCCGCACACTGCTTACAGCGAGAGGTTTTCCCAGTTTTATCATCTCGGAGACACGAATCGAGCTCTACATATATAAACCCGCTCGCTGGACTGAATAGTCTTCGACGATTCCAAAAATCGAATCGGAAAGTGCACGATTGAGATGTCAGTCAGGTGGTCTTTATAATTAGCAGTTTATTGGGTCGACTTTGGCGTCTAGGTCGGTCGTAAATCGCAAACGCGCGGCGGCGTCTGCTTTTAGGAAGGTCCAGCTTTTATGGCGAATTTTATGTTCCCACAAAATCACGCCCCATTCAATAAAAGCCTCTTAAAAGATCACTTTTTGTTACACGCCTTTTTTTTTTTTACCCTCCGACGTTTATTTATTTCAATTTTTGACTGACGTGTTAACCCCTTCGCGCGTCGTTCGATCTCAGTCTTTGTCTTCAGATTCAGTCGGAATACAATCGTGTGTAATATGTACAGTATGCATGTAAATTGTGATTTTATGTATTGTGCTGTACACTGAGCAGTAATGCTGATGATTTCAATGTACGAGATCAGATTTTGTAATCGGAAAAGTTTGATCATCCTTTCACAATTCTGATGCTGTCATCGATTGCAACATTTTAAATTATTCTTATTTAGTACAATCTAAATAGTTTTAATTTACTTTAAAACTTAACCTACCATATACATAAATAACGATTGTTTATCGTAAGTTTTTTGTTGTTTTAGTCGGAATAAGATACAAAAGTACCTATTTCCAATGTGTAATTTTTTTTGAAATTGAGGAATCGTAGCAGAATTTTCATAGTTCGGCGATAGCTCAGTAGTTAGAGCGTTATTATCTTGAATGAAGGTTCAGGGCTCGATCACCAATGTAGAAATGATTTTTTCAGCCTAAATTATAGTCATTGGCCAGATCTGGACGTTGCTAAATCCAGAACGGCCATTTCCTGTTAGAATTTGTGAATCTGTCTAACTTATGTAGTTGGAAGACGATTCCATCAAAAATTGGCTATTCCTACTTTAAGCTGTTGTTTTTAGCACCAAATAAATCGGATCTTCAATGTGTACATAACAGTATGTGCACAACAATGTGCACAGTATCAATCATTTATTCGGATTCTACAAACGAAGCTGCATGAACCAACAAAACAAAATGAAATGTTTTAATCTGAACTTTCTTTAGTATGCTTGTTTTCAAAACAAAACAAACAGTAAATTCCTATCACTTATAGAGAAATGACAACAAGTTTTTCGTCGTTCCCGAAAAAATTGTTTTTTTGAGTTGATAGTGTTTAGATCTACATACATAGGTGTGCGATATGTAAATAAAAAACTGATTAGGTACGTAAGATTTTTTTAAATAATTTTTTAATTGTTGTAATCCACACCGGCGAAAAAATATCTATGTACATATGTTAACTAAATCGACAAAAATGTATAAGAGACGCCATTTTATGCATCATAACCTTAAATAATCAAGATGATCGAAATTGCCAAATGTAACGAATCAAAGTCGAAATCAAATAACTCCTATTTCATTATCGGTATCAGCATCAACGAGCTTCGAATTTCCACGAGCAATTTCATCATTCGTGCAAACCTCTCCGTATAATTGACTTCATTGATCTACGATCGCCATCATAATATTCTGACACATTAATACCATCGAAAAACGTAGACCTCTAAGGAAAGAAAAATTACACACGACGTCCTCGATCGCGTGTTGGCCGTTGAGGTGTTGCGGCCCTGTGGGTCTGAGGCGGTTCTGGGCCGCTTTGGCCGCATGGTCGATTGGCCGGTTGGCCGCATCGGCCTCTGGGTGGTCAGCCACGGCTCCGCCAATTATTTGGGTGTTGCTCCGAGCTAATGGCCGCTCAGAACCGACCCAAATTACCGACGAGCATTGTTGCTCCATTCAACCACCCCCTCACCACGATTCGGTGAAAGTCAGCGGTCAAAGTGTAGGTCACGAGACGTTCGCGAAAAGCGACGCCTCGGTATCGACGATTTCGAAATTTTATATACATACATATGCATACATATAACCATGAAACCAGGACAATTGGTGAATATGACCGGATGTAGAGAAGAAGAAATAAAACAAAGAATGAAACCGGGATGGAGTGCTTTTGGAAGAATGGACATAGTTTTTAAATTCAACATTCCGCTATGCTTAAAAAAAAGGCGTACGACCAATGCGTACTGCCAGTTATAACGTATGGATGTAAAACGTGGATCGTTAAAGGATCGTTAATCTACGTAAGATCACAGAGAAGCATGAAAAGATGTATTTTTGGTATAACTAGAATAGATCGTAATAGGAATACATGTGTAGGAAGTATGACCAAAGTGGACAACGAGTGAAAAAGTTGAAGTGGCAATGGGGTGAACACACAGCGAGAATAATGTATGGCAGATGGACGCGAGAAATACTGGAATGGTATCCGAGAGGATGTGAAAGAAAGCAAGGTAGACCGAGTTGAAGATGGGCTGATGAATTGAGAAGAATGTGTGGAGTCAATTGGATTCAGATTGCTCAAGACAGACAGGAATGGAAGAGGATTGGAGAGGTCTTCGTTCAGCAGTGGGTGGTGAACGGCTGAAAATGATAATGATGTACATACATATATGACCATGTACCTTTTGATTTTTCAAGATGATTTGATCTACTTGAATGTCTTGTAAGTATTCTAGATTGTTAATCTTAAAGCTATCTTCTCATAATGCCAATGTTAATATGATTTTATTTTCATCGATTGTTCGTTCGGTGAGCACCTGTAAACGTTAGAAATGAACGGTGAAAAACTTTTTATTGAAATCAATTTTTATTTCACATATAAATATTTTACAAAATTTTATCAAGACCAACATAAAAATACTAACGTAATACAACTAGCTACTAGAAAAATTGACTAATACGTTACAATGTATAAGGCACGACAATCTCACATAGCAACGCTTTTAAAAAAAGTAAAAATAAATAAGCCACACGTTGCCCGCGCGGAAGATCGTGCGATTTTCCAACGCCGGCGATACGAGATTCAGCAAATATATACAGTTAAAATGCGTAGGAAAAACTCATTCAGTCTTATTTATATACAAGTAAAAAAAAAATACATTAAATTCATAGCACATTCGAAATGGAAGCACAAATTGAATCATTACATATAGCGTTTAAAATGTTTGAATTACATACATATTAGGCGTGTTATTTTGTAAACTTGAACATACATATGTAGATCTATGTATGCTTAAAATGGGGGCGAAAAAGCAGCAAGTGAAAATTGAATTAATTTTTTTTAAACATACAATATATAAAAATCACAATTTTGCCGAGCGAGGTACATAATATATATATATATATATTATTTATACATAAAAGAGATTATAAAATATTTATTTCTTTCACATATAACACTATGAGATATGTTTTAATATTAAGTAAAATATTTCCGCTTTGCGGAAGAAATTCTCACATTACAAAATGCACAATCTATCAATCCCATAAAAAATTTACTTGTGAGTGCAAGTGCACTTGAAATCCATCGGAAAATTCAATATAGCGTCAATACATACGCTATATTGAATTTTCGCTTAAACTATTTTTCAATCGTCGAGTCAGATTCCTCGATACAACCATTTATAGGTAGGTGCAAAGTTTACATGTTTATTTATAAGCTCATTTTGAGAAATATTCAGAAGAAAATTTTTACTTATAAGAGTGAATCAATATATTTTTATATTCCGATCAATTGATCGAAATCATATTGATTCATCATTTAGTTAGTATGAACGTAAGGCCGCATACTCATTGGCGAACCGCGCGTGTAATGTGTACGCGTTCGCGCGCGCTCTGCAACGTTCGCGGCGATCCACTCGGTGTCGGTTTTTCGCGCGAACACAAAGGCGGTGCCGTTTGTACACGGCGTCCACATTAGCGTGCATTACAAACGAGCATTACATTACACGTTACATTACACGCGTTGTTTGCTAACGAGTACGCGGCTTTACCAACGCTAATACGGACACAATTTTCCGACAGATTGTACATACATACGATCAGTGCGACATTACCAATCGCAAATGGGATATGGGGACAGATGAGATTCGATTGATTTCAAGCACTCCACTACCGATCAGCAAATTCAATACCTTTTTTGACTAATTGCTGCGGGGAGTCGCACGGCACGTTCAATGGCACGTGTTGACGACACGCTTGTCGACGCACGTGTCACACGTGACGTCACAACACCACTTAAATCTACACCGGCAGTTGATAGTCTCGTTGATAGTCTTCTGGCTGGAGCCTCTGTTGCAGCACAGCAGATCGCATCCGTCCACTCCTTGCGACGTAGCGTTGCACTGTCTACCCTGAGTGCCGAGCGAGCCGATCTTGTAATTTACGTTGCAGAAATCGGCCGAATTTTCCGTGTAGACGAGATCGGACCTGCTGGGCGGCTTGATGGTGGGTCCCTCAGGCATGAAACTCTTGCCATCATTGCTGGCTATGACCTTGGAAGCACCGTCGAATTTGTCCTTCAGTTTGTTGCCGACCTCGCGAAACGTGGGCATTTTCAACCAGCACGTCTTGAGCGTGCAAGAGCCGGAGAGTCCATGGCACTTGCACTCGGGCCTCATGTAATTCTTTATAGCCTGTCGACAAAATCCAATATAAAACACCGCAAACATTACATACAAAAAAATGTACACGCGTTTGAAAATGATAGATACACTCACCAATCGTCCCGCGTTGTGATTGTGCAGTTTGATCAGTGTTTTGATGTCGCTGCGTCGCTTGTATCTGGCGTCCATGAAATCGCGCGACTTCCGGTAGCCGTACCGGATGTTGTCACCGCATCCACCCCATTGCCAGTCACCTGGTGGAAGAGCTGCAGTTGCCGAAAGTACAGATCCTGGTCCACCACCTCCGCCACCTCCCTTCGCTTTGTCGCACGAGCACTGGACCAATTTTCCGGCGGTGCAAGCGCGCGTTATTTCATAAGTTACCCCAGCAGCGGTTATAGCGTTCACGAAGCCCGTCTCTCTCGTATCTAAACACAAATTGATCAATTTGATTAAAAAATCCTTAAAAAGCGTTAAAATTCCATTATAATTGAATAAAATGATTTTTCTTCCGTTGGGACCCGTTCACAAACCTGAGCGGTATCGCTGCGTCAAGTTGACGTCCTCTATCGTCGTTGATTCGCACCAATGCGAATGGGACGACGATAATTAGTTTGACGCTGCGATACCGCTCAGGTTTGTGAGGGCTTTTAGAATGCAATTGGAAACTATTTGAACGGCAAAAATTTACACATCAATAGTTTTGGCCTGCATGTACCTATGTACTTATGGTGGTACACACTGCCGAATCGAACGCGAACCGAATTCGGAGCAAATTTGAAGCGAACGATAGGATTCGCTTCGTCGGTTGTAGGTATACACTTAAATCTTCGCACCGAACATGGACCGAATGTCGACACTCGAACGGAAATACAATAGGCAGAATTAACAAAAGACGATCTTTAACAATAACCTAACCAACAAAAAAAATACTCTGTTCGCAGTTGGCCCGTTTTCACTCCGAAGGCGGTCCGTCAAACGATTTTTTTGTGATACCCTTTTTTTTTTGCCCATTGCGTCTTTGTTCGTGGCATCTTGGCGAGCAGTGTACTTATCAACAATAGCAGGGGTAGTAATACTAGCTAATCGCAATAAATTAGGATTCTTTACGAATCATTAGTACGGAACATTCTGGAATTTTCGTCAATTATTTGGAGTGCTAGTAATAGAGCACACTGCTTAAAATTGGAAAGGGTACAGAAAAGGTTACTCAGATCTCTTTACGCAAGGCTGTATAGGAGATATCCGTGGCTCTACCCGAGTGCATTTTTGCTAGGGGCGTTAGGGTTTAATTCCCTGGAGTCACGTCGCCAACTTTATCCGAGAAAAAATTTTCAAAAATTATTGATTGGCCCGGTGTATAGTGCGCAAAATCTTGATGAATTGGCTTTTGACGTACCAAGTCAGTTTAGGTTCCTCGGAGAACATAATTTGTTATCCATCCCGATGGCTCGTGTTGACATGCTAGCCATGTCTCCCGTTGTAAGAGCTATTAAATTACTCAACCATTGACCATACCATACCATTGACTTTTTTAATGTTAGATACGGGAGGTTGGTTGGGGTGTTTTTAAATATTATATTTTAGTGTATTATTTTATGGATGATTTATATAGTATTTCTAAATTTTTGTTGTACATTTGTGTTTTTTATGATGTACTTGCTCGGCACATCGTACTTGCACATCGCACGATTGTACTTGTACAGTAACGATTTGGGAAACTGTAAAGTTACTGTGGTAAAATTATGTAAATAAATAAATACAAGTTGATTACTTGGTAATTGCATTTAATAGTTTACAGTTCATTTCCGTTTGAACAATGCAACAGTGTCAGTCACTTTGTTTTGAAAAACCATCATAAACGGGATGCTCTGTAAACGCTTACATTTTCCTCTCACGAAAATGAGAGTGTTGAAACGGACATGTCCGTCTTTGATCATCGTGAAAAGTACCATTTGCTTTTTAGTTACAATTTTATACAACTAGCGCGGTGTGATGATTCATCGTTTTAATTTAAAAATATGTTTTTATTCAAAGGAGCTTTCGCCGTTAGCGGAAAAGTCACGCTCGCCTAACGGTTTTAACCCCTTGGAGCGTTTACGCGGAATCACTGGGTCACAAGGCGACACTGGAAAATGCAACAACAACACAATACAAAGCACCGGCGATAATGAGTTTGGACGCAAATGTGCTAATGCATGAAATTAACACGTTAACACCGTGCAATAAACGGCGAGCAACAATCGCCACGGTCGTTAAACGCGCGCTTAACCGCGTAAATATTCATCATTTGCGACTGTCAAACAACGACAACAAACGTATTCGCGAAATGGAGGAAAAAAAAATGCATTTTGCTCAGCCATTGTCGGATGACGTCTTTCAATTGCGCAACGGACGTGCGGTAGGCCAAAGTCTAACACTGAAATTAATTAATCAATGAAAGCTTTACGCAAGTAACTACATACATACATACACGACCAAAAGTTTAGAGTTAAGTTTAATATTTGAAGAAAATTTAGTGAATAAGTTTTTTATAAACGCAAAATAAACTACATATTATTGTAGAAATTAATTCATTGAAAATTAGTTTTTAAGTTTTCCCGTCATATAATGGTGGATTCTAACTTCACCCCAAACCCCTACCCTTCAATTTGTACAACAAAAGTACAGTCATTGTATAGTATACCGTTGATTGAATAGGTATATGGCCTTAAAATCGCGTTTTAATCTAAAACCAACTTTGATAGATAGCGGCTTGTTGCCAACACACGGCTTAAAAATTTTGTTAGATTGGCGATATCAACATGACCGCAACGACCCAGGCAGGCAGGCAGGCAGATGCTCACGCCAAAATATAGATATAATAATATCATCATCATTTTAAGCCGTCCACCATTCACTGCTGAATTGAAGGCGTCATCAATCCTCTTCCATTCCTGTCTGTCTTGAGCATTCTACATCCACACATTCTTCTTAACTCATCAGTCCACTTGGTCTTTCTTTCACATCATCTCGGATACCATTTCAGTATTTCTCGCGTCCATCTACCATCCATTCTTCTACGTATCCACTTTAACTTTTTCACACGTTCCGCTGTATCTGTCACTTTGGTAATGCTTCTTACCCATATGTATATTCCTCTCACGATCTCATCTTATCATATCAAGCATACATCTTTCTATGTTTCTCTGTGTGCACTAAATAATAATACATGGTACCTATATTTTATTTTTACTGTCACGGAATTATTTATTATTTAAAAACAAGACAATTCTCACGTAACTGAAGAAGTCATCCATTTAATTACAAATTTCGATCACTAATATCTTTTAAATTAGAAAACTTAGGACATTGTCATAAAAATCAACTAGATATATTCTTTAAAAACAATGGGTATTTGTAATTCTTTAATAAATGTACCACTATTCATTTTATTTTATTTTATTTTTGTTTTAATCTTATTTTTATTTTTGTACCAAACCCCATGGGCCATGTAATTATTAAATAAATAAATTGTAATAAAAAAGTATTAAATACAGAAACCTTTTGGGATAAATAAAATAAATCAATTTATTTTCCTTTTGTTCAAAGTAAATGCAGTATACATATGTATGTACATATCTGCGTTACACATTCAACATCACAAAAATTCATTCAAATACAATTTTTCAAGAGAGACACAGTACCTACTCTCAGTGCTACTATTCTAAAAAAAAAAATATTGTCACCATATGAATAATCGAACGGCCCTATAATAGTAACGAAAATCCGTCGTCGTTCTACGATCCGAAAGCGTTGCCGCACGCGAAAGGTTAACAACTTCATTCGTTTCGGTTGTTTATATAGCGGTTCGACGTGAGCTCGTAATTGCTCGGTTTCCCTTCGGCTTGAATTATTCATAATAGCGTATCAATGGAGTGTACATACATTACACATTACATATATATGTAGGTATAGTATGTACGGGGCTGAAATAGACGTGCACTTGTCGATGCCAAATAATTTATAATCATTAGCGTGGCCGGTCGGCGGCGACGTGAATTAAAGTCCGATCCGGAATCGGACGAGATTTATGCACTCGGTTTGTCGGTCGGGAGGCCCACCGATTAAGCGAATCTCTAAGCGCTACATTAAAATCCTTTCAGTGAGCGAATTGATACCACACACACCAATTACCGGTTATCTTGCGTCCGTTGGTCGTCGCGACGAATCCCCAACGGCAAACGCAACCGATTCAATGCTAATTGGTTACCCTACCGGTCATATTTCCGTACCGATCGAGTTAACTTTGATACCTATGTACATACATATGTATGTACATACAGTACGAACAGCCTTTGTCGGTTGGGGTAGGTTGTCGTTGTGTGATATCGCTTATCGGTCAGCTGTGACATCGGTCATAATTTCCATACCCTTTCACCTTAAATTATATTTAATGACAAATTTCGATACTGTTAAATATTAAGCACTCACCTATAGGTACCTATACATAATTATTTATTTTAAGTCATCATCATTTTCAGCCGTTCACCATCCACTGCTGGACGAAGGCCTCTCTAATCCTCTTCCATTACTGTGTGTCTCGAGCAATCTGCATCCCACTTGACTCCACACATTCTTCTCAATTCACCAGCCCATCGTCCACTCAATTTACCTTGCTTTCTTTCACATCCTCTCAGATACTATTCCAGTATTTCACGCATCCATCTGCCATCAATTCTATTCGTTGTGTGTCCAAAATTTTCACACGTTCTGCTATATCTGCCACTTTGGTCATATGTACTTCTTACCCATATATTCCTCTTACGATCTCTTTATTTTAGGTTTTGTAATGAAAGTAAAAGTAGGATTGATACACTTGAAATTGATAATTTCGTAGAAAATTTAGTGCATTTAGTGCAAAATTTATTTTATATTTGCTTAAACGTCTGCTTGCCCGCTTGGGTCGTTGCAGTCACGCTTGCATTGCCAACAAACAAAACTTTTTTGGCAACAATCTGGTTTAAGTCAACAACGTGTTTTTATGGCCATACACCCATTTAATCAACGGTACACTATAGAATTGTTTCACGTATTGTCAAATGGGCTAGGGACACTGGTGGAGGTTGGAGTTAGAATCCACCGTCATATGACGGGTAAACCGGCTAATATGTCAATAATAAACAATCCTTGATCATCAACAGGCATAGTTATAGTCTAGTTTATATCACGTATTGTCAAACGGGCTACAGGCTGTACTGTTATGGTACAAACCAGTGCGCATGGTTGGGAATGAGAGTAAGAATCTACTATAAAATGACAGGTGAACCGGCTAGTTAATAACAAACACAAGGATAACTAAATAGGTACACAAAAATTTAGTACACGAAAGGCTTTAGTATGTTAAGAACTGTGGTATGATTCAATTCTAATTAATTATTTTCATTTTGATTTTTCCCATTTCGTTAAAGTGCTTTATGGGAAAACAGTTTTTTTTTTACGAAATTAGCATTATGTGTATACTGTTTATATTATCTGAGCAAAGTTTTCGTAAATATAATAGATATACATATGTAATGGAAATCAGAATTGGTTTTGCACTAAGGATAGAGGTTTACATGCACTTTTTCGTTTAATTGGTTTAATACTACAGCAAGTAAGTCGTATGCGTGTGAAATATTTATTATTTTAATGTTTGTAATTTTAATTTCATTACATTGAATGGATAACTGCAAATCGATTCGCATTGAAATTCGATCGAAGACAGAACCGATTACGTTATAACGATCATAAAATACAATAATAATACACTTACGCGTGTAAGTTCATACAATGAAACGAGTTCTCGAAAATCGTAAAACGACTGTATTAAAATATAATATAATGCGAAACACAAACAGCTCAGATTGCACTAATAACGTATAAGATATTGCTTTGAATTGTCGAGCACGTATTTACACAATGCTCATTCATAAATCGATCGAGTTTTATTTATATGTGCGTGCGCTGTTTGAAAAGGGATTTTTTTTAGCGCGCGCGTAACGACATATTTTCAAAACGATCTCAATGGCGAATTCTCGCGCGCTTTTTTTTTTTTCAATGTTTTTACCTCGCGTCGAAAAATTCGCCCGTGTGCGCGCGAATTCGCTCGCAAAAACTTCGGCCTGCGGCTTGCGAGAACTTTAATCGCGACAATTACACAAATGGAACTTTTCCCGACAGGAATCCGGCCACGGAATGTCGACCCTTCGACTCAGTCAGTCATCTCGGTGCGAAACGCATATTCGCGCACTTTATATAGTAATTTCCGTTCTGCACATAAAAATTCTTACATAAATTTAAACATTTATCGAACTGTGCGGAAAACACTTCATAAAAATTCCCCGTACGGTGAAATAATACGCCTCCATCAGACATATGTAAAATTTAAATTAATAAAATGAAAAAAAAAAAAAAACGACCATTTTAATGAACACATCTGCATATACGTACATATATAGGAAACGACATTGACGCCAAATCGCCATTTTTTTTATAATTGCACTCGAGGAATTCGAAGAATGCGCGTACAACTGTAAATTATCGACAATTACTATTACGAATCAGGTTGTGGCGTCACTTTAAGATGGGAGCAAACTAAAACGATACCAATCTGTATATGATTTTCCGTGGAAAATTCATGAAAATCTTATTAAATTTTAAGATATTTTTCGCACATATTGCAGAATGATGATAAAAGCTCTCGGTTAATAATTCCATTCTGCATTCAGACAAACAAGAGATTGTCAGCGGTTGTAACGAGAGGGTCCGCGGTCGTTAAGCGGTCCCGTCAGGCGTGTGACACGCGCGGCCCGCAGACACTACACAGCTTCACTCATTACCGTTGCGAGTCCTTTGTATTCGTTTCAATGCAAACTTGTGTGCAAAACAGGAAATAAATTGCGCGCATTTTGGAATTTAAACGCGCTCGGTAAAATAATTAAATTTAAGCACGAAGCCATCCGTGCCTCGGACTCCGTGCGAAATTCGCTACATTTTTTTTTTTTTTTGCCGATCGGTCAATGAATGATTCAAAAGTAATTGGCTACAATTTGATACGATTCAATTGTTCGTAGTGAGTGACTTTACACTGGGTGAAAATAAAATGTATGTATGCGCATTTCATTTAACGATCTGTAACTGACCGGTGCGTTTTGTAGTAATAGTGAATATTGTGACAATTTTGGAAAATAAAAAGAACCCGTTGCTCCTCTCGATTAACTTTTCAGTATAATACACATCTCTCGATTTACCTACACCTCGAAATCACCGTGTAAAGAGAGACCAATTTTTTAATAAAAACGCTCATCTCTGAGACTTCTTAAAGACAAATCTAACAAAATTGTCCGAGACTCATTTTTTTCAAATAGAGTGGTAAAAGTTTGAAACCGCCTCCCAAATCGGATAGTAACTTCTGAAAATAAAAATCACCTCGACAAATTTTTGAATATAAATGCATTTTTGTAATCCTTCAAATATAAAATATAAATAACTAAAAAAATTAATAACTGTATGTTCAATTTATATCAGACCCCTGGGCTCCATCGGCTATGCTGCCTGCCCATGCATTTTAAATAAATAAATAAAAATTGTTCGTAAAAAAATTCTGTCATTGATTTATTTTGTTTATTACCTATTCAAAATTATTTTTACGATAATTTTTTTTTTTTTTAAGGTAAATTTTAAGGTAACTCTTTAAGGTAATTCATGTCAATGATTACACATAATTATTGCAATTGCAAGTGTAAGCTCTCCACTAACAAGAACTACATAATTTCTTCGACCATATTTTGTTAAAAAAAAAAGCTCGCATTGCTAGTGAAGCGACAATGTTTCACATGACAGTGGCTCAAACACGTGTAACTATTTGCAGGAGATAATATAAACATTCTGAATTCAAATAAAACTTATTTAAAAACCGCGTTAAACCGAAACTTTTCCGTATACATCGTGATTGCGTCACAATGATTTAACCAAAACCATGAACATATGGCAATGGGCTGAACACAGCGAGAACGGCAGATGGACGCGAGAAGTACTGCAATGGTATACGAGAGGATGTGAAAGAAAGCAAGGTAGACTGAGCGGACGATGGGCTGATGAATTGAAAAGAATGTGTGGAGTCAAGTGGATGCAGATTGCTCAAAACAGACAGGAATGGAGATCCAGTAGTGAATGGTGAACGGCTGAAAATGATGATGACGATGAAATCAAAACCGTACTGTGTACAATTTACACAGCACACTGATTTACATTGTAAATCAATTCGCTTTGCCTAATTTATTATACCTACATTATGAAAATCATCTACGATTAAGTAAGTCATGTCGTATTTCTGCCCCAAATAATTTTAACTATTTGCTGCTTCTAAATATATCAAAAAATTTCCAATTCAACCGCCACCTTAACTAATACGGTCGGGAAAACTTTGAAGGGCTCTGATCTAATAGTTTTGCTGTCTAATCACACGACTTATTGTTGTGTGAATTTGGTTCAAATGAAAAGTAATAAGCGATTGGTATTGTTGTGGATAGATAAAAAAAAGCTCCGATCGTTAACAATTCGTTCGAGCTTTTCGTTGTCCGTCACGTGTCTCGTTGTCGGGCAATGATTCTCAAATGTCCGACCAATTTAAGGTAGCCGTCTCGACCTTCTTTATCGCCGTGGAAAAACCCTGCCAGTTTCCAATAAAATATTGCACCGTATTGTGTGCGCGAGTGCATAATTTGCGAGAGGAGCCGGTCGTCGAATTGCAACCACTCGACTCTCGTGTGCGCAATTAAAAGCTTCGAAATCGACCCCCGCGAAAATATAACGAGCTTCGAAAAATCGCGAACGCGATCTCATAAACACGGTACGTTACAAAACCTACCGGTAGGATTATTTTAGTTTATTTTATATTTTTCTCGTATAACTCTTGTCTTTAGTGTGGGGGTACGAGCGGGCACTTTGTACATTCCATCGTCAGGCCACGTCCCATTGTTCCAACGGGCATGGAATGCAACTGAGCTGCTTTCCGAGTAAAAAACTTCACTTCACATTCATCTATCCTCCCCCCCCTAAGAATTTTTCCCACTTGTGATGCATCCGTGCAATTGAATATTGCATTCGCATCGCGATAATAAATTATACCCCGTGTACATATGGAGACGCGTTCGGAAAACTCTACCCTAAGCACAAATACCTATAGTTTCATAGCATTAATTGGACGCGCGCATACCGACTTCTAATTTTTTTGCCCCGTTAAACGGATCCATTTCGATAGCCCCTATCGCGATAATCATTTATTCCCCCATTTATTCTCCGACTTATTAAAACGTGTTCAACCAATATCTGCTACCCCGGCCTCGCCAAACACCAATTAAGATATGAAGCCGCCATATAAATTTACATCCAAGTACACGGTTTCATTTTATGTTTTCGCTTAAAAATTTATAATCGAGACAAGAAATAAAAAGAAGCAGACATCCACCACGCGGTTTAACGATTGAACTACTTGTCGTCGACGTTCACATAAAGATCGCTTTATACGAGCGAGATAATTCGATCTACTTAACACGGAACGATCGGTAAATTCACTGTATTGCATGTTGAAATTTGATTTTAATAACTTTTTTTGAGTACGCCATTAAAAAGGCGGAGAGGCAGTAAATTTATAAAAATGTAATCGACATATTAAATTAATCCTCTTGTTCGCTTCGAATCTACATAAAGTTATCTGAACTTTACGAACCCAACATCGGATGGAGGTGTATAAAAACAAAAGACCAAGTCCACAATAAGAATTTTCCTATAATTTATTTAATTATATTTATTTATCTCAAAGACTTTAGTTTCTAGTTGCTTTAATGCCTTTTAAGAATCTGTTTTTTGCTCTAGGTAAAGTTAGGTTGGATTAGTTAAGAATTTACTTATGTAGCGTAAAGTGTGAAAAGTATTTATACTGTAAATAACACCATGCAACAACAAAAAAACTTAAAAAGTTAGCTCTTGTTTATGAGATATGAGCGTTTAAAAAAATGCACGATTTTATCATTTTTTGACTAGTGCAGTCTGTAACTCAAAATTTTGTGCTTCTGTGCTCAAAATGAGTATTGGAAGCAATATTCAGATGTTTTTTCTATTAATTATGATTTTTAAAAGCTTTAAAATACTTAAAGTAAAATAACCAACAAATTTCATCATCATATTCGGATTCAGTCGGTCAAAATTAGTAATAATTTTTGGGTCTCCGTTCCGGTAACTCAAAAAAGTAATTTTTTGTTGCTCAGTGTAATTAATTAATTACTTCATGATATTATGAAAACATCTGTATTGCATAGGGATTTTTACAACATGCATTTTCATATAAAATTCAATAATGTCACGGTATATGCTCTTATGTACGTATACATTTTTACGACTTGGAATGAATCTCGTTCGACAGAATTATTGTAGGATACGAGTGTTGAGTTCAAGATCGTCGTCGATTTTGCGAGCTCCCCGAAACGACCCGACAGCCGCCTCTTTTCTTTATCAATCGTAAAGTTGGCCATTGAAATTAAGACATTGGCCAGCCGAAGAAGGTATCGGGTGGTTGATATAATAACGCGCAGGGCAGTTTAATGACGCGCGTATCAGAGGTGGGTCCCGAGCGCGGGGGGTCCCTTATCTTTATGGTCATCCGACAGTCGGGGGTCCCACAGGTGACCGCGGTCGGGGGGCAACTACTGATGTCACGCAATCGTCACCATCGTCTAATTGAGTGAAAAGTGATAAGGTGGCTGTTTTGTGGACGCCAAACACTCAATACCTACTCAAAGTTGCAACGGACTTACTAGGTATGTTTGTGTTAACTGGCATTGTCCAGAAGAAAGTTCCTTTTGTATTGAAACTTTAAGCTGTTAGTATGTATGTATTGTCTTTTTGAACTCGCAATACTGTTTGAATTAATTGAAAACATTATATGACAGTTCATCATCATTTTTAGCTGTTCACCATCCACTGCTGGATGAAGGACTCTCAAATCCTCTTACATTCCTGTCTGTCTGAAGCAATCTGCATTCAGTTGACTCTACACATTCATTTCAATTCATCAGCTCATCGTCCACTCGGTCTACCTTGCTTTCTTTCACATCCTCTCGGATACTATTCAAGTATTTCTCGAGTCCATCTACCATTCATTAGTGTCCAGCCACGTTTTTCTGCCACTTTGGTCACGCTTCTTACCCATGTATTCTCGTTATACCAATCATATCATCTTTCTGTGTGCAATGGATTATGCGTAGTATCCTTGAATTTAACGTAATTTAAATTGAATGCTGGGTGAAGATCTTTCCAATCCTCTTTCATTCCTGTTTGTATTGAGCAATCTGCATTTACTTGACTCCACACATTTTTCTCAATTCATCAACCCATCGTCCACTCAGTCTACGTTGCTTTCTTTCACATCCTCTCGGATACCATTCCAGTATTTCTCGCGTCCACATGCCATCCAATTCTTCTCGCTATGTGTCCAGCCCATTGCCAATTCAACTTTTTAACACGTTCCGCAATATCTGCCACCTTGGTCATGCTTCTTACCCATGTATTCCTCTTACGATCTCTTCTCGTTATACCGATACATCTTTTCATGCTTCTCCGTGAGCACTGGATCTTGCGTAACATTCTTGAATTTAGCATCCACGTTTCACATCCATACGCAATAACTGGCAGTACGCATCGGTCGTATGCCTTATTTTTAAGCATAGCGGAATGTTGGATTTATATGACAGTTACGAGAAAGAAAAAAAATTCTATCGAATTCAAGTATCCTTTTTACGCACAGAAGTTTAGATAGTACTTCTGCAATGACTTTTTCTTTGGTATCATTTGGTTTTGGGGGTTGGATGATCTTCTATTGTGAGTGTTGTTTGGCGTTTTTCTCGTTGTTAATTGAGTGACGGGGAGAATTTACGCAGCGCGCGATAATAAAACGCAGGAAGGTTTCTAATTAAGATAAATGTGTGTTTTCCATTAACTTTCTTGCGTTTTTCGGGTTAATCGTATCGGTTGCGGCGGTGGACTCGTTCATTTGTTTTATGTGCATTTTATTTGGGTCCGCTTCCTGCGACCCGCCGTAATTTAAAAGGCATTTCAGATAAAGATGAACATAACCCGGTTGATATGATGCTGGA
Organism: Parapsyche elsis; assembly: GCA_022651745.1. NCBI lineage: Eukaryota > Metazoa > Arthropoda > Insecta > Trichoptera > Hydropsychidae > Parapsyche > Parapsyche elsis. The sequence continues at coordinate 18,504,143 of JAGVSN010000001.1, read as the reverse complement.
CAGACGAACACACATCACCCCTCTTCGGCGACTGGTCCCCTCCCCGACTACTTGTTATCTCGAAAGGTTGGTCGAGAGAACAAAACGACACAATCGATTCGTATAATATTATCTTAATTTGGACACCCCGAAATACAAAGTGATTCTCGTGCGAAACCAACTCACATTATTTTACAAACTTCAATATGAACAATGTCCAAGAAAAGTTTTCTACAATATTTACATAGACGTGTGAAAATCTCCGAAAGAAAATGCGGCACGCGTTCCTCGACAAAATTTTAGCTACGTACGAACATCTCAACAATTAAGAGATAAATGACATGATTCTACCAGGGGGGGGCTGAGTTGGATTTACCAATATTCAGTAATTGAAATCTGCAGAGAAAATTTTTCGATCTTTTCACGATTCAAATCCAATGTCTAACGTTCTACTGTTTGGGCTAAATTCTGACTTATTTACATTCTAAATCAATTGAAATAGCTTTAATTCTGTATGACTGTTCGCCAGGAACGCTCAACGCAATTGTTTTGTTTTCATTGAAAATTTTAATATTTTTTTTTCGTATCTATAGTTATTGCTAGAGTACGAAAATTGTTCTCACTTTCGTTTAGAACGTGTAGAGGGGGGAAAACCGGCTTACAAGGCCGCATGGGAAATTTTTCGTAATATTTAAATTGTATCTCAAAACTTAAATCTCGAGTAATTCATTATTCGGCAAAAAAAAAATATGAAACAAAAAAGAAATTTCCGATATTTTAACTTTTCACCCGTAACCTCGGTTGATGTTGAATGATCATTTTCCAATTTGAAATGGATATTTTGTGAAACACAATCACATCAGATGTCGAAGAAGCTTAAAAGGTGTTTATCATTGATATATGAATGTGGGAATGGGGAAAAATTCTAATTTTCAATAAAAGCAAAATATAAGCCACCTTGAGGAGAAACACCCCCACATTATTTTTCTAAAGACCCTCACATGAAGCCCCACACAACGAATATAGTCTGTTGACCTTTCCGTTGGGGACAGACGGTTGTTTAGCAAGGCCAGAACAACCGCGTATCACTGCTAAAATAAATAGAGAGAAGACAAAAAAACACCACATTTTTTAAGGGAATTTTTGAAAGACTTTCCTCTCATGGGCTCTGAATATAGTACTCCTCAACGGAGCACCTTTTTCCAAAAGATTGGGCGAAAGTCTTAAAAGCCCTGAAAGATCCTTTATCCGTAACCGAGGAAACATTTCTGAAAAACATCTTGAACAGTATATAAAATTTTCCAAATTACTACATTACAATTTAAATATCACGAAAAGTTTCCCATGCGGCCCTGCCAGCCGAGCCGGTCTAGGGGATGGTGCGACCAACTTTCGCACTTTGGTCTAACAACGGGCAATTCTCTTGTTTCTGAATAAAGGGAATATCAATCCAAAAGATCTACATACATATGTATGTAGGTACATATGTACATAAGTAGGTACATTGTTTTCACCTCACGAATTTAGATTCACACCATTTCTACCGCGCAGGTTTTATATGCGTAAAGTTACAGTTATAAAATTTACCGGCTAACTTTTTCAAATTTACCGGCCAGGTCTCAACCAAAAGATGCTCACAAATAGACAAAGATAACATTTTAAATACAACATACTAATAAATAAATAAATAAAAACAAAGGAATTATTTCACGTTTTTACAATGTTGCATCGCATGCACGAAAGGGACAGCATGTACGTTTTGCCCGGAAGTCTTCCTAAAACGGCCGGAGTATAGTGACAAATTAGTTAGAATTTTGGTTACTGCGCATCTCACAACGAGGAAATTTGTGAAATGAAAGCACTGTACATACATAAATTAAAATTAAGAAAGGGGTTTTAGATAATGAATTACCTTTGAGTAGTATTCTGCGCATACTTCTTCGCAGTGTTGTGCAATTCCAGCGGCGTGCGCGAAACTGGTAGCCGCACTCCTTCACCCCTTTGGCCTGTCCGCGAGCCACCTGTTTGAGAAGCTCTGTCTCGTTCCGGCAGATGTCCGCCAGTTTGCCTCTCATCTTGCGAGCCTTCTTGCAAACCATCCACGGGTCCATCACCACGTGGCTACCTGTGGCCCTGCATCACAAACACAACACACGTCAGCAATCCATAATCGTTACAACGCGCGTGTAAACACACCTCGTCGACACAACACATAAAGCACATGTATACATCATCGCGCGTGCACGTCAGCTGCTCTCTCTAATCCTACTACTATGTACATACCGAGACGAAATCAAATTTTGACGTGAGGCTATCAAAAAAAAAACAACACATTATTTCAAATATTAAAAAAAGAAACGGCTTAAAGGCTCTCACACACAGCTGCGAAATCGCGTATGAAAACCAGCGAATTTTGCTAGGAAAATCTAGAAAATTTCGCAAGTCTATCGGCCTGCGCAAGCACCGATTTCTGTCACTCTGACATAGCCTATCAAACTACCATCTGTCACCTCGCTTTCGGAACGTTTGTATTTCACTCACGATTTTGACATGGAGTCCAGTGTTATTTACATACAACATATCAACTTTTCCACAAACGTCATCGAAGTCCGCGAATCCTTACTGCCACCCACGCGTATCTCACATTTTTATTGCGAATTTGTTTCAATTTTATTAATAATCAATTGTTTTTGCACTACTGTACGTAATATATCTATTATAACAGCTAACAAATATATAATGGACGTACATAATCGCCCCCGCCACCCCCTATGCCCTTTTCAATGCAAATTGAAGTTTTCACCGAATATTTCACGGTTAAAGCCGACTTTGCTGTCATGCGCTCCTTGCTCTTTGCGTTAGGTTTTCATACGCGATTTCGCAGCTGTGTGTGAGAGCCTTTAAAGTGCGTATTTTATGTGACGTGTCAACTTTAAAGTGTGTATGAATGGTACACGTCGACTCAAACAGTTGCGAGTTGAAAGGTTTTTCATCGAATTTTACAACTTGAATACCAGTCGTTCGAAACAAGCATTAAATATTATTGTAATGTGTAATAATTGCCTTTAAAACGCATAAGGAACGACCAGTCGGTATTAAAACTGTTATATGATTTAACTTCATAGTTCTGTTACATGTAAATGGGTTAAATGGGGAAGGGTGGTAAATATTGGTTTTAAGTGCATAGTCGGATTTATAGTTTACTCATATAATTTATTGGAGATGGAGATCGCCCTTCGTCGTTCGCTGTTTGGTTCGTCGGTGTGTACACAGCACAAGACTTCCAAAGCTAAGGACCAACTACGTCGCAGTTGCTCCAGGTCTTCCCCAAAGTAATAGTTACACGATTTAAGATTCCTCTCTTCTTCAAGTTTATCTCCACGTTCGTCGCTACTACCTAATTTTTCACTGTTTCAGTTCAATGTGGCGAATTTTTCCTAACTGAACCGAATATTTTATACCGTGCTTGTTTTCCTCGCGTTTCAATCGTACGATTTTTGTAGTACATAGTTATAACGAATTGTTCAAATAGAGTGCAGTAAAATTAAAATAAAATGTATCAATCAAGTTGGTAAGCACTTTAGGTTGAATACGTTCAAGTGTAGTCGTACATTTTTACCATGTGTCATAATTAAATTTCTCGGGAAAGATCTGCATGAAAAATGTTATGGGCAGGAAGTGTTACAGTGTAGTTCAAAATTAGATTTTTGCAATTTATTTACATAGAAATACTGTGAATTTCAGATACTAGTACACGTACATCATAAAAATTTCGTCGAAATCGATCAACCGGAAATGGTAGTTTACGCTCGCGTAAAATTCAACTTTCGCACCACTTGCTCCGCATTAAAACACCACGCGAAACTAGCAAGCCGACACTTTGTATACTAATTTCGCCAGCGCAAGTGACGAAGCGTTGTTCTCGCAAATATTGAACGATTGCACCGACACCTAATGGTGAGTACACACCGCCGAATCGAACGCGAACCGAATTCGGAGCAAATTTGAAGCGAACGATAGGATTCGCTTCGTTGGTTGTAGGTATACACTTAAATCTTCGGACCAAATATCGAGCGAATGTTGACCCTCGAACGGAAATACAATAGGCAGAATTAACAAAAGAAAATCTTAAACAATAACCCCACCAACAAAACACTATTTGCGTTCGGTGCATAATCGCTGCAAGAGCGGTGCCATCAAACGATTTTTTTTATAAACCCTTATTTTTTTATGCATTTCGTCTTTGTTCGTGGCATCTTGGCGAGCAGTTGTACTTATCAACAATAGTAACAATAAATCACCAAACAATTAAACAATTAACTCACTTTCAAAACTTTCGTACATACAATGAAATTCAGAAAAAATGATGAGGGATTGAATTTTATATATTTTTACGTATATATAATCTGCCCGGTAAATATTGTAAACATTACAAAACTTACCTCGGAGAATCGTACATAGGTACATACATACATAGGTACATATTATATAGTATGGGTTCACTCGTATGTACATATGTATGTATGTATATGCGCCCGCGAATACTTTCAAGGCTTGATATCATAAAAATGACACTTAGAAGCACAATTTTATTTCAAATTCAGTCAAGTTTCAGCCGTATAACTGCATTTAAAATTTACCTGCATACATATTCACAATTCATGTTGATCTTGATTGTACGTCACACTAAAAACGTTTATGTAAGGGCCATATGAGTATTTAAAATTCAAATAAATAAATACATACACAAAAAAAATTGTTTTGTTGAGCAGCAAAGCGACAAAAAAACCATTCGCTGTGAACGATTGCTCCGATCGCTCCAAGACCTAGCGAAGCGATCGTTCAGTTCGCATTCGCTGCGACGTCCACATAGCGTCCAAATAGCCCGAATTCGCTTTCGCTTCGCCTTCGGTTCGCCTTCGTTTCGTCGGTGTGTACCCACCATTATGCGAACTACACAGTTCACGCAATACATAATAGCGCTGCGAAGATACAAGAACCCAACCGACTGACTGACGATGCGGTAAACAAATTTTCGGCCGGCTAACGTAAGCAAATATTTCGCAGATTTTTCTACGTAAAATTTCGCGTCTAAACGGTGTCGATTGACGATTGACGTAAGAAAGTTATGCGCAGACAGGTGGTGGTGTCTGGACGTCTCGTCTCTAAATCGGCGAAACGGATCCGAAATCGACCCGAATCGATATTCCTTCGAAGAATCGGCCAGGTTTTTTCCGAAGCGTATGTTTGTTTGGCGCCAGTGATGGGGTGAGTGACGCATCCCAGCTCACCAGCTCGCTGACGGATCATTTGTAAACATAGAGAGCTTTAATACCCGATCGGTGTGATTACTTAATGGCCTCATTAGGGCGTGTGGCGTCAGGCCCTGGTCTTGGCCCTTGTGAAAACGGCAATTCGTAAGGTCTAGCGCGCATTTAATTGTTCCCCCTACCAGTTCTCGATGTTCGAAACCATTAATTACGCCGGCCGACACGCGGTTATAGGGTTAATAGCGCTGTTAGATTTATTTTATACTACTATGGAATTCCTGGGAAGGGTTGTTAAAAAAAAGTTACAGGTTAAAGATCGTGTAAATTCACTGAAAATAATACTTCGTACCTACAAGTATTTCACATTAGTAATATACTGTTGAAGAACTAAAACGAAGAATGAAACTGGGATGGAGTGCTTTTGGAAGAATGAACATAGTTAAATCCAACATTCCGCTATGCTTAAAAAATAAGGCATACGATGTAATTTTTCGTGTCCGTTCGTGTTGTATGAAGCTTTTGATGGGCAATTTATAATTTAGTAGTGAAACGTATGTGTGTGCTTTAAAGGTGAAGGACTTTTACCTCTCGTATAATTTGTCAAATTGTTTTAAGGGCTGTACTCTATAGCAAAATATAATATAAATATAAATAATGGTTTACTTTTATTTCAACAATTGTAATTCGTTTACTTTACATATATAACCACTGTAATAATACATTCAATCCATTTCCTAGCCCAACTAAATCTACAAATGTTGATAAAATTTTGACATTCATACATTTGACTCCATATTAATTAACTAATAGATATTTTGTATATGGAAAACTGGTCCTCACTTTCTTCGTATCCACAGCCATATAGTAAAATTAAGGAATATTATTATATTAAAGTAAAACAGTACGACCAATGCGTACTGCCAGTTATGACGTATGGATGTGAAACTTGGATGCTAAATTCAAGAATGCTACGTAAGATCCAGTGCACACAGAGAAGCATGGAAAGATATACCTATGCTTGGTATAACAAGAAGAGTTCGTAATAGGAATACATGGGTTAGAACTATGACCAAAGTAGCAGATTCAGCAGAACGCGTGAAAAAGTTGAAGTGGACACATAGCGAGAACAATTGGATGGCAGATGGACGCGAGAAATACTGAAATGGTATCCGAGAGGATGTGAACGAAGGCGAGGTAAATCGAGTGGAAGATGGGCTGATGAATTGAGAAGAATCAAGTGTGCGAGTCAAGTGGGTGCAGATTGCTCAAGACAGACAGGAATGGAAGTGGATTGGAGAGGCCTTCGTTCAGGATTACTTAATTGGTAAGTGTTCATTAGTTACGTGATACCTTATATGAATTTCAAACAAACTAAATATTTGAGAAGTGCGATGGTAAACCGGAAAGAAATAGAAGGGCCAAGATCAAGATCAGGTTTAAATTTACTGTTCGTCTGTGAGCGTTGTTAAACCATCGACGAAACGAATTGTACAAACAATTTAAAAAATCGACAGAAGCGTTTTCAAATAATTTATATATTTTGACCGAAAGTCAAAACTAGCTTTATTTTTTCGACATCTATGTATGTGCGTATTTGTGTGTCGAAAAAATTGCAAAGTTCTATCGAAGCGTGTGAAAATTTATTTATATTTCACATTGTTGAGACAGAGATGCGATCCTTTTATTATTTTAATAAAAACTGCTCCATCTATTTTCGCGCACAACGCATTGAAGATCGACACTATGTGTTTGCTTATTCTAAAGTGCGATGCTCAACCCCACATCAAAGCGAGCGCCAGCGTAAACAATATCTTTGTTTTAATACACGGGGAGTTTCGTCGGAAATGTGGACCGATTCTCGTTGAAAAAATTATCGAATTCGATACGTTTTGTATGTTACGAGGGGAGATTCTTCAGTTGCAGTACATAAGCAAATTATGGGATAGCAGTTGTTGGCGGTTGACGTTAAACGTTCCGTTGTCGCCGGGAACAATTCAATGTAAATGTCCATTAACGTACGGCGCGTCCCGGTCCGGCGGCATTCCTCGTCAGCATCACCATCAGCGTCCACAGCATCGGCAAGAAAGAATGATAGAAAAATGGTGACGAGGACCTATAAATCGGCGACGAGTGATTGGGACGCCGTTACCGACGTTAACGCGAGACAGCTTCATGCAAAGTGCCGTGTTTCATTGTTCGCGGCCAATTTGCATAGGAGAGAGCCTTTAAAATGCCCCTGGATCGAGCGAGGGGTTGTCAACCGTCGACACGCGTTCAATTCCGCGTCGGACCACTGACAGGTCAAAACGCTGATGTGCTACCACAAAAACGAACGTTGAACGTTTGACAAATTCCTATCAACAATATGACAAAAGGTCTATCAATATCGGACAATAACGAAAAAAGTTGTTTGTATCGACTATTTTTTGAACAACAAAATGGAATATTAATAAATGACAACTCACAATAAATTTGAATAATAAGATGTAGGTACGTTTTTTTAATACGGTATAATATAGGCGGTATAAAATTACAAATTTCATACTGTGAATAAGCTTAAAATTACCGCATATACAGTGATAGTGAAGTAGTGATTAACATGAAACATGTGAAACACTTGTATAGTGTACCGTTGATTGAATGGGTGTATGGCCATATAATGATATTGGCTTTATTTTTATTTTTGTTTATTTAATTACGTTAGCTTAGGGTGATATTACACTGAGCAAACAAACGGATCACCAAATTTTTTTTGAACCTCGACGACCAGATAGATATACAGGTTCCAATGCTACGTATTAGACGATGCGATTCTCAGTTGCATAAAAATTTCTTGGAAGTCAATGTTCGACGAAAATAACCTTCACCAAAAACCCTTTTCTGACCTTTTTTTTGCATCGTCGTACTCAATTGTCAACGCAACGCAACGTCAACGCAATTGTTTAGAAAACAATGAAATTCAGAAAGAAATATGAGAGGTTGAATTTTATATATTTTCTACGTCTACATAGAGTACCTAGTTTTCGTATAGCTTTCTAGACCTATTTTTTTTTGTATGAAGATTATGAGATGAGGAGGTAGCAACTTGGTGAGTGAAAAGTGGTGCAATGTAATAAGATGCTCGCCACCGTCAAAAAAAATCTGGTTGTTGGTGTGGTTGCTCAGTGTAATGTCGCTCTAGCTTAAGATGCTAATTAAAACCAAAAAGTAACTTGAAGCTAAAATTACAAAATAAACTTAATTATCTATTAGCACGTACATACATACATGTATACATACTATGTGCAGAGGTGCTGTTTTAAGCCTGCCAGGGATTTGTCAATTTTGTTTATATTTCTGACTTTTCTGACATTGTATTCCCTGTACAAGACACTTCTCTTAACTTAATTTTAAATTCGTAACTATTAACTTATTCTTACCCCCCTAGTATTATGACTTTATTACATATATCCCCTTATTAAATCTTGGTAATAAATCCCTATCTAACTTAAAAATATATACTAACATACACATTTTTAAAGTTTCCTTTACAGATGCATAGATAGCTTTGACTGATTGTTGCCAACACATTTTGCAAGCACAAAAAATTTTGTTTGGAATGTTGGCAGTGCTAGTGTGACCCAACGATACAATCAGGCATGCAGACTATTACGCTAATATATATAATAATAATGATATTAAGTTACACGTAAACACTTGTGATATTTTTTCCAAAACAACCTACAGGAGATTGAGCTTTTGAGAATTATCTTGCATTCGAATTAAATGGGGAGTTACTAAGTTTCGCTTTCATTTTAATTAAAATTAAAAAAAGATTTGTGGTTATCTCTTTATATTAGTAACTTTCATAGAGGCATTGAACCTCGAATTTGCTCGTTTAAATTTAATTTGTTTATTTTTATCAAGTGAAAATGTTATCAATCCCTGTTTGCATACAATGCTGCTATCAATTAGATATCGGATGCCGCGTCAAATGCTCAACAACGTACTTTATTGGTTAAGTGATGCCGTGAACTCGTGCGGCAATCGGCCGCAATAAATTTACTGTTGCGGCTTCGGTAACTCATTTACATACCCATTTGCTGTAAGACGCTGCGACATACTATAATAATATTTTACGCAAAATTCAGGTACCTACATACATATACATATGTGTATGTTTTTTTTTTTTTTGAACGTGTCGATTATCCATGTTCGCTTATCCGGCGAGTTTCTCGATTTTCTCGACAAATCGGTCGATCGCAATTTTTCACCGGCTTTCTCCGGTGTCCGGCGACCGCTATCGATCGGCGTCGGATCAATCGCAGATAAATCCAACTGCTGTGGTGAGATCTGTCTGCAAATTCCAACGGTGGCCGCCGACAGGCCGACCCTGCCACCAACGATTTATGGCCCTTGCCAATTGACGAACTGTCCGTGGACAGTTGTCTTTTCGCTTCGATATTTCAAAATGCGTCTCGGCCGTGTCCCCACTGCGCTCGATCGACGAAAATTTACAATTCACACAATTAAATTAAAAATAAAATCACAAAATAAACACACGACAATATAATTGGAAGAGACTGGCTCACTATTTTAACGCGACTACACTTCGTTACAAACAAAAGTTAGTTACCTTCAAAAGGTGAATCAAAATGTTCCACCGAAAGTAGGCATCGTGTGAACGTCACACATTCAGTGTAATGTTGCTTTCATAAAAATTCACCTGTGAATCTATTAGTAGTGTTTGACTACGTAGGTATACATCCGATTCTCTTTTTGCACGATTTTGAAATTATTATTTTTACACAGATTTTTTTGTTTTAATACGGATACAAAAAATTTAAAAGCAAAAAACAGCAGTAGGTAAACGGGCACGTTTATTGTCAAGTATTTTAAGTTTTTTTTAAATATTAAATTATGTTTAAATCGAAAACCACGTCAATTTATTACTTGTATGTAAGTAACTTATGAAAATATTTTTATGTATAAATAAAAAATAAATTCGATTCATTTTTGATTTCGAGAATTTTTTTGTCGATGTGCATTTTTTTTTTACACGATTTTTTTCTTCGCACGGTATTCTCGGGAACGTATCCCGCGTGCAAAAAGAGAATCGGGTGTATTTCATCATTTTCAGCCGTCCACCGCTGGATGAAGGCCTATCTAATTCTCTTCCATTCCTGTCTGCCTTGAGCAATTTGCATCCACCTGAATTCACACAATCTTCTCAATTCATCAACTCACTCGGTCCACTTTGCTTTCTTTCACATCCTCTCGGATACCGTTCCAGTATTTCTCGCGTCCATCTGCCACCCATTCTTCTCGCTATACCTATGTCCAGCCCATTGCCAATTCAACTTTTTCACACGTTCACAGTGTATTTAGTAGTTCAAAGTGTAGTAGGCAGTTGAAAAATGCGAGTATGTGTACGTGCCGTGAGTGTATGCGAGCGTTCAAAGTGAATCGGATGTATCTAGTAAATCTTGCTAGTTTGCATCATCTTTCACTTTGAATCAAAATCTCTTTTGCGACAAACCAATATAATTTCGTTGACGATTGTGCAAAAAGTGAAAAACCTAGTAGGTACTAAGAATGTTCAAATCGCTGTGTCAATGCACTATCAACAAATTTAAAAACAATACGATGTAAGGTATTTCCATATGTATATGCAGTGTATGCACTTGACGTTATCGAATTACAAAAATGTCAATTGGACAAAAATCATGCAAAGAAATGTATTTTTGTTATTTACGTGTTGCCGAAAGTCAATGTTGTGTCATCTATCGCAAAAATGAATATTGCGCGTGCAATGCGCAACTCCCTTTCGCAAATTCGAGCTGTTTGGTTTGGTATACATATCAAGAGTCACAGCCGACTGACTACTCCGTGGCCATCATCAGGTCGCTGACAAATCGCAATCGACTGTTTACATCTCGTCCTCGCGAACCCAAGTGTCCCGTATTTGGCCCCGTCGCGATTCCAGTATTGAAATTATCCTGGGGACCAGAGGAGTCGTCTCCCGCGGACCGCGAATAAATGCATAAAATACGCATTATTCCTCGCTCGCAAACACGACGCATTTGAATTCGCAGTGTCGAGATTTGAACGCTTGTTTTGATGCACTCGTAAAAAAATCTGATGTATCGACAGCGCACGGGGCTGACTACAAATACACGTATTTTTTTAAACGTAGGTACCCACCTACATACATACATACATACATACACACTCGGTCTCGTATAAAATTGTATAACCACACAGATGATCGACCCTGGATTGAACTTAAATATAGACGATCTCTTGCGAGCAACGAATTGCAAACAAACAAAAAAAAAAAATAGCCAAGATGCAATTGCGACGTGTGTAAACAATCTTAAATTTTACGACGCATATTACCTGTGTAAACTGTGCAACATTTTATCGAGAACTGTTTATTTGTATACACTGATTGAATCTGCGTAATATATATATGTTACAGTTAAAGTGTACACTTAGTTTATGTATGCATTTACTAGTTAATGTATACATTGTCCAGCTTAGCCAGTTACAGTATACACGGGAGAATGAATAGACATATTGGCTAGTCAATGCATACATTAACCATACAGACGTAGTTAAATATTCCAATTTTATCTTCATCAACGAAATTCTTTATATTAAGATCTCTGAAAAGTAAAAAAAGCTAAAGCACATCATATTCTTGACATTTTTTTGTTCTTTGGTGCAGTTTTACAATCTGACATTGGTTGTGAATTTTATTTAAAATAAAGATTCACCAAATAAACTTTAATCTTATCTACAAGACCCCGGGCGAGATTGACCGCTGATAAACTCTTCTATAAATGATTTAATCACACATATTTTAATCAAAATAAGAAGGTTTGAAAATGAATGACGTTTTACTAGCGCTTGTGTGTGAGTTTATACACGTACTAGTTAATTCATACATTGTCTAATTAAAGTAAATGCGGAATGTAATGTTGTGAGCTAGAACTTTTAGTTAATGTATGTATGTACCTATGTATGTATACGTATGTTACAGCGAAAGCATATTTCAAGTGAAAATATATTTTCATATACATATATATGTATATTTATAAATATATTTCAAATAAATATATTTTTACCAATTCAGGCAGTGAAAATGTATCAAACAATGAATTTACAGTTTCACTGCTCAGTATCGGTGAAAGTAAATTAAAGTAAGCGTATGTGTTTGTGACTTGTTGATTTTGGCCAAAGTCGATGATGTGTCATCCTATGTACAAGTGTGTTTTGAACGAAACGGTGGCGTTGTTATATCTGAGGATTCTGAGGGTAGCAACACGTGCTCTCTTCTTCTTTAACCGACCCATTATAAGTTAATTGTTATAAAATCGACAAAGACTCATTGTAAACTATAATTGGTACTAACCAGTAAAAGTCTACGTCTGAACACGAGCACGACACGATTAGAAGAAGAAGCGACAAAATAACCAGAATTGAATATTTCAGCAGATTATATGATTCGATTGGTCATTTCACAACTGTCAAATTTAGTATCAATGACAGTTCGGAAACGAATATAATTTCACCAGTGAGAAATATATTTTCACTAGTAGAAATATATACCTATCTACTGGTGAAAATGTGCTTGGATATGATTTCACCGAAACGCCAGTGAAAATATATTTTCACTTGAAATATGCTTTCGCTGTAACATACATATACAATGTACATTGACTAGACGAGATTTTACACTTTAACTGTAACATAAACATAAGCACCCATCTATTTACTAGCAGCACGTGCGAAAGTACCTTTGTATGTACATGTAATATATATACATACATATGTACATAGATATATTTTTCCATACGAAATTCACAATACAAAAAATAATCAACGAGTTCACTTCAAAGTATCGATTCGTTAATACTTTTACTTCCCCCGTTTATATGTGCATACATACATACATACATATGTATCTTTGTGTTCAATCCTTGCTGTTATACTACTTCAAGTTTCTTACACAAATAACCATTGGATTTGTGCTAGATAAAAATAAACTAACTAAATGCCACGTGTGTGATATTGCTTGTTGGCATTTCCGCCCCAGTTTCAACTGACAAAATTGGCGTTTTGAAATGTTTTAACTGCAATTGCACAATCTGCGCGTTTAGACACAGTTTATGGCTATATTATGCGAGACATTTATTAACGATGTACACAATAATATGTTTGTATGTATACATATGTCTGTTGGAACGTGTGGGTGTATTATTGTCAGCTGATTGGAGCGTTGTTCGCCAGTGGCGATCCTTATTGGCAATCATCGAGTTGACCCCTCCCCCTATTGTCGCCCCCCCACGCAACACTCGTGTTCACGCCCTTTTACCTGAGTTTTTAAATTGAATTTATCATTGTATTAACGACGCATAGGTGCAGGTATGTATGTGTGCGCGAATTATATCGTGCTTCGCCGCGGTGCAAAAAAAACCGGGAGGGACGCGACCGCTTCGAATATTATTCGTCGCGTTTCGAAATAAAATGTCGTATTGAAATTCGATTGATAGAAAAAGCGTATTCGATTATGCTGTTTTAGCATGAATACGCTACCATTTTTTTGCTGATTGAAGTCTCTCGGTCACACAATGGGGACGGACTACGCGTCGGTGGTTGACCCTATCGGTGTCCCGTGGATCTGGAATTTCGATGCCAAATTTGGAATTTTATACGAAAGCGAGTGGAATAGGATGTCTTTTGTGTGTGTTGGAAAACGATAATAAAATTGGAAACTAAAGCGTTCACCAATGTTGAAATTCCTAAAAAGAAAATGATTGACAATAGATGTATGAAACTTTGATCCAAAATTGCTACACTTTAGACACGCACATATGTACATGTGGGATGTGTATAATCTTATTATTTATCTGTCCTACCTAAAATTTAATTTATCAAAAATAGCTCGTTGCACAATTTGACAATCCACAGCTCCCCGTGTATAAGCTTTGAATACGTAATATCGTAACACGTCTTTCTGTCCCGAAAAAGTAGCTACAGGCAAAATTAAATTTACGTTGAACATTGAGCGTACTATCAAGATGGATTAAATTTAATATAATTTTCTTGTTATTGTCTAAAGTGAGAGTTTGAATTTGTTTTTCAGCGTCGTAAAACTTGTCCCGAAATCGTCTCGTTTTCGAAATGGTGCAATTTCCACGCGTAATGACGCCGTTTGAAGTTTATATGGAACGAGAACAATCTCGAACGCGAACGAAACCTCTTTTTTATCGAATCCTCATTTTAAAAACGTCATATACACGTAGTATATAGTATGGTCAAAATATAACGTAATAAATGTCAAATCGCGCGTGTGCGCCCGTGCAACATCCAAATTGAAAAACGGTAAGACGACAAAAAGATATTATTAATAAAAAAATCACCGGGATCCGACGACGCCTCGACCCTCTTAAATTCGCTTGACAAATTGTTTGATTAGCGAATGTTGGCAAATCGCGATATAAATACCCGCTAACAGTAAGTATGTACATACATATATGTATATGTGCGAAGATCAAATACAGGATGGGCATAATTTAAAAAAAGTCGATTTGAAATCTCATTATTTGCACCTACCCAACTACTGCTAATTTCTCATCAAATTAAATTGACTCGCACAACAAAACGGTGCGCCAGCCTAAGTAAAAGCTCACACTTCTCACAATTAGCAAAAAAAAGCAGTAAAACAGTCTCGGAAGAGACACTAGTCAATTATGAAAATTAAGTCAAACTATTTACCACATTATCGACAATGAGCGTTTCAGAAGTAACGCGTTCGTTCAAAGATAAAATATTATAATAAGTGGGGAGGCCACCTTTCGGTGTATGTCTCTCGGGCAGATGACTTCATTAAATCAAGCTGACCAATAACACGGTATCTTCAAAAAGGCCTCCGTGAGACGGTAGAAGCGGTTTGGCGAGCCCGCGAGGAGGTCCAACTCGATTTCATACTAAATACACAAATGAGGCATAAAAATTCCCAAACGCAGCGATACACACATAGGTACGTATTCTCGCGTGCAATCGAGCAAGAAAATCAATTGAATTTTTAAATTTTCAATCTGACAAGTGCACGATAATCATTGTGGCGATTGAATGAAAAGTCCGTAGTAGTAAGTGCAAGTGGAACGACATTGCGTGATAAATTAAATTTGTAACAGTAGTTAACTCCGCTAATTGACCGCTCGGCAAATGGAATGATCGTTCATTTAGATCTAAGCTCGGTAATCATTGACGCACGATAACCGCAGTCGCGTGTTTCTAAAACTACGTACATTCATACATACATATGTACATATCCTACTCACTGTGAGTATCTAAAATATATTTCTATACATCTCAACGTATGAATGGATGTATTGAACTGTTCGAAAGGTATTGCTATACTAATTGAAGTTATTTGAGCGTGGAATTGATAATCAAATCCACATGTGCCTATACATATAATAGAATGTGAAAAAGCAATTTTGTATTCCGTGTGTAGTTTTGCCTATATATGTATGTACAATGTAGATGATATGTACGGACTTAACGAGCGTAATATTCGCTTCCTAGTTTACGCTTGTGGGAACTAATGAAACGATGCATTCACGAATGTACTTTATCTATTTAGGTACACCTACTCGCGTGCAGAATGCACTCAATTAAAACTGGCAAAAAATATCATTTCATTGCAACTTCCTCCTTTGGCTAGTATACATATGTAGTTACAAATGTGCAAGATTCGTAGGGGTATTTTTAATTTGTACTTTAAATATGTGTGTGTGACTTTTTATCCAAAATAACTTTCCTATACCTTTAACGAATATGTAAAATGAATTGCAAATCATACTGTATATATGTACGTACGTACAATGGTACAATACACAGTTAACGTTTCCTTTACAGTGCCACTGTTCTTGTTCACGTTCGCCGTATTAAACGCCCCATTAGACAGACGCGACGGGGTCGAGATTGAGGCGTGCGCTTGCTATAGAATTACGTCATGTTTCGTAATCAATATTAAAATCGTGAATCGCGTTAACAATTCCATAGCGTTGTTACAGATGTATATAATTATTTATTTACAAATGTTAACATTTGCTCGCGGCGGGAGGTGAATAGCAGATCAACAAACGTTCTCACAGCACGCGCTCATAATACGCCATATACATACATACATAATAAATATGTATATATTGGCTTACCTATGTATGTCGATACACACACACCTATGTACGTTTAGGCGAGTTTCCGTTTATTTGTACAGCCACCATAGTAAAACGCTTCAAAAATCTACCAATTTCGAAAATTCACGCGTCGTCGCTCCAAGTGAAGATTCTACGGTGGAGGTGAGCAAAAACAAAAAAAGGAGTAAAAAAAAAAATTGTTAGTGAGAAAAAAGAAGCGATGCAGTGTTGCAGTGCGTGGTGAGATAACGACGAAGAGTGACGGTGCGCCTGTGATTTATTGCCGTCAGCAAACAGCGGGGCCGGCTGTCAACTAGGGCTACCTGTCGTCGCCGTTCACCTGTTGTTATCTGCCACTCGGTATCTGGACTTGACAGGAGCCCTGACCCCCCCACACCCACCCCCATCTCGCTGTATAGTGTTGACGTTGACGCTGCCGTTGCAGTTGTTTATGACGCTGCGGAAAATATCGCGTTAACGAACCGATGACGCTTTGCGCGACGGGGAAAATCTTTGCCGCTCTCTTCGCACCGGGCATTGGAAAATGTGAAGATTTATTTGTCACGCCAAGAGTGGCGATAGAAAGCAGGTCAGTAGAAATTATGAATTTTTGACCGTTAAAAAAGGTTAATTGCATACCGAGTGTGCTTGTTTGAGAAACAAGCACACTCGAGAAACGTAATTGATAAAACGTAATTGATAAACGTAATTGATACATTGAGAAACGTAATTGATAAAATACCGGAAGAAAGGTCGTCAAACGTTAAAATGCGTAAGTAGTGTAAAGACTCGAGAGAGTGTAAAGTACGCTCGAGATAGAGGCAACATGTTTCAACATTCAAGTGTCAACACGACACGACAACAATTCCATAAAATCGATATATTTATTTATTTAAAATACATGGGCAGGCGGCATAGCCGATGGAGCCCAGGGGTCTGACATAACTTGTACATACAATTCTTAATTATTTATATTTGAAGGATTACAAAAATCCATTTGTGTTCAAAAACTTTTTAAATAGATTTGTATTTTCGGAAGTTACTAGCTGATTTGGCAGACGGTTCCAAACTTCGACCACTCTATTTGAAAAAAAAAAAGAGTCTGACAATTTTGTTCGATTTGTCTTTTATGTAGTAGTTTCAGTGTATGACCTCTGAGATGTGCATTTATATTGAAAGTAACGAAGTTTTTCATTGGGCATTTATATTTATTATTTATTATTTTGTAGACTTCACGTCTCCAAAGATGTGAGACACGTTTTCTTCAACCTTTCATTATATGTAATCGAAATTCAGATGGCATTTTTTTATATATTCTCTTTTTTCAAAATTAAAAATGATAAAATTAAGCAATAGATTATTTTTATATATGTACATATAATATTAAACTCTTTAATATGTACATAGATAGTCCCATTCTTATTCAATCGACTTTTCGCTTAAAAGTTTCGGTACGTTTTACCCGTTCTCGATTTTCATTAGATTATGAAACTATTTCGCGCAATATTTATATCTTCATTCTCTCATCCCCATAAATATTCTGATTTTATCCATTTTTTAAATATTAATCTGTCGTCCCTAAGGCA
Organism: Parapsyche elsis; assembly: GCA_022651745.1. Classification (NCBI taxonomy): domain Eukaryota; kingdom Metazoa; phylum Arthropoda; class Insecta; order Trichoptera; family Hydropsychidae; genus Parapsyche; species Parapsyche elsis. The sequence goes on along the minus strand of JAGVSN010000001.1, from coordinate 18,486,116 downwards.
ACGACTTATTATTTATTTTATCAACTCTACATAATTTATTTATTAGTTTTTTTTCCTTTGTGTGTCCTCTCATATAATATATTATGTATTTTTTCATGGAAAAGCCTTAACGGGCGTAAAATAAGTAAATAAATATCGATTCGCAAATATGTTGCTGATACAATATAAGTCTAAAATAAAACCCTGCCTTGAAAGCTTAACTGTTAACTAACTATGTGTGTACTAACTAGGCTTTAAGCTAAATGCAACACTTTATATATTACCACGAGCGTCCGCCTGCCTGGCCGGGTCGTTGTGGTCACGCTAGCATTGCCAACATAAACATTTTTTCCAGCGGTGTGTTGGATGTCAAATGTCAAAACCGATTAGAGCCGACAAAGCGATTTCATGGCTATACACCCATTCAATCGACGGTACACAATACAATTATCGTTTCACGTACTGTACTGAGGTTGGGGTTATTTAATTCAGTAAATGACCATATTGATTAGAAGTTCAATCATTTGAATATTCGATGTAGTTTGATCCGTTGTATCCGCAACATCTAATTGGATGCTTCGCCTATTTCGAGCTCATTGAAATTGCGTTATAATTATAGAAACCTTTGACTCTGAAATTACACGATGCAACCTTTCGGCGAATAGGACGCGCTTCACTTCCGAGAAATGGACAGACACGACATCCAAGTAGAGACTACCGGCTTTCAGTAATTTATTGCACCGTCTTTGAGCTGGACGAAATACACGGCCGTTGGATCGAGATCAGAGGAAAACTCGTCCGCGATAGAAATTGCTAACACGAATAGGTACATCTCTCCATTTCGATTTCGAAATTCGAAGACTTGCGGGTAATCCGACGAGAGGTGGTGATAACGAGCGGGCACAATGGCCGCCGACTCGCGTTCAATATTGACGTCAATTATGCGCGTTAATTTGAACGCATTCGGCGCGTGATGAAATGGCGATCGTAAAAAGGCTGAAAATTAATTAGCGAGTACCTCGGACATGTTTCAGTGTGGTCTCTTCATTCCCCCCATCGAGTTTCGATACGTTCCCTAAACGCCGTTAATCAAATTAACGCCGATGCGCTAATGTGTTGCACATGTGCACGCACGCACTTACACACGTTGCGTGTCCTACCTGGCCTACCGCAGTCAACGACCAAATGGACATTTGGGGAAATGCATTCGAATAGGTGACTTTCTTTCTGAGAACTCGCCGACAATGTGGGTCGTCTATGTACCTATATTTTATGATGATTTTTGACGTTGTCGTACGACGCGTCAAAAGTTTTTTTACGCTCTATATACCTAATCGGATCTATGTATGTACGTATGTACATACATACATGTCGTCGTCATCATCATTTTCAGCTGTTCGTCCATCCACTGCTGGATGAAGGCTTCTCCGATCCTCTTCCATTCCTGTCTGTCTTGAGCAATCTGCATCCACTCATTCTTCTCAATTCGTCAGTCCATCGTCCACTCGGTCTACCTTGCTATCTTTCACATCCTCTCGGATACCATTCCAGTATATCACACGTTCCGCTACATCTGCTTCTTATGCATGTACCTATTCCTCTTACGATCTCTTCTCGTTATGCCGAGCGTACATCTTACCATCCTTCTCTGTGTGCACTGGATCTTGCGTAACATTCTTGAATTTAGCATCCACATTTCACATCCATACGTCATAACTGGCAGTATGCATTGGTTGTATGCCTTCTTTTTTAAGCATAGCGGAATGTTGGATTTAAAAACTATGTTCATTCTTCCGAAAGCACTCCATCCTAGTTTTATTTCTTCTTCTTTACAACCAGTCATATTCACCAATTGTCCCAGGTATATTTACGATATGATTATCTACAGTGACTACGTGTTGCGTGCGAAATTCATTAAACATAATTTTAGTTTTATTAAAATTAATTTTTAAGCCTACTTCATACTTTCGTTGCTTAATTTTGTAAATCTACTGAGTTGCATGACTATGTCGTCAGCGAATCTTAGATGGCTCAAGTGCTTTACATTAATCTTGACCACTGCTTTGTGCCATTCCAGCGATCACGTTGCTATGTAATATCTGGGAATATCTGTAATAACGCGTTTGGAATTCATAGTCAGATATCATTGCACAAATTGTGTATAATGAAAATTAATAGTTTTTTTTTTAGGGGTAAAGTTAACCAATAGGTTAGGTTGGGAGGTGCCGATTTTTGATAGAACCGTCTTACAACTAAGTTAGCTAATTTGGCAAAATCTAACAAGACAGTGCAGATCTGGATATATGTAGTGAGGCACCAAGTGCAAAATGCTCCACTGCCCAAAGTATGGGGGTTAAAGTTTACCAACAGGTCCAAGAACATAAGGATCCAGTAAATGATGGAAAAATAAATTTATCAAATATCGTTCCAATATCAGAAGTGGATGAAGTTTGAAACTCGTCCATCTTTACACTTGGGATTACAAGTTGATCCACTCTCTTCTCAGCCTATTTTTCCAATGGAAATAAATGCATATTTCATATATTCCTAGTTAATTTATAGCGGAATACTTAGCGGATTACTTATCTTACTTATCGTATTTCTTAAGATTTAGAATTTAAAAAAAATGACAAATCTGCATTATATGTATGTATGTAGTTAAATCTTAATTGTTATCAAATGGTGTTGTTGTGTATAATGATAGCGTTAATGTATTTGATTAATCCCAATAATATGTTATCATAGGAATAATTGATAGGAGGTGCCAATTTTTGATGGAAGTCTCAAAACTAAGTTAGATAAATTGGAAAATTCTAACAGGAGATTTAATAATGTCCAAATCTTGCCAATGACGATAATTAAGGTTAAGATAATCAATTGTATCATACATTCTAATTTATCGATTTATGTACATACATAATTGATGTAAAGTGAATCGCTAATTTTATCGATGAAATGTATGAATTGAGATCACACGATTCATCACAGCCTAAAAAAGGTACACGTTACCGTATTTCATCTCGATTGATTCAATTTAAAAATGCAGCTTTTTAAATTATATGAATGTAGCTCGTTTTTATTTAATATATTTAAATTTATATATTGCAGATGTGTAGATACAAAAAAAAGATTTTATACAATCGCGTGCGAATGAATAGAACATCACAAAGCTTAATTTCAACAACGGATCCTCAAAAAAAAAAAAAAAAAGAACCACACAGAAACAATAAAATAAAATCTTCACCATATACGTACGTGCACCGTAATAAATTTATAATGCGATTCTAAAACTGTGAGTTGTGTGGCGCACACAAATCAGGTTTTTTTTTTTAAAAGATAGATTTGTATAAATTTATCGCGTTACTAAAACCTATTATGTTCGCATAATAAACAATACGTACAAAGAAAACATTACAACGACGACAACGCGACCGACGAGAAATTGATTTTTTACGATTTTACAGTATTTCTTATTTTCGGACGACTTAATGAAGTACAATTCGATCGATTCCAACGGCTGACAATATAAGGGTTAAATATAAATAAAATTCTTACCATACTGAGCCAGTGATGGGCGCCAGAAATAACAAACAGGCGGCCACAAGGGCGGGCCGCATCCTCCCACCCTTACCTGAATCGCCCCATCGTCCTTCGTCCGCAAAATCAACTGAAACACACACCAAAAAAGAAACGAATTAAACGAAACTTATAAAATATTCATCGGTGTATCGAATCGAAGCGAATGAGAGAAGATTAAATTTAAAAATATCAATTACTGTGGCGGCGAGTGGGGCATGAGCGGCGCGCGCGCCAAGATCAAAGGCGAGCTCATTGTTGCGCAGAACGAAAGTAAGAGAGACGGTCTGTGCTAACGGTAGTCGGTTAAATCGGTCACTGTTACGACCCATTATATTAGTGAAGCCTCCTGGCCTAGAGGGTACGTTGAACCGGACCGGAAAAAGCAACGATAGCGAAAGGAGTTAGAAGAAACAGGTAGCAATATAGCACTTTTTTATGAGATTTTGATGAGATAGACAAAGGTGCCGACGCGCAGATAAGATTGCCCGATACGAAACCGTTTCTAGAAACGCCAAAATACCAAGTGTAATTATGGTTCCGTCTCGCACGTTGAGCACACGATGGCGAGGAGTGACCCACAAACCGAACGTTTATCCTAAACTAATGAAAGTGTTGCTGTATAAGTATAATGCAACGAACACTTGTTAGGTGAGAGTACAATGGAGCTGACATTTTACGTTTAAACGCGAATTGCTCAATCTGTATGTATCGAAACACTAGTGCTAGATGCCCTTTAGATTCAAAAATATCTGATTAGGTGAGTTTACCTTTTAACACTTACACAATAGCCTAGTAATCTAAGTAGATATCAAACATTGCTCAATTTACATAGATGTCATGGTAATACTGACTGTGCAAATTTCAATAAGTTCCAATGGAATAATTTATTATTTCATACAGATAAAGTTTGAGAAACGCTGTTTAGCGAGATTGATTTATGATAAGTAAACTGGAAGTACACAAGAAGGAAAATAAAAGGCATATTATGTGAACAATCTTAGATAAGGTAAGATGATTGTCGAATCAAGCAGATAGAATCAGAATAAACTAGTGGTGGCACTGTAGTGTACTTTCTCTTCAAACTATAAAATGCCGTAAATATTTTTTTTATTAAATATTATCGCATAGTTTGTATTTGTCGTGCATAAGAGCGAGTGTTGAATGTACGATGGGATTTTATGAGCTTAGATGAATTCAATGAAAGACTAATTAATTGCATGTAGTACATTGTATGTCGTTCTCGAAGGTTAATAAACTTTCGCATAGACCATTTTTAATTAATATAATTTTCCTCGTTGTTTAGACGCATCGTAAATTATAATACGAGGAATGAGACTTAAATAGTTTCATATTCCGTTTCAAGGAATTATCGAATAATAAATTTACAAATGACCCATTCGACCTGTGTCAAATTTGATGACACTATTGCAATATATTTGGATTATGACATTACGCCACTATGTACGTATATAGAGGCTGTCAAAATTTGCGCTGAAGATTAATTTTTTTTTTACATCCACAGCGATAAATTCGCCTTATGATGAATATTTTCATTGCGATTTAGGTCAAATGTACAATAGGCATCGTCGAAAAGGTATTGTGTATATTTTGAGACGTCAACCAATAAGCTCAGTATAATAAGAGATAATCGTAAATTTAAAAATTGTTTTGAATTTTGCATTTGACCACAATAATAGGTGGCAAACGCCGAGATGTATTTAACTAGAATAATACTCCCAACACCTACGGACATACATATTTACGAAAATGACGGAATAATATCATAAAGTCAAATTTATACATACATATGTACATAATTGGAACACTTATTACAATAAAGACAAAGTAAAAATAATCAATTTATATAGCATTATGGTTATTGTTCATCTGGGAAAATGGCGGAAATAAAGGTTAGGTCAGGTTACACTCGTTTTTCTTATTGCAACACACACCTTTTTCGCGGAATAATATCAAACGTAACCTTTCACACTTTTATGTACAAACAAAAACAATTTCAAAAGTTGCAATCGGTACGATAGTCGCTGCCGTTGAACTCAAACTTTTCCACGCAAAACAATTGAACAATTGAATAAAAGCTTATAGCTTATAGCACGCACACAACTATATAAACCTATAAATAACTATCCATTTTACATGGGCTGGACCAAATTGAAAATGTGCAACAGTTTTCTAACAATATCTATATGTATGTTCATACCGACCGATGCACGAACGGGCCTACAAACCCGAAAAAATACCAAAAATACAATTTCATCAACGTACACACATACATATACACACAATTCAATTCAAAAAGAGAGGTGGGTAGAGGAAGGGGGGTGTGTGTGAGTAAAATGAGGTTCGCGCGTGCGGAAAATGTAATTGCGGGCACCTACCGTCTTTCGCAGGGCTGTGCGGCTCGACAGGGGAAAATTCGTATGTGGGGGCGGCAAAGGGGCGGCTTTTGTCGAATCAGGGCTGCGCCCTGGGGCGAGAGCCCCGTGTTTGGTGCGCGTTCGCGTCGACGGGCGCACGTTGACTGGCTCAGACCTGTAGACGAGTCTGATCCGACGCTCCCCACCTCACCCCACCCCCGCACTTCCCTCGCCATTTCGAAATATGAATTTTCATTAGCAGACGTGCTAAATAAACCCTGGAAGACGCCTGCGCCCCTGGATATCCCTTCAGTGCGCCCCTTTGTACCCCAGAAGAAGGCGCCCCCGTGCGCCCCTCTCGCTAACACGCTAACCGGTTCCGCTCCGACACTGTGCCCAACGTTCCAAAGGAAAAATTCACCGTGTGCGACCAACACTCGACTTTTTGATTTGCAGCATCCCACTGGCCTTATTTCTAAGCAAAACAACGATGTACATCTCCATCATCATCATTTTCAGCCGTTCACCATCCACTGCTGGATGAAGGCTTCTCCGATCCTATTCCATTCATGTCTGTCTTGAGCAATCTGCATCCACACATTTTTCTTAATTCATCAGCCCATTGTTCACTCGGTCTAACTTGCTTTCTTTCACATCCTCTGGGATACTATTTCAGTATTTCTCGCGTCCTTCTGCCATACATTAGTGTCCAGCCACTTTGGTCACGCTTTTTACCCATGTATGTATGCTCGTTATACCAAGCATACATATTTCTGTGTGCAATGAATTGTGCGTAGCATTCTTGAATTTAACGTAATTTTGAGTTCATCGTTATTTTCATCCGTTCGCCATCCACTGCTGGGTGAAGGCCTCTCCGATCCTCTTCCATTCCTGACTGTCTTGTGCAGTCTGCATCCACTTGACGACACACATTCTTCTCAATTCATCAGTCCATTGTTCACTCGGTCTACCTTGCTTTCTTTCACATTCTCTCGTATTAGCTAGTTATTACGTAATACAACTAGCTAATTTTTCTAGTAGCTAGTTGTATTGCGTTAGTATTTTTATGTTGGTCTTGATATTATTTTGTAAAATATTTATATGTGAAATAAAAATTGATTTCAATAAAAAGTTTTTCACCGTTCATTTCTAACGTTTACAGGTGCTCACCGAACGAACAATCGATGAAAATAAAATCATATTAACATTAGCATTATGAGAAGATTAACAATCTAGAATACTTACAAGACATTCAAGTAGATCAAATGATCTTGAAAAATCAAAAGGTACATGGTCATGTATGTACATCATTATCATTTTAAGCCGTTCACCATCCACTGCTGGATGAAGGCCTATCCAATCTTTCGCTATGTGTCCACTTTGGACTTGAAGAAAAGGAGCTTCGTGTCGTGTGACTAGGGTGGTCAGATTTGGGAAATGAAAATACGGGACATTTTTGGTGGAACAATAATAATTTGGTGGAATAATTGGATTTTAATAATATATCCCTAATAGATGAAGCTGACAGTTTGGATAAGCTCTTCCCCGTGGCGAATATCAACAAATGTGGAACAGAGATTACAATTTGCCTCATTGCCATTCCGACCTTTATCACTCCAAACACCTTCGAACTATTTTCTGTGAATACACTTTCTTTTTAGCATTTGAAATTTTTGATTAGGGCTAAAAAACACTGTGACGTCACCTCGTAGAAGATCTGGAGCTGATGGGACACAGTTGGTCTTTGGCCTGAAAGTCACTTCGGGGAAGACCTGGAACTGTTGGGTTTCCAGTTGGTTATTTGACTGTAGATTGGTCTGAACTCTTCATGTAATTGCTGATTGTATAAGATATGTACTAGCCGAATTGCTCGGGCGGGTGAATTCAAATAATAAAACAAATTAATATCGAAATAAACATTTATTTTCCAATACAAACATAAATTGATTAAACCCCTTCTAAAAATCTGGTGGTTTTAAATTGAAAACAGTAGATTAAACATAACAGACAAACAAACAACCATTCAACTTTATAGTGTAGATTTCGTTTTTACGTTTTTCTAAACATTTAATTCACAGCGATCAAAGTGAATGCAGATATTTTTCAACCGATGGCCGAGAGGAGATACTGTAACTCGGTGCTTATTATTAACTATTATGCTTGAAATATTTTTTGTGTGAATAAAACTATTATTTTTTTGTAGCCTTCGCCTACACCTACACAAGATCAGATATGTACAAGCTGTAAGCACTTTTTTGTGTTAAATTTTCAAAAAAACAATCATTATTTGTATTTTTATACAACTGTTGGATGTTAAAGTGTTGAGAAATCATTGCTAGTGGAAAAACGTATGCTGTCGATCAGCTGTTAGTGGACTTTGCCGACAAAAGATGACCCTTTTATTCGAGCGCACGTCGGCATTCGCTGCAGCGGGCGCTAATTTCCGCGAAATATCGAACTGCACACGTGCATCGAATGCATCGGCGACAAAGATCGAAGGCATGACGAAAATCGCGCTTAGAATTGCAAATTAGCCGAAATAAAAAAAAGACCGACGGACGCTTAGCGAGAATTCGCGAATCGTTGAGTAGTGCGTGAGTAACGCGACGCGACACCTGTAAAAACGTACCAATACGTGCAAGATTGCGATTTTTATTTTTCCGCAATTCTTTATTCCACCCACCACCCTTCCCCCCCCCCCCTCAACCATGAATAATTTATACGCAAAAGATATACTTAATGACGAAAAATAAATAAATTATAATCGACGACCGTATTATGATTAATGCCGAATATATGAATGTTGATTTGGGTCTCGGACACCCACACCGCGTTATAAATATTATTCAAGGAATTTTAAGTGTAAATTAGTGGTGAGTTTGGTTTTCTTTTTTCGACTACCTCTTCTTCTTCTTGCTCGGTTTTACAGCGCTTCCTTCAACGTCTTCATTCAGAGCGTAAAGTCTGGAATTTTTATTGTTTAATAATTAGCATTGAAAGTCGATATTTCAGCGTTTTATATTGATGCGCGCGCACAGGGTCGCCACTAATGCGATTTCCGCCACCATTCTCTAAAATTGTTTTAAAAAACGACGTTAATGGTTTATGTACATTTCACACTAATTTATTTTTAAAAAGACAATACCGTCACTGTAAAATAATAAAATATAATCAATTGCATAGTTAGTAAGTATTCAGTTATTGATTATTTCACGCGAAAAACGCGTTAAAGCGATTGACTGCAATGAAAATTCATTAATTTTTTTTATTGGCATTGCAAACCCTTGAATTGTGCAGGTCGGGACGCACCATTGACGTTGCTGCTTTTAGACATCGGATCGTAATTTGCGACTCGTATAAATTTATAACGCAGAAATATGACACAAAAGAACAAGTTTCAAATAGAATAAATAAGTACGAGGAATGGATAAAAAATAGAATCAAGTTTTATTTATGCACTGTTGGGGTTTTATGCTCGTATCGGAGTGGAGCGAGGTGGTGACAGATATGCATAAGTTATATTAACGCCATAAAAAAAACCCTCCTATACCTACATATGTATACATAAAAAAATACGTAAGTTTTTGCATATTACTAGCCGATATTGGCCGTATAAATAAATGGTGCTGTGTGCGATACAGGGCCGTGCAAGGGGTAGAAAGAGGGGGGCGCCCCGCCGCGAATCTGATGTTTTCATCTGTGTTTAGATCCAACACGATCCACTGTGCGGACAACACGGTGATCCCGAACACGATTCCGATCGTCGTAGTCGTCGTCTTTTTGTGGCGATTTATTGGTTTTTTTTTTGTGTAACTAACCCCACACACGATACGCTTTTCAATTAATTAATATTAAAGCTGTCGGAGGCTTCGTGTTCGTACAATGCGAGCAATGAAAACGAAACGCTATAAAAAGCGACGCTAGCGGGCGTACGTTTTTCGAATTGTGTTCATCGAGGTCGTAATACGACCGATATACATACGTTCAATATTTTTATCAATGCTGTTGTATGTATTTTATTAACCAAATCCGAAATAAAAATTTAAATGCACTTTCATACAACTAAAAATTTAGCCGAAAAACATTAAACTTTGAGCTTTGCTAATACAATATTCTTTTACTACATAGTAACTGCTCGTTTGCAGTGTCATCGGGTCATTAGTGTTTGTGTGAGCTAGTGAAGTAATGTAGCATGTGTGTGTGTGTGAGCGTATGTGTAAGTACGTGCCGTGCCGATAGTGTTTGTGTGCATTAGCTAGGTTATGTAGCGTGTGCACTTCGCTCAACTCGTGTGTGTATGTTTGTGTGAGCGAATGAGCGCGTGCACGTGTACGTGGCCGTGCCGTGGTATGCGAGCGTTCCGTGGCTAGGCTACCCAGCCGGTATACTACATATGTACATACATATATGTATATCGTCATCATTTTCAGCCGTTCACCGTCCACTGCTGGATGATGGCCTCTTTAATCCTGTCTGTCTTGAGCAATCTGCATCCACTTGACTCCACACATTCTTCTCCATTCATCAGCCCATCGTCCACTTGGTTTTTCTTTCACATCCTCCATTTGTCTCGCTATATGTGTCCAGCCCATTGCGATTTCAGCTTTTTCACACGTTGCGCTATATCTGCCACTTTGGTCATGCTTCTTACCCATGTATTCCTCTTACGATTCATATTCATATTTCCATGCTTCTCTGTGTAATACATATTGATGAGGAAAACTCTGTAGACTGAAAATTGAATATTGATTTTATATACATACATATGTACATATGTATGTATGTAGGTACAATGTAGTGGAACTTTATAATTTTCTTAATCAAATACAAAAGTCTTTAAATCAAAAATTTAAATTAAATTGACAGTACATTTTTAAATACCTACTTAAAAGGCTCAAATTTAAGCAGAAGGGTTCTCGATAAAGCATATGAAGCATGCAAAAAAAAAAAATTTTAATATCGAACATGAAAAATTGTACAACGGTGCAATGTGAGGAAAGCTTCGTTCGCGTCATGAAATACAGCGAAATTTGAGGCACTTATTGTGTATTTGTATTCGCGTGTGTAAACACTGCATCGTTGTAATTTAAAGTTCAAGATATAAATTGACTTATGATATTAAAAACCATTCCAAAAAAAAAAAAAAAAAAAATTGATTGATATAAATCCATGGCATTCATGTCGCTTCATTAGCCCGATTGGCTCATTTGCCACTTCAGTGAGCCGATACGGTTAGCCTGCCTAATCAGCGACATTTATAGTCAAAGATCCAGACACACACACACATATATACACACACACAGAGACTAATACAGGTGTGTACAGGTGTCTTAGGCGTGTGTTTAGGAGTAGCGGTCCCCACTCGAGAGTGAAGTGGTCACATCGACAAGGGAATCCTTTTAAGTCGGCCCACTCGTCGCTTTCTTCTCGCCATCTTCAGATGACACTAACAAAACACTCGAACGCAACGCACCTATTATATTTTGAAATCATTCAATCAACATTACACTCTTCGCTGACAGAAACGCAAGTGGCCTTTTCATATATATACGTATATATTTGTTCGTCCGTCTCTTGTGTTGTGTCCGCCACTGGCCTACTAATACAGAACAAAGACAATTTTACCCAACATATCGTGCTAATACGTGCTTTGTATTATTGGGATTTTCCGACCCTACTTATTATCCGACAGTGCAATTAAATAAAACAACATTATCCGCAATAGGCGCTAGGATGTTAGATTATTGCTCACGATCAATGTTCACAACCTTGTCACAAGTATTTAAACAGATCTTCAAACACTCATTGGTATATACGGGGTGTATAAAGTTTAAATGTAAAAGCTTACAGAACATTTCTTGAATGAAATTGAAATTGAAACAAATGACATAAATTTTTACTTAATACGAGTGCCGTTTGAGAATACGGATATGCGTACAAAACGAAACCTTTTTTGCACGTAAATATTTCAATTACAAAAAATACATATTTTTTTCATCGAATATTATATATAGATGTCCTTTGCGTGTCCCCAAATTTTTTTTCTGTCTTTGGCTTACATCCTGTATATTGCACACTTATTTTCGATTATTAATTATTATTGCAGACCTGTCGTATTCTTTACGCTTCAGTTGCGTCCGAATATAAATATTTGCATTACACGGTGATTCAATGATAATAATGATGGAATTTTCGGTAAATGCTAATTAAATTGGCTTTGAGATGATTATAAAAGAAGAAAAAAATAAAGCATCCAATCCTATTTACGATGACATAATTTAGTGTGTAATGTGAGTAATACCGTCGGTCATATCCGGCATAATTATTCTCGGCGTGTAAATAAATACCTACTCACGGAAGCGTGAAAGGCATTTGATTAGTGTTTTGTTTTTTTTTTACGTGGAATGTTCAACGACAGATCTGAATGATTATAATTACAGTGCTGGGGATAGTGCGCGAGGGAAAATTTTGCAATTTTCGAGCGGCTAATGTGCGCTTCGTCATTTTCGAGCTTCGCACGTTCGCTGGGGCGCAAAAAAGGAAAATAAAACGGTCGAATCATCCACTCGATCGATTTTGTGGAAAAACATTGCCCGATCCCAGTGGCTGAGTCTGGGTCTGAAATCTGTAGGTCAATCAGTTAGGAGTAGCGGCCTTCAATTATATTATCAAAAGCTGATTCACCGGCCCATGGGAATTTCGCCACGATGACTGGACGCTGGCTGGGCCCGATGACGATGACGTTACCGTGAAATCAGTAATTAGTGGCTCTGGGCTCGCATCTCGCCACAAAAACTGCTTTTTTATGGTAATGCCCCCCATACACATACACACACACACAAAATGCGCGCAAACATACCATATCAAAAGTATACGTTTCGAGCGTGCCAACAACGCTGCAAGATGGTTTTCGTTTTCACCTTGTTCTGTCTGCGATGTGCGCCAAAGAAACGATTCGAATTACGTCAATTTCATATTTAAATTATATTAAATTCAAGTTAAGGCGACGCTCAAAACCTTAAATGCAAAAGTGAACCAAATCCCGACGAAGAAAATCGATTTAAAAAATACCGTCACTAGCTTCTTAAATGTACGCATTGTTTTACCCTTGCACAATGTGTAACAAAATCGGACATACTTTGTTAAATGAATTTTAATTGTTATTCTCTGTCCAACTAAAGAAGCACCTTATTCTCGGCCAACTAAAAAAAAAAGGGCTGTGGCTGTCCGAGATTTACGACTTTCATTGGTTCAGACCTAGGTAGTATGCGCATATCGATTCTAAATCGAGCGTTTCTTAAGCTGAACATACATAGTATAAAGAAGCACCTATACAGAGATGTTTTTTTAAGACTGCCAAGAATCTATATATAGAATAGCCGAAATCCGTCTGTCTGTCTGTCTGCTGATAACGCTCGCCCTGATTAAAAGACACGAACCGTCCGCGCGCGAGTGGGATTTGAACACGGTATCACCAATTCGGGCAGTGAGCGCTTACGCTGTGATCCGAACTAGATAATAACGGCCGTGCTTCAAATTTGACTATATAATATTAATAGGCTCGCGATTTTGCTAAATTGTTACGTATTGTATTATAAAGCGCCATCTATGTATGCAACAACTATAAAAACTATTTAATACACATATATTCACCCACGCAGACATACGTTGATATTCAACGGGCTTACACTAGTTCATCAATAGTTTTGGAACTTCTAATTCCATCCGGCAGTCTATTATATTCCTGTCTATTCTATTCTATTATACACCTCTGTACAAGATGCTTCTCCTATTTCTATTTATTCTAACATTTTTTTATAATTAAATTATTTTTATTCCTTAAATTATATTCACATACATTCCATTCCTCTCACAATAAATTTACTAAAATATGATGGTATCATATTATTATCTAACTTAAATATAAATACCAACATACAAATCCTCAAAGTATCATTCACATTCAACCAATCTAATTCAATCATCATCTTTTTTATACTAGCATACCTATCAACATTTAAAATACATCTCATACCTCTATTTTGTAATATTTGTAATCTATCTCTAGTTGACTTATCAAATATATTTAATAATGAACCACAATACATAATATGTGGTCTGACAATTACATTATAAATTATTATTTTAGTTTCTTTAGATAATAATTTTCTTATGTTGAATTTTGGTTATGGTTATTTACCATATCTATCATGCAAAACGAGACCAATCTATAAAAGTGACAATTTCGATGTATCGTGTATGAATATTAACTGGAGTACATTGCAGTGAGTATAGTAATTAGCTACGGAGCTTTGTGCGCTTTTGCGCAAAGGAGATTACACATAAAAGATAGTAAGTAATACATACATATGTAACGAATAGTTAAAAGCTCGTGCACGAGAACGCCAGATGGTTGTTGCAACTGCAGCTGCGATGCGATTCATCGAATGCGATTAATGTTAGCGAACGAAACATGACACTACACAGAATAAAAAGATACGCGTGTATTAAGTAGTGTAAAAAATAAAAGAAAAGATATACATGCAATATTAAATTTGCAGTGTGCGATCGAAAAAGTATATAATAGAGGCCTCACGTTTAACAAAAGGTGTCCATAAATATACCTGTTTTTATCATATTATTATTTGATTCTTTTCACGAGTCAACTCGTGTAAGACTGGTGCCCGAGATGGCGCCGATAATAGAATGGTGTATATTAAAAAAAAAAAATAGACACATTTCTCACGAGCCATCTCGATAATTCATTTTGGCAAATCTCATAAACCAGTTATTTGTATCTATTAGTTCGAGACAAGACCACTCTGGTCTAAATTATAAAACCATTAGCGGAACAAAGGGCGATAGCTTGACCGTGACGCGCCGTGATCAGAAGTTGTCAACATTTATTCTTTTGAATATATCGAAAGTTCACACCGATAAATCACTTGGGATGTGTTGGAAATAATGATTCGAAGTTTGCCGAAAAACCTATCGCAGAAATGTACAATTCAAACGATCGTTTATCAAAATAAGGCAAGGATACTGTCAAAGATTCGTTTATTGAAACCGAGTTATATACACAGATTAATCAAATCGATTGTATATATTATATTAAAATTTGATTTGAGCTTTTTTTGTAGTCTCACTGAGATACATTATTTGTAAGAATGTAGACATTATATAGTTGGTTTAAAATCCCTGGACGAAATTGTAGATCTGGTACGTGGATCTGAGGATAAGGATGCGGCAGCATATCGCCCGATCTTTCTAATTAATTGTAAAAGAAACTAAAGAAAGTAAAAGAAT
The DNA here is from genome assembly GCA_022651745.1 of Parapsyche elsis. Taxonomy (NCBI): domain Eukaryota; kingdom Metazoa; phylum Arthropoda; class Insecta; order Trichoptera; family Hydropsychidae; genus Parapsyche; species Parapsyche elsis. Next base: position 18,470,877 of record JAGVSN010000001.1, on the reverse strand, counting down.
CCGGAGACAACGACTCAAGCACCAAGCTCTCCGAAGAATTCCACTTGGCCCGTCAATAAATCATCCGCGTTGACACAAAATCTTGAATCGTAGGCATCATCGACGATTGCAAGCGCACGCGCTCCTTAAACCGTTCAATACTCTGTATTTGTATAGCTAAAAGTCGAAAATATGAATAAATGAAAAAAAAAAAAAAACACAGAACGAATTCAAATGATATAAATCATAATCATCGGCACCGTGTTGCGGTGCAACCGGCGAGATTTATCGTACGCGAGATTGGATTGAATTTAAAATTTAATTTATACGATTCGGGCGAAGCGGGTCGTATGTTACTCCCGCGGATATATATACGCTCCATCATCTTTTTTTGCGCCACGAAAGAGAACATACTACTGGACGTGGTCCATGTCTCGTCCATGGACTCTCATGTGTGCCAGGGATATAAGGGAATCCTCGCGACTATAACTGCATTCCTGGCCGTGTGGAATTCGACCTTCGTGAACGAACCTGGCGAACCAAACTTGCTCCAAATCCACCCGGCCAGAATCCATTAAATTGTATGGCTCGGGGCTCGGTGAAAATTCGCAACATCGATCCCTCGCTTTTTGTTTCCGAACGAACGAACAGTTGACCCTATCTCGTTCCCTCGCCTCTGTTTGTGTTCTATAGAGATTGAGTGATGTACGATGAATCATTTAGGAGAATGAAGAAACAATTACAGTGCAAAATACAAGTTTGATGCGATGTAGTTTGAAGTCAATCCGATACAAGCAAAAGGGAGAGAAGGCGTGAGAAGGCGGTGGCTTAATTACAAAGCTGGCTGATGGCTTCATCGCTTGCCGCTAGCATACAGGGACGAATCCTGCTCTTTCTCTTCGAATATAAATTCATTTATTAAATTTTATTTACGGAAAATTAATGCTATCGATTTAACAATCTGTACGAAATATTATGACATAAAAATATCTTTATACATATATGTAGGTACATATTATATGTACAAATTAATGTTGACACTTGATGTCTTTCTACATATATCCTAGGCTTTACTGTTTTCATCATTTTCAGCCGTTCACCATCCACTGCTGGATGAAGGCCTCTTCAATCCTCGTCCATTCCTGTCTGTCTCGATTCATCAGCCCACCTTCCACTCGGTATACCTTGCTTTCTTTCACATCCTCTAGAATACTATTCCAGTATTTCTACAGTCCATCTGCCATCCATTCTTCTCGCTATGTGTCCAGCCACTTTGGTCACGCTTCTTACCTATGTATTCCTTTAACGATCTCTTCTTGTTATACCAATCATACATAACTATATTGTGCGTAGCATTCTTGAATTAACGTAATTTTGAGTTCATCATCATTTTCAACCGTTCGCCATCCACTGCTGGATGAAGATCTTTCTAATCCTCTTTCATTCCTGTCTGTTTGAGAAATCTGCATCAACTTGACTCCACACATTCTTCTCAATTCATCAACCCATCTTCCACTCGGTCTACCTTGCTTTCTTTCACATCCTCTCGGATACCATTTCAGCATTATTTGCGTCCATCTTCCATCCATTCTTCTCGCTACATACATACATATATGTCCAACCCATTGCCACTTCAACTTTTTCACACGTTCTGCTATATTCTGCTATATCTGCCACTTTGGTCATGCTTCTTACCCATATATTCCTCTTACGATCTCTTCTTGTTATACCGAGAATACATCTTTTCATGCTTCTCTGTGTGCACTGGATCTTACGTAGCATTCTTGAATTTAGCATCCAAGTTTCACATCCATACGTCATAACTGGCAGTACGCATTGGTCGTACTGTTATACTTTAATATAATAATATTCCTTAATTTTGCTATATGGCTATGGATATGAAGAAAGTGAGGAACAGTTTTCCATATACAAAATATCAATTAGTTAATTAATATGGAGTCAAATGTAAGAATGTCAAAATTTTATCAACATTTGTAGATTTAGTTGGGCTAGGAAATGGATTTAATGTATTATTACAGTGGTTATATGTATATAAAGTAAACGAATTACAATTATTGAAATAAAAGTAAACAATATTTATATTTATATTATATTTTGCTACAGAGTACGGCCCTGAAAACAATTTGGCAAATTATACGAAGAGAGGTAAAAGTCCTTCACCTTTAAAGCACACACATACGTTTCACTACTAAATTATAAATTGCCCATCAAAAGCTTCATACAACACGAACGCACATAAATAAAACGGACACGAAAAAATTACATATAATATGACTAACATTATATGGTACAATTTTAAAACGATCCGATTGATTTTATATTAAACACAATATGATATATTATATTTTGAATAAGTATACGTATACGAATGTTGTTGTTATGGTTGATTAAGCCCTCTGGGAAAATTCAAGTTTGCCGAGCAGCACAAAAGTGCCACGAGTAAAAAACAAAAAAAATATACATATATGTATATACATATGTACATACATATGTATGTATACACATATATGAAATCATAAGTTATATGGCCGCTCTAATGAAATCCAAAAGTCCGATTCTACGAAGCATTTATGACCTCTCGGGCCCACCCAAATTTAACATAATTGACACTTATAAAATATTCACTTAATCCCTTTTTTTTTCACTATCCACTCGACAAAAACTTAAGCATTCTGTGTGTGTCATCGTATCTCGAATGTTTTTTAGAAAAATTAACATAACCGATATGAACTGTCGAATTCGTAAATAGCGCCTCCGAAAGGTAGTAAGCTCGAGTACTACTGGTTAATTAAACAACAACGGAAAAAAAAAGATAGAATTTAAAAGCTCGACGAACAGAGTTGTATCTCGCCGGACAAAATAGTGAGAGTCGAGCCGCCGTAAATCGAAACGTGTAAATTAACAACTTCCTCCACCGACTGATTGAAAAGTTTCCCACGTGTAAATAGATAGACGAATCGTAAGAGCTTTTGTGTGAGCTTATTATATTGTATGAATGCGCGCGGGTTGCATTCGATGCGTCTTTTATGTATATTTGAGCGAGATGGTTGCAAAAAAAAAAGTAGCGATCTTAGTCGCAAAATTCGACCGTAAAGTTGACGGGATGACAAACCGGTGTTTCGGGTGTATCAGTTAATAATCTGAGACTACCAATTAGTTTGGATTACAAATTGGTATGACACGGGCCCCACAGCCATACATTATTTCGACTAATAGCTGTTGGCTAGCTGGGGAACTTGACTTTATAATGCGATGTTTGCGAAGCCATCCAAATTTTCGGCGAACGGGCAAAAGCCTTGCCATTGCACAAATACAGTGTGATCATAAACTATAGAGGAAAAATGCTTAAACAAAACACTACACCTTTGACATCACGTCTTACAATTTATAAAATGTAACACATCTACATATAATATAAATATATCATGCTAACATTAAATTTGTGAGCAAAATTCCATGTCAAATTTTCAACGTATTGAGTCGCATGTCAAATTTTTAAATTATGAACTGAATTATTCCAAAAACAATGTTTAAAGCTTGATCGAATTCGATCATACTTACATATGTATTCAAAATTATAACTGTAACCATGTTGTATAATTTAGAACCGCGACTGTTCAGAATTAGATTATTTACATGAGCACTTTTAGAATTGACAAATTAAATACTACACGTTGTGAACAGTGTGTAGCTAAAGCGACAATGTCAAATCAAAAATTATTTGATTAGCATGCCTAATTTGATTCGGTCTACTGGCAATGTTGATTCCACGCGAGTCAATATCATAAAGACCAATGTGTTCCATTTTTTTTGCTTTTTTTCCGGCCGAAAAATCGGTCTATAGTTTTTATTTTTCGTCCCAAAACGACGAATTCGCTACGATTATTATTTTTCAAGTATCTAAATAAATTAAGTTCGTCCGCGACAAGAATTTAGGCTTTTAACAAGAAACGTACGATATCGATAAAAACAAATAAACGCGGTCAAAATCCTCGAACACAGTTTTCTACCGTTTTTTTTTAGCGCGATGAAAAAATTAAACGCGTCCTTTGACCAAATTGAGTTTTGCAATTCTGAATTATTATGTAAAGGCAACGAAAGGAGTGGTATTATTTTAATGTAATAATTTGATCGGTGAACGCACCTATGTATACATATATTATGTATATAATATATACTGGACGAGTTGTAGACGCGTGTTTCAAATCACTACATATAAATAAACATACCGTGACTTTTACAACTTTTGTTCGGGGCATGTTTAGTGTTTTTAAATACTAAAAAAATGTAAAAACGCACTATAAAATCTGTGGCACTCATCACTTAACACGTTCACATAGGTAAATTCCAGTTTTATGGAGGTTTAATGGTGAATTGGAGAGGAAAAAAAAAACGCAATCTCTCACCGAAAACAATTTCAGCTACATAAATAAGTATGTATACCGCACATGTTAATATAATATTACCCTATAAATAAATATCCGAGTAGCACGAAACTTGCTCTATTATTAAATATATTATGAGCTGCAAATGTCCAGCATGAGTGCATTTTTAAACACAAATAATTGTGTTGAAAAATAAACTACAACACAAAACATTCATACAAGTTCGATAGCTTTTTCTTCAATTGGGTTGGTAGTTTTTTCGTGAAATGCATAGTCATTTTTTAGAACACTTTTGACAAATTGTGAAATACCTGGTTGAATTTTGCTATCCAAATCTTATTTTATGTCATCAATCTGACCGGCTGATCCCGAAGAACAATTAGAACCAATTTTTTTTCTCAATTTATGAAGCGTATACTTACAAGTAGGTACATTTTGCACTTTTCCTGGCCATTTTGAATGTTGCGTTGTATAAAATTAATCTTTCTGTAACATATACAATACGGTGTATTAATTTACATATTTAGTAATAGAGTCAAAAAATTCAGTTGAAAATGGACTGAATTCGCGAAAAAAAGTACTTTCTGTCATGTCAAAATTAATATTGAAAAATTTCCATACTTTGAAAAATATAAAAAAAAAATTGATCCATTTTCCGATCCCATCCAACTTCCGGTTTCCACCGCTTTTGATCCGAAAAACTATTTACAGTTAATCTCAAACTGCGACCACCCATACTGTCCTCGAATCTACGTTTACGTTTATTTCGCGCGCGCCGATTCTAAAATTTTACGACGTTTGATTGTACATTGTATTCCGTAACGACTCGTAATTACACATACACACTGGGTCTACGTGTGACACAACAACAACAACAACCTCTTCATAAATAACACACTTTCTTCCGAGAGAGCATCACCTCGATCCATTGCGACGATCACGACTGGTAGCCGAATTGCGGTAATGATACGGCGAAAGAGCGATCAATCTTGCGAGACACCGCTCATTTTCGAACGCACACACTTAAAGAGATGAAAAAGTTGCGCAAATGGGTATTAATCAACGACACGTGACGCTTACTATGTGGGTACGTGGTCCAGAACGGAGATGTGGGAGGTCTTTTGGGACGATTAAGCCGAAAACCCTTCGTTCGAATCGATTCCACACGGAGCAGCTTTCGCGTGTAAACGAATCTACTTATTGAGTCATTAGGGCGTATGAAACAAGAAAAAAATTTGAATTTCCCTCGCACGGAATTCTTGCGAAACGAACGGTGGGATTTTCGAGTAGCCCTCGTCGCGTAATTTGGCCGCAAAATAACACGATATTTTTATCGTAATTCATTCGGTAATATTTGCATACGTTTTATTTTTTTAATAATATAATAAACGAGCTATTACTACAGTGTTACACAATGCCCGTTCTGGATGAGTGTATACTGCGTCAAAGCGATTCGCGATTTGATTAGTGTCGATAAATCAAATTTTCTCAAAAGATTTTCGGGCTATGAACATTTTAAGTGTGTCAACAACGCGATTCGGCGTTCGTATCGCTTTATTGCGCGCGGATGTTTACGTTTTAATACAAATTTTGCCGAAATTGTTGCCTACATGCGTGCAAAGAGCGCCAAATTTACGACGGACCGTATAATAAAGATGTTAAGTTTGTAAATTAATTATTTACGGATAAACATCATTGCGAAATGCAAACTTTGGAAAATTGACGATCTCCAGAGTTTGTCGATATTATGTGATGAAAAATTAAATAAAATATATAAATACACTGTCGACAATTCATCGGTGATAATTTCAATATTGCATATAAAAATCGTTTACTCACTTATTACATACAATGTATATGAAGTTAGAAAGAATCAAGAGCAAATTTTACCGTGTTAAGCTTAAATTAGATATTATTTATTGCCCTGGTTTAAATTATCATATCAATGTTGAAGTGCCATAAATATTTCATTATAAATTTGCGTTTCTTTTGTATGGAAAAAAAATATTTAAAAGGCCGTTGATAAGGTCCAGTGAAATAAAATCCAAAAGAAATCACAGAAGCAATAAAAGACATTTAAAAGGCAATGAAAAATATGTCAGTGAGTGGTTAAATTGCGATGCTAACGATCCTGGATTCCAAATTTTAAACGATGGAGAGTCTATATCGAACATATCATTAGATGGACATGATCAAGAAGATGAAAAATGAAAATATTAGTCCCTCACACTCTGAAGCTTTTCAATGCTTAAAGGTTGCTATAAAGTGGTTTGAAAGACGCTGAAATTGTGACTGAATTCAACTTTTATATTTAAATAAGTAATTTTTTTACAGAAAGCAAACCAACATTCAAGCAAAAGTCAATACAAATATTTTTTCGATTATCCGGATTTTTCAGTATCCGAAACTACCTTCATCCCCAATTAGTCTACTAAAATAGTAATTAGAACTACTTACTATTTTAATATAGTTAGATTTATATTATGTACTATGGCAAGAACTTTCCATAGTAGTATGAATCTAGTTTGCCATATTATCGCCAGGTGGCACTAGTTTAGTATGAGCTTCGTTTAGCATATTTAACTTTATTCCTGTTTTTACGAGATGAGGCGGGTCAATATTGCGGTATATCATCTCAGTAACACAACCCCGACAATGTTGTGTGTTGGTCACGCCAGATTTTTCCCCTCAACGGTGGCAATTCGTACAAAATGGATGGTAAATGCCACCCATAAAGAAAATGCGCGTGCGCTCATTACGAACACTTAAAAGCAGCTTTACATAAGTAATCGTTATTGATGTGCACACGCATCGTGAATAATGTCTTTTGAAGCATACGCTCATCTCATACGTGTATATTTACTTACACCTCGAATACACACCCTACGATACTTATGTATATGCACTAAGAGGCACTTTGATTGAGTCGATAAAAGCCTCATTGTTGTGATTGAATTGGACTTTTGCCACCGTGTACACTTTGATTTGAACTAATCGAGTTTATTAATACCCTTTCACATTGACGCATTTAAAGCTACACAAACTTTGTCGTGTTGTGAAGATCACTCGAAAGTGTAACGCGATATTTTAATGTAAAATCAACATGTGCCAAAAACAAACAGGGGATTGTGCAACAGCCAAAATTAGCAATCGGTAAATAAGAGGTCGTTTTTTTTTATTTTCGACGTTGCAATATGAGCGTGAAATAATAATTAGTCGTTCGATTTTTTTTTATGTTTTATACGAAAAAAAATTGCATTGTGAGTATTTTTGTATGTACATTGTGCACGAGTGGCATCCCTCTATTCATTTCCATTGTTCACGTTTTCAGCAACAATATAAAAGGAGATTTTCGCGGAACGATCGCGGGTGGCGTATTGTTACGCGCCGAGTATGTATACATATCTGCATGAATAATTGCAAATATTTTAATACCTTTATTTGCAATAATAAGCTTCGCTTCAAGTAGCTTAACTGCGTTTTTTTTTTTTTTCCCTCCTTTCGAACCATCCGCGTGTGCACATTTTTGTTGTATTTACCTTGCACGTATTCGGGAGCGTTCATGTGCGAGTAATTAGCTGAGCCCTCTTACCTGTTAACAAAATCATAATTAGTATGTTTGAACGCTGGTTTAAACACATTTAACACAAACACTTTACAATGCAGATAATCTCCGGCGTTTATTTCTCGTCGGAACCGCAACCGCATGAAGGAACAACACTTTTCGAAACGTTTGACTGATATCGGTATGGGTGAACTCGTGTTGATTGCGTTGCGCTGTAGGTATTTGAACCGAGATAGCCACATTGCGAATTTTCCGCATATCTAAAAATTCCAACGACGTTCAGGATGGGATTTAAAAAAAAAAAATGGTCAATTAACCGACACGGTGAATTAATATCGAACAAGTCTAATGGTGAGGTATTAGCGGCATCGGTCGGATTCCAGCAGACCGCGAAGTGCCAAAGACGACGACGCACGGTGTGGCATAAAAAATAAATGAAAATATGGCCGTTGTTGTCGAGGGGCCGTAAAATGGATGTTGTTCTCTTATAAATTGTTATAATTACAGCATATTTCACACGGGATATGGCTTCGATGGTCCAATGGCCGGCGCTTGCCGTGCTCAGGTATGTGCGCCATGCATTAAACCAGAACGTGGGAAATGGCCGATCACTATTGGACCATTATGGATTTTATTATATACTTATACGTACATATATCACATATCCGACTTGATGGATATACTTCGTGGACGATAGCCGATTAGCTTATTTCGATGTATTGTATGAGTATTTTTTTCCCTCTCGATAATCCCTCGACAAGCTACTAAACAATGTCGGTTTAAATATACATATATTGTTAAAATGTTGTACTAAATAATATTAATAGAAGCCAGTATGAATTTCGGATTATAACAAGCATTTTCTTTAATACATCATCATCATTTTCAGCCTATCACCATCCACTGCTGGATGAAGGCCTCTCCAATCTTCTTCCATTCCTGCCTCCACACATTCTTCTTAATTCATCAGCCCATCTTCCACTCGGTTTACCTTGCTTTCTTTCACATCCTCTCGGATACCATTCCAGTATTTCTCGCGTCCATCTGCCATAGATTATTCTCGCTGTGTGTCCACTACAACTTTTTCATACGTTCCGCTATATCTGCCACTTTGGTCATGCTTTTTACCCATGTATTCCTCTTACGATCTATTCTCGCATAAATCTTTCCATGATTCTCTGTGTGCACTGAATCTTGCGTAAAATTCTTGAATTTAGCATCCACGTTTCACATCCATACGTCATAACTGGCAGTACGCATTGGTCGTATGCCTTCTTTTTTAAGCAAGAAAATAGCTCATACCTACGCTATATTAATAAACAGAATTTTCCTATACCTATTATTGATATTAGAATTGTTATAGTTTTGATAGCAATCATTTTGCAAAAAATTATTTATTTCGGAATTTCTCTTAGAATTAAAAGTACACTCACGACTTAAATTATGCAATTCGTTGATAATTTTTGACTTTCGTAGTTTAGCTTATAATATAAAATCAGCATTGAATATGACATATCCATTGATAGCCCAAGCAGATCTTTTTTTTTCGTATTGAAATTTCAATTCTTCTCACAAGTTTGACGCCTTAGCATTGATTGATTGTAATTTTTCAATATAATATCAATTATTATTATTATTATTATAGTATATACCTACTTGTAAAACCACTCCTGTGAATATATGGTATCTTGCACAAAAGTCTCACGGTGAATTATTGACCGCTTTCTAATTATCGAATCGAAGTTTCAATCGTTGAAAAATCTCGAGAGTCATTCTACATAAGCGCAAAATGAAATAAAATAAACGAAACCATAATACAACATTCTCGTTGGCAATCTCGTATGTATATAATGTACCGGTCGTCCATTTTGTGGGGGCAGTCAATTAGTGAACTGATAATTTATATTTTCCCACAGACCGTTTTAAGTGTTCAACAGGTAGTGAATTAGCGTTTCACTTCGACTTAATTGGTCGCCGTAATCTTACACCGGAGGAAAACGTATATACGTATGTACATTTTCTCACAAATTAATATCATCCTCACTTACTTTATGAAATAATCACAATACCGTTAATTTGATCAAACTATTTTTGAATTAAATTTTAAACAAAGGCGCGTTTCAAAACGTCCGCAATATAATTAAGGTGAAGTTTTTCGATAGGAAAACCGTGAATCACCATAAATTAGGTGCCAGTCAATACATATTGTTATACTGTCGATGATGCGGTTAATTAAGCCCAACTGGTCGTTGGCTGTCAACTTAAGTGACAGCCATTAAAGTCGATGGGGAACGCGAACCTCGCTGGTAGCCTCACTGACAGCCAAAGACAGTTGCCTGAATTGTTCGCTCAGGAATTATTTCCGAGAGCACATTTACCGCAGATGAAAAATGTATAAATAAAAAAAAAACGTATCAATTAATTTAACATACGCACGACCGATATTTTAATGTACGTACGTATTAAGAGCGAACGGCGAAGCTCAAACTGCGATGCATTTTGGAGTGATAGTCTGCACCTAATCATATAATAAACTATCAAAAAATTAATTTATTATACAGGTTCATACTTGAATGTAAGTTAAATTACACACATGCATTTATTTAATTAAAATAGCTTGAAAAGCTAATTACAAACAAAAAAGTAACTTAAAGCTAGAATATATAACACTTGTACAGAGGTGTTGTTTTAAAACTGCCAGGAATCTATCAATTCGGTTTATATTTCTAAGACTTTCTGGCAGTCCATTGTATTCAACAACACCCCTGTAACATCTTCTAGATCTACTCAATTTAAAATTCTTAACTATTAACTTATTTTTACCACTAGCATTACGACTGTGCATATTATATACCCGTATTAAATATCTACTGAAATAAATTAGTAATTAATTCTTATCTAATTTAAAAATACAAAACACTTTTTTAAGGTTTCACTTACATTCATCCAATTCAATTAATTCAACATATTTCTTATACTAGTTAATCTAATTACATTTAAAATACTTCACATAGGTAGCTCTTTTTTGCATTTTTGCAGCCTATTAACCTATTAACCTTAATTAACCTATTTACTAAATTTTAAAACAATAAAATTTTCAAAAAATAGGTAGGATACATTTTAAATTATTAAACTTTTCGACGATGTATTTTTGGTAGGTATGACGTAAAATTCGGAGGTCAAAAAAAAATTCTATTTAAATCATTTTGGACATTCCATAGTGCATTTTAGGATAGTAAACGTAATATCTCATTGATTCAAATTTAAAAAAAATCGATACAAGTATATTTATTGATGTGAAAACAATACGGTAAGAATTCTTCTGTATCGTTGGTAGCTTACATACATATGTAGGTACGTATTCAAATCTTTTTAATTTTAACCTGTGATTTTTTTTCATGATTTTTAATTTTTTTCTAGTAAGCTGACGACATGGTCGTTTATTTTACATCGAATAATTCTGCGGTTTGAGAATCTGAGGGGCTATTTTTTTTTTTTTATTTGTGTGTGTCTGTGTGTGTAGGCATTGGCTGTCTACGTGTCTAAAGGCGGTCATTTGCCGGTGTTGAATACCTCCAATTTCACATCGTTAAAATGCTTGGCTCTATCGAAAGCACAATGCAAAAAGGCTCATATGGCCTCGTCATCATTCCAACAAAGCAGTTAAGAGGCTTTTTAGAGGCTTCGACCTGCCGGAGGCTGGACTAGCGGTAGACCTGCCCACGAAGCCACACCCACACTCCCCACCACCGTACACCACCAAATGCACAATAAACGTTTTTGCTACGCATAAGCTACAAACAATTTCAAATTCACCACTAAAACAAGCATTAATTCAATTGTTTGATTGCTCTATAATACGCCGTGTGTTTGTGTGGAGTGTGACGTTGCTCGCGAAAGTTTTTGCCGTAAGGTAGATACATAGATGATGTTGGTATGGTATGACCGCAGACTGTAATAATTGTAGAACAACGTGTGAGCAAATGGTTCACCGGCACCGTATCATTTATCATAAAAAGCTCTCACGGCTCTGCAGGCAGTCTGTCTTCGTACAATGCTTAAGCACACCCGTTCATTGTTGCAGTTTCACAGGCAGCGATCGCCAAAAATGTACGACAGATCGAAATTATTATCGAAAATGTCGCCGGCACTCGTAAAGGAAAAGTTTTTCATATATTGTACAATTCAATTGAATAGACTTTCTTTTGTTTACGATTTTCTTATTAAAGTTATGTGAATCAATTAGTGGAATCTTATTATTGAATGTATTGGAGATGATAAGAGTGAGAGTGCTTTTGGAAGAATGAACATAGTTTATAAATACAAAATTCCGATATGCTTAAAAGAGAAGGCATACGACCAATGCGTACTGCCAGTTATGACGTATGGATGTGAAACTTGGACGCTAAATTCAAGAATGCTACGAAAGACCCAGTGCACACGGAGAAGCGTGGAAAGATGTATGCTTGGTATAACAAGAAGAGATCGCAAAAAAAAAATACATGGGTAAGAAAAGAAGTACATATGACCAAAGTGGCAGATATAGCAGTAGGTACGTGTGAAAAAGTTGAAGTGGCAATGGGCTGGACACATAGCGAGAAGAATGGATGGCAGATGGACGCGAGAAATACTGGAATGGTATCCGAGTGGAAGATGGGCTGCTGAATTGAGAAGAATGTGTGGAGTCACGTGGATACAGATTGCTGAAAATGATGATGATGAAGAGTGAAAAGTAGAAGGGAAGAGGATGTGCATGGATAAGCCAAATAAAAAACAGCTGTATGAAGTGATATAGAGAAATACGACAGAAAAAGGTCAATAAACAAGACCAACTTGTATATACATACACTCATAGGTACTCTTGACAATAAATGGTACTGGGAGCATGACGCATTGAACTTCACATTACCGCGTAGGTACTTCCTTAGATCTTTTGTATATAAAATTATAAAGGTTATATACATATGTATATAAAATTAGGCGGAATTTCGTCTACAAAAAAAAAGATTGATGGGGAAGGGGACTTTAAATTCACCCGTTTGCCATTTTTCAAGTTACATATGTATGTATGTACATATATGTATTTACTGGTGGCTCTATATCCATTCTTAAATACAAAAAAAAATGAATCCATCTCAACAAAACATACAGGATTTATATAAGTAGGTACGCTTCTTGAGTGGCTAATTATAATACACATAAGAAAATCGTCATAAAGCACAGGAGCAGTATAACAATTGTTAAAAGTGTGCAAAAGTATAGTATTGTTAGGGCTCACACACTTACCACACTCGTCTTCTGACAAAATCCTAAACGCATGAACTTCTATGGTTTTGTGTGAGCCCTTTGACTACTAACTATACTCTTTGGTTAGGTTAGGTCAGCTTGAATTTAGACTAAGCAAATAGAGATTACACATTTAACAATTGGACTACTGATTACGATTTTCTCATAATTTGCCACCCAAGAAGCGTACCTATATAATCAAACTATTGTTAGGTTAGGTGAAGTCAAAAGTTATGTATCTCACCAAAATAGTATAATACCTATGTACCTACTTAAATAGATTAAGCAACGAAAGTATGAAAGTAGGCTTAAATATTTATTTTAATAAAACTAAAATTATGTTAAATGAATTTTGCACGCAAAACGTAGTCACAGTAGATAATCATATTGTGGAGATAGTTGATAGTTATTTATACCTAGGACAATTGGTGAATATGACTGGATGTAAAGAAGAAGAAATAAAACGAAGAATGAAACTAGGATGGAGTGCTTTTGGAAGAATGAACACAGTTTTTAAATCCAACATTCCGCGTACGACCGCGTATGGATGTGAAACTTGGACGCTAAATTCAAGAATGCTACGAAAGATCCAGTGCACACAGAGAAGCATGGAAATATGTATGTTTGGCATAACAAGAAGAGATCGCAAAAGAAATACATGGGTAAGAAGTATGACCAAAGTGGCAGATATAGCAGTACGGTCAAGTGGTGCAGTCAAGTGGATGCAGATTGCTCAAGACAGACAGGAATGGAAGAGGATTGGAGAGGCCTTCATCCGGCAGTGGATGGTGAACGGCTGAAAATGATGATGATGATGATGGTTTTTAGTATTTTTTAGCGGAAAACAATAGCGAATCGGTTGTAAATAAAAATAACAAGTTTTTTTTTTTGAAAAATTTTCGCTATTAAGCTAAACGTTCCGCGTAATAATTCAAAGTTTTGAGTGCGTTACGCATCGACCGATTTACGGCGTCGTAAAAATCGCACTTCGTCTCTCCGTTCGATTTGATTTACGACCTTTCGACGTATGAAAGTTCGCACTGTGGCCACTGGTTGAGCTCCCCTGGTGGGCCATAGGGACCGCACCGGAGCCTGAGGATTCAATTATTCGAGCTCGCCGGTGGTCCGCGCCGTGATTACGGCCAATCAAATATCGCCAACCAACATCGCCGTGCCATATCCATATTTCCAATTACGCCGACAATCATCATCATCATCGTGTTCGTCGTCAGACACCATTGTGGTGGTGGTGGCGATGATGGTCATCGACGTGTTTTTCATTTTTTTTTTTTTTTTATGATTTTTTAGTTCGAGACGCGCCTCTCACGACCGAAACCTATGATCATCTCGCTTCGAACGTGAATAATAAAGTCGCATGTTTATGATTCGTATATGTTTATTAAAACCGCAGCGGGTGAATTAATTAAATCGCCGGTAAATAATGTCCAATTATTCCATAACCGTTAGTTAGCTCGAATCGCGCGAGACTGATAATAATTTTACGGGCGATTCAAATACACATACGTACCTACTCGTAAAATGAACTTTACATAAGTTCTAAGCGATATCGATCGCCTAGTAGGTAAATCATTTTATATATTGTAGCTCATTTTTAAATTTAGTAAATAGGGCAATTAAAGATGTTTGCAAAAATTGGAGTATTTTAAATGTAAATAGATTAACTTAGTATAAGAAATATGTTGAATGAATTGAATTGGATGAATGTAAAGGAAACCTTAAAAATGTGCAAGTTAGTATACATTTTTATGTTAGATAAGAATTTATTACATAGATATTTCAATAATAATGGGATGTAATATTTATTTTATTTATTTATTTAATAATTACATGGAGAGGCGACATAGCCGATAGGCCCATGGGGTTTGGTACAAAAATAAAATTAACATAAAAATAAAATGAATAATGGTCCATTTATTAAAGAATTACAAATACCCATTGTTTTTTAAATATATATCTAGTTGATTTTTATATAAATTAACATTTTTTAAAAGTGACTATTGAATCCGCAAGACTATTCCAAACTTCGACCACTCTATTTGAAAAGAATGAATCTCTAACAATCTTATTTGATTTTTCTTTACGGAGTCTAAAAGTATGACCTCTTATGTATGTATGTACATAGATGAGGGTTCTCATTGAACAATATAAGGTTTGTCATTTCACATGAATAATGATTGTTTATTATTTTGAATACTAGGGGTAAGAATGTGTTAATAGTTAAGAATTTGAAATTAAGTACATCTAGAAGAAGTGTCTTGTACAAGAGTGTTGTTGAATATGTACAATGGACTGACAGAAAGTCTTAGAAATATAAACCGAATTGATAGATTCCTGGCACTCTTAAAACAACATCTCTGTACAAGTGCTAATAGATAATTAAGTTACTATTTGTTTGTAAATTAGCTTCTTTAAGCTATCTTAATTAAATAAATAAATAAAATAATGCAATTTCTCTTTTCGTCGACCTATTAATTTATGAATCGTTTTAAATCGTTTAGCTCTTGTTGGTGGATTGTGTATAAAATATTGAGCTTTCTCGCGTTTCGACCTTTCACCGAATGTCGGAATAATAAGGTTTAATTGTTCGGTTACATCTCGTCGTAAATCATCATCGGCCCGGATCTATGGTATTTTTCGACCGTTCGATTGTGAGATAGTTCGGTATAAATCGGCGATCACGACGCTTCACTAATCGATATTACAAGACAAGTATTAAACCACGATTCCTAGTGGTGTTCCGCTGCGGGCGTATCGTAATTTCGATGAAGAGATTTGTCTTAAAACAATAATGAAACGTTTCGTAAATTATACTCGCCGCGCCATTAGAGTCGAACGAAACGCATTTCGCACATGCATACATACATACGTACATACGATGAATAAATAGTATATTGAAACTATGTACTTGGATTCGCGAACGTTCTACGTGGATCATTTGAATAATTTATCGGTGTCGATGTTGAATTTAGCGACCGAGACGAAGCTTTTAGCGATTATCTAAGCTCGGTGTGGCGCGATGCGTTTTGCGTATCGCCGTGGAAATCCGGAAAATGGTGTACCGTTTTCGCCAATGGCTATCGAAATGCACCGCAGTGCAGCAATAATGATACGGTTTTAGGCAACAGAACGGGTTCCCGCTGCGCTACTAGAGCTTTTTAATCCACCGTGACTGGTCGGATTAGTCGAGCTGCTAACTCCAATAATGGTTTTTTGTCGCCGCGGGTCTCCGAAGCTCTGGTAAAAAATCCGGTGGTAAAATGCGCGGCTCGTGCATTAAACCAAATAATTGACCAGTCGACTTTGTTCGCGGCCGCTCTTCACACAAATGTTGTTATATATGGGTACATAACAAATTCAGACTACTTTATAGTGATTCAAACACAGTCGAATAGTATGTACTCTGATATGATTTAATTTAAACTGTAGAATATAAACTATTTAGCTATAGTCACAAAGACATATGCTGGTAACCTTCGATTAAGCTAAATATTGAGAATTTAAAATAATCTAAACATATGAACAAAATATTCTGAGACTTGATTTAGTTAGCTATACATATGTTGCTACATCAAAGAATGAAACTATGTAGGATGCAGTGCTTTTGGAAGAATGAAAATTGTTTTTAAATCCAACATTCCGCTATGCATACGACCAATGCGTATTGCCAGTTATGACGTACATATATATACATAGATGTGAAACGTGGATGGTAAATTCAAGAATGTTACGCAAGATCTAGAGCACACAGAGAAGTATGGAAATATGTACATATTCTTGGTATAACAAGAAGACATCGTAACAGGAATACATGGGTAAGAAGTGTGACCAAAGTGGCAGATACATATAACAGAACGAGTGAAAAAGTTGAAATGTGAGAAGAATGGATGGTAGATGGACGCGAGAAATACTGAAATGGTATCCGAGAGGATGTGAAAGAAAGCAAGGTAGACCGAGTGGACGAGTGGACCGAGTGGATTATGGATAATGTGTGGAGTCGAGTGGATGCAGATTGCTCAAAACAGACAGGAATGAAAGAGGATTGGAAAGATCTTCATCCAGCAGTGGATGGCGAACGGCTGGAAATGATGATGATGATATTACACCACACTGCTATTTCAATCATTACTTTCTAATTAGCAATGTACTTCACCTACACCTAATGTTATAGGTAATTTATCTTATCTTATTTTACTTGTTCAACTTTACCTTATTATTTGTATATCTACTCTGTATTACTTTTTCTTTTACTTATAAAATTTTCTCTATTTTAGTTGTTCTGTGCACTTTATTTTCAGTTTTTTTCAAATATTTTCATCTTTGTTTACATGTGAAAATTTTTAATTTACGTTTTCCTTTTCTATTTTTTGTACACCGCTGTAAATTTTCCAATTGATAAAAAAAAATAACTATGCATAAACATGAATTATCAATAACATTTACACTGTATGAAAGAATGAATTTTAATTATAAAAAAAAAAAAAATGTAGACAACTGTCAAGAGCACTAACGCTAATCATTCACAGTTCACCAATTGATACAAACAAAACGCACCCAAATTTGGAACGCGCAATATGCATTTCGATGACGTAATTACGATTAAAAGACAAGACAATGAAAACACAATTGTTCAAGCTTTTACAAGCTACACGACTACAGCTTAGGCTTTCCAAGATCAAGCTTACTCAAAGCTTTTTCCCATCGAGCTTCATACAAATCTTTTTACCGTCAAGCTTCGTCGTAAGCTATTTACTACATACATACATATACGCTTATCATAACTTTTCGATATAAACTAAATACTAAGTTCTATTTATGCAACTATACGATGATGGTAGTGTAATATTATTGACAATTTTTAAGATAACTTGACCACAATAAATATGAAATGCCCTCTAATTCATTCATATGGCCCAATCATTTAAGCACTTACTTACTCAACTGTGATTTAACTTACGGTATTATATTCGATTCGGCATTGGTGTATGCGGCAGCGAAGGGGTTAAACAAAGCGCACCGTGTGTATACTGTAACGTTGCGCGCAATCATCTAAATAGTGTCCGGCGGTCTATAATTTGCGATTGTATTGCCGTATCGCTCGTTTAAAAATATAATCAAACAACAAATTTCCGATCGATCGATAGATCGGGTCATAACGATTGAGTCGCCTGTGAAAATTGCTAAAAGCCCGTATCAATGTGATAAATCAATTTATCAAAATGATTTAAGTATACTTAGACGGCTTCGATCGTGTCGTAACGGTGTACGTAAAAGCTCGCCCTGTGTAATTTTCAATTCTAGCGTTAACTTACTCGATCACGTCCCTGCTTACCGTGGACGGTTAATAAATTCACAAGAATTTCTATTACGCTATTTACTTGTAAAATATTTCGTATCTGATACCCGGCTTTCGTTAAATTACACACATTAAGTTTGTTTTTCAATTATTAGGTATATAGTATTAGTGTGTTATTTGAACGGAATTTATAAGGAAATTTTGTTTGTTGTTGAATCAATATGGAAATCGGTAGTCGTTGGCAGTAATTTGAGCGCCCCTGTTTGCAATCGCCAACAAAGGGAACTCTATAGTGGGTGCACTTTAGTTTAATAGCGTTGCGTTGCGAAATATCGCATAACGGTGCTAATGAAGGCAACTTCGGATGAATGCAGGCGAAACTAACCCTTACGGACACGCGTCTATCCCTCGGGAATTCCCTCTTCGAAGGGTCCAGTTTCACGGGAGGTCCTCAGTTTGCTTTTTTCGCCTCGAGGTTGTTGTGTTGTGGATCACGACTCGAAGAAATATATTTATTGCCGGTGCTTTGTGAGACCATTGCCCGTTGCTTGCTTACCTGAGCGGAAGTTTTCCCCCTTCGTATGTGTGTGTGTGTGTATTATTGATATTTATTGCTGTTTACCCAAAGCTCTTTATTCACAGGCTTAAATCATGCACGCGCTGATCGGATCACTTAAAAGATTTTAAAAGCTCGTAAATAGCCGTTTTTCAGAGCGCCGAGAGCCGGTGTGAAGTTTTTATATTGCAGCTATTAGCTTCAGGTGCTCTCAATCCATGTTAAATATTGCTGAAAGTGTAATGTGTATATCTCGTGTAAGTCTATCTATATGTATGTACATAAATGACGTTAGGTTGAATCAATGGTTGTATAGAGTTATACAGATGCTCAAAATGCGAATCTATTACAGTACCTACTAGTGTAAGCCCGTTGAACATCAACGCCCGCTGAATTTTAAATATCGTAAAGCGCTTTTTTAATGGAGATCCTACTAATTGATGGCACGGTATCGATAACCACCTCGATAAAATATTTTTTTTTACTTAACTATTTATATTATAATTATTAATTATTATATATATAATAATTATAATTTTGTAAGTGATTTTGTAAAAATCAAAAAATAAAAATAGTTTTTATAGCGCCATCTATGTATTATTAGCAAAGTCACGATCCCTTTAATGTTTAAAAAAAAAAGCACCAAAGAGACGATCGGTGATGGCGGATAGCATAAGTGCGATTCCTCCCGAGCTAGCGTCCCGGGTTCGATCCCCCACTCGTTCTGGTTTTTTAATTATTTTTCGTCAGCGAGCGTTATCAGCGGACGGACAGACAGACAGACGGAATTGGGCTATTATATACATATATTACACCATTGTTGTAAAATTATATGTACCGATGGTATCGATTTATTTTACATACCCTATCCTAGTTTTGTGGCCTGTCTGAAGTTACATACATTTAGCTAGGGTACCTACTTGACCGAGATGGGGGGGGGGGGGTCGCATAATATGTACATATTTTATTTTATTTATTTATTCTACAAATTATACCATAGTGACATTACAGGTTGCCCCCAATCGTCACTATTGCGAGACATGAGACACGAGAATGATAATTTGACTGTATATTTATGTTTTATTATGTATGTATGTATCTATGTATATATTATATTACTAGTGTAAGCCCGTTGAATATCAACGGACGTGTTTGACGCAATTGATTACGTAACAATTTAGCAAAGTCGCGAACCTACTAAGGATTAATATATTTTCAAATTATGGGAGGTCTCCTAAATTAATTACATATGCAGTATGATTATCCTTTTATGTTAGCTATTGAATGACATTAGATATACCTGGTAGTCAGCAAAAAAGTTTAAAAATTTCCGGTCATAACATTAGATTTTGCAATCAGTGCAAGCTTTCAAATGCCACGTGTGCTGATTTGTTTTGTTTTTTTTTTATTATTGTGTATTATTTTAGTAGATTTCTTCCAATGTATGTACCTACCAGTATGAAGAAAAACACTTTTCTTTAGAACTGATGAGCTTTTAGTTTATGTAATTTTGGAAATAAATTAGAATGGGTAAGATGTGTAGTTGTGTATCATTGAATGGTTAAAGTTTCGACAATTCAATTTGTGTAGACTTTTCCGAGCATTGATCACTGAAAAAAAGCTGCGAATGAAAACAGCCTTGCGCAGAGCGGCAGAAAAAAGTCAATTTCACGGAATATGATCAAATACAAAAATAACAGTTATGCAATTCCACGAAAGACAATATAAAAAAATCCAAACATAAAGCTACGTTTCGAAGAACGAACGATTCATTCGCTATTTCTAAAGCTCACCATTTTCAAATGGAAAAAATTAATCTAGTTCTCGTTTTTTTTATTATTTTTTTACCCCTTTTCGTTTGTCCGATCGAACAATTGAAGTTGCGTTATGAACGGACGACAATTATACGATTCTTCGAACGCGTTCAATTTAGTTTGGAGTTGAGATTTTCACACTCTGTCAATACACTTTCCAGGAAAAGCGATGTGCGCTCGAGCGTCGGCAGTCGTGGGAAACTTTCATTCTAATGTGAATTTTATTTATATACATCGTGTTTATAAAATTTTAAATATTTATTCTAACATAATCAATTTCTAAGTGGTCCATTTATATTATGCGCCTGATGATTAAGACGTTGTTTACGTTTCGTCTAATAATTTCGTGGATTTATTATTAGACGAGTGATTCAATCTATTTTGTTAAAATTCACTGTTGATTTAGTTGCCGTAAGTGTTCTAGAATTTCTTACCGAAATTTAAAATGAAAAAATTGAATTCCAAAGCGGTCTGTCGTGTGTGAACGTATTATACCCATACTGTAATAATTTCACGTTCGTTTCTAATTCATCGTGATGAATTCGTAACGCGTATCGGTCGACTGTGTTTGGACATATCTGGTGCCGTAAGTAAGTACGGAATCGACACGCGATTCGGTATGTCTGTAAATGGAGAAAAAAATGCATCGTCGAGTTTACAGACCGGGGAAAAAGGAGAGATTGAGTTGTCACAACGAGCTGCGACTCTCAAATGTCGTGACAGATCGGCTCCATTGATCTATCGGTCACGCCGCTATACCGATACGCTCGTATCTAACCAAAATATATATTATATCGTAATTTAATATATATATACCTACTAAAGATTATCCTTCCTATCTCAAGAATCAGAACATTCAAAATAATCAAAATATTCTAAATAGTCTTATATAAAAAATTTCATCGATATTTCAAAACAAATAAACTCTTAACTAGCACATTAATGAAATCACATTACATACACATATTAAATGCAATTGAATTGTCGATTTATTGTATCACTATGAGTAGTCTTCTTAGTGCAAGATTTGGTGTAACATTGGTTAATAAGGTGCAGTTTTGGATTCAAATACATCGGAAGCTCAAAGTTAACTGTCACAGTACAAAATTAATAAGGTTCATTTCATCACCTTTTTCAGCCGTTCACCATTCACTGCTGGTTGAATGCTTATTCAATCCTCTTCCATTCCTCCGTCTTGAGCAATCTGCATCCACTTGGCTCCACACATTCTTCTCAATTCATCAGTCCAACGTCCACTCGGTCTATCTTGCTTTCTTTCATATCCTCTCGGTTACCATTCCAGTATTTCTTGCGTCCAGGCTATTGCCACTTCAACTTTTTCACACGTTCCGCTATATCTGCCACTTTGGTCACGCTTCTTACCCACGTGTTCCTCTTACGATCATTTCTTGTTATACCAATCATATGTACATCTTTCCATGCTTCTCTCTGTGCATTTGATATTACGTAACATTCTTGAATTCAGCATTCGCGTTTGACATCCACACGTCATAACTGGCAGTACGCATTGGTCGTATGCCTTATTTTTTAAGCATAGCGGAATGTTAATTTTAATTAATTAGACGGTGACATGTCCAGAATAGTAAATTGTTCAGGCTAGCAATTTTAAAGTTTGATCTGGTCATCATAAATCGGGGGAACTTTATATCAAATTGTACATATATATTGTAATCGAGATTCTTAGACGCTATTTAATTGTTATTGAATTTACACAAGTAATTTTTTTTAAATTGCATACAAAAAGTCCGGATCTGTCACTCGTGTGCTCCAAGAATAGATATTAGTAGAATTTTGCACTTTGTGATGCCAAAAAAAAATGTGACATCATTCGGGTGTGTCACTTGACTGTCCTTGACTGAATTTTTAAAGAGGAACAATGTTGCATTCATCTCATTTTCGCGAAATTATGGACATGTCGCGATGTAGTTCTATACATTCCATATATAGAACTACAATATACACGCGATATAGTTTTCCTTCATTTTATGAAGCCAACTTTCTTAGTATATCTCATCGATATTCATTTGTATGCAAAGCTTTTTGTGATATCATTGAATGTTGTGTTACGTGCACTTTTTCAGGGGTTTGTTTGTCGAGGGCCCTCTCTCTCTTTCCGCGCGTGCTTCGAGCGTTTTTCCCAGTGGCTCAGCGTGACAAAATAATTGTCGGCTTTGATTCAAATTTAATTAAAAGGAGAAAAGAGCGCGGGTGCAAATCGAACGTAGTAAAGAGCGGCGACGGGAACAAATCGATTCGAGCGCACCGAAATCGATTCGAATCGAATCGCGCGGTGCGTCTTTTTATCGCGAGCCGACACAATTCAATCAACGGTCGTGTGAACGACTGGTATTCCATCGAAACGTACATTCGGAATGAAAATTTTGTACTTTTAAGTATTTCGAACGGTCGATGACGTTTAATTTGAGACGCGAATGCGCCCTCGAGTGTCGCGTGTTGGTCTCTAATCAAGCCCGCAAAGAGTGGATGTAGAACGAGTGGATTTAAGCCAAGTCAATGGCGATTCTTCTTCGTTCAAGTCAGTTCACGATGAATGGCGACGAAAGCTCTCCAGTAGCGTGCAAAGGCACCGCTCGTTAAGGAACGTACGCACCCTATACTAAGTTCGAAACGTGGCTTGGAGAAAGTGAGCTAAGCCCCTGAAAATTAGCTGAAATCAGAAAGTATGCATAGGGATAGGGAGTCTATCTGTTTGTGTTTGAAGTATTACATTCTAGAGCCACCGAATACGGCGAGCTATTTTATATGAATAAAATATAATGAATATTGCGATTTTTATAACATGCTTAAAAAACAAAATGGCCGCCATCGATGCTTCACTGCTAACGAGCCTATTTTGACTGTAACTATGTATAATTAATACTATAATCAATACTTTTATTGGGAATCGTTTTTTATATATTGAATTAATACTATGTATCCACCTAAATCAGCGATCGGGAAACTTTGTCGTGCTAAGAGCCAAATTAGGGAAAACCTTGTAAAATTGGTAAGTTTGGGAGCTGCAACATAATATTTTCGAATTAATCTGAAAAACGGTCTTAAAGCTTTTTATAGCCATCAAGTTGTGGAAATACTTTTTATAGCCATCAAGTTTTCATACAAAGAGCTGCATGCGGCTCCGGAGCCGCCGGTTCCCGACCGCTTACCTACACAAATGTGAGAGACATAAAAAGCTCAACTTTAAATTTCTTCAAAGATGTTTTCCATGTGAGCATTACAAGCCCCATATAACATTTTTTGCACTTACACCCTGTAGAATTACAACCCTTCCATTATATAGTACAAGTTCATTGAGTGAGTGAATCTAATGATACTTACGATACATTACATTACGCGTGAGAGGATATTCTGTTTTTCTTGTCGATTTATTACTTTTAATTGTTTTGTTGAATATGTAAGTCTCCATGGAAATGCTTAGTACCTACTATCAGGCCATCAAGTCTCGACTCGCAGTGTATTAATCAATATGAAAAATTGAAAATTAATGTGTACTTTAAGCCCTTCGCTAGCGGCATATTTGTTCAAACTCCAACAACAATAGTTCTATTCACAGTCGAGATATGGTTGGGGTTTTGGCAGTTTGCATTATTCTAAAACTGTCATCGACCCCTTTCATTGTCATGCGTTGTAATAAAATTAACCAGCAGTGTGTAAATGCGTGCGTACACGTAGTGGTATAATATAATTGGTGATGATCACTCCCCTATCTTTGTCGGCACGTGGGTGAACGATGTCGGGACAAAATAATCCACCCCTTTCCCCACCCTCGTTTTAAAAATGTCAACCACCCTCGTAATCTGTCCGACAAACTGGGGTCAAATATAAATTAAATACTCCCCGTTACACGAGTTCATATTCTGCACCAATACTTTGTTTATTAAAAATTACACTGGATCTAAGCAGTGACGCCATAGTTCAATGAGATCATCGGACGTCTCGATATTTCACAGTCAAAGTTTATTGATATAAAACAACGACGAAGTAACCACGGTATGAAAAAAAGTTGATTATAACTTACCCATCCGTGAAGGTGACTCGAAAAATAAATATCAAAATTTTACGCAAACGTATCAATGCAGGGGATTTCAATCTACAGACCCGTTATACATAAATGCATGCATTAATTACACTGTGCAATAAAATATCACGTTTTTGAGTCACCCGAACGGACACTATCACTAATTGTGACCCAGTGAATCCGAATATTATGATGAATTTTTTTGGTTAGCTTTCGTTTATGAGATATGAGCGTTTAAAAGAATTGACAATTTTCGCACTTTTTTTTTTACCTTTGTGGTCGGTAACTCAAAATTTAATGCTTCTGTGTTCAAAATGAATATTAACATGTTTTTGCTATTAATTGTGATATTTGAAAGTTTTAACATACTTATAAGTAATCGTTTAGCAAATTTTAAAAGTCAAAAAAGGTAAAGATTGACTGGTTTCCAGTCCGGTAGTTTTTTTTTTTTGTTGCACAGTGTTATTATTCCACTATTTGTAATGGTCGGTGATGTTAGTTTGATAGTTCAACTCAAGTAGAGGTATATGCGAAAGTTCGATTGTGTCTAAAGTCTGTTTTGTATTAAGGGTGCTGCATTGACCCTCGCGAATCAATCGGGCAAATTGGACGACATTCAATGCTCATTTCAAAAGGGGTTCCCCACGGTCGCGATCAAAAGATAAGCATCTTTACAAAGTACACATCGCAGAATCGGTCCGAGCAATCACTTAAAAGCTACGCATTCAAATTATTACGTACGAATAGTGAAATATTTTTATTTTTTTACCATAGTAGTGCACGTGCACGGTATTTGTTTTGGTGCAAAATTAACCATAAAGAGACCCTTTTTATCGCATATTTTTAAGTAATGGGCTATTTTCATATAAGCTATAAAAGCACCTGAATAGTTAATAAAAGCTTTGACCGCTAGAGGCGCTTGTCGAAGCGGTTGACGGGAAATCGACGCACATTTCCGGTTGTCACGCGGCGCCAGCACTACCCTTCGCGAACGTCTTTCCGGCAAATTCGTCGAAATTGCGATTTAAAAAAACACATTATATTTGTGTAAGTGTCAGTGCCGCTGTGAAAGTTTAACCCGTTGCGTTTGATAAAATATACATAGTTTCGGTTCGTACATATGTGGTGTGTGACATTTTTTTTCGTAGTTTCGAAGGGGTGTGGTGGGTGGGCTAATGGACCCCTCTCGAATAATGGTGTCATTGTAGTGCTGTATGTTTCAATGGTGATCGTTCGTTGCGAATAATAATCGGTTATCGGCGATTCTCCCCTTAAAAAAAAAAAAAAAATAAACGAAAAAAAAAAAAAAAACTACAACCCCCTTGTTTGAAGGGCCGACCGGTACAGCCAGTACGCTCATGCTTGCCCAACTTACAAAAGATGAGATCACTATCATAGAGAACAGGGATTTTCAATCGACGGACGTAAACTCATTTGAACAATAGTCTAAATTGAAAATTTAACACGATTATCTCTATTTTTTAATTGATCCATTATGATCAACAGCATAATCAATAAACCTTCTTCTTTCAAATGTGTACATGAAAAGTACAATATTTGTGGATATATTTCTGTTCGTATTAACATTTATTCTATTTCGATGTATTCAAAAATTAATTTAAATTTTGATACATTAGTGGCAGAAGCTCTTTCAATTGTATGTTTTATATGTTAAATCATATCAATAAATTTATAGTTGTATTTGTGTAGATATCAGTAGACACCGGCACAGTCGTAGCACGATCTTTAAACCACGGCTACAAATATCAAAGATATTCCGTCAACCGCCTCAATCCATTTTTTACAATATAATACGTATTTATATTGATATAATAATATTTTCACTATATATACATATATGTATTTAACTTATTACATGAAAAAAATTAAAAAGCACAAAGCGACATATCTCAGCCATCCAGCGCTTTGTACAATTTTACGTATTTATATGTACATAGTGCATCGAAAAATGTAATCAAATAGGATATACAATATAAAGTTTTGAAAAGAGCACCGGTTTTTTAACGATGACCTTGTATATCATATTTTTAATTAAAAGTCATCCAATTGAATTATAAATTCGTTTACGTTTCTAATGAAATGAATATTTTCGATGTTTGTTATAGAATAATCTTTTTTTGTACTCTTAAAATTAAGTTTTAAAAATGGTTAAAAAGTATAGGAATATTTAAAAGGGTGTTTTGGGGTCGATTGCTACCATTTCGCCGGTGTCTACGAGGAAAATGACTTTTAACGGTAAAAATCATTGTCAATTTTCCTAATGTCATATCAAAGCAACAACGTTGATAATAATCAAAGTCAAGTAGTAGGATAGAATCACAGCTAAACAAAAGTTCATTTTACGCGTGGATTCGGATAGATTAGGTTAAAGGCTCTCACACACAGCTGCGAAATCGCGTATGAAAACCTAGGCGCGGCAAACCTAGCGAATTTCGCTAAGAGCAAAGAGCGCATAACAGCAAAGTCGGCTTTAACCGCTAAATATTCGGGCGAAAACTTTAGTTTGCATTGAAACGGACATAGGGCGATTATATGTATATGTCCATTATATATTTGTTAGAATTTAAATAAATTCGCAATAAAAAAAGTTGATGCGCGTGAGTGGCAGCAATGCTCGTATACAATAACCGAATACGCGTCTACACCAAGAAGGATTTTCCGCCGAATTCCGCGATTCGCCGACTTCGATGACGTTTGTGGAAAAGTTGATGTGTTGCATGTAAATAACTCTGACTTGAGTCCATTTCGGAATCGTGAGTGTAATACAAACGTTCCGAAAGCGAGGTGGCAGATGGTAGTTTTATTTATTATTTTTTTTATTTAAAAAAAAGCTTTTATTGTTCTTATACTATGTTCGCAATACATCTTAAATCAATTTTAATAGCTACTGGTCCAGTGACCATTATCTATTTTACACATTGTTCATTTTGTTAGTATTTATAAGGATTCTTTTATTATAATGTTAGTGTTTAAAGAATAATAGGAGAAAGAGCTCAAAACCCTATTTACAATTCTTATCAAATGTTTATAATATATTTTACATAATTAAATTAAATACTTACTTTTTAGAGTCGGCGATCTAAAGAAAATTATGTTTAGGTAATTTGTGTTTATACCTAAAGGGTAAAGACATCTTGCTATAATCACCGGGACCTTTCACTAATTTGTTAGTGTGGTTATTGGTAATTCTATCATAGAATCTACTGGTTAATCTGTTAGTGACATCTACGACTAATGGGATGTTATACTGGGAATGTAGTCTTTTTAGGTTAGTATATATGGGCGTGTTATAAATGATTTTTAATGATTTATTTTGGACTACTTGAAGCTAGATGGTAGTTTGATAGGCTATGTATGTACGTATGTCAGAGTGACAGAAATCGGTGTTTGCGCAGGCCGGTAGATTTGCCTAGCGAAATTCGCTAGGTTTTCATACGCCACTGTGTGAGAGCCTTTAGTTTTGAATAGCACGGCAAGTCGGATCGTAAAACGAAAGCTCAATAACAACGTACGGCCGTCTATTGTTAATAAATACGAGCCGCATTGTCGATGGTGGATATTGAAAAGCTCTGGCGGGAAGGCTGGGCCTCAGTTCGCCGGGGGGGCCCCCAGTCCACGGTAGGTGGGGCCTACGGGAACGACATGGTCGGGGCCCCTGACTTTTTTTTTGCGCGTTTTTGTCGGACGCGGTCCGTCGCGGACATCACTCGCCAGCCCAGACGCCATTGGCGCCCCCATAAGGGGCTGCCGCCCCCATAGAAAGCGCCCCCATTGCCCCCCAAAAACCCCAAAACCCCCCCACCAGCCCTCGACATCAACCCCCCCTACCGTCGACGAGCTGACACTCGTACGCGACCGTTCCAAACAACGTGACCGTCACGTCAACAAAACCGGCCACTTGTCGTCGAGCCGGAAAAACGCGCGCTTTCCCCCGAACGCGACCGTTCGCTCCGTGCTCGGATGAAAATTCAACTTTTCCCCCAATCCAGATAGACGTCGGTGGTTTGAATATCGCCGGTGACTTTCGACTATGTGGTCACGGTCGACGTTTGGCGTTAGTTAGAGACGGTTAGTTGGTGTGGTGTGTTAGTTAGTTAGTTCGAACGCAACATGTTGTGGCGGCGAACCGGCCCGGCGAGGACATCTGTGAGAAGTTCGGAAAAGTGATGCGGTGGTGTTGCATGATGCTGCACTGGTTGCTCGTGGCGATCCTCATCATGCTGTCAATCCTGTCTCCGGCGATCAGGTGAGATCGGTCGGTCGGTTGTTAACGACATAATTGGTCGACAAGTGCTGTGAAAATGTGCTATGTATGTACATACTCACATATATATACCCCACGTGTAGAAACACTTTTCCTCGAGAAAATTGTTTACACTTAATAAAAAAAAAAAAAACTTTATTTATTTTTAATTAGTATAGATTTTTTTTTTTTAAATGAAATAAAATTACTAATATATTGATTTCAAGTTCGACAACTATGTACATACATACATATGTCATTTTCATTCGTATTATGAAAGTTTATTTATCCGTAGCCTTTTTTCCGCGGGTGAAAATTTTACATCAAAATTTATATTCCTAATCACTCGAAGGACTTGTGTATGTATGTATGTGCCTAATTATAATAATATATATATAGGTATGTATATAAAGTGATCAACATTTTGGCGTTTGAATTAAATTACATGTACATAATAATAAGTGTACGTTTATATATATTATCAAACGTGTAGTATCCAGTTGCTGTCAAAAATTTATAAATCGTATATTATACCTAAACTTTGTACATATGTATATAGAATTTGCTGTAAATGTTTGGAACCCTAACTTCAAAAAAGGCATTGTATGTTTAGAAAGGGTCCAAAGAAGGATAACAAAAGTGCCATCTGAACTTCGATCACTATCCTATAATGAAAGGTTGAAGAAAACGAGTCGATTTAATAGAAGTCTATAAAATAATAAATAATAAATATAAATGCCCAATGAAAAACCTCGTTACTTTCAATAAAAATGCACATCTCAGAGGTCATACACTGAAACTACTGAAAGACAAATCGAACAAAATTGTCAGAGACTCTTTCTTTTCAAATAGAGTGATCGAAGCATGGAACTGTCTGGCAAATCAGTTGGTAAAAAATATAAATCTTTTTTAAAATCATCTCGATAAGTTTTTGAACATACATATGTAAATGCATTTTTGTAATCCTTCAAATTCCGCCTGCCCATGTATTTTTAAATAAATAAATAATTAACAGTATGTATACCCGTCCTTCGATTTACTCGGGTTTTTTTTACGCAGTTTTATTTAACGCGGTTTAATCTAAATAGATTTTTTTTTTATTATTTATCCCGTCTTCTCGCTCGGATCGTGTGACGAATAGAGGGGATACCACTTCGATAATCCAACCGTTAGATCAAAGTATCATCTCAACATTTAAAGGATATTACATATATCAAACATACTTTTCAAAATATTTTGACGAAGGTTGAATGAAGGTGAATCTATTACAATTCCAGAAATTTGGAAAAAAATTAAAATTGGATTTTACTTCAGCATGGGATTTTAAAAAAACACATGTCTTTTTATACGCGGTTTTTCGTGGAATGTATCTACCGCGAAAATCGAAGGACGGGTGTATACATACATACATAATTAATAATAATGAATTATTGAATATGAAAAATTTAGTTTAGAGTGTTTAGATAAGGTAGATGCTTTTTATACGGGTCGATATTATATGTAGATCAGTTAAAATTATGTATTGATAAAATATGGAAATGTTTTTTAGTGGGCATTCTACTAGGCATTTAGTAGTCTGCGGTTCTACGCCATCTAAATGTATTCATCATAAATATTTCTTTGAATTGATTTGTAATATAATTTTATCGACGTATTAATTGATTTTATCCGTGCGTTCGATTGCCCAAGTCAAATTCGACAAATGGGACAAACCCATTATCATACGTGTATATTGCGTTACACGCTTATAAAATGTCGATAATTTGTTTACGTTAAATATTAATTAATTAGGCTTTTCCCTTCTATATAATAATAATATTACCTACTTAATTAATAATCATTTATGTAAAAATCGGCAATGTTTCCGTATACATAGTATAAGCGTACGAGCGTGTAAATAAACACTGGGACAAACAAAGGCTCGCGTCGATTACGTATTTTAAACAAATATTTAATTATAAACAGATTCAAAAATCGTATCGTATTATTCATTTATTGCATTGTAGGAATTGCCTGGAAAAATCATTATGAACAGGTGGCTCGATAGTCGCAACGTTTAATCTTTAATTTATGCATATACCTTACCACCAGTACCATCTATTGCCGACACAATTAATAAATTGCATTAATTTGAATAATTCGTCGACTTATATATGTATGTATATACCTACGATAAATACGTGAACTTACATAATGAAAATATTCAAAGCTTGCGCGAACGTTTCTTTGCACATCAAAAGCTAATTTGAATTTCTGAAAAAACAATTTTTTTTTGTCGTTTTCAATTACATATTGCACTTTGAATGCACTCTTTAGTGCGAAGGTTTGCCGTTTGATTAAAATATTTCACTGCCCTTCAAACTTAGGGGAGCGAATTTTAAATTATGCATATTTTATTCATGGTCCTTTGATCTCGCAATCGCAATGTGAAACGCTTGAAATTCTTTGTTATCTTTCATATTATACGATGCCAAGTAGTATAGACAAAGTTTTGCTATACAAATCCTATGTGGATATTTTGATTGTTTTATACATTTTTTTAAATTTCAACATGCTTATTAAAAAAAAATTATCCAACATGGTGAAATGATCTTACTATGTGGTGCATATTATATTTTTATTTTTATTTTTTTTCGATATTGTAAAATGTTCTCTATTTTTAATTGAAATACTTGAATATATCGCGTCCACTGAGTACAAATATGACATCTCCATAATGGTAAATTGTTCCGGGGAAAGCAGTTTTAAAGTTTGAAAAATCATCATAAATCAGGGATATTTTATATACATACATACATATATGTACATATGTAAATGAAAATTGTACTCTAGATTTTTAGATCCTATTTCATTGTTGTTGAATTTACACAGGTAATTTTTTTAAATTGCATGTTAAAAGACCGGATATTACATAGTTTTTTTTACTCTGTGATGCCAAAAAAATGTGACGTCATTCGAATCCGCCACTGAACTGCCTTGATGGAATAATTAAAGAGGAACAAAGTTGCATTCATAACTAATTTTCTCAAAATCATGTCATGTCTGAAAGCTCAATTCAAAATCTAATATAACACACTTTTGGGAAAGTATAGGACATATTGTATAAGATACTATATGTACATATACAACTGTGAATCAATCAATTCAATACTATTTATATGTAGTACAAAATCATAGTACACTAATATTCCTGGAGTCCGTACTTTTTACATGCAATTTGAAAAATTTACTTGTATAAATTCAACAACAATGAAATAGCATCTAAAAATCTAGAGTACAATATGTACAATTTTCATTTTTATATAAAGTACCCCCGATTCATGGTGACCAATTCAAACTTTAAGACTGCTGCCCTGAACAATTTACTATTATGTCACCTTTGTGCTCAGCGGAAGCGATATATTACATACGTCTCTATTACGCAAGTGTCGCAATTTGAACATAAACATTTCGTGTAGCGGTCTAGACACGAGTGTCCGAATGTTTACCGACATCGTTGATTGACATTGTGAAGAGGTTGAGCGACCCTGTCTGCAAATCACCGATCACTAGACTCAATTATATCACCGGGAAGCGTTTGACGAGAGCAAAGTTGCACACCAGGCATTGTCAACATTGGGGCCGCACAGTCAACACACGACCGTTTGTAAACATAGCTGGCAGACGTGTCAACAAGCCCCATTGTCAGGGCAAATGTTGACAGATCTTTAGGCCAAACAAACAAATACACGCATATATCCGCTCTGTCAACGTTTGCCATGAAGTTGTACAATAATTGCACCATGCAATTCTCCACAGACTCAATTTAACGAAGCGTTATTTAATGCACGGGAAAATGTTGTTAAAAAAAAACAACAACAACAACAATAATTACACAGAGCAGTTGTTTGTTTATTTATTTACTAAGGAAACGTTCTTTGGCATCTAAATCTTATCATAATGTTCGCTTCTTGTATAATTTTTCGTATGATCATACGAATACCGCGCGAGAAAATTACACAATGCCTCAACATTTCTCACAATCCACCCTCTCATATTTATCGTGATATAATTGGCTCATTATAGTCAACAAGCTCGACAACCGACACACATAATTAGCACTAAATATGCCAGAGTACGTCGTAAACGACACAGCCTGTTCCGTTACAATAAAACCAATTAAAAAAAAAAAACTATGGCAAAAATTAAACGGAGTTATAATTCACCTGTGAATGCAATCAATTATTTAATAAACTTTTTAAAGATAAATTAATCTTTTAAACTTCTAAAGAATGCTTTTTAACGTGTCTCACGAAAGGTTTGGAAATTCATCGTCGTCATTTTCAGCCGTTCACCATCCACTGTTTTTCCATTCCTGTCTGTCTTAAGCAATCTGCCCTTGACTCCACTCCACTCCACTTGACTCCACACATTCTTCTCAATTGAGAATTCATCAGCCCATCGTCCACTCGGTCTAGCTTGCTTTCTTTCACATCCTCTCGGATACCATTCGAGTATTTCTCGCGTCCATCTGCCATCCATGCCACTTTGGTCACGCTTCATACCCATGTATTCCTTGAATTTGAGTTGATCATCATTTTAAGCCGTTCGCCATCCACTGCTGGATGAAGATCTTTCCAATCCTGTTTCATTACTGTCTGTCTTGAGCAAACTGCATCCACTCGACTCCACACATTATTCTTAATTCGTTAGTCCACTTGGTCTACCTCGCTTTCTTTCACATCCTCTCGGATACCATACCAGTATTTCTCGCGTCCATCTGCCATCCGTTTTTCTTCGCCGTGTCCAGCCACGTTTTTCTGCCACTTTCTGTCACACTCTGTGTACACTGAATCTTACGTAACATTGGAAATTATTAAGGTTTACATACATATCGATTAGGTGGTTAGACAACGAGCAGTGATTTATTGATCTTTTTAAGATTGCGACATTAATTCACGTCCGTTCTAATAACCGTAATAGTCAAATCAAACATTCCAATTGCTCAATATACACCGAGATCGAGTATACTACCGGATATCGAGACAAAACGAAAAAAAAAAAAAAAAAAAAAAACGATGGAATGAAAAGGTCGTTGTAATTATTGTGATGCACGAGTCGGAGGTTCCGTATATTCGGTGCGAGTAATAAAAGCTCGATAAGTGGCGACAGTGGCGAGATAAAAGCTGCGCAGCTTACCGCGATAAGCTTTCGGGGCATGGGTGAACGAGAAAAAAGCTTTATGGTTCCGCGGTGGAGAAGTCGGGCTAACAAATTGCGGGTCCGGCCCTGTGACAGCATTCCACCTGCATTCTCGAGTCGTGGGGCCCGTGGGAAAAGTGGGGCCCGGCTACCGGCCGCGACTCTGGCATTCGTATCCCTGGCTGTAAAGGACGATCAAAAAATGCCTCGTCGGTCCAGCCGCAAAGAAAGGCTCGTCATCCTTCGACAATGACGCTCTCTCGCGCAATTAACATCCTCGCAAAATGGACGTCATAAATCGCAAAACAATGCCAATGTCATCTCCGACATGGCATTCCCCGGTAATGGGTCAAATATTATCTCCATAGTCGTAGAGTTTGAGCGGAGAATGTGTACATTTTCCATTGTGGTGAATTTTTGACATTATTAAATTAAATTTTCTATATACATATGTATATAAACTAATTAGTGCTCTGAAGCTACATACATTTTATTTATGTGTATGATTATTTTATCCTGTACTAGCTGAATTGCCCGGCGTTGCTCGGGCGGGTGACATTTATTCTCCAGTACAAACAAAAATTGAATGAAAAATTGAAACACATGAAAACATTTATTCTCCAGTTCAAAAAACAAAATTGATTAAAAATTTTGTGTATGGGGGCCCGTCGACCCCCTGATGCGACCCCTTCCAAAACCCACCTATGATATACTATCATGAGATAGTATACCAAGTTTGGCGGTTCTAAGTTGAAAACTGTAGATTTGCATAGCGGAACGACAAAAACAGAAAGAAACAAAAATTGAATTTTATATTTGTACATACATACATACATACATAGTAGATTTTATATTTTACTTTACCTTGCACTTAATTTTTTTATATAAATAAATTTTTAGAATTTCTTCATTAATGATCATTGCTTTGACTCATTTCTAAAGTTTCCTTGAAAAGTGTGACAACATTAAATGACATTAAACAATGACAATTGCATGTACAATTTTCGACTTTTAAATATCTTCGACATAATAATCTCAAATAAGAAATCAAACTGAAAACGAACTCACCTATGACAATAAAATATCTGAATCAGTGTAAAAAAATTATAATGAAAAAGTTGCGCTTTCTTAAAAGTTAAAATTTAATACATAAACTGTGTAGGTATGTACATACATACATTTGTGTATCCTTTTTCGATTTTCAATAATTTATTTTAGATATCGCGTCCTCGGAGCACAAAGGTGACACGTACATCTAGAGTGCAATAGTACTGTAGTATTTTATTTCATTGTTATTGAATTGACACATGTAAATTTTTCAAATTCCAATGCAAAAAGTCTGGACTTGTCACTTGTGTGCTCCAAGAATACCAGTAGAACTTTTGTACTGTGCGATGCCAAAAAAATTGTGACGTCATTCGTATGTGTGACTTGACTGCTCCGATAGAATGATTAAAGGGGAACAAAGTTCCACTCATAACTCATTTTCGCAAAATCACGGACATGTCACCTTTGTGCTCCGAGGACACGATATTTGGCTAGATTTTACCGTTATTCTATAAGACAATTTCAATTTGAAATTTCGACTTGATACTTGTATTACTCATTAATTTACACATACAATGCCTTTTAAGTCCATTCTTAGAACGAGTATCCTTTTTTTTTTTTTTTTAAATAAATTAACGTCACATGAGTCAATCGCAGTAAAATCATCGATGAGTCAAATGTTCATATTTTCCGACTTTTCCTCGAATGGACTTTGCTTGTTCACACGCGCTATCCTCACAATGCTATCAATGCGATTTTACTGCACACACTCATTTATACAACATGAATAATGGAAAAAAAAGTCATCCACCTATCTAATAGTTATCTATCTATAGATTAGAGTGTTAATCCCCGAATAATATTTAAACTATGGGTGGATACGATAAGAACAAAAACGTTATCGTTTCCGTTCGACAACGTACTATTTACATACATACATGGGAGTGTTCACGTTCTGATTTCACCGGATTCTCCTTTATTTGTTCGGCGTTAATCATCGAATTCTTCAATAAGTTCACGGCGTGAGAGTTTTGGGTGTGTTTTAATTTCGATCCGTCTATTCCACTCGAGCGAAGATGTGATAAAGTTTGCGGATAAATAACGACAATTATTAAATGCGAGTCGATATCCTTTGGCACACACACCGCACGTTCACGAAACCGGCTTCGATCAATCAGAGTCACGAAACGGTACGGAGTTGGTGTATCTCGGGAAGAGATGCGGGTTAAAAAATGTGTAACTATCTGACAAACGCTACTTTACAGACGTACAAAATTAGGCGCGACAAATTACGGCCGATTTCCATCTGACAGTGGTTTTCATTTCGGTTTAACGGCTAACGAGCGATCGGACGGACGACACACGTACGGATACTTGACCAAACTTCGAGTTTGAAAAATGGGTCAACTTTTTAATTGGCACCAATGACAAATCGTCAGTCTAGCCCAGTTTCAGATTACGAGCTCGAATCGATCGTTTGATTCATTGCGATCATTTCCGCCGTCGTTGTCCATTGACACTGTTCGAGTTCGACGCTTGAATAATTGACGTGTTCAATTTTATCAATTTAATTTAATTATAATCGCAAACGTTGGTGTTTGTAGCTTAATATGTAGTTAGTATAGTGGTCGTGTCGTTTGAGTTTAAAAAAAATCTTGCATTCGATATCAATTGAAGCAAGTTATTACACGACTGAGATTGATATGAAACGAATGATAGTCGAGTTTGAAGCGATTTATTTAAATGTTAAATAAATTCTGAGAAGTATTCTTATTTTTGGAGCATTGATAAGAGTTTTGGCTTCTTAGAAATTGATCGTAGACTGAGATTATCATACAGCTTGCATGTACAGAATTATCTCGCAGAGTGTTGCTTGCTTGAATGCATAATAAGCTTATTTTGAAAAGTATTATTTAAAATAATAAACGAAAATTAATTAACCCTACAGTGTCAATTTAAATCTTTATACTTTAAAATTCGTGTGTTAGTTTCCATTTGACTGTTCCTGGAGTGATTTGTAGCATTTGAGATTCTATGATAATTTTTAATGTTGTCAATATAATTTAGACGAGGTAAATCGTTATCAAAAAATTTACAACGCCCCCGTTATAAATAAAACGGATTCGAAGTCACGCATCTTTGTAAAATTTGTTTATTGACGCGAGTCTCGACCGGGCGGAAATAATTAATAAAATTTTATTAATATTAATAAATCAGTGTCGATAATTCACGGTTATTAAGGAAAATATACACGCATCGACCATTAGTCAAAATCGTAGATCGCGTTTTTTAACGTATTTTATGGCATTGCTCTGTGTTTGTTTGTCGTAAAAATATTTAGCATTTTGTGCCGCAACATTTACCGTCCATCGAACAACTTATACGACTAATTTGCGCGAAATTTGCATATTTTTTTAATGAAAATTAAATTTTTGGCGACTTTCGGAAATAATTGTGCAAGTTCGCTAGAGAAAATCGACATTTTTCTCTCAACAAATCATAATTTTCGAATTAGCCAATTTTACATGCTCGTACTAAATAATGTAATTTTTGTTAATTTGTGCGACGGCAAATATTTGCGGAATTGTTAAATTTGAATTTTCGTTCGTTCAGGTGCGAGCAGGTGGATGAAGTTGCCGGTGGTTGTCACGCAGTTCCAGGACTGTCACGCATCCAAAGAAGAATCTGCTCCAAATCGCCATCGGCTACTGCAGCAGCCCTTCAGGGTCTGAAGACAGCTGTTCGAGAGTGTCAGCATCAGCTACGTTGGCATCGATGGAACTGCTCTTCATTAGCACCTAAGAAACTTAATCCACATTCTTCAGTCATGTTACAAAGAGGTATGTATCACATCATTACATTGAAAGATAGGTAGTAGATCTTCTTCAACCATTCGAGATCCACACTGCTGGGTCCAATCTTCTTAAATGCCTGTATTGAGCAACAGTCAACCATTGAACGTAAAACTACGTACATATACTTAATACTTGAATGTACATATGTATGTATGTATGTACGTTCAACTTTAACCACGCACGGTAGTCGTACGTTATGTTACATTGAATTTATAAGTTTGACGCACTGAATTCTCATACAATAACTTTTTATATTGATAAGTAGGCTTAAAAATTAATGAATATTGCACGCAACACAAAGTCACTGTAGAAATATTTGATAGTTATTTATACCTAAGACAATTGGTGAATATGACTAAATGTAAAGAAGAATAAATAAAACGAAGAATGAAACTAGGATGGAGTGCTTTTGGATGAATGAACATTGTTTTTAGATCCAACATTCCGCTATGCTTAAAAAATAATGCATACGATCAATGCATACTGCCAGTTATGACGTAAACGTGGATGCTAAATTCAAGAATGTTCACAAAGAAGCACGTAAAGATGTATGCTCGGTATAACGAAATATAGCGGAACGTGTTAACGTGGACACACAGAAGAATGGATGGCAGATGGATGCCTGAAATACTGGAATGGTATCCGAGAGGATGTGAAAGAAAGCAAGGTAGACCGAGTGGACGATGGGCTGATGAATTGAGAAGAATGTATAAAGTCGACCGGATGCAGATTGCTCAAGACAGACAGTAATGGTAGAGGATTGAAGAGGCCTTCATCCAGCACTGGATGGTGAACGGCTGAAAATGATGACGATGATGATGAAGTATGCGCTTTTGTTGACCGTGGCTCGCATGCAAAAGATGCAGCGTCCGTAAGTTGGTTTGTCTGTTCGGAATTCGACAAAAAACGTCGAAATCACTCTGGAAAACGAATCTCGCATACGTATACATACATCTTAGGTACATGCATACATATCTGTAAAGTCTTTTGTACCGCAGCCACCCACGGCTATTGTTTGCCAGCATCGACGTGTATTAATCACGAATCGGTTCCGCTGACCCTATAAATGCCGAAAAACCGGGTTCCGAGAACCATTAAGGGCGGAGCGTCCACACTCGCCGAATAATTATGATATGTGTGTTTGTGCGCACACGAACACACAACAGCTGTTGACGTACAAATTTACGAGGGACCAAAATCACCTTTAAGGTGTCCCTCTCCAGGTGTGGGTACCCCTGGGCCCCTTTCAGATGCGATTTCACGCTCTTCGCTGTAGGTCTTCGATACCAGGCGAGAGGCTCCTCTCCTCACCCACCCATTCATTCGCCAAGATTTTCGGTGAAAAATGTCTCCCGAGACCGCACATCCTCAAACCGTTTCAATGTATTCATAGCTTTCATCACATCACATATTAAAATATTACACTTTCACAACCAAACTAACCGGCAGGCGAATCGATCAATCAATTTCATCCTTCAAGCTTCTTTAGCCTATTAAAAATATTTGCCAATACTCACATTGATATGACCAATCCATCAGCATGCTACAAACGGTTAGATTGTTCGATCTCAAATATGGTACTAAAGTTAAATCGTTTCATGTTAAAATTATGTCGTAAATTTAGGATACGTTACGCGGGGGAATGGGGGTGGGTCAAGGGGTAGTATTACTGATGGGGAAGGTATAAGGAAAAGGGCATAAATAAACACCTCTAAATCACGCACTTCACCGCTGGAGTCCCATCTTACGCTACCTTTTTTTCGAATAAAATGTGTTAACAGCTCATTTTAACATAAACCCGAACATATCTCACGTAGCTTTCGGTCAGGATCTTCAATAAAGATATCCTTGTAACGGCCATAAAACCCCGAGGTGGCATCTCGCATCCTGCGCTACCCCCGTGGACGCCAAAACAACCATAAAAACGTTTTTAACAACTCAGAAATAAGACGAAACGAGTGCCGGGAATCAAAAAAGACAAGAAGGCCAACGTGTAAAATGGCTATAAACGGCGAATCAATTCATAGTCTTAAGCGCCATTATGTATGTACATTATCATTCGATGAACAGCACTGTTGCTATTTTAATCTGGTGTAATACAACAGGTAATCGTTTTGTTCGATTTAATGTATTGTGTGTGGGTATTGTCAATCAAAGATTTATTTGCACGTCATTTGGTATTTCTTTCGACTTTTTGACAGTCCTCGTATGCATGCGCCCGTTTCAAAAGTCTACCTGGAGGTCCTTTATGTCAACTTCACACCTTTCTTGACTGACAATATGTGAAAGTAAATCAGGTGAGGTTTTCAGATTTCTGGGACAGTTAAGTGCCCGTGACTGATGCCCCCCCCAGTGGAACTAATTCTAGCCCCTTGTGACATTCCAGCTTTTCCATTCCCTTCCCCCTGGATCTCGTTATTCCATTGTGCTATACGGATTTTTTTTTGTTGCTTCCTCATTATCTCCTTTTTTATTGAATCATTCACTAAACGACTTTTTCAATAGTGCATGCACGTGTGCCGTGATGGGGCAGTTCACAGATTCCAAAATCCTAAACATTTTTATTGAAAAATTCCTAATTTGTACACGGAAGACTTGATAAAAGTAGCTTAGTTACAGCACAAGATACGTCGCAGTTCGCATTATTTTAATTGCGTCCCAATAACGGATTAAATATTGAAATTATGACATATTCCGATTTTCCATACGGCGTACAGTTATTGCGCTCGTCTTTATTTAGCTTAGTAATCGATTATATTTGAATAAAAATCGTATTACGGTTTAATTATCCATTAATGAACTCGGTAATAAATATTGTAATTAAATTCGATAATCATAGGCTCATTTTATTGATACGTTTTAATTAATACAATAATGGCTGAGGCTAATTCGAACTTGGTTTTCAAATTTGTCTTTATTGCAATATTAAATTAATAGTATGTTAATGTAATATTTACAATTTTTTTAAACGTTTTGTTTGGACGTGCGTTAACTTGACCGTATCGCGAATAAAAACGATCATAAAATCGTCTTTAGCGAGATCGTAACTCAAGATAATGTCGATTTGTAAAAAAGTGCACGCTTACGGACGTCATATTTTATCTCGAATGCGTTTCGAAAAATTTCTTATAAATAATTTATTTATACGCGATTGTTTTCAAATCGATAACTATATCAAACCCTTTATGGGTCGATTGAGTTCATCGTGAAAGCGCAAATCTTTCAAGCGATCGAAAGAATTTCGATCTGACGAGAAATAAAAACTAAAAACGCTCGACGTGCAACTAACCGATCGTCGATAGATAGGTATGTAATTTTTAACCCATTCGCAGCCGCGATCGATCATATCTATACTATAATTCTAAATGGAAAATTTATTTATCATACGCGTTGAGCTACCCCAGATTGAGCGATGAAATCTGTATTGAATTTTCACGCTCGATTTACCACTTCATATTGTTTGAATACATTCGTACGTGCGGACAACTCTGACATATGACAAAGGGCTATGCGAGCGCTCTTGTCAAGACAATACTGAACGATTTCAAAACGTTTGCTATTGTCGATTGTTGCCCTTTGTCATTACAAATACGACTTTCCTCTCGTATCCCATCGTCTTCGATGTCTCGAGATCTGGTGAAAATGCAACTGAGCGTTTAATCGATCGCTGTCGACGTGGCTTACCAGCAACCAGATTAGAATCGGTCCACGTCTGAAGTCGGATAGATAGATCTCTCTCATCTACCCCCGTTTGGAAAATATGAGTAGAATTCGGTCGTGCTACAGTTCGGCGGAGTGACGCAGCCACATTCCTGCAACTCAATGGGTCCAAGTTTCATAACGGATGCCATTCCAAAATGTCTGATCCATGTGACATCTCATTTTTACGACGTCTCCGTATTGTACCTTCACTCCTTTGCGCCGTGAGAAAAAATTTAATTATTTTTTAGCGTCCAGTTAATAGGGATTCACATTCTCTCATTTAGCTACGTCTTAATTTTAATGTACGAGCCTTTCCCTATTTAGGTATCACCATTTCTCCAATTTTAAATTTGATTCATCTCAAGTGATGAATGACATACATAATAGTAGACTCATTAAATTCATTTGAGCTATGATCCTTCGAGAAAATTAAAAATAGAATGTATTCTTGATCCAATCGACCACAGAAAAATGTTGCAACTAAACTTCAATCTTCATCCGTCTCAACAACGAAGCATTTTATGCCATTTGTTTACGGAATAAAGTCTTGTTCAGGATTATATTGCCTATCTATAGGTAAATTAAAAATTTGGATCATATTTTACTATTGCAGTTTACAGTATGTACAGCGCGAACATTTTATTGTAATCTAAATATATTCACCCTAGCAATTTAACCACTTCCCACGGGTCAATTAAGACGTCTGAGCCAGATCACGTTTTTTGAGGTGATACAAGCGATAGTGTTTTACCCCTTTGTAAATCCGTGGGGCGATACTATCGGGGTGAATTAATTATCTACATTTGACAAAGGGCCAGATTAAAACAAGTGAGATACGGAGGGAGAGCGAGAGGACATGGGAGAGAACCCACACACACACACACCACACACAAACATCGCATACAAAACGAACCAACCGGCTAATCTACGAACAAACATCTCGTTAATAGCAAGATGGAGTGGACATTGAGAGACTTTTCTTCGGTCGAGTGCACTCTCGACATGCAAAACACGTACGACAGTCAAAGGTCGAGAGCGGGGAGACAAAGGGGGGCAGGTTCGTGTCCCGCTGGGAAGAATGGCGATTTAACACCATAAACCTGTGAAAACAGGCACGTGCGATAAGGGGATCTTTATAGAGTAGCTCTCGACGTGGGTCATCTTGCAACTCGACTGCCCACGTAGGCCCGTCGCGATTAAATTACATTGTGTAGTACAAAACACTGGGTTGTGGGTGGAATTAACCATTGC
Organism: Parapsyche elsis; assembly: GCA_022651745.1. Classification (NCBI taxonomy): domain Eukaryota; kingdom Metazoa; phylum Arthropoda; class Insecta; order Trichoptera; family Hydropsychidae; genus Parapsyche; species Parapsyche elsis. The sequence continues at coordinate 18,427,597 of JAGVSN010000001.1, read as the reverse complement.
GAAGTTGTATGTATGTATGTAGGTAGGACCTGTCGATACGTAATTAAATAAAAAGTGACGAGCGGATCCGGTGACATAAACAGGCACGTCTCCATCTGGGAAGACCACCGGCGGTGGAGGACCAGCTCTCGTTCGAGGAGGCCTTACTTGGAGTAGGCTGGTGGCAGCAAACCACCAGCGTCACCATAAATTAAACATATTCAAATGGGGTGCATTTAACCGTCAATGGCGCCGTTTGTGCTGTCACCGCCATCGAGTAATGAGCGACAATGCCCAACTGTGCGGGACAAAACGCCCAGCGCCAGGGACGTGCGAAACCTCAATCAACTGCTCGTGAAATAATCGATTTTTATAGTAAAAGTAATCTACATATGTGTAGTATCTGGCGCTTCCCGTGCTCATTTTCAATTGTAAATTGTAGTCAATGAGTTTATTTTTTTCAACTGGCAATAGGTACTCTAACTGTCAATTTTAATTACTGTGAATCATCGGATGCATGAATAAACAGAACATGACGAAAATAAATATTATATTTTTCCCCTGTTCTGTTTTGTTACTGTTCTGTTTCGTCCAGTTACAGAGTCATCATAACACAACTTTGTATAGTTCTAAATGTACTAGTGTAAGCCCGTTGAATATCAACGCCCGCTGAATTTTAAATATCGTAAAGTGCGCTATATATCTATAAAAATTATAATCTTGTAAGTGATTTTGTAAAAATCAAAAACAAAAAAAAAATAATAGTTTTTATAGCGTCATCTATATGTAGGTAATGTAGGTAGGTAGGTATGTAGGTAAAGCAGAGTTACGATCCCTTGTATAGGTAATGATTAAAAAAAAAAAAGACTAAATTGCCCAAGGGCGATGGCAATTAGTCTAAGGACGTTCTTCCTGAGCTTGGGGTCGTGGGTTCAATCCCCACTCGTTCTGTTCGGTTTTTTAATTATTTTTCCTCAGCGAGCGTTATCAGCAGACAGACAGACAGACAGACGGATTTCGGCTATTATAAATATAATAAAGAAAAAAATTAGGTGACTTTTCAAGGTACCACTGCCGGTCGACGAAAGATTTTGAAAGCTTTACGAATTGTAATTGCTGACAAAAAAACCTATAAATATGAAGTTTCAGTGCGATAGTATAAGCGGTTTTTGAGTTAAAGTGATTCTATACACATTCGCCTAAAGGCCCTCACAAGCCTGAGCAGTACCTATCGCCGCGTCACACTGACGCCCCCATCGTCGTCCCATTCGCACTGGTGCGAATCAACGACAATAGAGGACGTCAACTTGACGCAGCGATACCGCTCAGGTTTGTGAGGGTCTTCACACACACACAAACACACCAAAAATCATCAGTGATCAGGGGACGATACCTGATACAAATCAGTCAAAATCAGTTGAATTTTCGAACGATCACTATTGTAATCAAGTAAGTAGGTACTACTCAAAGTACCTCTGAAAAGTTTGCCGCCGATTAGTCAAATTGTGATTAATGATGGAATTAGTGGGTTAATCAACCTCAGATACGTACTTATATGTACATAGATACGACAAACGAAATTAAACAATTCGGTTAAGTTAAATTTTAGGTGGTTTTACTCTCGTGCTGCTACCCAACATTTCAATTGAAAATTCAACACCACGATACCGCCAACGAACTGGTAGATAACTAAAGAGCACCATTCAATGAAAATTCATCGCTTAGAATGCAGTGCATGCGACCGATCTCGTTTCATTGAACAAAATAGAACTGCGGGCAATGCGAAATTGATCGCAAAAAAAAAAACAACAAGACCATCAACGCGCGTGGGTCAAGAATACACCGAAGAGACGAGCGAACGCCCGGTGCAAATGAAGTAATCAACATGTAGGAGAGGCTTTCGTCGCCGAAGGGTTGTCGTCGGATAAAAAAAAAAAACGCCGACGTTTTAGCGATTCGTTCGCTAATTAAATGCGACTGCGTAAAAGACAGTCAACGGCGAGACCGAACGAAATTAAATAAAATGAAAAAAAAAAAAAAGGGGAAACAGATAGGAAATAAAAGAGAAGCGGTGCAAGTGACCCGTTATGGAGCGCGTGCTCGATCAATATGTGCGTCCTGGCGCACAGTGGGATTGAATGCCGCACGCCACTGGACGGTGGGGTTTTTGCGCGTTTTGCAATCGTGTCGAGAACGTTTGCACACACAAACTTAGATTAATTTACTGCGCATTCATTGCGTACCAGTCCGTCCGTCTGTGCCGTTGAATGAGATTGAAAAAAAAAAACTATCATGCCAGGATACGTAATCGCATCACGCTCGAATGTGGCGCCGCGCCTAGACAGACGCCCCTGATTGAAATTGGTAATTTAAAAAAAAAAACGTCGAAATCGATCCGAAGATAAGCTGAAGCTGTGCGTTGGAAACTTATTAACCCTTTGGAGTGCGATCTCCCCAATTGTATGTATATTCATCATAGTTGATAGTTGATAGTTATATATACAGTGGAACCCCGTTGCATCGTTTTTCATGGGACCGTAAAAAAAAAAAACGATGTATGCAGAAAAACGACTTATACGATAAAGTATATTTAGTACGTAATATTTAGACGATTGATACAGAATAACGATATATAGGAGAACGATGCAAACGAGATTATTTAACATTGTTCTTATGAGTGTTTGGCCGGGACTATGAAAAAATAGCGATATATTCGAAAAAACAATACAAGCGAGAACGATGCAACGGGGTTCCACTGTACCTAGGACAATTGGTGAACATGACTAGATGTAAAGAATAAAACGAATAATGAAACTAGGATGGAGCGCTTTTGAAAGGTGCGTACTGCCAGTTATGACGTATGGTTGTGAAACGTGGATGCTGAATTCAAGAATGTTACGTAAGATCCAGCGCACACAGAGAAGCATGTAAAGATGTATGCTCGGTATAACGAGAAAATATTGTAAGAGGAATACATGGGTAAGAAGTGTGACCAAAGCGGAACGTCTGAAACAGCTGAAGTGGCAGTGGACTGTACATATAGCGAGAAGAATGGATGACAGATATGTAAAAGAAAACAAAGGAAACCAAATGGAAGATGGGTTGACGAATTAAAAAGAATATGCGTGGAGTTAAATGTATGCACATTGGAACTAATGGAAGAAGATTGGACAGTCTTCATCCAGCTGTGGATGGGTAACGGCTGAAAATCATGATGATGATTTCCGTTTCTTCTATATTTCCATGCATATTTGTGCTTCTCTGTGTGTATTCTGTATTTTTTTAGTTTGGTATCCACTTTTCACATCCGTGTGTCACAACTGGAAATAGGCATTGGTCAAAAGCCTTATTTTTTAAGCATAGTGGGATGTTGGATTTAAAAAAATTATGTTCATTGAAGCGCTCCATCTTAGTTTCATTTTTCAAAGACGAAAAAGAAATAAGAATTTCTTCTTCTTTACATCCAGCCATGTTCACCAATTGTCCTAGGAAATTTATATTGTAAAGTAAAAAATTGTTCCAATGAATGCTCTAAGAGTCTAAGGAAATCTCATTGCGATTGTACTTGTGTACTCATGTATGTACAATCGCAAAGAAAATTATTTCACATCAATCTATCCAAATTGTAAAATTGTTGTCTTCTTAGTAACCGTTTTAATGTTGGTACTCTATTTTCATCGTTGTATTCAACAACTTGACAATTTTCTATTGCTAAATCCTATCCCTTATTATTTTCTCTACCAACCTTCAGGTAGTTGTATGAGCCAAAAAATACTTTTAATCATTCAACATAGCACTTTTTATTCATTTCAACGGAAATAAAACAAACATATATGTAGAGTAAATGTCAGGTTTTTTATAATTAAAATTAGAAATTTATGTAAATTTTCATGAAGGATTATCGTTTATTATATAATTTGATAGATTTGACACACTAAATATTCAAATATTTATAATGTGAAAATTCAAAAATAGTCACATAAGAATCTCATACGATTCTCGGAAAATTTTATTCAATAAAATATCATGTAAATTGTAATGCATAACCCCTTCTTCAATTATGTTTGTGGTCTGTTAAAATATCGTATAATTAAATTAACTCTATTTATATATGTATGTACATACATAAATATGAAATAAAATGCGTCTGACTACAAACACACTTAAGGCGACTAGCGAAACACATAAACGACAAGGTTGCCAACCACTGCTGCAGAGCATCCCATCATACATACATTCACCCCTTGCAGTAACTTAACGATGACATTATCATCAACGTCAACTGCAAAATACATTTCGCAAAATAAAAATCATAACAGCGCGTGCGAGGAAAAGTCGTAACTTCCGGCGCGCGACCGACCACCGGAAAAAGTCGAACCGTCAATACATACATATATATATATATATATATATATATATATATATATATATTATATCCCAACAGCTTCACACAACGACCATAATAATATGGTATCTTCACGCTCAATCATCATACGACGGGCATTGCGTATTTTACGTCGCACCCGTGCAAAAACTCAAACGGTGCGTGTAAATAAGAATTTGCGACCTGTCACTCGGTACCACATTCCGGGGAAAAAATTCCCCAACGGCTCTCGCCGTCGCATCATCCCCAATTTACATTATCGACCGTCGATCAGTTTCAATCACGATCGCCTTATTCGACACATAATCAATACATTTGTAATCGGCGCGTGGTTGGAGAATTTCGCCGGTGCGGTCGCTTTTTGCGCGATTCCACTCTTCCCACTCTGCGATCATAAATCGGTACGCGTACGAATTTCAAATTATGAATTTGTCAACGCCGATTAAAAACGGAGCATGGGGAAAACGGCAAAAAAAATTATATATATATGTATGTATGTATGTACAACGTTTAATAAACGAATGCCAGTGTTGCGTACCGATGTGGGACGTGTTCGTAGATCGTTAATCGTCACTCGCTTTCTTTCAGGTATATTAAGTTGTAATTTAAGACGCGTATGCGTAAATTGTTTCGTTTAATGATAGACTGCTTTTGGCGATCGAATAATGAACAGTTTAATTCGAGTTGTCGCTTTTTTGTTTGACAGTGACAAGCAAACTGTGATTAAACAAGACAGTGCAAGATTTACTTCAATAATTAAATTGGTCTGTAGAGTTAAATTGTGAAATATTTATTATTTGACTAGCCACAGTATGAAAGTTGAATAGTTTTAAATGAAAATCTCGCTTGGCTGCACAGTTTGACTATGTATTTTCATATTAAACTTGTAAACTCGCGAAAAGAATGCTTCGCCGTGCAAAACGAGCTAAACCAAAACAAAAAAAGAAACGAAACGAAAAGGCAAAGGAGATAATGCTCAATGCGCATTCGTACTTGGCAGTACCAGTTTTTAAGGCTTTTTAACTTTTACTGAGACGATAAAACGACAAAGCGAAACATTCAAACTTATACGAGGTGATTTCGCGAAATGAAACCAAAAAATACCATCGCGAATTATTTCACCGTTCGCATACTTTACCATACTACCGTTAAATTTTCGATTCAATTGAAATTTTCACGTGTGCGACCGCTTAACATTTACAAAGTGTAAGCACCACTAAAAATTAAACTCGATAATAATTTAATAGAAATGCTAATGTCTCGGCGCAATATACATAGCAACCGCCTATTTCTCTATGCTTTTTTTATTATTATTATTTTAATTTAATTTCATTATTATTAATTCAATGGATTGCGCAAAGTGAACGCGGCGTCTATTTAATGGCACTAACCATCGGTTATGGTCGTTCATTACACGACGAGGTAAAACGCATCTTGCATTCGTAATGTGCAGTTTGAACGTTATGTAAGTCGAATCGAACGAATCGAATTGCCCCGATTGTCACACAATCGACCATGAGGTCGCGAAAACCTAAGGCGACGTATAGCGAAATGATAAATCTTGCATTGAGGACGTTTGTTTAATTGATACGAACCGTAATTACCGGCGGACGATGCACTTGAATATGGAAAATACCAGTCGTTGCGTTGCGGAGATTGTAAAATGGACGGTGGCGACACAAGATTTATTGGGTCAGATGAAATCGAGACGCGTCCTTACGATGCGTCGTTTATTTTTATTTATTTTTTAAGATGTCTCCGTATTGATGGTGGTGGTGGTGTGGTGGTGCATTGTCAGCACAATAATCGCTTAATTGTCGTTTGGGTCCGATCTGCATAATTGCAGAATGCAGAATGTTGGCAGCAGAATGCAGGTCGGCCTCTGACAGCCGACATACCCTCACATCTCCAATGCGCAATTCAATACGATGCGGTGAAATCGGCGCACGGAATTGAGTTTTATTGCTGAATCTTTAAATGGACGAGCTGTGATATCAGGGCAGGGCAATCGACGATAATCTGCACATTTTGTAATACTACACCGTATAATCGTATGTGATTTTTGAAGCAAATAAATATAGCAATTATTCAAATGTAGAAGGAATTGCAGTCAAATATAATACATCAGTTTCTATTGTGAACAGTGAAAAGCTTTTCGATACACTATGACAAGTCGATGCTAAGTTTAAATTATTTTATTATTTACTATTTATTTGAATTAAGTAGCTTGAAAGGCTAATTACAAACATAAGGTAACTTTAAGTTAAAATGACACAATAAACTTAATTATAGCGAGACAGCTAAGCGGTTTAAAGAGATTCATAAATTGACAGGTCGAAGGAAAGAGAGAATGGATTATTTTATTTATTTATTTAATTAAGATTAAGCAAAAAGTATAAAATAAACTTAATTATCTATTAGCAATTTGTACAGAAATGTTGTTTTAAGGCTGCCAGGAATTTTTCGATTTGGTTTGGTTTGTCTAAGACCATCTAGCAGTCCATTGTATTCAACAACACCCCTGTACAAGGTACTTTTTCTAGATCTAATTAATTTTAAATTCTTAACTATTAACTTATTCGTACCTCTAGTATTATGACTGTGTATGTAGATCCACTTAATTTTAAGCTTTTAACTGTTAACTTATTCTTTCCCCTAGTGTTATGACTAAATCACAATAATTCTTGTATTGTACAATGTACATGAAGTAGACTGTACGTTTTACGCAACTTTAGTTCATAAAGAAATTGTTGTATGTACATATATCATTGCCAACATAAAAAAATTGTAAACCTTAATAATTTGCATTCAACTTAATCATAGTGTGAACCATTACTTACGATTGCGTCAAAATATCATGGTAGTAATTTTGCATATTGCATTAAAGACTTAAACTATAAAAATAGCGGAATTCCGCTCACAAAACAAGCTGCGGTGGGGAAGGTTGGGGGGGGGGGAACTTTTAATTCACGCATTTGCCGCTTTTCAAGTAAAGGCTCTCACACACAGCTGCGAAATCGCGTATGAAAACCTAGCGAATTTCGCTAGGAAAATCTAGAAAATTTTGCAAGTCTACAGGCCTGCGCGAGCACCGGTTTCTATCACTCTGACATAGCCTATCAAACTACCATCTGTCACATCGCTTTCGGAACGTTTGTATTTGACTCACGATTCTGACATGGACTCAAGTCAGAGACATACAACATATCAACTTTTTTACAAACGTCATCGAAGTCCGCGGAATTCGGCGGAAAATCCTTCTTGGTTGTAGACGCGTATTCGGTTATTCTATTCGAGCATTGCTGCCACCCACGCGTATCTCACATTTTTTTTGCGAATTTGTTTCAATTCTATTAATAATCATTTTTTTTTTGCACTACTTTACGTAATATAACAGTTAATATATAATCGCCCCCGCCACCCCCTACACCCGTTTCAATGTAAACTAAAGTTTTCACCACGTGGTTATGCCCGAATATTTAGCGGTTGAAGCCGACTTTGCTGTCATGCACTCGTTGCTCTTTACCTAGCGAAATTCGCTAGGTTTGCCGCGCTAGGTTTTCATACGCGATTTTGCAGCTGTGTGTGAGAGCCTTTTATAATGGTGGCACTATAACATCGTTCGCGAATCGACGGTTGGCGATCCCTGACGAAAAGTGTCCGCTGTCGGTTAACAGGGCGCGCGTCCGTAAATAAAGTGGACTCACGTACAAAATGTCCCGAGTCATATAAGGCATCCGAGGCAACAATAAACATTTTGTGGACAAGCTGGCTGTATATGGTCCACGCGGCCGTGCTTTATTATGTATCAGCAGAGAGAGCATAAATCGCCGACTGTCGGACGCGCGCCGCCACTGGACTGACGCTCTTCGAGACCATGGTGAAAACCATCCTTGAGAGTAAACGACGCTGGCATGGCGCCTAGTTGGTTCAGATCCCATGAAAAGCATGGAAAATTTGACGAGGCGAGCTTTCAACATCATACTGATGTTTTGATTTCCCAAGTTTCACGAAATTTGATCAGCGTTAGACCCGTGAATGAAAGTTCACAATTTTGTCGACAGTTAGTTGCAAGTGGTAAGATTTGAATGTTATAAAAATTCAGATCAGCCATTAAGGCTTTAGGTGTCGATTTAATTTAAGTCATCATAATCATTTTCAGCCGTTCACCATTCACCGCTGAATGGAGGCCTCTCCAATCCTCTTCTATTCCTGTCTGTCTTGAGCAATTTGCATACACTTGACTCGTTATTCAAACAACAATATGATTTAAAATTTATATTTTAAATAGAAAAGATTTGAATATTAAATTGGCTGACCAAAATTTGAGTGGCAAACTGTTATAATATTACAATTCATTCAACGTAATTTAAGTACATATGTACGTACATACGTTGCTATGTCGTCGTCATCATCATTTTCAGCCATTCACCATCTACTGCTGGACGAAGGCCTTTCCAATCCTCTTCCATTCCTGTATGTCTTGAGCAATCTGCATTCCACTTGACTTGACACATTCTTCTCAATTCATCAGCCCATCGCTACCTTGCTTTCTTTCACATCGTGTCGGATATTCCGCGTCCATCTGCCATTTCCGCTATATCTGCCACCTTGGTCATGCTTCTTATCCATGTATTCCTCTTATGATCTCTTCTTGTTATGTCAAGAATATGCTTCACTGTGTGCACTGGAGCTTACGCAACATTCTTGAATTCAACATCCAATACGTCATAACTGGCAGTCCGCATTGGTCCTAATCCTTCACACTCTTCTCAATTCATCAACCCATCTTCCACTCGGTCTACCTTGCTTTCTTTCACATCCTCTCGGATAGCATCTCAATATTTCTCGAGTCCATCTGCCATCCATTATTTTCGCTGTGTCCAGCCCATTGCCACTTCTGCTATATCTGCCAACTTGGTCATACTTCTTACCCATGTAATACTACTTACGTAGCATTCTGGATTTTAGCATCCACGTTTCACATCCATACGTCATAACTGACAGTACACATTGATCGTATGCCTATGGATTTAAAAACTAGGTTCATTCTTCCAAAAGCACTCCATCCTATGTAGTTTAATTCTTCGTTTGTTAATTTGAGTATGCTTTGAATTTGGCAATCGCTGCTATTGGGGGATCCACCCCGCTTCGTATGGAATACATAGTATTGTGCGTATGCGTGTTGAGAATTAAATGCGTTTTGCTCAGGGCGGCTCGAGACAGCCTGTTACAATATGTCGGACGCTGATGGATGGCTCTAGGTGTCGTCTCACAATGACCAAGAGGACTTTTTTATTCGTACCACTTTACTGTGAGCGAAGGATCCACCGCTGCGGCCATGCTGGTCACTCGCAAAAACCCAACCGATCATTAGCCTCAAACTTCGAAAGAGAAACGAATTAAAGTTGCTCAAATGATCAATCAGACCCAAATAAACAGTCGACGATTTCAGTTTATTATAACTTACTAAGTGTGAATCGCAAAGGCGTCAGACGACATTAATTAGACTTGTAGGTATACGATGAACGATTTGCGACTGGTATTATTGATTGATTCTCACTTCAGCTGATGGATATTCCAAGGTCAAATTACGCGATTTTAAGCATTCACTAACATTTCCGTCGTAATCGAGTGATACGACCAAAACAGTTTTGCACTTTGAAAAGCTTGCCATCCTTGCAAATTCGAATGACCGGCGTGAAATGATCCTCGTTGACACATGGTCGTTTCGGCCCGTTATTATTATAGAGTCATCAAATTTGTCGACACAATGATCGATCTGCCGGAACACTCGTCCATCATCGACGTCGTCAAACCTGCCCGTTTCCCACACGGCGAAATATTCGCGAGCGTTCGCAGAAAACACACCCGCTACGTACCTACATATGTATGTACATACATACCTACCCAGTACCCGAGGAAAAAAATTAATTTTTTACGACCGTACGACGATGGCAAAAAAGCAATTAGCACTGATGCTTATTTTAACATCACTGTTCGGTTTCTTTCTTTTGCAGGATATCGAGAGTCGGCGTTCGCGTACGCAATAACCGCTGCAGGAGTTGCTCATTCCGTGGCTCGTGCCTGTGCCCAGGGTCAACTTTTGGCTTGCGGATGTGATCCTGCCAACTTCAAATCCACTGGAACCGAAATGCCGGCTGAAGCCATCCTGGAGATGCCACCAAGAGCGACCACTTCACCGGAAGCTGCATATCGTTGGCAGTGGGGTGGTTGTTCTCACAACATGGAATACGGAATCGCCTTCTCGAAGACGTTTCTCGACTCCAGGGAGAAGGCTGGCGACCTTCATTCCAGGGTGAATCTGCACAACAACGACGTAGGCAGACACGTGAGTGGTTTACATTGAATTTCAACCCCTTTGATATTGTGGCGAGACGTCTGAAGCGGTAGCCGTACGTATTCGATAGGCTAATTGGCTATTGGCTCAATGGACTGAGTGGCTCTCAATGGTTTCCCATGTCCTCATTAGCACTGCACTAACCCACCGTGATTAGCCAAGGCTGCTTTTCACACGAGTATTTTTTTTTTTGCTCCTCTCCACACCTATCTGTGATTAAATCCTTTCAACATTGCGACTCGATTCTTCGAAACTTCTATGACGTAGGTCGTAGAGGATCGACGCGGAAAGTTGCAATTACTTTGTTGAATGCAGTACTTCCATTCTATGTATAAGTTCATTAGGACATAAGAATAGTGATAATGATGATATATTTGTCAATTTAAGAATTTTAGTTATTACTCTATTATTAACTAGTAACTGCACGTTGACAGTGTCATACCTACCCTATGGTGTATTTTACGGTGAATTGATATATGTACACATATATAGATACATACTCCTGGTAGTTGAAAAATGCGAGCGCTTCGCTCATCTCAGTTTTTCAACTTTGACAAATGTGGAAACGCATTCCTCTTGAAATATGCTGTAGATTTCTAGGTTGTACCTTATGCGTCATTCGTCGTCTTCTTATACTGGCCCATATGTACATATCTTCCGCAGAATTTTCCTCACGAATGTGTCAAAAACACGCTCATCAGCCCTGGCAAGAGTCCAACACTTCGATCCATAGGTCAACACAGGTCTAATCAAAGTTTTATATTCATCATCGTGGTGATTTTCAGCCGTTCACCATCCACTGCTGGATAAAGACTGTCCAATCTTCTTCAATTAGTTCCAATCTGCATCCATCTTCCATTTGGTCTCCCTTGCTTTTGCTTCTACTTATCGCGTCCTTCTGCCATCCATTCTTCTCGCCGTATATCCAACCCACTGCCACTTCAGCTTTTTCAGACGTTCCGCTTTAGTCATGCTTCTCATCCATGTATTCCTCTTTCGATCTCTTTTTGTTATTTCAAGTATGTAAAGTTGTGTACATCCGGATTTTTGTACGGCGGGAGAGAGTCCTCGATTTCAGTTGATTTTGTAGACCAACATAACACCTGTTTGCTCTCCGTTTTATTTCATCGCTGATTAAGTTGCTATTATTTACCAGGGCTCCGAGATACACGAAGCTGTCTACGCATTCGAAACTGTAATGGTCAATTTGAAGATTTGAGAGATTAGGGGGATATTTTCTTAGTATATATACGTTTCAATGTTGAATTGACTTTGTAACTCTGATATGACTCGATATTGAAGCTATTGTATCAATTATGACAACATCTGTGAAATATCTGAAAAATTTTCTTTCAATTCAACATTTTTAGTACAATTTATGTACATAGTTAAAGCACCATCTACACTTAAATAGCATTATTACGCTGAAAATGCGTTTAGTTCACAAACGTAACCGCTACGTTCACGTGGCGCTACGGTCGCAACAAACACTCGTAGAACCTCTACGTTTAAATTTAAAATCAAAAATACGTACACTAACTGGATGGAAGCGATTTCTCATCCGTGAATATATGAATTAATACTGAAGAGTGTCAGATTATCCGAAGCGACGTCTCGCCGTCGCCACTGTACAAATCCATTAAATACCATTAGGTGCATTATACGAGATGTTTCCACGGATAGAGCGCGGTACAGTTACGCCTCTACGGTAATAGGCAATTTCGGCAGGTGTGATGTGGGTGGGTTGAAATCCCGCCCCTCCTCCACCAACACACTAATTAACATCTCTGCATAGACGTAGAGCTACCTACCTGCCCTTGTATTGCACAACCACTGATTTCTAATCCAAAAACAAACATTTACAGTAGATATTTATACTTACCATGCACTATAGGGCTTCTTTTTGTTTTCTGCCTAAAATATACAATATCTGTTTTTTTTGAAAGCCGAGATATTTCAGTAATGGAAAGGGACAGTCAGTAGCGAGGCTTAAGTATTGTTAGATTATACAGAATGCCTCAGACATATCGCGCGCCGAAGATCATCATATTATATGTTCATTTTTTCAAATTTTACAGTACATAGATCCATTCTAATATTTGATAGCTCGCTTGTTTTTACATGATACAATCCTTTCAACGTTTTTACATAAGTCGTAAGCTATTTTAATTGCATTAAAAATCTTCCTATTATATAATACATATAATAGGGTCAACTCCGTCTGTCTGTCTGTCGGCCTGCTGATAACTTCAAATTTAATTGAAAAATCACGAACGTCGCGAGTGAGATTTGAACCCGTGATCACTTGGTTGAGTGAGTTAGCGCTAACGCGTTCACCCAATACCGGTGATGAGAGGACGCCTATAATTTTAAAATATTAATCCTTAGTAGGTTCGCGACTTTGCTAAATTGTTACGAAATCAATTACATCAAACACGTCCGTTGATATTCAACGGACTTACACTAGTATAAACATAATGCTGATGTGAATCATTGTATTATATATAATAATATTGTATAATATAATAACTTGAACCGAAGTAGTTTTTTTTTCTACAGAGCTATTGTGGACATGAAATAAAATTGCAGCTAGTAAGATTTTTTGAAGTTGAATAATTTGGCATTTATTTTTGATAAAAAGTGCACATAGAATATGATGGTTCTCAGCCTGCGATATGGTATCAATCATTGATAGATGTTGTAATTTTGAGTAAAATCCACTATAGACAGGAGACACACTCTGTATACAAAATTGTACAAATGTATCAAATATGTTAAACCGATTCGGATTAAATTTCGAATATGACAAATCATAAAATATGACTATATATCCTCTTAAGATTCGTGTATCACTATTTAGTTTGACGATCGTTAAAACCTTAATTACGCAGCGCGTAATAAATATAACGATTTTATTGTCAAAATACGTATTATAACCAAATTGTAGTGTCTGTCTGTGTAAGAACGCAACCGGCACTTAATTTAATTCATAATAATAATTATTATTAATATGAAAAGGAGAAAAAGTTTGATGAACAACTGTTGCAGGTAATCTACCTACGGCGTTATTATACATATTACCTGGGGTGGCGGACCACCTACATAGTACGTCCCATTAACCCTAAAACGACCGGAACACGTCGCGTTCTCGCCAGATGTGGAATCCCGTTACCGACACCTTTCACATACTGACATTACGAATTGACGCGAATCGAATAATTATAATTATGCACATCGTAACCGCTTTTGAATGGTTAAAATCAATGGTTAAATAAATTTAAAAAATTGAGTACTCGATACACATTTCTATAAAGTTGAAAGTTCTTAGTATGCCGGTTGATTTGCGTTAGTGATTTTGGTTGTGCAAATTTGTGCCTGTATTAAAATAGGAAAAGCTTCAACTAGGCAGGCGGTCAACATGTTAAAAAGCGCCGAACAGGTGAGAGGTGTGATTTGTTCCCACAACCACTGGTGTGGTCACATAATTATGATGAATGAGGAGGCTCTGCAACACGTTCTTCTTCAATAAATCAACGATGTCCGTTCCCCTTCGTGAAACTTTAACCCTCCATTAACGAAAAAGCGTTTAAATACGCTCGCGTATAAATTTCGATACATTGTTGCATTGCACATTATTCAAACTGCATAACTTCAATATATCAATATGATGTCCCATTTAAAGTTTCATCAGAATAATCGTAATTAACTGTTACTCTCCTCAAACGAAATCGATCATATCAAGTCGTAAAAGATTGCTTTTGCTAAAAAACTGCTTTTGAATAAGTATTTCATCATCATCATCATTTTCAGCCGTTCACCATCCACTGCTGGATGAAGATCTTTCCAATCCTCTTTCATTCCTGTCTGTCTTGAGCAATCTGCATCCACTTGACTCCACACATTCTTCTTAATTCATCAGCCCATATTCCACTCGGTCTAAATTGCTTTCTCTCGGATTCCAGTATTTCTCGCATCCATTCTTCTCGCTATATGTCCAGCCCATTGCTGCTATATCTGCCACTTTGGTCAAACTTCTTACCCATGTAATGATGTAATTCCACTTACGATCTCTCCTTGTTACATATATCAAGCATACATCTTTCCATGCTTCTCTGTGTGCACTGGATCTTACGTATCATTCTTGAATTTAGCATCCAAGCTTCACATCCATACGTCATAGCTGGCAGTACGCATTGGTCATATGCCTTATTTTTTAAGCATAGCGAAATGTTAGATTTAAATAAGTATTTAATATCAAGTATTTGTGGTGCTATACTAAACCAGTTTATCTTAAATTTAACTAAGCATCATAAAGAAAATTTTTTAAATTTGCAATCAACTGTCTGCTATACATACGTATGTATGTATGTACCTATGTAGGTGGTTACAATTGTCAGATGAACGGTTACCATGATGGAAATTTAATTGATTTAATAGCTTGTTGATTCCCATTCACATTATTCCAACAATATATAGTCTGACATTAGATTTTTCATTATTTACAGGCAGTAGCTAGTAAAATGGAAGTGCGATGCAAATGTCATGGTACTTCAGGCAGTTGCCAATTGCGCACTTGCTGGAAAGCTACCCCTGACTTTAGAAAGGTCGGCAAAGAGTTAAAAAATCACTACAGAAGCGCGCTGATGGTTGGGCAATCCAACGTCATCAACAGTCCGCCGAAGATCAACAGGCGTCGAAATCGACAACAGAAACGCCCCTGGGGACCTGGCAGGAAAGAAAAGGTTAGACACTACCACATATTATACATTTTAAATGTTTTAACTCTTAAATTACTTATGTACGAACTTTTACAGTGGCGGCAGTGGAGAGAGCCGTTGGATTCTTTGCTATTTTACGAACGCAGTCCTAGTTTCTGCGAGCGTGACCAGACTTTGGAGATAGCTGGTACAGCGGGAAGACGCTGTAATCGAGCTCGTGCTGCTCCGGCACGAGGATCTTGCAGTTCCTTGTGCTGTGGACGTGGTCATGATCTGCTTCGAACTCATCATTCTCAAAGATGTCGTTGTCGTTTCCATTGGTGTTGTAGAGTCGAGTGTGACACTTGTGAACGTGACGAATGGGTCGCTGTGTGCAAATGAACAATGCTCGATATCAAAAAAGACATTTTGTTTGATTCCATTCCTCATTATATGTAGTAGGAATTTGAATTTAACGGTAAGAAGGATCCAAGTTTGAAAGGCTATATCATATTACTGATTCTATGTGAAAATTCCTTTGTAAGCCAAATTAGTTGCCAAAAGTTTTCTTCACATTTATAATTCTTTGTAGTATTTAATTTGACAAACTGTTAAAATCAAGTGTGATTACTTATAGTAAAATTTATATATCAACATCAGTAGGTGTGGTAGTAGTATTTTATCCATTCCAAAAATTGTCAGTTCATTCCATGTATTATTGTATTTATGTATGACTGTAACATAAATATACATAGTAATATATATGTAATAAACTGACAAGTTTTGCATATTAGCAGTTTTCTTTTGGTGGATTATCTTTCACCGAAGTGTGATTAAGAATTTCCAGAGGGAAGTCATATAAAAAGCACATTTTTACATGACAAGTGTTTACAAATTGTGATGAATACAATTTTATACATGTGTGACGTACTTTGTGATATTAAAAACAAGACTATAATAGAATTATCGTAAACCTAATATATGTAATATTTAAAATATGTACATTTCATAAGTGATTGGTTAGTGCGAAACATTATAGTACGTAGAAGCTTAAGATTGATTATTATTTATAATATTAAGCGTATGTACTTATTAAGAAATCAGTATTGTAATAATTTTTTCATTATTTATTAACTCAATAACCTTCATTAGATGCTAAAATATAAATAAACAATAAATATTTAGTAAAATTTTTCACTGATGTTTCAATCGTAGTTTAGCTTTTGATTGACATTTCGACATTTCAATGGAAAAGTGAACCGTATATAATTTATTTAATATGATTTACAAATTTTTTGATGGTTGTAATTTAATTTGATGTAAGTCCATACCCACTACTTAATTATTCATAAATAAATTGTTGGTTCACTTTTGCGTTAAATTAAACATGAAATCCAATTGATACAATAAATTATTGATAAGCCGTTACGTGCAAAATGTTATTGACCAAATAATTATAGCAGTGTTTAAGAATGTTAATGGTATTAGCATTTATTTTTATATGGCTTGCGTGAACGTACCTAAACGCATTGAAACGTAATTAATTTAACTATAAAAACGTAATAGTTTTTCATCATAAATATAATCGTTTTGTATTTATTGTTTAATGTGAAATAGTTGTAATATTTCATTGATAATATACCATAAATATATTATTATACTATTATTTGTGTATAGGCTTCAAGTGATAAGACTTGTCTCATACTTTTTAATTAGTATTGATTTAATAATTTTATAAACGTACCTATATTTTAATTTAAATAACAAAAAACATAGCCAGAGCCGTTATTAGGTCAACGGTTTTAATTTCATCGAGGACGTGAAGCCTGTCTATAATTTTTTAAGGCTTCCATCCCACCACCGATTTCCGTTCAGTTCAATCGTGAAAATTATAGTCCATATCCATTTCCTTGGTTTTTCTTCAGCGGTAAACACGTACCCAAGATAGACAATGATATAAGGTAACTTTATACTCATACAATCAACTAATCACTAGTGTTTCATATTGTAACTCAATGAAATAGTTATTTCAGATATTTTATTTTAATTTGAGAAATAAAACAATCAAAACATGGCCGATTCATTGGACATTACATCACTTCCTGAGCCAACCACGCGTTACACGCTGGGAACTCGCCTAGGAGCAGGGATATTCGGACAAGTTTACGAAGCTACAGATAAGGAAGCTGGCGGTAAAAAGGTGGCCATAAAAATACAATCGTTTAACAGAGATTCAGAGAAGTGTTTGCTCGACGAATACAACATCCTGAAAGACTTCTGTCCGGGCCATTCCAATCTAGTCGACTTCTATGGTATCTTTTGCGATAAGACCTCTCCCGACATAAAAATATGGTTCGTCTTAGAGGTATGTATCGATTAAATTTTATTTTATTATCGGCAGATTATGTTTATTTGATTTTTCAATAATCGTAAATCGCTCTTGTACAGTTTTGCGAAAGTGGGCCTATAATAGATATGGTGCGCGGACTACAGAGTGTTGAGAAAAAAATGAACGAAGAACATATCGCTTTCATTTTGAAGGAAATTATCAAAGTGAGTAGTAATTTTTAATGAACAATAAAAAAATACAATAATCTGTTCATATACATACATACATACATATGTGTGTTCATAGATGCTATGTGGCAGAAAAATTAGCTGTGATTGAACATGAATTCATTGTAGATTCGATCCTTCTCTAATTTCTAAATATTTATATATTTTAACATAGATACAGCTTATAAACTGTGAAAAAGATGTAAACTGTAATATATTGGTAATAAAATCAAAAATTTAAATGAAAATTTATTCCTAAAACTCGTACATCTTAATATCATCAAAGTTATGATCACCCGTTCCTTTGCCGCATTGTATGCACTAGGTTCACGTTTACACTAACTTTTCTAGTATAGGTACAGTGTGAATAATGAGAGTTTTTAATTAAATCTAGGCATTGATATACCTTCACGAACAAAACGTAATACACAGAGACATCAGGGCCAGCAATATTCTTGTGACAAAAGAAGGCGAGGTAAAACTGTCTGATTTTGGTCTTTCATGTCGTCTATCGAGCAATTTAGGCAAGAGAAACACCACGATTGGATCACCCAGTTGGATGGCTCCAGAAGTAGTCATCGGAGGAGATGCCAGCTATGGTAACAGAGCTGATGTTTGGGCATTGGGTATTACTGCGATCGAACTAGCAGACGGGAAAGCGCCTTTCCAAGACATACATCCCACTAGGGCTTTGTTCCAAATCGTTAGAAACCCACCCCCGGGACTATACCGTCCCTCAAACTGGTCCGGAGATTTAAATGACTTCATATCAGAATGCTTGGAAAAGAATCCGGAACATCGACCGTATTCGATGGAACTTATCGAGCATCCCTTCATACAAGAACTGCCAGCAAATGACTATCACGTAAAACTCAATACTACAAAATCTAACTAATTCAAGTTGAATGAATTATTTACGTTTTTTTTTTGTATATTTTAGTTGACGCAAGAGTTGAAAAAAATTGCTTGTGAATTTAGTGTACTCGGTAAGAAGAGTCGCATGCCGGAAAGGTTGATCAGAAATGGACTTCTTCAAACGGAATCGAATCGCGAACCGGAAGCTATGTACGTTGAGGATTTGGCTGCTTTGGAAAATTTGACTGAAGATCATATCTTGGAAGAGTTGCGTCTCAAAATGACTAAGAAATCGTATCAAATGTTCGTTGGAGACATTCTGCTGACTTTGAATCCAAACTGTGATACTGGTTTATACAATAAAACTGTAAGCTTTTCACGATAATTCCAATGCATTGAAATACTCATTTTTGTTTACTTATTGTGAAATTTCAGATACACTCAAAATATATATTCAAATCGCGTTCTGACAACGAGCCTCATATCTACGCCGTAGCAGACAGTACATACCAAGACGCTTTTCATCACAATGAACCGCAATATATTGTATTTTCCGGTGAAAGTAATTCCGAAAAAACTACAAATATGCTACACGCAATGAGACATTTGATGTATCTTGGACAAAATCAGGATGCCACTGATCAAAGGGTTGAAAAGGCTATGAAAATTTTGCAAGCCGCAATAAGTGCGGGAACTCCCATAAATCCCAACTCTACCAGAAGCATCTTGCAAACTCAGATGACGTACGGAAAATCGGGGAAATTCAGCGGTACCATATTTTGGTTGTATCAGTTGGAAAAGTGGAGAGTGTCATCGACAGATATGTAAGAATTTTTTTGATGCAATCTGTAATATTCATAGTATGGTTGATTATTATGAATAATTATATTTTAGGACACATGCAAACTTCAACTTGATCTACTACTTTTACGATGGAATGGAAGCTGCTGGAAAGCTCGCAGATTTTAGCTTGGAATCAGAACGAAAGTATCGCTATTTGAGAGTTCCGGAAGTTCAATCGAAAATGAAGTGCGCTCGCGACGATCCAGGAGGAAACGTTGAAAATTTCAAAGAGCTAGAACAGTACTTGAAAGATCTGGATTTTGACGAATGCGAATTCAAAGCCGTATACAAGACACTAGCAGCAATATTGATATTGGGTAACGTTAGATTCAGAGACAGCAACAGTGGAGCAGCCGAAGTTGAAAATTTGGAAGAGGCGGTCAAAGTTGCTACACTTTTGGGTCTCGATGATAGTAAATTTACTTGGGCACTCATAAACTATTGTTTAATTGAGAAGGGGACTGCTGTTAAAAGAAGGCATAGTACTGACGAAGCTAGAGATGCTAGAGATGTTTTGGCCAGTACCATTTACAGACGTCTTGTGGATTGGCTTGTAAATTCTATCAATTTGAAGCTGTCTTTCAGTAGAGCTGTTTTGTGAGTAATTTACTACTAATTACTGTTTCACTATTTTTTATATCCTGTAGATTTGTTCAAATATTGTATGTATCGAATTCCAGTGGAGATAAGTATTCTATCAGTTTGTTGGACATGTTTGGATTTGAATGCTTTCACCGCAACCGTTTGGAGCAGTTGATTGTGAATACGATGAATGAGCAGATGCAATTTTTATACAATCAACGATTGTTTTCTTGGAAAATGCAAGAGCAGGAAGAAGAACAGGTGCCAGTGGCTACGTTGCACTTCTACGACAACAAATCGGCAGTTGATCAGCTCATGGGAAGGCCTTTAGGACTATTTTACATATTGGATGAAGCTTGTCGCACTAGTGGTGGACAAGAGTATATCATGAGTAAGATAGAAACACTATAAAACAATACAATTTAATAATAAAATACTTATTACTTGATTTGTATTTAAGGTACCATAAAGAATTCTTCGAAAGGTCCGTACGTGAAACTATCAGGAAGTCACGAATTTAGCGTAGCACATTACACAGGCAAAATTAACTACGATGCCAGGGATTTGGCTGATAAAAATCGAGATTTTCTACCGCCTGAAATGATTGAAACATTGAGAGCGTCTACTGATAATTTAGTACGTCACTTTTTCACCAACAAATTGACGAAATCTGGAAGCTTAACTGCACCCTTCATTACGTCTACGTCAACAGCCGATAAACGCGAAAAAGATAATGAAGTGCAAAAAATGAGGGTATGAAATGAAACAATGTATAATAATATTATAGTTTCAATTCATATAATGTATCGTTCAATTTTTAGAAGTATAATACGGAATCAAAGGGACTGTATTCGCAAGTTCATCGTATGAGAACTGCGGCTGGTACGTTTCGCGCTACCAGTTTGGAGCTGTTGAGAGCTCTGTCCGTTGCTAGTGGAGCTGGTGGTGCCAGTTTTGTACGTTGTATACGACCAGCTCTTACCAGCGAAGAGTTTGCTTTTCAACCGGATGTTGTACGCCAACAATTGAGAGCTTTGGCTGTGTTGGACACGGCAAAAGCAAAACAACTGGGATACTCCACTAGAATTCCCTTCGCCGAGTTCCTCAGAAGGTACACTTTATAACTTTCTATTCATAATTTGAGATTCATCAACATCACCATCATCATCATTTTCAGTCGTTCACAATCCACTGCTGGGTGAAGGCCTTTCCAATCCTCTTCCATTCCTGTCTGTCTTGAGCAATATGCATCCACTTGACTCCCACACATTCTTCTCAATTCATCAGCCCATCGTCCTCTCGGTCTACCTTGCTTTCTTCCATCTGCCTTTTTATTCTTCTCGCTATGTGTCCAGCCAATTGCTACTTTTTCACACGTTCCGCTTTGGTCATACTTCTTACCCATGTAGTCCTCTTACGATCTCTTCTTGTTATTGCAAGCATACATCTGTCCATGCTTCTCTGTGTGCCCTGGATCTTACGTAACATTCTTGAATTCAGCATCCACGTTTCACATCACATTTTAGGTATACATATGTGATTAAATATTCAATACAATATTTCTAGATATAAATTCTTGGCGTTCGACTTCGACGAAAACGTTGACATTTCAAAGGACAACTGCAGATTGTTACTCATTCGTCTGAAAATGGAGGGATGGTTGATCGGAAACTCTAAAGTTTTCCTCAAATACTACAACGTAGAATATTTATCAAGGTGATGTATAAATCGTTATTAAAAAAATACCCAAACTCATTATTCACTTTGCGTATTGTAAATAAGAAAAAAAATTCAGACTGTACGAGACCCAAGTGAAGAAGATCATCAAAGTACAATGCATGATGCGAGCATTTTTGGCGCGACGCCGACTCGAAAAGAATAAACCGCGAAGAGTCGGTGAGTACGCAAAGATAAGTGTAATTGAAGTATTACAATTAAAAGTAACTGAAACAAACTTTAACTGTTCAGCACCGGCCAAGCGTCAAATCGTAGCGGAGATGAGCGATGAGGACGCTGCCATCAAGATCCAAAAGGTGAGCTTAATAGTTAAAGATAGGTAGATTAGAGTCGCGTACGAGCACCAACAAGCATATCGCAACTCACAATTTGGCAAATTCTTAGCGTTTCGCGGATTCGCGGCGCGCAAAGCTTACGGGCCCCTCATCAACCGCTCCACGGGTAAGATAGACGAAGAAACTGCAGAGTTTTTGCGACGTTACACAGCCAAATGGCGCAGTAAAACTATATTCCAGGTATTGCTGCAGTACCGCGCCGTGCGTTACCAAGACCTGGTTAATCTTTCCCAGCAGGTAAATATTACGCACCCGTGAACAATCCTATTAGAAGACCTTGCCCACTCCTGCTCATTGGCAGAGTAGATGTTCTTGAATCACTGTTTACGGTCGTTACAGGTGCACATCTACAATCAGGCGATGATGCAGGGTCTGATGAATACTAGTACGGGAGTGATGCTGGACCGCGTAGACCCTCAATCCAAACCTCTGGAATTCCTAGGACCCCTACAACCTTCAGTGTGGAAATTGCCTTTCAGAATCGCTGAACTGCCTTACTTTGATACCACGTACATGTGTGATCCATCTATACAGTGCAGGTACGTAACTAGAATGAGGTATTTAGTACGACAGTGACGAGCCCGTCGTTTTAACAAAAGACAAGGTCGAATTTTAGCACGATCACAATATCATATTAAGTAAAAAAAACTATAGAATCAGGCCTTGTACTCACCAAGTTGCAGCAATCGTTCGTGTAACAGTTACAATTGGTGTGGACGCAATGCAACCGAGAACTGCAACCACCAGTTCTGATGTGTACGTTTCGGTTGTGTTACAAGTTATTTTACCAAAAGTAATGACTTGAAACGAAGAGAAACCCATACTTTAATCAAACTCTATCACGATAATCTATGGCTACCAATAAGTATTAATTATAAAAAAATTAAAAGATAAGATTCAATAATAGGATTATCGGACAAACTTCAAGAAACGGCGGAAGAAGTTGAACGAAAAATGTTAGTATTGTCGTCAATGTATGTATAGAAGAACAGGAAGCGAAATAATGAAAATGACGAAATCTGTAATGGGAGATGATATTATTCGATTTGATATTTTGAAAAGGTACAAGAAACTTGTATAAGAATCTTCAGTTACCAAAAACCGAAGAGTTACTACTAATCTCTCTGTTACAAATATAAGTTTGCGATAGTTATATTATTGAAATCACTGTGATTCATTCTTCATTTAATGGACATGAAGGGGGGGGGGGGGGGTATTTAAATTATTTTCTTATATATGTAATTTATGATTAACCAAAATAAGCAGCTGAGATAAACTTTATACACACGTTGACTCGTTCAGTTGCAATGAGAAAAATGTACTCTCACCAACGCTTTATATCAGCTCATCTTCTGCCTACTAGGCCATTTCATCGATTCTGCTTGCGATCGTGTTATTTGAAAGCGAAATTATTTCGACTTCTAAACTTCTTTCTTTATTTTCTCGCCGTGTCTTTTATTGCTGGGAGCATTAAAGACTTGCAAGTTGGGTGCAGCTCTTACCAGCTTACGCGATCCGTAAACTAATCAGGTACGATGTGTGCAGAGATTTCTCAATATTGCCGGTGTAATGCGAAAGCTTCGTTTTCGACGACAAGCTGATCAAGTTGTCTTTCAAAAAATTCTATTGGTTTGTTTTTCAAATCCTTCGTCTAAATATGCCGACGCAATTTGTTTGGTTGCATGCTCTCGTTCGCGAGTACATCGCAGCAAATAACACACTGTGATCGTGGATCTTCTTCGTCTCCATTCCATGAAAATCTAATTTTTAAATAGTTGGATTTTTTATTTTCGAAAAATTAAAAAAAATTCACATTTCAAAATCTTTTCACGACCCACACCACGGGAACCACTGCATTAGACGATCTTCTCTCAAAATATTGAAAAAAAAAGAGTTTTCACACTGAGTTTGTCATTGTCGTACTAAACGTCACATATATACTTTTTGGTATCAAAGATGCATGAAGTATGAGTTTAATGATTATTTCTATATTGTATTTTGTATTATAAATTTCTTTATACTATTTTATGCAATAAGTATGATTAGAAATGCATATTATAATGTAATTGGTTTTCAGTGATACATTAGCAGTTGCGTACGACTCGGATCCGGATACTTGGGACGAGCCGTTGAAGCGTCGATCTCACGCCGCCAGCCATCACATTAGAAACTCCATGCAAAATGTTTGTAACGACCAAGAAACTCCACAGCAATGCGACAAATCAACCCAAGAGTTGATCAATCTACCTTTCTGTAGGGATCCGGCGCAGCCGGTGAAGAAAATCCCATCGGATACGGATCACTGTTCCGAATTGAATTATTCACCGGTACCCTACAATAGACAGAGTTATGGAAACATACAACAGCAAGCATGGAACGACGCTGAAAGTTCAAACAGACCGGTGGTTTATAAGAAGAAACAAGCACCGTCGACAATGTCTAATAAAAGTAAGCAATTCGCTCCGTTGCCACCGAGAGCACAATCACCGGAAGGTGAAGACGATTGGCAATTTCCCAAACTTACACCGGTCAAATGTGACAAAAATAAAAATCTCTATGGTGGTAGTATGCCCAGCGATATCAACAATCCGATAAAAGAACTTCAACAGTTAGCTCGAGCCAAAAGCAACGATTCTCTCACCGACGACGATCCACCGTTCAATTTCCAAGCAATGCTACGCAAAACTCCTAGAAATAGAGCCTCAATGAAGCGTGTTGGTGAATCGCCAACGTACATTCCTCTGCAAATGTCAACCTCTCCCATTCCCGATGATATTAGCATGCATGCTGAAGAACCTACGCCAGTCCACATACAAGACAAAGCGCCTTCCAGACCGAGATCTTGCCAGGATTTCAAAAGAACAGATTCGATTGAACTATTCAAAATGGCCGTTAAAAGAACTGACTCGTCGCAAAGTTTCAAAACTTGCGTGCCAAATGGAAACGTGGGAGAAACTGTTCAATTGGCTCCCGGTATCATCGTCGAAGGCTACGTAGTAGATGTGTAGTATGTATTACATACATTGTTTTAACATATGAATTGTCTTTAAACATATAAATATACATTCAGTTATAATTATAACTATTATCACAAGAAATAAAATAAACATTATACTGTAATACTCAATTTATTTTTGAATATAAATATAAGTATGTAGTAGTATAAGTACCTATAGTAGAGTATACTATAGCATACTATAAGTAGAAGTTTATTATAATACATTATATTAGAAAATACGTAAAGAAAAAACTAATAAACAAATTATGTTGAGTTGATAAATATTATAATAAGTCGTTGCCTTGAAGATGACAGATTAATATTTAAAAAATAAATAAAATCAGAGTATTTATTACAGTATCCAATCATTCTGGGGATGGAAGAATGAAGATAATATTTGTTACATAAAATAGTTTCATAATCTAATAAAAATCGAGAACAGGTAACACGTACCGGTACTCTTAAACGAAAAGTCGATTGAACAAGAATGGGACTATCTATTAGTTTAATATTTTGTATAAAAAAATTACATTGAATATGATTCTTTTATTATCTATTTGAAGTTTAATCTATTCATCAAAAATCAGTGTTGCAAATTGCAAATTGGTGTAACCACTGAAAAGATTTAGTGTTTATAAAAAAGGAATCTATAAATAACCAATGCAATTAATGAAAAATTTTTTTTTTTATGTGTTTTCTTAAAACAACGAACATAATGTCGGCTGACCCAAACAGCCCAGACAGTAAGTTCTAACTTTTTTAGCGTAATGTCCTTCATATATGTAACCTTTCTCTATACGCATCAATCGGTAAAATTTATTACCCCTTTTCTAATACTCCTAAGACCTTCATAGTTTCTTAGGAAATGAAGATGCGTTTCTAGCAGTGCAGTATCAATTTTAAAACACTCTGTAAGATGTACATATGTAGGTATGCATGTTGTTGGTCGATTTTCTTTCTAGTACATATTCAGTGATAATCATGATGAAAAAATTATATTTTACATGAAGAAAACAATCGACATAAATTGTATGAAAATAATTTATTTTCTCTAAATATAACTAACAATAAGTCACACGTGTATATAAAATACTTTATTGCTTATTGGTTTTCTTATTCATAGAAGAAAAAAAACTGCAAATCACACCACAAAAGAGCATTACAAAACATACACTTAGTATCACAAAACAAACGACTTGATTTTTATATAAAAGAAATGAAAAATGCAACACAATAGATATTATAAAATAGCACAAAATAAAAATAATTTAAAAAGTAAAAATATATAGATTTTACACAGATTTAACTTGAGTATTAGAATGATGAAACAGGCACTGGTATTTAATTTTTTTTCATATATGTATGTGTACAATTCAGTAGAAATTGTTAATTGTTCAAACATTATAAATACATATTCAGCATATAAAGTACGAGAAATTACGTATATCTAAAAAAATATTGTACAACTCACTCTATTTGAGCATCTGACAATTCGAAAAATATTATCTCTCATAAAAAAATATGACAATTTCTTATATTACTTATTACTTATCATCAAATATATTATATATTTTAGAAATGACTTAATTGACAGGCATAGGAAATCTTTCGTTTTAAAAAATATATATATCACTCAATACATATTTCCCGATGAAAATTCTATATTTCTATTACAAAAATATTTTCAAATGAAGCTCAAAACGTTTCGATTCATTCTTTATCACCTAAAATATCACAAAATCACAACAGTTACTTCTTAACTTAATGAGATGTAAAAAAA
The DNA here is from genome assembly GCA_022651745.1 of Parapsyche elsis. Taxonomy (NCBI): domain Eukaryota; kingdom Metazoa; phylum Arthropoda; class Insecta; order Trichoptera; family Hydropsychidae; genus Parapsyche; species Parapsyche elsis. The sequence continues at coordinate 18,400,490 of JAGVSN010000001.1, read as the reverse complement.
TATGACACATTTATAGTTAATTCCATTATAAAAAATACAAAATTGGCACATTTTCATATCTATTCGTATCAATATTTCTAATTGAAACAAATTCGTCAGGCACAATCACATTATAAAAAATAATTTTCTGATTTAGACCAATACAATATTTATATTCAAATTTATATTGATTTTGCACCTGGTATACCAATAAATATTTATAAAAATATGCTTCACTAATACTTTCATTTTCTTTTAAAATTTCATGCTGATTTCCTTGGACCCAACTTTTTTTGAATGGTCAATCTATACTTTCATATAAAAATAGTATATTCACATATAAAATCGATTCAAATTGTAAACTGATATAAAATCAACACAAATTTCATCCGGTTATGGAATGATAAGTAATACTGAACCAAATAATACTCAGGTTATTAGATGCAATTTTTGTTAAATTAGGTTCCCACCTCATTCTGATCACAACCATTATTTTCAGTGCAATCAACCGACATATTATCGAGTTGTAAATGATGCAGCATGGTAACGGGACTAGGTGGCGATGAGCACGACAGAACAGTATGAGCTTCTACCATGATAATAAGCGAGTCTCTGGCTTGCGAATAAGATATTCCATGGTTGTTGACAACATGCTCAAACCAGGTAGTCTCCGAATCTAATGCGATAGAGCACCACTTGCACGATAGTCTGAAATTTAATCATAAACACATTTAAATTAATAATACACCGTTGAGTTATAAAATAATGACTTATTGTACATACGAGTTGGATTCGTGTCTTGCTTTAACGTGACGTCTGCGATATCCCCAACTAAAATATATTCGATTACAAAACGGACAAGGAAAATTAGGCCGCATATCACTCTCGTTGAGGCATATGTCTTTATTTATACCTAGAATCAATACAAATTTAATTTAATATGTACAGTCAAATTTAATTAACTATGAACAGTCGTAGGTATACCTGAATTTAAACAACATGTGTCTTCCGTATCAAAATTATTTATAAGAGCACTGGTTAAAGCTTTGCTTTGTAATACTGACTCCATTTCACTTTCGAAACTAGACAAAACATTCTCTTTGTGTTCGTCGACTACTTCGTTTCCACATTCGACGGCTGATAAATTCTCCTTTTCCTTATCAATCTTTGGCAAATTTTTACACTTTAACTTATTTGACTTATCTCTAACTTTATTGTGTTTCGTTTTGGAAATCCTTTTAATATCACCAATAGTATGTTTCTTTTTCATTGGAAAACCTTTTGACGGTAACATTGAATTATTTTCATTTTGAATATTGCCGTTGGTAAAATTCAACAGTTCAGTCTTCGGATCAACCTATACAATAATAACAACATTAAAATTCCTATACACAAACTCGCACAAACAAATACCAAAAAAATATTTACCTCATCTAAAATCACGTCGACATTACCGATGCAACAATTTTCATCGTCGGTTAAGATCTCCTTTTTAATGACTGTCGTATCTACGGCATTTTCAAATCGATCACAATGCATACTGTCGCTTTCGACTTCATCGTCGACATTTTCCAGCATCGATAGACCTTTAATCTGTAGACATTCGGCCGTTTTCACCAACGTCGGGAGATATTCTTCGGTAACGCTCACTTCACCGTTGTACATGTACGAAACGATAGCACTCAAAGCCGTGAAACTGATATCTTGCAGTACAATGATGGGGTTTTCAAAAGGATTTTCCTGTAATGTAAAAGGAATTGTTAAATATTATGATAATATGCAATGTATGATATGTAGATCTAATATCTAATCGATGGAAATAATTACAAAATACAAAATGATCTTGGCGTGCTGAATTGTCACAAAAACCTCCATATTATTAGAAAGAAAATAGAATGCGCTTTAAAATCGTTTATTTAAAAAAATCGTTACATTGTTACAGTCGCATAGTTGAGTAGTACTAAATTTCAAAACTCCACCCATCTGGACACAAGAATTTAGGATTGTAGTCGAAAAGGTCGAATCTAATAAGAACGAATCCATTATGGTCGAATGGAAAATGTAGAAAGCGGATTGTATTAATAATAATCATGTGGAAAGCGGATTGTATTAATAATAATCATGTGGAAAGCGAATAAGGTCTAATAAGAACAAGATGAATATATACATATTTTCGATATTTTTACCTTTTGATAAAATCCACTTTCTATCTTATTCCTATTAGACCTTATGCGCTTTCCATCTACATTCATATTAGACTTTATTCGCTATCCACATTATTGCGACATCTTCCATTCGGCCTTTTTCCAAATTCACTTTCCATCTTATTCTTATTAGACCTTTTTCTCTTTTCACATTCCTATTTTAGACCTTAGCCGTTTGCGGCATTTTCCATTCGACCATAATGGATTTGTTCTCATTGGATTCGGCCTTTTTCCAAATCCACTTTTCATGTTATTCTTATTAGACCTTAATGGCTTTCCACATTGTTCTTATTAGACCTTAATGGCTTTCCACATTATTCTTATTAGACCTTATCCGTTTGCGGCATTTTCCATTTGACCATAATGGATTCGTTTTCATTGGATTCAGCCTTTTAACGCCTCCCGAATTTAGTCGAGCACAGCTAATTAATCGATACAAATCACCAACTAAGCAATTTGGCTATTAAGATTAAAACAATACTCAATCGATTTCGTTCGCCACATTGCCACCAGGTGACACTAGTGTAGTATTCCAAAATTTTGTTTGCTATGGTAAAGATTTTGTGAAATGAGTCATAGCTCTCATGCGTAATATAGTATTTGCATATCAAACCTGGAAGATGGATGCAAAGAGTGGACTGCAGGCGGCGAGTACAAATTTGTGGGCACGCAACTGTCGACCGGCTGCTGAGATGGTGACGTCGGGGGGCCAAGGAGAGCCCCCCATGGGGCCATCGGGGGGGCCACACGATAGACGACGAACGCAATTGGAGAGGGCAGCCCCCAAGCCTGACCATCGTACCACAACTTGTACTTCACCGCCTCCGTACATCGTACTCCGACTAGCCACAAACAATACAACACTCACTGACAGTTGCCGTAACACCGCAAAATACGGCCATACACAAATAAACTTTTTTTTTAATGCGTTATTTGTACTCGGTAGCATAACCAAAGTATTGTCAAAAAGGTGTTTGACGTAAAAAATATGTATTTATAATTTTTAATGGATGTATCTAAAATGATTTTATGAAACTATGGGGAAATACAATTAAAGTGACGTCTATTGGCAAAAAAAAATATTAATTAATTTGTTGATTGCAATGGATATTATTTAATTATTACTTTTTTGTTTCGTTCATAGATGTCACTAATGAATCATAAAAAGTTGTATATTTTCGTTATTATTTAACTAAACGGCAGTCGAGAGGCGGCGGCTCTGGAGCCGCATGCGGTTCTTTATATGAAAACCTGTGACGATCACTGTCATCCAACGTTTTGCGTTAAACACACAATTTAAAGAAAATCAAAATTAATCCGTAGCTTCATGGTAATAAAAAGCTTTAAAATCGTTTTTCAAATACTTTCAGTAATAAACTTTCGAACGTTAAGAAATATCATGAACTTGTTTATTAAAACTATCAATTTCATAAATTAGTAGATAACATTTAATTTAATTTTAAATATGTAATCTGAAAATAATATGTTGCGGCTCCCAAATTTACCAATTCTACAAGGTTTTTCGTAATTTGGCTCTTACCTCGAAAAAGGTTTTCGGCTACTGAACTAAACCATACAACTTTTTATAACAATTGACTATTTTTCCTTAAATTGACTGCAGAATGACATATTATTCATTCTGCAAAAGATAATACTTATGTACATACATACATATATGTACGTATATTTATAGAGTTTCAGTTATAGATATTATCATTTTATGAATGAGGATTTATATTTCTATATCAAAAAACTTTCGATAAAAAGTACTTTGCGTAAAAAAAACAGTTAACACACACCACACACGTCTTCTGACGAAATCCTAAACGCATGCATTACTTTGGTTTTGCAATCACATCACGTGTGGTGTGGTTTAGTGTGTTCGCGATCATTTTTTTTAGATTTAATTACAATTTTCCTTTATTTGTTTACGCGAACAGGAACGAAAACAATTAATTTGACATTTGACTTATTTGATTACATATGTGTGTAGGTACATACATACCTACTTCAATTTTTATATAAATAATATCCCATTGCGGAAATAGTGAGTACGAATGTCAAACATTACGTAAATAAATTAGATTTAAAATTGATTCATCAATTGGATATTAATTCTCTTGAGTACTCCACAGTCTCTAGATTATTATGTATGTACTAATTACTACCATACGAGTCAACTATTAATTTGGAATCCTAACTTTATAAAAGACATTGTATGCTTAGGAAGGGTTCAAAGAAGGATTACAAGAATGCCATCTGAACTTCGACCCTATAACGAAAGGTTGAAGAGAATGAGTCTCACCTCATTGGAAACGATAAGATTGAGAGGTGATCTAATAGAAGAGTATATAATAATGAATGACACCATTTTGTCCTTAATTTTGTGAAATGAAATAGTAAAGGGAATTAGAAAGGAAATAGAAAGAGAACTCTTGTCGATTGTCTTCCGGTAGATATTGAATTGATATTACTAAAAATTTATTCACATTTTTACATCTACACAGAGTAGAAAAATTGAAAGAATTTTTCAATGTGAAAAACTACTGGGTTACAGCTTTAGAAAGAATATTAAAACTACTAAACCACTAAATTCGTACTTTTTGAAAATGGAAAAATGTCCCAAGATTGTGAAAAACTTTTTTAATGTCAGTGTTAACTGAGGCATGGTTATTTTTTATTCACATCTCAACAATATATTTTGAAAATTGAATCACAAGAAATCTCAATATGTGAAGCTTCGATGCATTTGAAATAATTGAAGTTATTGAACGAAAAAATCAAGGGGTTTTAGATTTAGAAGAAACCCAAAACATTGATGCCAACATATTTAAAGATGCAACTTAATCATGAAAAGGGTTTTGTTGATTTCCAGTCACTGGAACTTAAATATAAATGACGGCGAACTATTTGATGAAATTTAGTGTATTAAAAGTTATGTCACCAGTGAAAAGATCAAAGAATGGCAAAATGAACGAGTTCTGCCTACGTAGATGGGTTGAAATTTTTAAATATTTCACAGATAACCCTTTATCTTTTAAAAACATTTTTAAAATCGTTGAATTTCGCTTATGCGTCACTGGATCTAAACGAATATTTTCATTAGTGGACCAGTGAAAAAACCCAATTAAAAATCGAAACTTTGGAAGCATGCATTTATACCAAATACAACTTTGACACGAATTGTATACAGTTTTATGAATTCATAAAACACAAACCTAAGCTATTAAATAAAGTTAATTCTTGTGAAAAGTACCAAAATGAATTTTTTTTTTATACTACATATGTATATGCTTATATTTTATAATAGATGTAGATAGCTGTAGATAGATAGCTTTTTAGTTTTAATGAAATAAATAAACGCAACTTACACTTTTTTATTATGAAACAATTTCTAATTTGTCGTTTATTTTCTCCAAAAAAATATGGTCACTGTACCAATGACGCGTCTACCACAGTATGTATAGTTAAATTCTCACCGGATATCTTCATGCTTACTTTTTTAATTAAAATTGTCCATTTTTTTAAACGCTCATATCATAAACTAGAGCTAACCATTATCATATTCGGATTCAGTGGGTCAGAATTAGTAATAATTTTTGGGTCTCCGCTCAGGTAACTCAAAAACGTGATATTTTTATTGCACAGTGTAATCAATATAAATGTCCAATAAAAAACCTCCTCACGTTCAATAAAAACGCTCATCTCAGAGGTCATACTCTGAGACTCATAAAAGACAAATCAAATAAAATTGGCACAGACTCATTCTTTTCAAATAGAGTGGTTGATGTTTGGAACCGCCTGCCAAATCAGCTAGTCATCATCATCATTATTTTCAGCCGTTCACCATCACTGCTGGATGAAGGTCTCTCCAATCTTCTTCCATTCCTGTCTGTCTTGAGCAATCTGCATCCACTCGACTCCACACATTCTTCTCAATTCATCAGCCCATCTTACACTCCATCTACCTTGCTTTCTTTCACATCCTCTCGGATACCATTCCAGTATTTCTCGCGTCCATCTGCCATCCGTTATTTTCGCTGTGTGTCCATGCCATTTCAACTTTTTTACATGTTCTGCTATATCTGCCACTTTGGTCATACTTCTTACCCATGTATTACTCTTACGATATTTTCGTGTTATAGCAAGCATTCTCTGGGTGCATTGGATCTTGCATCCACGTCTCACATCCATACGTCATAACTGGCAGTACACATCGGTCGTATGCCTTATTTTATAAGCATAGCGGAATGTTGGATTTAAAAACTATGATCATTCTTCCAAAAGCACTCCATCCTAGTTTCATTCTTCGTTTTATTTATTCTTCTTTACATCCGTTCATATTCACCAATTGTCCTACATAGGTATAAATAACTATCAACTATCTCTACAATATGATTGTCTATAAAATCAGCTAGTAACTTTAGAAAATATAAACTTCTTTCAAAATCATCTCGACAAGTTTTTAATATAAATGGACTTTTGTAATCCTTAAGATATGAATAATTAAATAGATAAAAAATTGTATGTACATAGTACAACAGACCCTGGACATGTATTTTATATATACATAAATAAATAAATAATACATATTATCATTACAGCAATACATCCTGTTCGAACAAAGTGCATTTTATGCATATCATTTATTTTATTACAATTATTGAAATAAAAATATACAACGTTTGAGATACTGCGAAATCTTATGACTACCACTTCCTTTCGATAACCGAGTGACTGACCATACGCGATAAACTTTCAATGTGTCCAGGATATTCACTGGCGATTGTCATACGTGCTGTTGTTGTCAACGATTGTGTTAAATTTATACAATTATAACAATAACTATATTCAAGTTCAAAAACAATGATACACGAAGACTCATCGGCGACTTCGTTATAAAACAGCACTTTTGGAAACTGAAAAATTATTCATTTGGTGTGATCAAAAACGGCAAGTACCTAATACGATTCTCATATTCTATCAAATCAGTACGACCGAAATGAAAAGTGTATGTACTTCACTACAGTGAATGTTAATGATTGATAATTTTGCACAGGATGACAATGTATCCGAATATTTTGTTGATTGCATTGTTGATGTGGTGTTCGACAACGCCCACTATTGCTGATTCACACGCCGAGTGTGTCCTCAAGGAGACTTGCTCATCCTGCATCCGTACGCCAGGATGTGCTTGGTGTGCTGTGCCGGTAATTAAACCGCAATTAACTCGTTCAAAACGAATTGTATTACAAAATTGGCTTAGTTTCATTTCGCGTTTTATAGGTCGATCAAAAGTCGGCAAAGGACAACGAGTTGATGATGTCGAGGTGTGTGAGTTTGGAGCTTCAGGATAGAAACTGGTGTCCCCAAGAGCACGTGGTGAACATGGAAATGAAAATGGACATCCTCGATAATAGAGAATTGTCAGCAGAAACTGCTGCTGACGCCGTTCAGGTAAAGTCCCATTTAATTTCACATGCTCAATGCGTAAGTAAAATACACACTTTGCACACTTGGTTAGAATAATGATGTAATTTTTTGTGCGATAAGCAAAAACCATTGTTTCATCGTGTGGTTAACAATTAGACCGCTTAAACGCGAAGGTAACCTAAATGAATTTCGGGGAAAAACGAGTGTTGTTTCTATCCGGTGCAAGTAAATGGTCAATTTAATTTAGCATAATTTAACAGAGTGATCACAAAGTTCCTACAAACTTTAATTTTTAATTTTATTCCATCTCATATTCTCATCATGGCGGTTTGAATCTTTAATCCTTGAGAGTTAGTAGTAGAATAATAAATAGGTATTCAACTGTTGTTTAACGAAGATGATACTTTATTCGTGTACATATACGCAATGTCCCGAGCCAAAGCGAATTGTAAAATAATAAGAGATATTCCACGAAAAGCCTTATTTTTAACAATATAAGCCAGGTGATTCCTCAGTGGTTAGAGCGTTGGCCTCTTGAGCGAAAGGTCTGGGGTTCGATCCCCGCATGTCTAAAAAGTTTTAAAAAATATCATCACTGACATGATCTACATACATTAAAATAAATTCAGATCGGGCGTGTCCTGTTATAATTTGCCAATTTATGTAACATAATAATTGTGAGACGACCATCGAAACAATTCCTTCCTACATACTAAATCATTGTCCGTTCTTTCTATCCCTTTCTCCAGAAGGCAGTAAGAAACTACTGAGAGTATATTTCCTAAGTTACTTCACTATGACAGATGGTTAAATTATTGTCAAATAGTGAAGAGGCAACGCTGATATTCAAATACGCCACCTTTAGAAGAAGAAAACAATATAAGATTATTATTATTATTAATTATTTATCATCATCATCATTTTCAGCCGTTCACCATCCACAACTGGATGAAGGCCTCTCCAATCCTCTTCCATTTCTGTCTGTCTTGAACAATCTGCATCCACTTGACTCCACATATTCTTCTCAATTTATCAGCCCATCGTCCACTTGGTCTATCTTGCTTTCTTTCACATCCCCTCGGATACCATTCCAATATTTTTTGCGTCCATTTGCCATCCTTGCCATTGCCACATCAACTTTTTCACTCGTTCAGCTATATCTGCCACTTTGGTCATGCTTTCTTACCCATGTATTCCTATATTAATTATTATATTGTTAAAAATAAGATGGACTCGGAATTATTCTTACAAGCGGACACTTTGTAAGGTTTTTTGCTCTAGCAGCTAAGATACATAGCTCCTTTCTAAGTTTCCATTTGCCACGGAAATACGTCACCGAAACTGTATAGTCATTACAATTTTTAATTGATTTATTTTGTTTATAGATCAAACCGCAACGTTTGAAGTTAGCATTAAGAAAAGGTCAAGAATATTCAATCCCAGTGTTTTACCAGCAAGCTAAAGACTATCCTATAGACTTGTATTATTTGATGGACTTATCGGCGTCTATGAGAGACGATCGCGATAAGCTTTCAGCGCTTGGCAACAAACTGGCCAGTGTCCTGAAGAATATAACGAATAACGTCAAAATGGGCTTCGGCAGCTTCGTCGACAAACCGGATATGCCTTTTGTCAACACACAGCCGAAAAAGTCAACAATCATAATAAGAAAACACTTTAAATTTTTTTAACGCAAATTGTTATAATTTGACTAATTTTCAGATTCAAAAAACCGTGTGAAAACTGTGTTCCACCGTATGGATTCAAAAACCACATGCCTCTGACGTCGGACACCAGTTTGTTTGCGTCAAAAGTCAGTGGTACCCCAGTGTCCGGCAACATGGACTTTCCGGAAGGAGGCTTCGACGGTTTGATGCAAGCCATCGTGTGCACATCAGATATAGGATGGCGGGACAAAGCGAGAAAACTGCTGGTGTTTTCCACGGACGCCACTTCTCACATGGCCGGAGATGGAAAGCTGGCTGGAATTGTGGTGCCGAACGATGAACAATGTCACATGGAGAATGGCCTATACGATCACTCCTTGCTCACCGATTATCCTTCGGTGTCACAACTAGACAAGCAGGCGCAGGAGCACAACATAAACATAATATTCGCCGTCACTAAAACTCAAGAGGCCATATACAGAACACTGAAAGAGAACATCCACGGAGCGGCGATCGGAAGTTTGTCAAAGGACTCGTCTAATATTGTCGATCTAGTGAAATCAGAATACGAGGTAAGGCTACTACACTCCAACCGCTGGCTTCAAGCCTTGGTTTCGCGTTTGCAGTCGCCTGTAGCGGCAGTGATATTTGTCAAATTCTATACTACGAAAATACTAGCTGTCGCGAATGAATAGTGTGCAAATTACTATGAGTGTTCTATAGTGCGGTAGCCCTTTTCTATGACTAGGTTTACAATTAGGGTTTCCAACCGCCCAGAATTCCGTATGTGTCCTAAAGTGTCCCGGAATTTGAGAGAAAGCCACTGACAAATATATTTCTATCATCCCCACTTTTTATAATCATTCTTTCTATCGCACAGAACTATTAACATCCAGCTTACTTGTGAATTGCAGACTGATTCATACTTATCATTAGTATGCTATGTAGAAATTATTAAATCAATTAGAATTTCGAGTAGCAAATGGATTCTTTTGCAGCAATGTGAGATTCGCTCTACGAAAATTGCCCGAGGAAGATAAGAACAAGTTTATTCGATTCGATACCAATTGTTTCATTACAATACTCGAAGGAAAGAATGAATATAGCGACAGCAACATTTTTATTAAAATAAAATGTTTTCCCTCGAAGGATAAGTAAAGAAAAGTTAGAATTGACATGGGAACAAGTATCTGGTAACATATTGCAAATCAAAATTGATATTGATTCATTATATGCATAATAAATTTTCGCAGCTTTGATTGGTGTTGACTCTACATAAATAAACAGCAAACAGATGACAAAATATGGGCAGAGAATTTCATGTCCCGGAATTATTTCAAAAATAGTTGGCAACCCTACTTACCGTAACGTACGTTTCATTCTTGAGAAAATTGACAGATCTGATGGGGTTACGAACTATTGCGATATTTATGCTTTTGGCGGAGATGGTAGGCTGCTAACAATAATTGTTGATCAGGTAGTGCATAACAGTCAACAGAGGTTATCGAGAGTTTCTTGTCTTGTTTTTACTAAGTTTTACAAACGATATGCTGTGTTTTGGAAAAAAAATCTCGCCTGTGGTGCATTTCTTAAAAGTTTTGCACAAAATAAATTTAGATGCAAAACGTTCTTATGCAAGAAAATATTTCGACGAAAATTGTACAAAATAAACATTTCCTCGAGTAAAATCTTAAGTGTCCCGGTTTGAGAGAAAAATAATATGCTACATATGTAAGCCTAACTACATAATATAACTAGCACACACAAGTATGTAAAATTGTAAAGTAGTCTCAAAGTATGATTGATTTTTTGTATTGACGTTGACGGATGAGATTGTATTAAGGTTGTGGAACAATGTTGAGTTTTGACATATGTATTTTTAATATTTTCAGAAACTCGTCGATTCAATCGTACTGACCGATAATTCGGGTGGATCTGTTGAAATTCAATATTACACAAAGTGTTTAGAGAACGACGAAGATGGAGAGGAAAAACAAACTAACGAATGTGGAGGATTGCGCGGCAGACCGATTATCGAATTCAGAGCCGTGGTCAAAGCTCTGGACTGTCCGAGCGACAGGCAACAGTGGAACAAAGTCATTCAAATAAAACCGGGCACGCTCAGCGAAAGCTTGACCATAGAACTGGAGCTTTTGTGCGAATGTCCGTGCGAACAGAAAGGACACATGGGATTCGTGTCGAATTCCCCCAGCTGCAGTGCCAACGGCAATTTACAGTGCGGAATATGTGACTGCGAATCGGGAAGGTACGGAAGATTCTGCGAATGCGACGGTGACGCTGCAAAAGCCATGACCACGGACACGAGCAGCTGTCGACCCAACAACGAAACCACGGATGATTGCTCTGGTTTGGGATTCTGCAAGTGCGGCAAATGCGATTGCTTCAAAAGAACGACCCCCGAAGAGGTCATATACGGGACATACTGCGAATGCAACAACTTCGCGTGCAAACGAAGCGGGGGACTTCTCTGCTCGGGTCCCGAAAAGGGCAGATGCGATTGCGGTAACTGCGTGTGCCAATCGGGATGGAGTGGTGTATCCTGCGAGTGCAGGGAGAACAATGCCACTTGCATCTCGCCAGAATCCAACGAAGTGTGCTCCAATCATGGCAGTTGCGTTTGTGGGGTGTGTCAGTGCAATATGGCAGATAAAGTCAGGTACTCGGGCAGGTATTGCGAAGAGTGTCCGTCTTGCTCCGAGAACAAATGCGATGAACTACGTGACTGTGTCGAGTGTCAAGTTCACAATTCCGGTGTGTACGACAGCGACGATTGCAAAATTAAGTGCACACAGTTCCAGGCCGAGGTAGTCGAGAAGATTATCGATCCCAATGCTCTCGAGGACGAGTTTGGTGATGATAAGATATGCACGGTACCCGACAACGGAGGTTGCACAATACTTTTCAAGTACAAGTACGAAGATGACAATGTATCGTTTAAAGTTAAAGCGCAGAAAACGAAGGACTGTGCTAAGGAAGTGGATATGTTTGGTAAGATTCAAACAATTAACATATTATATTTATAACTAATACCAGTTTAACTTTTCGACGGCCATACGATTGGCAACTCGGTCAACTAAAATACATCAGTCTCAATACAAAATTGACCAAGTAAGATTGAGGAATAGATTCCAAAGCCTACTGTTATTCTGATAAGCGATTTTAAGTTGTTCTAATATAAAAGTATGTTATTAATCGTTTTCAGCTGTGATAATTGGAGTAGTCGGAGGGACAGTTTTCGCCGGATTGGTCATGTTGATAATCTGGAAAGTTTGCACGACAATGCACGATAGAAGAGAGTATGTAAACTTTGAAAAAGAAATGAAAATGGCCAAATTCGACAGAGGAGACAATCCATTGTACAAGCCGTCAACGTCAACGTTTAACAATCCTACTTTTAGGACTGTGTCACAATAATTTAAAATGTAACATATGTGGAGGTAAGATCTCATTGAAGTGAAATTAATTCCGTTAACATTTTTCTTACTTAATGTTGGAGATTATTTAAAAAGCAATGTAAATTTTCATTTTATTTATTAAGTAAGTAAGTATAGCTCTGTATAACCAGATATCTATACCAAAGAATATAATAACCTTTTTTTTTTAATTTTAGTTCCTATTAAAAATTATAATTTACAAATAAATGATCCATTATCATAACATAATCCTTCAAAGTCATACAAATCTGCAATACTTAACCACATTATCCATATGCTATATTATCAACAATTAAATTCAACAAGATATATTTCCAATTAACATTGAAAAAAAATCAACTATAGATTTTTAAATAAATTATTTCAAAAGAAAATAAGCCACAACTCGAAAAAAAAAAAAAAAAAAAACATTTTTTAACACAATGTGAATTTGACATTAGTAAAAATTTATTTATATTTTGATATTAATTTATATGCGAAGATGATTTCATGCACTGGTTATATAAATTTCTAGCACACGTTAAACAATAAAACAAATAATGAATTTTCAATATTGTGTTTTTAAGATTTTAAAGCGCGCGTTTCAAGTGATTTAAAAAAATACTACCACATACACTTTTGCTTAGAAAAATATAGCAGTGGTTTCACAACAAAAACATTTATAGTGATTTTGTACACGTTGAAAGCATCACACAAGTGAAAATAATTTGATTAATTACAACGCAACATAAAACGAATAACAAACGTGGAAGAACACATCACTTATTACAACACATTATTATATGTATAAAGATAAAATACAACAAAAAGTAAAATATGACTGTGTTCAAACTCATTTTGTGACCTGGATTAATCAATTATTATTTCATGTGAAAAATTTGAAGATAGTACGAAAAAAAGAATATGCACAAAAAAAAAAATGAAAATAGCGATTGTTATATACGTCTCGCTTCTAAAACTTGATTGTAACTATGTTATGTACGTTTAAATGATAACTTACAAAATAAAAAGAAGTATTAACAACTGCACAAACTCTATACATTGAAGAATAATAGCAGTCTTAAAAATCTTTCTTAGGATCGTGCTAATAATTTAGCCGCATCTCATTCGCATTCAGAGTCAGCTATATTATCAAAATTTTCTTAGAATGGAATTTGACATATTTACCTAACATTGTTTATATACACACAATTAAAAAAATACTATTTATATTCTGTTTTGCAAAAAATATTATATTTCACTTGTATTTCACACCGAGTAACGAGTATTTGTGATGTAACACAATATTAAAGACACAACAATACTTAAAGCATATTTTAATCAAACAAAAATGGCACACAATGTTTCTAAGTATAATGTTTATTTTTTTATATTACTGCCAATGTTCAACACCATGAATATATAGATATAATAAAAAAAAAAAAAGAAACGAAATTTTCAATTAAATTAGAATTGAAAAACATATATAAAATATGAATTGGAGTATTAAAAATAACAACAACTAAGAAATATGTACATCACAAACTCAAGTTACATTGAAATCACGTTGACAGATACATCACTGATCTTAAAATATAATACATATAAGTAAATAACATCCCTATTAATTTCTCTGTTTCAATTAAAATAATATTAATAAAACACTATTAATATAAATTACATATATACAAAGACCACTATCAACTCATGCAATATATTGGCAAACTTTGTTTAGTGAGAAATTTCTATCAAGAGGATTATAACTACACTTATAAGGAATGGCTAATTTCATAAGAATTTAAACATCAACACAAATCGAACTACAAAATCATTTAAGTGTTTTGATGCGAAGGCTTACGCATTAGAGATAGGAATATTTTAAATAAGTAGTGCGAGAACAAATTCAGAAGGACTTGGAAGAATCCAAGACTTATTTCAGATATATTTTATGTACACAGGAAAATAATGTAAAAATTATATCGCACAAATCTATGTAATTTAATAAAATTTTAACTAATTCAAGGTCACGTGCACACCAGGGTGCTCATGGCTACCATACTGTGACTATGGGTCACCTAAAATGTAAACTTGCAAATACTTATTAGTCTCAAATGTTTTATTATTTGATAAAATCAATATTCATAAACATCTACTAGCATTAGAATATTTTATCTTTCCTATAAAATGTTTATAAATTTAGATCACAATCTAAAATATATGGTCTTGTTAAAAAAATATGCTATGTTTACCTAAACATTTTTAGCATTTCATTTTCAGTTCTCACAAATTATGAAAAACTATATTATTATACATATATGCAAAATACTGAAAACTACATACAGAGCAAAACTAAAATTCTAAATTTTCCTCCAATAATCTAACAAACCAAAATACTGCTGAAACTAGGCGGGAGCAATGATATGGCACCGAAGCTTCATGTGCTTACCTATGGTGCTTATAATTGCAATTAGTGAAAAATATTACATTTTAATTTATTTTTTTATGAAAAATTACTAGTGGATATCTAGAAACAAAAATTAACAATAATAAAAATAAATCTAAAGTCTGAATGGCAATCTAATAAATACATATGATATTTTCATATTAAAACAACTGATAAATTCGGGAATCACAAAGGCAGACAAATATACATCTGCCAAAAAAGTATTGTCTTTATTTTATCAGTAGAGTATGATAACATGTATTTTCAATTAGTCGAGTGACTATCTAGCATACCTGTAAAAATACTGCGTTTATAAATATTAAATATATATATTTAGTATATTAAGTTCATTGGTAAAATTTTGATTGATCAAACTGAAATAAATTAAATTTTATTACAACAAAGGAACAAATTTAAATTACTACCCAGAATTTTATCGATTATAAATTGAAAATATAATAAAAAATGAAAATTAATAATTGCTGATATTGTATAAACTTGAATTTGCTTTTACTGAAAAATCAGTACTTAATTTGATGCTTATTTTAAGTGCTTCATAAACTTTTGTAAAGATTTATTATGCATAGTTAACTGAGCCATTAATGACCAGAAAAAACATGCAATGTGTAACTTTTCAGAATAAGTTGTTGAAAAAATTCATAAAATAAAATAATCTAATTATGTGTAAACACTACTTATTAAAAACTCAAAAATACACATTCAGTTGGCCACATGTTTCGTTTAAATGTAATCCATAATTATTTGACAATTTTGATGATTTCATATAAAATGTATATAATTTATTATATACACAAAAGGTAGTTTGTCAATTCAGAATATCAAGAGAAAGTGCACCATCTGAATACGCATTACAAGTATAAAAATATTTAATTAAAACAGATCATAAATGTGTGCATACAGAAAATTTTCCAAATAACGTCAAAAATTTATGAATTTAAATTAAAACTTACTAACCTAAAACTGAGGTAGAGGATGATAAAATTACATACAAATAGATTGTAAAAAAATTTCAAAAATTTGAATGAATGGGGTGTAGACAATTCCACACATGTGAAGTATAGTATGTGTATCGGCAATGAATATATCAGGAGTATGCACATCTTATAATTTAACACAATTGTGATAATAATGAAATGAAATACCAATACATACATATTTGAGTAGACTGACAAAACTTGACAAAACGACTATAAATTGTAGTACATAATATAAATTATTAACGAAATTGAGAGATAAAAAAAACAGTCACAAATAACGAAAATTAATTATTATATTAATTTATAATGGTCACATCATTTCGGGACTCATTACCATGGCTTTATAAAATGTGATCTACGAGTCTAGTTGCCACAACTTTATGAAAGGTCTCTGTGAAAAAAAAAAGCCATGATTACACTACTGAAATTGAAATATTATACATAAGAATATTTATAAAAGCAATACCTTAATAAATGGTGTGTCGAATGGGGCGTTGCCAGCCGCTGTAAAAGATGGTGAACAAAGGTTTGCGTGATATGTGGAGCGCCTCTTTCAGCAGCCTCAAAAGCACGTCGTAACTCTGTGACAGCTGCTTCTCCTGCACCATTACTCGTGTTTCCCCTATGTTTCTTCTGAAGCTATTGAATAATGCAAACAATTTATATAAACAAAGACACTGGGGCAAATTAAAATATAAATAAAAATTTTCATTTAAAAATACCTCTTGCAATAATGGACATATAAGTTGCGTGAGATAAGGACTTGGTTGTCGTTCTGGACCCGTCCCTCCTCCAGGAGGTCCTCTGTGATCCAGTGGTGAAATCTACACAAATAAATATAATTAATGTTATGATACAATAAGATAAATTTTGCAAATTAAATATATGAAAAATAAGTACCTCTTTACTAATTCTTTTCTCTCTATGTTGATCACTTTTTCTATCTCTATCATCTCTACTATCTCTATCACTATCTCGATCTCTTTCCCACTCTCTATCTCTAAATCGATGCTCTTTATTCCTTTCATTGGATGGAACTGTTGGCGGTGGACGGGGCTGAAAATTTGCAAACGTTAAACCAAGTTTATCGCAATATTTCACGACTAAACATCAATAGATGTATGGTACACAATTGTTTTGCTCGTTCAAACGAACACACTCACTCGGTCGCTCTTTTCATGAATATTATTAGCTGGTACATGCTGTTGGTATTTGTGATTGAGCTGCTCTTCGGATGACTGTTGCGGCCTTCCGAGTGAACCGTTTTGCTTTCTTTGATTTTGGGCTTGAGGTGGGTGTTGATGTTGGTGGGAAACTGGTGGAGGAGGAGGTGGTAAAGATATTACACCGGAAGACAGAGGAATGTTAGCGTTATCGTTTTCTTCCGCTTTCATCAATAAGGCAGCTTTAACACTGGGTATACCCTTCACGGTCATAATCCACGGCTCATCTAAATCACTATCTTGTCGATTAGATTCCTCACTGAAATGATAATAAGCGAAGTAATTAAAATCTTGAAATTGCAAAAGCCAATAGGTACTATTTAACAAATGCATATTTATATGAATAGGAAAAACCTACGAGTCTGAATTCTCCGATTCTGTTTCGCTTTCTTCACTTCTTTGTGATTTCCATTTTTTATATCTATCAATCAAGTCCATTAAATAGGAATTTTTCTTGGCCTTGCGTATAAATGGGAACTTGAGTAGTTCTTTTGCTGTAGGTCTCTGAAATAATAAATGCAGATTTAAAAAACTATCAAATTTAAAAAGTAAAAAAAAGAAAACTAATTTTATAAAAAATGTGAGTTTAAGAAATTATATCCAAACACAATAAAATAGATATATTTGGATTTTACAAAATCTAAGTAGAAACACTTACATTTTGAGGATCTTTATTTAAACATGCTTCGACGAATTCTTTGAACTGTTTTGAGTAGTTACCGGTCAACTGGGGTGGGTTATTTTTCGGTATGAGAAAGAGCACCTTCATAGGATGTAATTCAGAATTGGGTGGTTCACCCTTGGCAAGTTCAATAGCTGTAATTCCTAAGGACCAAATGTCCGCCTTTGAGTCATAGCACGACTGCTTAATGACCTCCGGCGCCATCCAGAACGGTGTACCGACAAATGTATTTCGTTTATTAGTCGTATTTGTTAATTGACCGGCAACACCTGAAATTCGGGAACAGAAAATAAATAAACGCGTAATGAAATGAAATACTCATATTGACAGAATATCTTACCGAAATCGGCCAGTTTCACATCTCCCATTTCACTGAGCAAAACGTTGGCCGCTTTTATGTCACGATGCAACTTCCTTTCGGAGTGCAAATAATCTAAACCTCGGAGTACCTCCCGTAAAATTACAGCTATATGCATTTCTTCAAAGCTACCCGCCTTCATCAAGTCGAGGGCGGAGCCTCCTCCCAAATACTCCATGATAATCCATAGTTTCGTACCCTAAAAGAAAAAACAAAATACATATAAGTACTGTCTAAACCTTTTATTTATTTATTTAATATCAAGTAACATAAAGTACAATATAAAATAAAATAAATTCAACATAATACAATACAGGCAAAATAGTTACAAACAAAGAACAAATCATAGCAAGAAGGGAACTTTAGGAGTTAGGGCTGGAAAGGAGTAAAGAAAATCTGAAATGTATGTACATATACATATATATTGTATATCGTCATCAATAAAAGGTAGTGTCATTACTCATTATCTTAAATTATACTTACATAGAAATTTAAATTCGTCAATTTTGCTTCGAGGTGCGAAAAACTCCCGAAAAGTCAAAATGTGGACTTGGTCAGTTTTTCTAGTATACCGACGATATATAAATACATACATAGGATATATATTATATACAATGTATCAGAATTGAATGAATTTTTGTTTATTATTTTGACATTGTGTTTATTTCACAGATATACGCCAAAATTTCCCCGAAAGAGTCATGCTAATAGATAATGGGGTACAATATAAATATTATACACTAATATGGATCGATTGTTAAACACGTTACAACAATCCAAAGTTATACTTCCCGCAATGATTCACCCGAAAATGACCTTATTATTAACACCGATACACCGAATCAAATCCAACATAATATTTTTCTAGTCATTCCGGCGTTTTGTGCCAGATTTAACGGAAAATACCGCACACATGCATACTACGAAGAAAATTAAGCATATGTCGAGTTGCTCAGTCACGATAAAGCGATCTCGCAATATTTCTCTAAGTACACTTAAACGATGAGACGAGTTTTGAGATGATGCCTTTGCAATTTTTTTTTTTCCTCGAGCGTGATTTCTACTTTTCCGCCGCAAATTACGTTTGATGATACTCGCAAAGTGTGTTTTGTGTACTAAATCTCTCGAAAGCTACAAAATCGAACGATAAACGGTAGACGAACGAATAACGAATAGAAATTGGGTTATTAAAGGGCACGAGGGTCAACGGATTTCGAAACTATGCATTTACGATTGCCGTACACAATATACATAACATCACTCTACATTTGTTCTTGATCAGAGTGCGTCGAAAGGCATAATATAACTGTAATTAAAAAATTACACACAAACGTTGTTTTATTACACAGATCAAACTTTGACGAACATCGTTCTGGACCAAGTCATATGATAAACGTGTAAAAAGTGAATGATTTCAGTGCCGTAAAAGTACCGTTGCTTGGTCGTTTTGAAATTTATCACAAATTATTTATCCGACAGTTTGGTAATACGTAGTACGTAATACGTTCGCCAGTGGCGTACCACATATGATATAATAATTTTTGATGATTGTATGCCACAGGCGGCTCGTTCGGTAAATACGTAAAAACGGACATAAAGATACATAAACCGACATTAAACAATAATAAAAAAAAATAACATTGATTTCGTATAAGCGTTCCGTCACTTCACCTGTCGGAGTCGCGCGAATTTTTACGATTGAACAAGTTTTATAAAAGCGATAAATAAACCAGATTCCGAATTCATTTGGCGCCATCGATCGTCGCCCCGTAATGTTGTGCAAATAAATAATAGATACTATTCCGTTGAAATTAACTTCGTCGTCGAAATTCACGTATACAAAACAACGTTTGCCTCGAATAGAAGTAATAAATTGAAACGTTATAAAAGTCACCTTATATAGAATAAGGTCACACTGAAAAAATCTTTCAATACATGTATAGATTGCGAAAATTGGGGCAGATTTTATATATGTTTTGTGTATGGAAAAAAAAAGAGGCGATTTTCTATTATTCGTATTTCGAGCTTGATATACCGCAAGCGATAAAAATATAGCATATCGACTTTTTCGTGAAAAAGTTTGACATTTAATTTCATGAAAAGGCGAAGGCTGTAACGACTTTAGCCCTTTATTGTGAGAAAACCATTTTCAATTTGTCGACATAATCATTTTACTATTGTGCGCGGAGTCAGTTGGCAATCAGTCAATCTGTCAACCAACATAAAAGCAGTCAATGTGTATTTAAAACAAATTGAAAACTATTAAACCCAAAGTGCTCATTTAAACATTTTAGAATCAGAATTGGAATCTCACGGTTAAAATTGGTTTTATAAACAAAATTAAGCTCATTATTTATTAGTTAGTCATAATAAAAAGTGCCAAACATATCAACACACATCTCGAATGGGATATTCTCGAAGTGCTATTTAAAGGTACGTATAATTATGCTCCATTTCCAACATTGGGAATTTGTAATGATGCCCATCTACGGACCGTATTTTCCGGGGTGCATACAAGAGCAACGTTTCATCAAAAAAAAACCCCATCGTGAATGTGCTAAAAAAAACGGTCGATTTAGCCGTGGTGGCCATTCACGATCCTTACAGTAATAATAAAAAGTGTCAAACATATCAACAGACCCTCTCGAATGGGATATTCTCGAAGTGCTATTTAAAGGTATGCAAAATTATGCACCACTTCCAATATTGGGGATTTGTAATGGTGACCATTCACGGTTCGTATTTGCCGGGGTAAAAGAACAACATCTCATAAAAACAAACATTTGCTAAAAACGGTCGATTTAGCCGTGGTGGCCAATTGGTCATTCACGATACGTACAGTACCCCCGCAAACACGGACCGTGAATGGGTATCATAAGTACTCCAATGAAGTTTCCTTTGGATGAAACACGGCATAGAGCACAGGTTCCCAACCTTTTTCGAGTGGCGAACCCTTTTTATAAAAGCCAAGTGACCCGCGACCCCAAAATATTTTATAAAGGCAAAAAATATTATTCACGGATTAAAAATGAAAATTGCACTCATCATCATCTTCAGCCGTTCACCATCCACTGCTGGATGAAGACCTCTTCCATTCCTATCTGTCTTGAGCAATCTGCATCCACTTGACTCCACACATTCTTTTTAATTCATCAGCCCATCGTCCACTCGGTCTACCTTGCTTTCTTTCACATTCTCTCGGATACCATTCCAGTATTTCTCGCGTCCATCTGCCATCCATTCTTCTGGCAATGTGTCCAATGCAAGTTTTTCACACGTTCTGCTATATCTGCCACTTTGGTCATACGTCTTACCTATGTATTCCTCTTACGATCTCTTCTTATACCAAGCATACATATTTCCATACTTCACTGTGTGCACTGGATATTACGTAGTATTCTTGAACTCACGTTTCACATCCATACGTCATAACTGACAGAAAATTGCATTATAGTCAATAGTTTACTGTTTCAGTTGGCGACCCCACAGAAAAACCTTCGCGACCCCATTTGGGGTTGCGACCCATAGTTTGGGAACCCGTGGCATAGAGTGCCTTCACAATGAAATACGATAGGTCTTCGTGGACATTCCGGTGTCGTTTTAATCAGCGACGATATTGAGCATTTCAAATCAACGAGATCAACGCGTCCCGATAACGAATATATGTATGTACTATATAAATAATAAAAAGAAAGTCATCGACGCTATCTGACAACTATCATACCTATACGTGTCCGCCATCACAATAGAGTCTAACGGACCGTTATTATTAAAGCCGAGAGAGGTTTTTTCGGACAAAAACGTTGCGGATGACCGACGATTTGAAAATGCGTTCGCGGTACTTTTTATTTGCATCGCTCTCGCGGTTACGGTCGAGACACAACGCAAACCGCAACAGCAGCCACAGCATCGAGAGAGATGAAAGGCCGAAAATAAAACGAACGGTGTAAATTAAAAAGGAACGAGAGTGATGAAAAAACAACGGAAAAAAAGGCACACATCGGAAGGTCGACGTGTAGTGGGAGGTTGTTAGCCTGGAGCCGATCAGGTTTGGAACAATACCAAACTGCGAGAGGGGCGTGGGCGATTGTGACCCCGCTTTGCGCGCATTCTCTCGCATAGACCTCTTTCCCGATTTTCGCGTGTTTTTTGGCGACATTATCGATTTGCATGCGGCGGATGCAACTGCACTTCCGGAAACAAATTATGATACTTGGCAGATGGAAACGGCGACGAATATGGGTCGAAGTGCTGCTGCATTCACATGGGACGGCCGTTCGCTCGCTGCACACGAGACATTAATCAAAAATGACAAGCAACGACTTTCCTAATACACATACATAATAATAAAACCGTATTGCATGAATAAAATTAGCATAAAATCCGAGACAGTATAATTAAATGGTGATAGACAGTGTCGTATTCGTGCAATCTGCACACGGTTATATGAAGAACGCAGCGCTATCGTCCTGTCGATATAATTTTATATTGTTGATAAATATACATATATACATATGTACGTACATCATCATATTTAAATTAAGCTTTAATGCATCAGTTTGCAGGGTACAATCAATACCAACATTTAATGTACATTACTATAAGTAATAGCGCAAGGGTCTGCCTGGCTGGCCGGCTGGGTAGCCGCGGAACCCTCGCATACACTCACGTCAAGGTAGCGCTTGTACTTTTCAACTACCTACTAAATACACTATAGCAGGGGTTCCCAACCTTATGCGCTCATTTCTTCCCTCGGAAGTGAAAACAATGTTCATTCCTGCCCAATCCTAAATGCATCGAACCAATCATGACATAATTTAGAATATGTCTAACGCCCAAATGATTCCTAGCTTTTGTCTCGATACTGACAAATTTTGAAAACACAGATTGGCAATGGGAATTAAAACCGAAAGTGATTTATTTGCCAAATCTGGAGAGTCTAGTCTAGTCTAGGTTTTGATTTGAGAATTCTTGCTTCAGCTTGCTCTGTAAATCAACAAGTAGTCCTTCTGCATGTCAGCATCACCCATGGAGTTCAAATTAAAACTGAAAGGATTTCGTATCGACTCGCCATTTTTTAAACTAGGTTGAAAGTAATCGTCAAAGGACTCCGTTAGATTTTCCAAATCCCTCAAAATATCGCCTTGAATTCAATCCGGAAGCGTATCCAACGAATTATTGCATTTTTTTTTGAGACGCTTCATTCCTCCCTTACAGACTTTTCATTCTTCCGCTAGGGAGGAAAACACCATAGGTTAAGAACCCCTGCACTATCGGTATATAAATGATAACCACACGATGACACTGTTAATATGCATTGACTAATATTCAATATATGAGATTAATTGATAAATCAAATACATATTTAAATGATAAAAATGATAACCTAATAATACAAATTTCAATTATTTGTATGAAATATTTACTGTTAGTTTGTTGTTGTGCCCATTTTCCAACAAAATAAACAACAATTTAAATAAATTTACAATTCATTTATTTTACGTAAATTGAATTTCCCCGAAAGAAGCGCCGAAACGCCTCTAGCAATAGAACCTCTAGGATAAAAAAAAATTATAGTACGCAAATTAAAATATAAAGCATTTTATGTTTTACGATATAACCATAATATTTAACGCATTTCGTAAAATATAATAAATTGAAAAAAATAATAATAGGTAATACACATTTTTCTTTCACGCCAAAATAATGTTTGGTACAAGAAAAAAAGGCTAATTTGAACATTGTGAATATATGAATATGACGGGGAAAAGTGTGATGATTGATGTGCGTAACGGAAACTAGCGAAAATATAATAAAAGCCATACATGAAAAAAAAAGCCTAAACGTTTTGATATTCGGCACAAAATTACGTACATACATGTATGCAATATTTAAAATGGCACAAAAATCAAATTTTACGTAGACTGCAAAAGTATATAGTGAGGAAAAAATCGATCCATCATTGTCGTTCATAGTTTTCCCGCGAGCCCTTTTATCGTATTGTAAACATACAATGCCATTGCGTGACACCAATTTATTTAAACCACGATGGGTTATAAATTGAAAATATACCTAGATATAAATTGCATTATTAGGAAATTAAACATTTGACCGAAATTTTCTAGGATTGTAGAGACCTCTTGTCGAAAACGGCATGCGACTGCAACACGCCAAGTATCGTGTCCGTGTTGATGTTTGGTAACTAACTAATGCCGGAGCCACACGTGTGCCATTCGCACTGCATTGGAGTAAATGGAAAATGTGTGGCTGATGAATTTTCGTCGATATTATCACGTTTGTGCGCCTGCGGGCATCGGCCAACCGTTCAGAGTCGGTAAACTTCACATATCAAAGGATCGCCAACGTTGGGTGCTCGGCCACACATAGGTCAATAATGGAGTGAGCATATTTGTATTCGAGATTAAATTAAGTACAAATACGCAGTACTCGCGTTACATGTTGGTGTGATATCGTGCGAAATCTTGACAGGCAACATCAAAGATACCAACTGCAGAAGCAACCGCCCACAACATGTGTGGCAGGTGCTATTGGTGACCAATCTTGGCCGACGAATGTGGCTTGCCTTGGCATATGGCACAAGTGTGGCTCCAGCATAATATGAATAATTTCCTCTCGCTTCCCGTTTGATGAACGACGACGTGTCGATGCGAAAAAATGAAATAATCAAAAATCCACACGCAACATTACATAGGCATCATACACATTGCACGGAACATATCGAGTGGAATCGTTTACAATTGGACGATCAAACTATTGCACAACTTAAGAGTTATATAAAAATCGAAACAATAATGACGAAAACGAAGAATAAAAAAAAAAAAGTGCGCCACTGACTATTCGATTGTTCGGTGGAAAAACAAGCGTGCGAATGGAGAGAAATACTACTTTTAATTGTTGAAATGAAAAAAAAAAATAAATAGATTTCACTTTCGCTTTTCGAAAGACTACGCACACCGCCTAAAGTACCGAACGTCCCAACGAAAATGTGCTCTACACTGTATTTTAATTCATCATCGTCATTTTCAGCCATTCACCATCCAGTGCTGGATGAAGGCCTCTCCAATCATCTTCTATTCCTGTCTGTCTTGAGCAATCTGCATCCACTTGACTCCACACATTCTTCTCAATTCATCAGCCCATCTTCCGCTCAGTCTACCTTGCTTTCTTTCACATCCTCTCGGATACCATTCCAGTATTTCTCGCGTCCATCTGCCATCCATTCTTCTCGCTATGTGTCCAGCCCATTGCCACTTCAATTTTTTCACACGTTCTGCTATATCTGCCACTTTGGTCATACTTCTTACCCATGTATGTATTCCTCTTACGATCTCTTCTTGTTATACCAAGCATACATCTTTCCATGCTTCTCTGTGTACACTGGATTTTACGCGACATTCTTGAATTTAGCATCCATGTTTCACATCCATACGTCATAACTGGCAGTACGCATTGGTCGTATGCCTTCTTTTTTAAGCATAGCGGAATGTTGGATTTAAAAACTACGTATTTAATTAAATAATAATAAATTGAAGTTCTTCATTTTGTTCTGAGGGTCACGTCACGTCACCCTAATCGCGAGGACATTTTGACTAAATACCGGACATTATCTGACATGATTAATTAGCAAAATTACAAATCACGAAGGTCTTCGTGCGGGGATAGGTCACGAAAACCAAATATTAAACGCGTATTAGTGATGAACTGCCACGCAAAAATTAAACAAAACAAACTGTGATTAGAGACGTTACATCGTCGAAAACCTGGAGACAGTGTTGAATTAGCGCATCCACACAGTCGCAGAACACGAATTCGCAAATTTAATACGACGTAACAACAACAACGTAATTTAGAGCGCGCTTTTACGTGTATACAATAAGTGTTACTCATTTTATTTGCCAAGCGCAATTGTACAAACTCACCTCGAAATCGTAAATAAATATATCTATTAAACCGTAATTATACATATGTACATACATGCCATTTTGGCGGAATTTCGTACTTGCGTATTTCCAAAATAAACTCAATTTTGAAAAACAGCACGTGTGTACATGTTTGACCACTCTCGACTCAATATTTATCGTGCATTTAAAAACGAGTACAAAATTTCAATACTGTTTGTTATAATTATTTATTAGTCATCGCGCCACTGCAATAACAGACACGTAAAGCGAGTTTTTAATATGCGCAATCTCGTTTATACGCTGGAAATGAAAATCTATACAATAAACAATTAACCGTTTAAGAATGTGGAAAAATTGCGATAATTGTAATGAAAAATTGTGGAAATACTTCAGCGAAAAATTTTCGAAAAAATCACACTCGAGGAATTTAATCTGTAGTCAATGATTCATTAACCAATCTTATTATCAGCGGACAAGGTTTCATTCAAATTTATTCAAGATAAGAAACACGATAAAAGGTTTTCGAGTGCTTGTTTTACACGCGTGAAAATATTGCGGTACGAATGCGAAAAAATTCGTTTAAATATATTCATCAGAAAAAAATAAAATGAAGTCAAATTTTAAACCTCTGTTTAAACAACTAAACTAAACACATTTCAGACCGTTCGTTGACTTGTCTCAGAGGTGATGCTGATAAACGGTGAATCATTCCTCATTATTTAAGATTAGCAACAAATGCAAATATACACATACATACATACAAAACATTCCGAACGAATCACAATGGAGAAACGTAAACATACGATTGCGAAACGGCACAATTCTGTCACCACTCGGCATCTACTAAAATTCCAACAACAATAGTGCGTTAATTACTACATACTAAATTTCAATACTATGTACATAGAAGTCTTCTATTAGAAGAGAAGTTTTATGTGCATACATTCGGACATTGCGCTTTTGATGAACGCGTACAAACATGTATGTAATATTATATGAAATACAGGCGATACGTTTTCTCGTGTGCATGTTTCGAAACTATAGATTTCAGGTCAGCACGTTGACTGCTCAACACAATAACACTGACAATAAGGTATTGCGAAAGTCGACTCCGACACGCAACGACAGTAAAGTCGGGTGATGGTAAATCCGTCAAATGTGAAAACTGTATGCACATGCACACACGGTGGGTTCTCCTTAGGCAGTTACTTTTGTTAATTTGTTCAAAAAAAAAGTGACATCGCCAAACACGGAAGCATAAAACATAAAATGTGGACGATTAGTCGGTCGCTTACACACAAACGATAGAAACCAAAGGCGTTCATTATTTTATTTACGCAAAAATGGGTCAATGTTACATGGGAGCGAAACATGTCAGTATCAGTTTCGTCGAAGTGATGACCCCGAATCGAACAAACGAAGTGAATTGGGGTAATCGAACATGTTACGTCCTTAAGGGCGCAGGCCACAGGAGATATCTCCGAAGGAAACCATTATTTCCTCACTCTATCAATACTTGAACGCACTGTGCTCTCATCGATTCTGTGGGGATTCCAAACGCACGATTCTAAAATGCAAAGACGTGCTAATATTTTATCATCGACGATAGCCGTTTTTCGACACATACGTTGCGAGCACCAAAGCCACTTAAACCGGAATATACAGTTATGTGAGAACGGAAAAAGGAGTAATTGCCGCTTGCTTGACAACACATTGATAAAGCGACTAAAGGATAGTGCGCACTTTTATTTATTTGAGCGTGTTTGGTTTAAATGTTCTACAATGTAATAATTGGATGGATCTATTTTTAGGAAAACTTCGTCAAACCTTGAGATAAGAGCCGAAGTATTTGGTGACGAAGGGGCTGTCGCACTGCGACAGCACCATAATCTCCTGTTGAATGTCTTCGATTTCATCTTCAGCTTCTTCAAGATCGATAATTTTGATGGCCACGACCTGCTGCGTGCGATTGTCCACACCCTTGAACACCTCGCCGAAAGAGCCTTTGCCGATCTTCTCCTGCTTCGTGAAGATAAGCTCGGGATCGACCTTCTGAAACGTTAAAACACAAATTATAATAAATTAAATACAAATAGTCGATTACATCACGACGCAAATAAAACTAGAAACATAAGTTAAGAATGGCGACGTTTAAGTGATTGCTGAGACGTGAGCAATCGAGGAATCGATCACGAGTCGTCGTGAAGTTGAAAGCAAACAACGTAACCAATCTCACTAAAAATCTTAGCAATTTTCTCTTAAAAGCAAACTTCCTAACAAAGGTAAATACATACTGCAAAACTAAACGTAATAGAGCGAAGTTCCAGAAATTACTTCATCTAGCGCTGCAAACTTTTATTAGTAGAATGTATAAAAAGTAAACTACCGGTAAAAACTAATTGCAAGTTGTTGATTTCATACGGAAAATTAATTCCCTCGGTACAAAACAAGCCCGATTCAACTTTGCCACTGAACTTTTTCAATTAACGTATACGACAAAAATGAAAATACACGTATATGTATGTATATGCAATATGAACATTTATTGTGAATCACTGCCGTGACATTACATAGGAGGGTTAACATGTCGGTTGGGTAGTGTTGCGAGCTCAGGAAATGAACACCAATGCATCAAAATAGCACGGAGCCGATTACATCCTCATCTATTTTACGAATTGAAAGGGTCCACATCGCATAGCATATTAACGTGTCCATTAGCGTATGCCAGTTTTGATACATAGGGTCTGACGTTTCGATCAGGTAACTACATATGTAGCTAACCAACTATTGGGGGGGACATACTGCGTATGTATGTACGAGTCAAAAGTTGACAATAATAGAACGACGCATTATAAACCATTCAGAGATAACAATTTGCATAATTAACGGGCGGACAAAGAGCAACGTTAGGTATCTATTGTTTTAGTTTAACTATAAACGTTTTCCGCGTTGAACTGAGCCGCCGCCGTACGTAATTTTTACGCGTATCTCTCATTTCGAAATTTCAACCCATTAGGAACAATTTCCCGAGTTTAAACAATAAACAAGTGTGGCGTAAGGTTAGGATAAGGTTAGAACTTTCTCGGAAAATTTCAATTTCGTTATCGAACTGGGACACTGCGACAACGTAAAGTGCAGGTTGGCATACAAAGTGCATGTGCAAGCTGAAGAGAAGCCCGTGTAAATGCATAACTGCTGTTATCTTCCCATGAAGGTGGGTTGACAGGTTCGAATAACGGGCGTCCATTGATCAGACTTTGCTACAATAGTCATTTCCTAGGCGAGGTGAAGTGAGTGACCCAAAAACGTTAATAAACACAAACAGTTGCAAGTCGAGCAATTTCATTTTTACTACAATTAAAAATCTGTTAAATAATCGTACACGATGCTAGTGTGTTACCAATCTACATAAATTGGACGTAATAAACGATGGGGGGGAGGGGGGAAGCTAGTAATTCATTTGTATTTTTTTATTATATAAAGATGTAACGAGACTGTAATTATTTCGAAAAATTATGTAACGAGCACCAAGCAGGTTCTATTGTCGAAATATGTATGTATGTATATATGTACATACATAGATTGATATTATGAGGAGCTTAACTTTTAATTAGCTCAAATATTTACAATAATTTCCAATGAATGCATCATAATTATAGAGCCAGAGTTATATACTATGTGACTAGACAGATAAAAAGAAAATGTGAGACAACTCTTTTTGAAGGCTCCTCATATGTATACGAACATAAAAGTGGGGGGGGGGGGGCAATTTTAAACAATTTTCCAATTTACTCCAATCGAACGATATTGTAAAGAAAATTCGCCTTTGTGCACGGATACTGACAGAGTAATGGGTGTATTTATTTATTTGCAAACTTCAAATACATAGTTTGCGATGAGTAATGAATGCATCACGCCACACAGGACTGCATCGCGATGATACAATCATTGACATCGGATCACTGAGCCGACCTCCGCCACCAGACAATTAGTACCGTTTTATTGGCCGTATATATATATCTATATAATATATTCTAGTAGATTGACATAGGCCGCTATTGAATTCGACAATAACGCATATGTCGTTTCATATGCAGAATAACCCGACAGCAAAACGCAAACGTTCAGTTCAAATCGATTGTGGCGACGAATTGAATAGCGACCAATCAAAAGAGTAACGATCGAAAGATTGCAGTTAAATTATATCAACCGTGTAAATAACAGGCAAAATATCGAAAATACATTATCGATTACCTCATCACACATAAATACGCAGCACGGTGCAATCAATATTGCAATCCCACAAATTATGAATGAACGATTCGAAAACGTATACACACACACACACACTCAATCATCAGTCGATATGACAATGTGTATATTACGACATTTAATTGGGTCACATTTGAGATTATCTCGTACGTTTTTATTTAATCTGAACGAGCGACCATCTGCGAAATATACCAGGACGTGTACGTAGGTACATTTCGAAATAAATCAATGAAGCACACCGAAATTCGAACGATCCCTCGTATAAACAGCGACCGTATCAGATCAGCGCTAATTAAATTACGGTGTGTCAACGTCACTGTCAATTTTGTACATACGTACAGATCGTCGATGGTGGGAGTATGTACGTATGTGTAGTCGTTTTTATTATTTTTGAATAAATAATCCGAGAGGAACATTAAACGGTTCAAATCGGGAAGACGGATACGTAATTTGGCGAATTACGACAAAGCATCGCAATCCGCGAGCGTGTGCGGATTAAACCACTTTCACCGCAATGCTGCGGAGTCTTATGACACAAACTGATACAACGGATTAGATTTAATATAAAAAATAGGCTAATAAGCGTCATGTCGAAGGTGGGAGTGATCATTGCGGTTGACCACAAGTCTCACACAACCGACGAAGCAACGCAGGGGACCTGGTGAAGAAGCATTGACACGCACGAGTTGAAGTTGCTTAACCTTGCCCGAGGGGAATATCTTCAAGCTGACAGTGTATCGAGTTGTTGGTATGCCTCAACTAAACACATAACAGAAAAAGAGAAAGAAAACCACCGGTTTGAGCGGTTTTCATCGGCGAAATGTGATCAAGTTTGACGGCGACTGTGTGCAAGATTATGTGAATTAAAGCGCGCCGAGTTCGTCGCGCTAGCCAGTACCGGCACAATGCAATTTTTAATAGGATTAAAGGAAAAATGGTGCAAATTCCTGGGAACATCGCGCTTATAACGGCATTTTGAAAGGCTTCGGTCGCCGGTCGTTTTTCCTTGTCGTTAATTGGATTTTGTGCGAACGAAGACAAAAAAAATAATCAACGTCGAACAATTCACACCCAACACCCCGGCGTTTAAATTAAATTAGTCGCACGAAACTTTTGACATCTCAAATCTGCAGATATTGTAATAAATTCGACATTATCGATATTGCAGGCGTATATATATATGTATATATTGTACTTGGAGAATAACATTTTGTAAATGTCAAGACTGCCCAGAGCGAGCGGTTACGGTATTTTCGCTCGTCGGTATCGAAAGTCGTGACAAAATATTGCGAAACGTTTAGTAGGTATAAAATACATGCACGCCACACAATGAACAATGCATTCGTCATCAATAAAAAATGCATCAAACTTGCGACCACCGTTTATATGTTCGTTGAGATTCATCATCATCGTCATTGTCAGCCGTTCACTTCGTCCACCGCTGAACGAAGGCCTCTCCAATCCACCTCCATTCCCGTCTGTCTTGAGCAATCTGCATCCGCTTGACACCACATATCCTTCTTAATCAACCAGACCATCGTTCACTTGCTTTCTTTCACACCCTCTCGGATACCATTGTTGAGATTATTAATAATTAAGATAATAAATGGTCAGCAGCATCATCATAATTTTCAGCCGTTCACCATCTACTGCTGGAACAGGTTCCCTGCATCCCGTTGACTCCACACATTCTTATCAATTCATCAGCCGATCTTCCACTCGGTCTACCTTGCTTTCTTTCACATCCTCTCGGATACCATTCTGGTATTTCTCGGGTCCATCTGCCATCCATTCTTCTCGCTGTGTCTAGCCATGTTTTTCTGCCACGTTGGTCACGCTTCTTATCCATGTATTCCTTGTCATACCAATCATACACATTTATATGTGCAGTGGATTGTGCGTAGCATTCTTGAATTAAACGTAATTTTGAGTTCATCATAGTTTTCAGCCGTTCGCCATCCACTGCTCGATAAAGATCTTTCCAATCCTCTTCCATTCCTGTCTGTCTCGACTCCACACATTCATCTCAATTCATCAACCCATCGTCGACTCGGTCTACCTTGCTTTCTTTCACATCCTCTCGGATACCATTCCAGTATTTCTCGCGTCCATTTGCCATGCATTATTCTCGCTATGTGTCGCACGTTCCGCTATATCTGCAACTTTGGTCATACTTCTCACCCACGCGTTCCTCTAACGATCTCTTCTTGTTATACCGAGCATACACCTTTAAATGGCTCTCTGAATGCACTGGATCTTACGTAACATTCTCGAATAAATGGTACGGTGTTAAAATAACTCTGTATCTCGACTTTTTCCACGGCGACAACACATTTCTTAATTATACACCTACCCGACTTAATCATGCAAAGTAAATGTTTACATTGTATATGTATGGAGCTGTACTCAAATTGGGTCACACCAACATGTCAGTTTTGCAAAAACTATCTTTTGATCTTCAATATGAGTGAGTAATAACACGATTGTTCGCTTTACGGCTTTGTGATTTTGCTCAGTATCGAATGAACGTATCGGAAAAGGGCACCGGGCGCTCCAGACGATCGATGAATGGCCGAGGAAAACTCGCCCACACCGTTCGGAGTACATTGTAGAGCTGGTCCATAACATTAACGACCACATTGCACTTTCACTAGCCGGTGCGAGCAATATGAAAAATGGTCTATGGAGCCGCGGCGAAATGGTTTTCTTTTCACTTTTCGAAAGCGCCGCCACATTCCGAAAACGAAGCTGTGGAAAACCATTCGCCTGTTTTCGCGCTTCGTCGCACAAGTGACGTTCCCTCCCCGCGCGTTGGATCGGATTATCCGCAAATCGCGAATTTCTTCGCTTGGATACGCGAAATAAAAAAAAAATACAATGGCCGGAAAAATTGACGTTTTCCTGGCTCGCAGATCGAGACGCGCTTTCGTTTGTTGTTGCCGATCTGTACCTACATACTATCCATTTACAGAAACGTCATCAGAGCCTGTCATCAGCTGTCGGAGGCGATAAATAGATCACATAAACCGACGCGTTTGCGAATTAAACAGTTTGGCAAACGGGCACGAATTGTAAACAAAAACACATTACGTAAGATTGCAAAATTCGAGCTGCACAACTTATATTTGAACAAAGGTAGCGAAGTTTGATACATTGTAAAACGAATGGGATCAACTACATATACTTACTAATATAATAATACGAACGAGTAACGAGAACGATAGTTGTTCAACCAGGGTCTAACAAGTTTGCTAAATCTTAAAGTTTGACCCAAATCTAACTGTGCCGTGCCAGCTAGGATCAAATGGTACCTTTCGAGCACTGTTAAGTGACACATTCTAAATATTGGATTTCATCATCATCATTTTCGGCCGTTAACCATCCACTGCTGGATGAAGTTCTTCTTAATTCATTCACACATTCTTCGCAATTCATTAGCCCATCAACCACTCAGTCAACCTTGCTTTCTTTCACATCCTCTCGGATACCATCTTCCGTCCATTCTTCTCGCCGTGTCCAGCCCATGCTTCTGTGTGCACTGGATCTTACGTAACATTCTTGAATTTAGCATCCACGTTTCACATCCATACGTCATAACTGGCAATACACATTGGTTGTATGCCTTCTTTTTTAAGCATAGCTATGTTCATTCTTCCAAAAGCGCTCCATCCTAGTTTAATTTCTTCTTTACATCCAGTCATATTTACCAATTGTCATAGGTATAAATAACTATCAACTATCTCTACAATATGATTATCTACTGTGACTACGTTGTGAGTCCAAAATTCATTAAACATACTTTTAATTTTATTAAAATAAATTTTAAGCCAACTTTCGTTGCTCAATTGTGTTAATCCAAATATTGAATTTATACGCGGATAAATATCGAAATCGGGTAAACATTTTCAGCGGTTGACGCGTCAACAGTTTACGTAGCGGAATCGCTTCTAAATAGCGGCAAGACTTCATAGACAATTTACGCGAGGGAAATTTTCCGCAAAACGCTTCGACGAAAGCTCTATTTAAATTGGGCGGTCGTTTTATCGTCGAGTATAGTCCAAACAATTATCTAATCGATGGTTGCACCACTATACACGTGTGTACATTGAAGCCGGTGATACCGTGCGGAATAATGAAGCAATGTCGAAACCAATCACGCGTACTACTACAAGCCTAACGGTACAGAACAATAACGAATATTTAATTCAATCGATGAATAATAATGGGCGGGCAATGGATACAACGAAACCAATCGCCAACGTCGTTACTGTAACATTTATCCAACAATAAAACCGCAAACGTTGTTGACAAATCGGCGGCGAGCCTTATTTTTCGCGCAAACGAGCCGTGAGCTATGTATATCATATCAAACCGTTTTTAATACCACCGATCGGTAGTAATGTCAAACGCCTACATTTATGTACACATTTCAATGTAAAAAACCGATTAATTAGTAATCGCGAGCAAATTAAAATCGGCACCTATTGGCCTTACGATTAATCTAAATGTCAATCGCAGTACTTGGCCAACGTTTAATTATTAATCCACACATGAAACTTTTATTAGCTTTTCTGATCAGCTATTGTCGATTATTAAACCTGGATACCTGGATTATCGTATGGATATACATATGTAGGTGTAGATAATAAACGTCGGTTTTGTGAGTCAGATAAACCGGTAAAATCCGGCTGAAAATGGCCAATTCGGAATGAGTCGATAAAATTCGAATACATACGTACATTTTCAATCTAACCGGGATTTGAACCCTTCAGTCCGCGGCTTAAGAGTTTAGTTTGTCCAACTGAATACGTTTATACGTAGTCGCGCTTTTATACGTAAAAGAGAAAAATCATTTTCACATCGTGAAAACTGCAGTATGAAAACAACCGCAAAGCTACATATCTATATAGAAAGTTAATAATAGTATCTTGAAAAAAAAAAAAAAGTGTACGATCACGTAAACATTGACCGAAATGTAGGTTAATTTATTAAAATCACTTTATCATTGCGATTAAACGTGCGATTTGTCAACGCCAATTTGAGCTATTAATTAATCGTTGAATTTCGGATTAATCGAGTTTTCCTAAGTTTGCAATTAATTGCCCAAAAGCGTATCGTCATAATGACGGTGACGAATATTACAAGCCGTCTTTTTCGCGCACTGTTATTATTTATATATTTGCGTAAGAGTAAAAGTGTACGAAAAAAAAAATCAAAGGAAATGAAATGAAACCTAGCAGTCACGGTGAAAAAACTGCTTGCAATGTTCCACCGAGTAAAAGTTAAACCGGACGCCATTTTCTGAGTAATCCAAATATCCGACTTACGAATACGAATGAATTATGTAGATGGTTTTAGAGCGATCGTTAATTATAAAAGCACGCGCGTGAAAGTACGCATGAAAAATGTGTAAGTAATTATTGTAAGATACGTCGGAATAGTTACGTTTTTCTTTGGAAAATTGTTTTAATCGAGTATCGATATTACATCGGAATGTAGGCGATATCGTTTTTAGAGCGATATATCATTAGCTGACACACAGATGGAAACGGACGGAATTATGTGTCTCTAATGCTTCAATATAATCGAACATTGTGTCGATAAGAATTGAATTTCCATTATAATAAAAACGTCACTCGAGTATACGTAAATACACGTTGAATCGGTGTACTTTCGCTATACATATTTATGTCGTTTTTATGCAAATTATCTTCGTGAAAAATGCGAACGAACGAATTAAACCTGCCGCGTCTAATTGAATTGTGATTGCTACGCTTCCGTAAAAATGAAAATCAATTATAAAACGAAAATAATAAAAGCTCCAAATCTTCCAATCCGCAACGCTTTCTTTGTTTATCGTCGATTAGAGTGACAAATCAGCATATGTATGTGTCAATGATAATAAATATCCAGCACAAATCAAAATAACGTAAACGAGCGACGAATGGAATTGAACAATAGACGAGATCTCACGATTTCGCTCTCGAAATAGATTTCAATTAATCAGAAGTGGGATATCCTTCGAAATCGAAGAATGTGGTCTTAGGGTCGAGAATGAGGATCGCCGTAACGTTTATTGGGGTTCGATGACGCTTTGAGGTCGTCATTTGTATGTGTGTGACGACGAAACGTCCTCTAACGGGACACGGGGACCCAGTGTGAATCCAAAACGGATTTTAGGATCGAGACGAGGGGCCACAGGCCGGCCATTGGCCACAGATAGTGTTACGCGATAAATTTTAAACCGAAAATTCCATATTAATCCGCAAAGCAACGAGGAATGGGAGTTTCATACAGCTACACAGTATCGTTCTAATGAGTCGGCGAAACGTCGAATCGCTGAAAGTTTCAACTGTGCAATTGCATAAAGTGCACTAGAA
Source organism: Parapsyche elsis (assembly GCA_022651745.1). NCBI lineage: Eukaryota > Metazoa > Arthropoda > Insecta > Trichoptera > Hydropsychidae > Parapsyche > Parapsyche elsis. The sequence goes on along the minus strand of JAGVSN010000001.1, from coordinate 18,363,495 downwards.
GTCGTCATTGTCGCCTACGTTGAATGCACGGATAAACGATCAAACAATTGATCGTCACATGCGTAACCTACATATATTTATCGAAAATGAGATGCACCGCGTCCTCGGAGCACAAAGGTGAAAATGAGTTATTAATGCGACCCTGTTCCTCTCTAATTACTCCATCAAGTTAAGTGGCACATCTGAATAACGTCACGATATTCTTAGGAGCACAGAGCTAACAAATCCGGACATTTTGCATGCAATTTGAAAATTTTACTCGAGTAGATATAATATGTATCTACTAATTGTAATTTTCATATAAAGTTCGCCCAATTTATGAACGATCAACTACTTCGGACATGTCACCTTTGTGCACCGAGGACGCGGCTTGTATGTACATAGATTCCAATGTATGCAAAAAATCCACTTATCGGCACAACTCTAAAATTAAACACAAAAACGTCGAAGTCAAATCCTCACATACGCACACAAATTACAACACGTGAAAATAGTCGATTTTATCCGTTAGTCGAAAACGTTGTCAGTTTTGGACGCGCCGATCGCTTTTACTCCCACCGAACTATTGTTGAACCGACGGTGAAAAACTTTCGATGGAAAGTTTCATTCGAAGAAAATTTTGGTTTGATTTTGTCAAGTATTCACTGTTCACTTGTCCAGTATTCACTAGCGATCGCTGATTTATCGAAGGGGGGTGGTCCAGAGGCACTTACGTTGGGCACGGTGTGCCTATGGTGTCTCATGAAGACGGGATTTGGCGAGGGTGCTGGTCTCGAGGGTTGGGGAGGCAGTCTGGAGAGACGTCGATCCACAGAGGCTGGACCAGACGTGTGCCAACGGGGAGGGGGCGCAGAGGGCGTAGGCCTAGGCAGGGACATTGCACCCCCTACAGCCCAACCCCCCTGCCCCACCAGCACTTGAGTCGCACTGCTGGAACTCCTCATCGTGGATGCGGTTCAACTACCCCAAACCGACTAACCATCGAACTTGCACTCGCATCACCGACAACCGAACTTATCGTGCCTTATCCATACGGGGATTACGTCGCGACTGTACGTACGTACGTATACGATTGCTGGGGAAGCCTAGCAAATGTAATTATGCAAAACACACACACACTTAACGGGAAATGGCATCCGGCGCGCGCGTGCCGATCGCTTTCGTCGTGGGATTTCTACGATGACCGCTAATTCGGACGATTTCCATGGACGAGAGACAATGGATCAAAATATGAGTCCGATCGAAACGGGCGATTATATTCGGGGTTTCGGAGCAGCTGAGCGCTAATTTTCAAACTGCACTGAAAATTTTGACTGTTTACAATGGGCACCGTTCTGATATCGTCGGTGGGGCGAAGCTCGCGGTTGGAATTGTTGAAAATTTTCAAGGATTGCGATTCGGGGGTTGGTTCAGCGTTGTGTGTGCGGTGTATAAGAACCGATATGGATTGTGTTCAGAGGCGTACTGAGCTCTGTGTTCTTGTTTTCCGGGCGGGTGCGCTCGACCGCTGGTGGAAAGCAGCCATCGGCGTGGAAATTGCTGCTGATCGCTTTCCACTACTGCATATCATCGCCGACGACCACAGAGATAACACATATCGGAACATCAACACTCATCGAAGAGTCGCAAGTGAGAAAAAATATGTGTAGGGGCCCAGTGTGCCCAGCCCGAGTCGAGGTGGGTGGGTGGGCGCCGAGCGACAATAATTCATACGCAAGATTTCGATACGTTATGTAATGTCGAACTAGCGCAGAAGCTGTAGAATAGAACGTGATAAGAATAATGTGGTGTAGGTAGGACTGCATCAGAAATACGCCAGTGGGATGTATAGTGGTATACATATTGGAGGGATCGAAACGATTTGCAGAGCGTGCCAAAATTGGCGCAAAAACCGATCGGAGAAACAGCTACAGAATGTACATACATATTATAATACCCTTGAACTCGGGACACATACCGCAAAAGGTAATAAAATTTAAATTAATTCAATTAAAATTGTACAGGTTGTTCCGAATGAACGTATTACATACAGCCATAAAGTTAAATTCGAAACAAATATTTTCACATACTGCAATATATTATGTACGTACGTACAGCAGTTAAAGGTGAGAAATTTTTCATCTGAAATAATCTGTATAATGAAATGAGCGACATTCCAAATACGCGTAGCAATTGTCGCTGGATACAGTCACTCCGATGTACTTTCGTCCGATAATTGTGCAACACGATGAATAATGTATCACAAATGAAAGCAATATGTACGTTCGTCTTTACTTACGTTATCGGAAAATAGAATCATTGTAATGTAAATGTGATGATTTTTTTTGTATATGCGATGACGGGGGCGGACTGACTCTCACTCAATGTGACTTACCTGAAACAAAGAAAAATTCATATAGAAATAATTTAAGCAAAAAAAAGGTTCATTTTCGCATATGGAAGATTTCGTCGGGGCAACACGTAACACGAGCCATTTCTCAAAAGCACCTGTACAGATGTAATCGCTCTAATTTAGCACTCGGGCACGCAGCACAAAACTGGTCAAGGTTGAATCACACTCAAAATACCAACGTACACATCTCCTTTCGCAGAAATATTCGAAAAATTGTCGATGATTTGATCGATTTCAAAATAATATAAATATAATAACATAATCGGATTAGCTATGTAGTGTATAAAACACAATCTGACGGATTACAAGCGTACGATACAATTGTGACCGAGTGGGTGTAAGTTTTTCAGTTAGCTAATCGACATATCTAAAAACAAAAGCTTTACATACGCGATAATATTAATCAAACTTGAGAATAATAATAAAAAAAATTATCGAAAAGATACTTTTCGAGATAAAGCGATGGCATGTCGGAGAGAAATTTCGGCAGTGAAACGAAAGCCACGTTCATTCGGTACAATTCCATTCCGGAACATTACACGTTACTTAAGATAAGAGATGGGTACAAATCCCAGACCTTAATTTACCGGGATTAATTCGTTTCCAGCGGATAATTCCTTCCCGGGGCAGAGCTGCCGATCTTCGGGAGACTACTATCTAACAGCCCCGAAAAGGTTTTATATGTATTTTTTTCGATCGCAAGACGTCTTTATTTCGCGTACCTACCAATGACGTTAAAACCAAACATGGACATGGCCAAGATTAAAATAAATCTGCGTTCGACAGCAGTGGGTGGGCGTGTGAAGTTTTCGTATTGTTATGCTAAACGCTCGACATACGTAGGTGAGCTTTATATGTCGACAAATCTGAGACCCGTATGTCAAATACTATGAACAAAAGTAGTTTTATTATATGTACGTATTATATTACTAGTAACTGCCGGTTGACAATGTGTACGTGCCGTGCGGTGGTATGCGAGCGTTTCGGGGCTATCCGTGGCGTGTATGTTTGCGTGAGTTAGTGTAGTGTGCGTGTGCACGTGTTGTGCGAGCGTTCCGTGGCTAGGCTACCTAGCCAGACAGATTCCTGCGCTACTATATTATTATGTATGTACATATATGTATACCTATAGTTTTGGAAGAATGAACATAGTTTTTAAATCCAACATTCCACTATGCTTAAAAAAGAATGCATACGATCAACGCGTACTGCCAATTATGACGTGGATGCTGAATTCAAGAATGTTATGTAAGATCCAGTACAGACAGAAGCATGGAAAGATGTATGCTTGGTATAACAAGAAGAGACCGAAAGAGGAACACGTGGGTGAGAAGCATGACCAAACTGGCAGATATGTATAACGGAACGTGCGAAAAATTTGAAGTGGACATATAGCGAGAAGAATGGATGACAAATGGACGCGAGAAATACTGGAATGGTATCCGAGATGATTTGAAAGAAAGCAAGACGATGGACTGATAAGTTGAGAAGAACGTGTGGAGTCAAATGGATGCAGATTCCTCAAGACTTGGTTGTAGTAGCACATTGTGTTACAACCCCCACCACATACATACATACCACCGAGCGTATTTATCCGCTCGCAGATAATAATCCGCTCCGGTTTGTGAGGCCTCAACGCTCTCGTTCTCGTGCCGAATTTCGGATTCATATAAGATTGCACAGGGCGATAATGTGAAACGCAAAGCCGCCAAAAACAACAATACGAGAACCAAATTAAAAGTAATCACGAAAAAAAATACCACAACCGGCAATTAAATCGACATTAGGGCCATTACTCTAATGGCGCGACGCAAATGTTATAAAGACGCGAATTTTATTAATTACAGTGTATTGAAACAAAAACGATCGAAAGGAACAGATCATCCACTTTTGCGAGGATTCCATGGAACCCCGTGCGAATTGCAAACGTCGATGGAATATGCTGTAGCCATTGAATCCGATAACAACGTGAACACACATACACAGGTATTTTAATTTTACGGCATAACATATTCAGTACGAGTCTTTTCAACGTCCATATTGGAAATGAAGTGTTAAGTAAATAGCAAATACGAAAATACTATGACGCGTTCGTGCGTAATACGATAACTATGCACAATAAAAATTGCGCGTGTGAGGAAAACACCTATTGACAACAACGCATACATACATACATACAGGTGGTAAATTTTGGCAAAAAAATGTACACAACACAAATTCGGCGTAGAAGCGACATACAAAATACAATTTTGAATACATAGAATTCGACACATTGTCAAGGTCGACGAAGCCATGACCTAGAAGAGTTCACGTACACACTTTTCACCAGTGGATTAAATTGGAACGCGAGTTGAATTTTTAAAATCGATACGTGTGTTATTGCTTAAAAAAGAAGGCATACGACCAATGCGTACTGTCAGTTATGACGTATGGATGTGAAACGTGGATGCTAAATTTAAGAATGTTGCGTAAGATCCAGTGCACATAGAGAAGCATGTTAAGATGTTATATACTCTGTATAACAAGAAGAGATCGTAAGAGGAATACATGGACAAGAAATATGACCAAAGTGGCAGATATAGCAGAACGTGTAAAAAAAGTTTAAGTGGAAACATAGCGAGAAGAATGGATGGCAGAATGGACGCGAGAAATACTGAAATGTTATCCGAGAGGATGTGAAAGAAAGCGAGGTAGACCGAGTGGACGACGGGCTGATGAATTGAGAAGAATGTGTGCAGATTGCTCAAAACAGACAGGAATAGTAGAGGATTGGAGAAGTCTTATAATCCAGCAGTGGATAGCGAACGGCTGAAAATGATGAACTCAAAATTACGTTAAATTCAAGAATGCTACGCACAATCCAGTGTACACAGAAAGATGTATGATTGGTATAACAACAAGAGATCGTAAAAGGAATACATGGGTAAGAAGAGTGACCAAAGTGGCAGAAAAACGTGGCTGGAAGAATGGATGGCAGATGGATGCGAGAAATACTGGAATGGTATCCGAGAGGATGCGAAAGAAAGTAAGGTAGACCGAGTGGACGATAGAGTGATGAATTGAGATGAATGATGAATGAGTCAAGTGGATGCAGATTGCTCAAGACAGACAGGAATGGAAGAGGATTGGAGAGGCCTTCATCCAGCAGTGGATGGTAAACGGCTGAAAATGATGATGATGACGATTATTATTATTGGGAGTAGGTGCATAATATAAATGCACATGAAAAGATCGTCGAGAGCGTCACACTGACCGCCAGCATCCAGGTAAAAAGATAACAGTCGACAGAAACTAGATACCTACACACATACAATCAATCCAGGTAAAAACACCCTCGAGATCGTTCCTAGAAAGGCGATTGGGGAATTCACGTATGAATAATGCAGACCGTAATAAAAACGCACGGTGAGTAAGGCCAATAGTCTCGATAGTACACAATATATTTCAGGATGACGACCTCCTCGGGGACGTAGGATGAGAGCAGACGATCTCCAGGTCCAGGGCGATGGCCTCTCGCGACTACTTCCATCGTTCCTGGCTAGACTCATGGGTTCAAATGCTCGAATTCGATTCTGTATTGTTATTTTCTAGTGTCGATCGCGAAGAGTGGTGGGGACATAAAATTTGCACCTCGCATATTTGTACTAATAAAATAATTATTAGCACGTCTCGAAAATTTAACAAATACCAATCGACGAGGCTGGGTAAACCGGTATGTCGTTTGGAATTTGAGTCGAATGTGCGAGTATTTCCATTTCGGCTCGAAATCGACGAGAAGACTTAACAAAATGCTGTTGACAAAAAAAAGGTTCCATTTACAAAATGTAAATACATATCGAGAGAATGTATTGGCGACATTGACAAATTCGAGTACGACAACTTTCATTGGATATCAAATTGTATTCTCCACCATTGTAGCTTAGCATATGCAATGAACTTTAGGCAGTTTGAAGGCTGAACTTACTTAAAAAAAAATAACTACAAAAATATATAAATACTAGTAACTGCCCGGTGACAGTGTCATCGTGTGTATCCGCGGCCAATTCGTGCCGAATGTTTGTGCGAGGTAATGAGGTTGTGTAGCGTGAGCACTTCGCGCGACCCGTGTCGTGTGTGCGTGTGAGTGAGCGTATTTATACGTGTCGTGCCGTGGTATCCGTTCCGAGAGTGTTTGTGTGAGTTGGTTAGGTTATGTAGCGTAAGCACTTCGTTGCAACGCGCGCTCCCAGCCCATCAGGCAGATTCCTGCGCTACTACACATAATGATAATAGCAATGAAGAGTTAAATCTTACGATGAAATGCGATCTTTTTGTTTTTCCTTTCGGGAACTTTCCTATGGCAATTTGTTTTTGCTTTGACATTGAACGTAAAGTTACAACTTTTTTGCATTCTCGTATTCGATGCAATTTTACACGATAAACAAAACTATTTTTGTAATAAGATATAGCGAGTTTTAATTGGCTGTAAACATTATAAAATGTACAAGATAAAATAAAATAACAGAATACATTTTTTGTATGAGCTATGTATTATGTATATTGCTGACGTTGATTTCTTATAATTCATATCATATATTTTAATCGATAACGTAAATACGAATGCGATATGTGGAGATAATAGGTTATAAAAATAAAATTTGAATAAGAATTCAACGTTGCAAAAGTGAACAAAGTTCGATGTATTATTATGTGGCTCAATGGGCACACTTTTGCGCGGAATAAGTTCGGACGCGTATTTGAATTAAAAATAATAAATTAATTAAAATTCAAATAAATAAAAACAAAATGGAGGCGCATTCAAATTTGACAGTTGTCCTGGCAACGTGTCCAGTTATGAAATGACAGCGACGAAGTGCGCACGTCCCGTCCTTGGAATGCGGCGCGTAGTTTGAGAAGCGCTGGACGTGCATCGGCATAGGTTGAAGGTGTCAGGCAGTCTCCGGGCTCCGGTGTCGTAACGTCGTAACACACCCATATATTGTAACGGTTCATCCGGATCTCGGCAGACCGCAACTGCGCAACCGACGCGCATTCCTACCGCCGACGACGAAGACAACGACGACAAAACTGACCGAAAGGACACGCAAGGTCATCCGATGCACCCAAAGGGTTGACAGTGTCGCGAGACACATGACTAAATGCAAACTCCGTATAGGCGAGCGAACGAAATGGCACAGATGCGAAACGCACTATTGTCTCGCACTGGCGTATGACATGCGAGTGCGCATGTATTTTCCCACGCGTTCACTCACTCCTGGTCGTGTGGGATTGACGCAAAAGTAGTAGCGCTCATCGCAGAGTACCGGTCGACCGGATCATGCCCGTTAAACTGAGACCAGATTGCGGATTGTCAAGAGAGTACTGACGTCGCAGTGGCGAGGGGTGAAGGGGGGGGGGGGTTAGGTTTTGTTTGACAGGGGCTTGTACTGACCTCGTTGAAGGCCATCCCTCCAGAGTAGTGGAGCGCAAAGGGGCGCAAGGGGGGTGAGGGGAAGAGGCCGCGTCACGTGGGGGCGGCGCGCCGGCCCTCCGCCGCCATCTTGCTCCGATGTCAGCCGAGAACAACACTAGTGTTGCCAGCTCGTCCCCAACAATGGTCGACCGGTCGCTTTTCGGCCATGCTCGCCATGCGCAATCTGACGTTTTTCATTTTTTCAAATCGATTCTAATAATGTGCACGATTCTAATAATACGATCGATTAATAAAACAATCGATTCTAATAATACATTAAAACGCATTTTTTGCTGTATTTATTTGGTACTTTAATTTAAGTGTACTTAGCGCTAGCTGGGGTAAAGTGTTCGGTGATTGGCACTGTCGGTGTTCTGAGGTCGTGAAACAAATTAAGAATAATGACATAAACAACGCGTCTAAAGCCGGGAGATCCCCCGATACCAACACGCAATCATGATTTTCAGCCGTTCACCGTTCACTGCGGGATGAAGGCCTGTCTAATCCTCTTTCATTCCCGTCTGTCTCGAGCAATCTGCATCCGGTTGACTCCACACATTTATCTCAATTCATCGGCCCATCGTTCTGCCTCGCTTTCTTTCACATCTTTTCGGATACCATTCCAGTATTTCTCGCGTCCATCTGTCACTTTGGTCATACTTCTCGCCCACGTGTTCCTCTTTCGATCTCTTCTTGTTATACCAAGCATACGTCTTTCCATGCTTTTCTTTCTGCACTGGTACTTAAATAATTTTCTTGAATTCAACATCCACGTCATAATTGGCAGTACGCATTGATCGTATGCCTTATTTTTTAAGCATAGCGGAATGTTGGATTTAAAAACTATGTTCGTTCTTCCAAAAGTACTCCATCCTAGTTTCATTCTTCTTCTTTACATCCAGTCATAGTCACTAATTGTCCTAGGTGTAATTAACTATCAACTATCTCTACAATATGATTATCTACTGTGACTACGTTTTGCGTTGCGCTCACACAAACAGTCAGTTCTCTCACACCATGTGAAACATCTCCATCGATAACCGACACCATCGTCTACTGCTATAACAGCCCTCGACGAACAACGAGCGCCAACGCCATCACCTACTGCTACAACAGCCATCGACGAATAGCAATTCTCTATAGCCTCTCGAACAATTCCAGAACCAAGTATCCTGAAACGTACAACAGCTGACGTCACTCACGTGTCATCGTCACTTCGTTTACGACACATAAACAACTGAATCAAACCTGTACCACCTATTGTACTGTCGTCAAAAAAATAAGTAGCTATTCAAAATATTAAAAAAACAATAAGCTGAATAAGCACGAGATGCAAAAGACACCGCGGCAATTGAAATATTGCGGGCGTAGCGTACGCAGGCCTGAAGTGGGAGTACGAGTATTCCCGACGTTGAAAGATCTGAGCATCTTGCGTCGCCTATTGTACCTTGTTCATTTTTATTCTCCGAATCTCTGCCCAGCTGCTCACTTACTAGGCTAACTAAGCATTCAATAGCTGCAATTATAATAATGATGTCTTTCTTTAGTTTGATTTTAAAATTTTCTATGCAAATCGGGAATTACAGACTGCGTATCGGGAGTCGGGGTTACAGTTTCTAAATCGGGACATTCCCGCCGAAATCCTGGTCACAAACGATGTAGAGTAAACACACAAACGCGTTTCTTAAAACGGGAGATTCCACAATAACAATACAAATACAAACGCGCAATAGGGGGCTATAAAAGCCTTACGTTCGTACTCACAGTCAGTACGCCCTGCGTTCTCATCGCACCAACAACTTTCATCATGGTAACAACGCCCCGGCTGCCTCACGCCGTCTTTGAACCAGACCAGATAGACTTTATAGATAGATCACGCCACTTACCCTTCTGTATACATATAACCTGCTGTAATTCGATAAATAAATAAAATACAAAACTATAAATAAATAAATACACTATATGAGACTGTCAACGGGCAGTTAATAGTATGTTTATCGCTTTGATATTTAAATACACTACGCGCAGCATCCCCAAACGCAGAGTGGGGGAAACTCTATTTAAATATCAACGCGCACATTGTTCTCCAAATTTTTCTATTTACGCTCATACAGACTTCCTCTGCATCTCATATTATAATTATATTTCGTACAAGCTGTTATAACGTGTACAATGTTAATAAAGTACTTCGACAAACAGCAAATCAAGTTTATTTAATAGCCGGTGGATCCCACAACACGGATCCGCACATGATCCGCGTAATCTACATACATACATATATATTAACAACGAGCTGTTTATAATAATGACAACCGATGATAGCTAAGTACTAACCAGAAATAAAAGTTCACGGCTATACTATTAGTACTATTACACATAGTCGCAACCACTGAGTAGGTATTTTACCCTAATTCGCACGGTATAAATAACTAAGTACGGTCATATGCATGTTTATGGCCAAATTAAAATCGCGAAATTGTTAGCCTGCGTGACGTCCCCCATACAAACAAGCTCGGTAATTTCGACATACCACGAAAATACTTCAAAGTAGATTTTGCAAAGTTTTGTGAAGGATGTCCGCGTATTTTCGCATTTTAAAGGTATTGTTTATTATGTGTCAACTTCGATGACACATAATAATATACACAATGTCTTGTAGGTTGTAATATTTAAAATTGCTTACAAAAAATCGTGTTCTATGAATAAAACAGGTATTTAACGGGTGTTTGAAAAATCATGTATGTATGTAGTTTGTTTGTATTGGTATATTATTAGGTATCGCGCTTAAAGCGATGGAAAACTTTATGCAATTCAAAATTCTTGCTATAGATACAGTAACATGCTTGTTATTTTTATTTCGATAAAATAATAGTGTATGATTCATGGTGCTGATCGTTTCTCGAATGTAAAACAGTGTTTTACTGTCGTGTAAACCCAAAATGTCACTATTACAGCGAATAACATCCAAAACGAGCTTTACCGTTCTTCCAAATCTTTCGTGCATGTTTATAATGATTCAATTATTTATTCTGGAATCGGCGTATGACGACCGGTCACGCTCATGCGTAACTTTAGCAGAACACTTTTGAGATTGGGGGCGGTTCTTATTCTTATTCTATTTTTTTTATTAGGTCAGGTATCATCCGATATCATCGCAAATACATACTACTACTCTAAAATGGAGACTCGGAATGAACGTTGCAACGTTATCTGAAATGCCAGACACGCGACTGAAATCGTCGAAATAGCCGCACAATTATGCCGAATCCGCTGAAAGCAACGAAAGCTCCTACCTGAAGGTAGTTCAGCGGGATGTGACGTCACGGTACCAGGTAGGGAAATGCACAAAACTTTCGTGACGGGTGGATTTCGAGGGTGTGGGGAAATGCTTTCACCGGCTACCCTGAATTAAAACTAGGTTATTGCACTTTGACGGACGTATTTTTAGCGCAGGGGCGCTCCAGTTTAGCGACGGGTCCTTTGCGACGATGTCGTGAGTCGGGCTGCTCCGACAAAAAGTCGTCATGATTTTCGCAAAGTGTCGCAAAATACCATGACCGATGGATGTGGACGTGGTGAAGATTCACATGGCGATTACGTCTGCTATGCGAGACGAAAAAACTGAGCCGGCGAAAGAAAATGTGCAGAAGAGGAACAGTAGACCGCACAGCGCTCACTCGTTTTCAACGAGAAAACTTAGTCCAGGTAACGCCATACCTCGCGAAATTGTTAAAAAACGTTTTGGTTAAAGGGAAAATTCGCTCAAAGGAACACATTTTCAGAAAACAATCCGTCAGAAGGTCCGAAGCAGTACAAACCGTGGGTTAGCAGCGAGCGCTGGAAAGAATTGAGGAGAATGGCAGAAACGGCCGTAAAGGAGAAGAAAGTCTTTTTGATAAAAGGTGGTGGTTTTCCAGCCATAAGGCACGCTTTGCTAGAGAGAGGTTGGGTAGAAAAAATCGACTCGTCCAAGCCGCGCTTACATCAAATGTACAATCTGAGCTCTGAACTACCTCTGAACGATACAACATCGAAAAGTTTGAGCGAATCCGAAAAGTTGTTGAAGCTCAAGTGCGAAAAAGCGATCTTGAACAAATTTTTAGATCATCAACCCGTCGACTTTCTATGGACAACGAAAAGGGACAAATATGATTGGATGCTTGTAAAGAAGGACGTCATGATTAGCAGGTAATTTATATTTAAGTTATTTCGTGTCATACCCAGAACTTTTGCAAAAATCATAAAAAAAATCATATTTGCAAAAGATTTTGCAGATCAAATTTCACCTCAAAGGAGGGTTTGTGTACTGCTTTGAGCCAAACGTACTGGTATAACGAACCGGGAGTGGCCAACACGATGTTTCCCAGATGCTACATTCTGCACAATCAGGATCAACTAGACGAGTTCGTTGATAATTTCCGTATGACTGCGTGTCTAGGCTTTTTGAAATGGTTGACGAGCACATTTTCAAAGGGTGGTTCAGAAAGTGTGGCTTCACCAGAAGGCAAAGTTCCATGCACAGCTGCCGAATTTGCATTGAATCGAATCAGTGAATATTTAAGGTTCGTATATCACAACGACATCGACGAGGTTGAAGATAGGACTAAGCACATTTGGGAACACGAATGGGATCAGTTTCTGACTCATCATTATCTGTTGATTCATGAAAATGCTAAATTTTTGGACGACAATTCTCTCTGCTTCAAGTAATGAATAGCTTGATGGTATCTACATATATAGATAAAAAATGTGTAGTTAACTTTCTCTCCGTACGTGTCAATGTTTTAGTGGTGCAGATCGACGTGCATCAAAATTGTTAACAGCCGTTGCTAAATATTGGCCACAAATGGATTTAGACGGTATCCTGAATATTTGGATAGTTAAACCTGGAAACAAATGTCGCGGTAGAGGCATTCAGCTCATGAACAATTTAAAAGATATTGTTGGTATTGTTAATTTTCCCCTTGCTGCTAAAACGAGATATGTAGTACAAAAATACATAGGTAATCAATTTTTTTTATTATCAAAATTCCTTAATATGTATACATAGTAAAATTTTATGTTAATTTCAGAGAATCCTTTAATCGTCTACAATACAAAATTTGATATACGTCAATGGTTTTTAATTACAAGTTCCCAGCCACTTACAATATGGATGTACAAGTGAGCATTGTTTGAACTAAAGCAACGGTGTAATAAGTAGTAAAATACAATCTTAACATTCCAGGGATAGTTATTTGAGATTTAGCTCTCAACTTTTCAATTTGACAAATTATCACGAATCCGTTCATTTAACTAACAACGCAATACAGTCAAAATATAAAAATCATAATCAACGAGATAAGGCACTACCGGATGAGAACATGTGGGATTGCCATACATTTAAAACATATTTGAGGTAATGAAAGATAATAATGAATGATATTTATAATAATAAAAATTGTATTGAAATTTATGAAATAGTTGCTATTTCTTAATTTTATTAGACAAATTGGTAAATCTGGTATTTGGGAGGATAAAATATATCCAGGAATGAGAGAATGTCTAATCGGTACCATGCTTGCTTGTCAAGAATCAATGGATCGACGTCAAAACAGTTTTGAGCTATACGGTGCAGATTTTATGCTCACAGAAGATTTTACTCCATGGTTGATAGAAATAAATTCAAGTCCAGATTTGGCACCAACTACAAGTGTAACAGCTAGGTTGTGTCCGCAGTGCTTAGAAGACATAACAAAAGGTTTTTTCATCAGTGGTTTCTTACTAAATGCTTTAGTTATAAATTATTTACTTTATTATTTATATTTCAGTTGTAATTGATAGAAAAACAAATCCTGATGCCAGTACTGGAATGTTTGAATTGGTTTATAAGCAGGTGGTACCGAGGGCACCTGCTTATCTCGGTTTATCGCTTTCTGTTAGTGGTAAAAAGATATTTAAAAAAATAAAGGTCGAAAAACCAAAAACAGAGAGAGAGCCTACTCCAGTCTTACCAAAACAAAAACAAGAAGAGGAATCACGTGCAAACACACGACCCAATTCTGGTTATAACAATTCAATAATACCAGAATTAATGTCATGGCTTCAACCGTATAACGCAGATACGAATCAAAACGCAACAAAAGAGTTTGAAAGAAAACCCACGCCAACAGTTCAGCACGCTCTAACAGTAGTAAAATCGGGTTTACTTTTAAAAGCGTCGAGTAAGAAACGAAAATCAAGCTCTAACACGTCTTTGAGAAAACACAGTGCAAAAAAAGATAGGAATCAAAATATTAAGACCAAAGTTCCCACAGCTGCAGGTTATTGTTGCAGAAACGACAACGAATTGAAAACGTCCACTTCCAGAGATGTGAAAAAAGGTAGTAAAGGCCAAAGTAAAAATATAGAGAAAATTTATTGGCACGATCCTAACATTGTCAAATCAGTCGGGAATAAGAGATGTTATATCGAACCAGCCGCATGGGAACGAGACACCGCTAGTATATTGAGATCTTGTTCTTCATCTGTATTGCAAAACGGAATGAAATCAGACAGTAAACAAATTCTTCAAGTTACTCCGCGAGTGTTCAGTCCGGGAATAATGGCTTTTCACAAGATGCTGCGTAAAGGAGTAAACGATGCACTCGACAGTGATCCAACTAAGTCCTTCTCAACCGTGAGTTTAAATATCAAAAGGCTAAAGCATTGTAAAAGGGAAAACAAAAAGTCAAATGATGTAGAAAATAAACTCAATAAAAGTGGTTTCAGACATTACAAAACAGAAGTGGCATTAGACAGCAATAACAACTGATTGCTGAAAGTTGTGAGGATAGTTCAATCATATGTACATCAGTGGACTAATCGAGATCTTCGGCAATGAAGATCTCGATGAAGTGTTAATGTGTGGAAGTTGATACATCAAGTCAACTTTTAACCGATATGTTGCAGTAAAATCATAAATATGTTATTGATGTTACCACTGCTCAATATTATGTTAATCAAAGTTTACCAGTGATTGTAAGAACTGTATTATGAATAGATTGCACGTATCATTTCAAAGGAAAGAAAACAATCAGGATCTTTACCAGCAATTTCTAAAAATAAAACAGATAGCTACAATGTTTACTGTTCGCATTCTTGTGTCTCAATGTAAACAGGACATTGCAATCATAACACACACAAATGGTTACATAGATAAATAATATTTTATTATAAATTTATTGTTAATTGAACGTTTAAAATAAATGTATACAAATATTGAAATAATTCTTTAATTTAGTATTTGCAAGATCATTTTCATTTTATTTAAAAATGACCAGTATTTATTGGGTTAGAAACTTTTCCGATTTACGATCAGTTACTTTAACCAAATGGTAATTTTAAGAAATGGTCAGTAATTAAGTGATCAGTAATTAATACTAAACAGTAAGTAAATTTATATAAACAGTCGGTATTTACTGATATTTTATTGATTTAAATATTAGTTGCCTTTGAATATTATGATTTATTTATAAAAGGCCAAATTATATAAATAATTAATATTTACTTTATGGTCACGCTGAAATTTATTAATTCCCCCAAAGTGATAATTAATAAAATTTTGAAATATTTAATCTTTAACAAATTAAATGGAAACCTATAGCAACGAAATTGATTATAAATAAATTATTTCGTCACAAGAATGAACACAGAAAAACAAATTATGGAAAATTCTAAATCAATTGAAAAACTACTTATCAAATTGCGCAGTAACCGAAATAAGTATGAAAGTATAAAGCAGTTGGCATCAACTGCAATTGACAACAAAAAAAGTTTTGCTGTACACGGACAATGTACAGCAATAAAGAGTTCATTGCAAGAAAGAAATTGGTTGCAAAAGTTAAATGTAGATCAATTGAACAAATTGAAACAATCTTCAACCGCAGACGGTGATATTAATTCAATACTAGAAACAATACTGATATCTGACATTCTTCAAGATACAATCCCAAATTTATTTTGGATTTCAAGTTCCCCTAGCCCGTCAAACATCAATCACGATGATCAATTCATAAATAGAATTTGTATGAACGATTACAATTTTACATCAAAGAGCGGACTGTGCAAATCATCTGAAAATAAGCAATGGTGTACCATAAAGGGGGTATCTAACGTTAATATGCCTCGATCATATATTTTAGACGATGAAGATTTAGAACAATTCGAATATGATTATAAAATCACAGCATGCACTAGTTTGTTAAAATGGTTCGTTGATAAACATCCAAATCATACGGAAGGGAAAATGATTATTTCTATTGGTGTAATAGATTTCGCAATAGAGAAATGTACGTCATATATAAATTCCAAAGAACACTACAATATAGATCAAAGTGATGATTTTGAATTGGGTGATTGGTCTACATTTCTTGTTAATTTTAATATTTTAATTCACGGAGATAAACAACTAAGTATGAAAAATGTTAATTATGCACATTATAAGATTGCCATATACAAGATATTGAACCAAATTAAAAAACACAATTCTCAATATTATTGTGAAGGAAATTTCAACTTATGGATTATAAAACCAGCAAATGGCAGTTTAGGAAAAGGAATAAAGATAAAATCTGATTTAAACGAAATTGTAAAGATTATTACTATAAATTCATATAGACATGTAATACAAAAATATATAGGTAATACATAATCAATGGTATCAGTTAAATTTGAATGCTAGTTGATGGATGTCAATAAATGTTTTCACTTGAGTTTTAAAAGATAAACTTTTAAAAAAGCAAGTTATCAAACTCGAGTTTAACACATGATGCTATGTGGTATTTATCTTAATTTTGAATTTTAAAACTTACTATTTTTATTTTCTTACTATCTTTTTAGAAATTCCTTTGTTGATACACAAGACTAAATTTGATATTCGTCAATATTACCTTATAACAAAAACGTATCCTCTTACAATATGGATGTACAAAAACTGTTATTTACGATTCAGTTCTAAAATTTATAATCTGGATAGTGACCATGAGTCCATTCATCTAACGAATCATGCAGTGCAAAAGAATTACGAAATCGACAATGACAGAGATTCTAATTTACCGGAATGCAATATGTGGACACTGTTGCAATTTAAGGATTATTTGCAAAAAAATGGATATGAAAACGTTTGGCGCGATGTTATATATCCAGGAATGAAGCAAAACATCATTGGTACAATGCTGTGCTGCCAATCAGGTATGATACACAAGAGGAATAACTTTGCACTGTACGGTTGCGATTTCGTATTGGATGAAAAATTTCAACCATGGCTTATCGAAATCAACAGCCGACCAGACATGACACCGACGACACCAGTCACACAAGTTATTTGTCCAGAAGCTTTAAGAGATTCAATTAAAGGTAAAAATTGAAATTGAGTTTCAGTAGTGGTACATGATTACTTCAGAATAATTCGTTTATCTTATTTTATTACAGTAATTTTAGATTACCGAAATAATCATAATGCTGATACAGGAAAATTTGAACGCATTTATTGTCAAACGACTACTCCATCAATTAACTATTTGCATAATTTTGATATTAGAGTAAATGGATTACGAATAATTCGAAAACAAAATCAAAAAGCTTGTATAAAAAGACCACTGAAAAATATTTCATCTGATGTACAAAAAGCTTGTATAAAAAGACCACTGAAAAATATTTCATCCGATGTAAAAAATAATAAAAATAGTAAAAAAGCAAAGAAACCATTTATAATATAATATGGATGGAATAAAAAAAAAACTATTCTTGAACTGCTTTATTAGATAACAAAAATTATCATAATTCAATTATACATTCACTATAAATTACAATTAAATACAATTGTAGTATTTATATAATATTATGACTGTAAAAGTGTTTATTAAAATTTGTATTATGTAATTCAATGTGTAAATTTGTCAACTATGTCGCATAGTAAGTAATTTAACCACTCAAGCCTGAAGAAAATGTGAGTAATGAACACAAGAGTTATGCATTGGGAAAAACATTAAAAATTACTTTTTCGAAATAAACTAACAAAATTAAATAATTCAAGAATGATTATATGGAATCATCAAACATAATGTTGTATATCAAAAGAATTATTTTAAATAGTATAACATAAAAATAAAAAAAATATGTGCACAAAGGAAATATTTTATTACAAATATTATGTACAATATACAGATAACTAAAAAAAAATGCAAATATATTATGGAAGTTCATGATTTTACAAATAATAAGGAAGGAGTGATCGATGTATTTTATATTATCTTATTTAAGTATAAAAAGATAAAAAATTTGTACATCACCATAAAAACATGAATTATTTATAGTCAGGCATGAGGGCTTAATAACAATGAGCTTTCGAATGTAAAAACCTATGACTAACAATTTTATTCATTATTAATATACGTTGTAACAAATGTGTGAGCAAATTATTCAGCAACACTGAACTTCAATGATACTTTAACGACACACATTTTCCACAAAAATAATAAAAAAAAATTAAATCTAAATAACAATTAAAGTAACTCAAGAAATAGGCTTTAACGAAAAGGATAACTTAGGTCTGGAATTATTTTTACCAAGAATTTTTTTCTGTTCCTCTTTGACGCGCTTCTCCTGTTCTTTCTTGAGCTTTTGTCTTTCTTCGTCCATCTTTCGTTGCTCTTCGATCATGGCTAGCCGATCTTCAGCCTTAAGTGCAAGATCATAATTTTAATACAACACAATATCAGAGCAGACACAACCTACATGGGAAAAATATGAAAATTACCAATTTCTTTTGGGCTTCTTCAATTTTACGGTTATTTTCAGCCATGATCGCTTCTAGAGCTTGTCTTTTGCGGGCCTCCTCCTCCTGTATAATAATATCAACAATTAAGACATAAAACAATAACGAATCAAATAAAATAACTACTTTCAAACATTCCCTTCACTGATGCGTTTTCAAACATCAAAAAAATCAAAATATGCGCCCTCTTTTTTTATTATTATATAATTAGGCTTTGTCCAACAGTGCATATATTTGCATACAATACAAATGAAAAATCACATACAGTATAATCACTCGTTCTTAGTGGTAATGTATACTCGAGTGCGAGCATTGCACCCAATTTTACACACCACAAACATACATTCACGTTTTCGATAGTTTATCAACGTGCGGAAATTATTCGAGAGTTATAAAAGTTATATTTTAACCATTATACCAAATTTTAACAAAATTTGTTATCATGTAGAAAAAAAGTTTAAATTGAATATTATTTTTTGATAAAGTGGTACTCCAATATAGAATGAAGATAATTATAGCACTGCATAGAAAAATTGCACATGAGCTACCCTTGCATCATTAAATCTAGAGTGATGAAAAAAAACACGAACACATTACATGTTTTTAAAATCAGACCAGATCCACTTTTTAAAAGAAAATTTCTTTTAAAAATTATGTACAAGTAAAATATCTCCAAAAGGCAGAGCGACTCACCACTTGGGAAAAACCCCTGTAGAAGTCTTATGAAACAGTCACGCTGAAAACACTGTCATCACACAACTGCAGACCACTGAGATGAAAAAATTAATAAAGTAATAAAGATGTCAAAGAATACCTTGTGAGGATCGGCCACTACCGTCAAAGCAGCCAACAGCCAAAATGAGACCATGGGTGTTCAGTTCGCGTACGGTTCTGTCTTCATACCTGATTTAGCTACTACAAGACTGGTCACAGCCAGTACTTACGACTCATAGCTCAACTTTATCCCTCCCCATACAATTACATATTAAGCTTTACATTATCATATGTACATTAAACAAGTAACTGTATTTGAAATGTTCGATTTCAAAATGAATATTTTAATTAAACAGCACTGTTACAGGCTATCTATCAATCAATATGCATGAGTAAAAAAAAAAAAATTGTGATTGTGAAAATTTCATAGAAAAATTAAAATATTTTGTCATTTAAAAACATACATAGTTATTTATAAACCCGATCGTTTAAATTGTGCAACATTGAGATACTCAAATGGATATAAATCAAAAACCCATCGCGTGATGTTGATTTTCCACATATGGGAACTAAACTGTCGATATAACTGTAAATTATTGGTTAACTGCTGTTTAATTTGTTTAAAAGTTTCAAACTGTTCACGTTCGAATACAAAAATTTAATGACAACTGAGAATGAAATAGAACAGCAGTTAGCAAGTGTACAATGCGTAATTACACTAAACAGTTATTGCGCATTGTACCTTTTTTTTACGAATTACAAAGAAACATTATTACCTCACGGCATTTTTCCTCGAGACGTTGCTTCTCCCTTTGTCGCTCCATTTCCGCCATCATTTCTTTTTCCATTAACCTTTTAGCCTCCTCCACTCTTTTGGCCACCTCCATTTCAATTTCGTCTTTACGCTTTTCTAATTCTTCATCCACCCGCTTTTTAACGAGCAATTCTATTCTCTTAGCAGCTTCTTCTTCTACAACCTATACGATAAAAAGATAAACATGTGAAATATCAGATACATTTTTGAGTTTCCTCCGGGGCTGTGGAGTCGTTAAAAAACCCGTCTCTGACTCTGACATTTTCCCACACTCCGATTTTAAAAAGTCATATTGAATTTTTTTCTATTTTTGTACCTACATACATATATGTACCTACATACATATATGTACGTATGTACATATGTGTAAGACTTGTAAGGTTTGTTTTAAAAATTAAATTAAATACGGAAACAGGAGTCGGAGTTGCTCGATTTACAGCCCTGGTTTCCTCTGAAAACTCGTGAATGTAACGAACCTTTTGTTCTGCTTCTCTGAGTCGTCTCTGTCGTTCCATATCAGCGAGTCTGTCCACTTCGTCCATGTGGGTACGTGGAGCTCGAGGAGTTCGGGTTCTTTGGCGACGTGAACGTGAGCGACCATCATTGGATCCAGCGCTGCTGATGCTAGACGATGCTGAATGTGAACGTTTCCTGCTAATCAAAATACTCGATGACTATACGTTTTCATCTTAAAATAATGTAGACAGGCCGAAATGCGACATTTGTGACGTCACGAAAGATGACAATCGGTGGGAGAGTATTATTGATCCTATGAGTTGGCAAACAACAGGGGTTCCAAAAGGGCATACGTCTCAAAGTCCCTAGGGTTCAGGTTTGTCGTTTTGTATGCGTCTGGACAAGTTCAGGTTTGCAATTTTGACCCAGTCAGAAGAACATAATAAAGAAATCCTTTGTTCCAATTGGTAAATATTTTTTTGTTATTAAATTCGCCAAATTGCAGAAACGGTGTGCTGTTTTGGAAAAAAAAAACTTGCCTGTGGAGCATTTTCTTTCTTTGTAGTTTTGTACAAAATCTAGTGATTTTCTTATAAAATTTAAAGTAATTTAGATGTGAAATGTTCTAGAAAATATTTCGCCTGAGGTGAATTTTTACTCAAAAACAAATTAATTTTTTTGAAAATTGTACAAAATAAACATATTTTTCTGAAATAAAAATCCCAATTTGAGAGAA
This sequence comes from Parapsyche elsis, assembly GCA_022651745.1. Classification (NCBI taxonomy): domain Eukaryota; kingdom Metazoa; phylum Arthropoda; class Insecta; order Trichoptera; family Hydropsychidae; genus Parapsyche; species Parapsyche elsis. Next base: position 18,342,136 of record JAGVSN010000001.1, on the reverse strand, counting down.
ATGTAAGAGAGCGCGAAGGTTATACGAAAATTAGAATAGATTAATCTTGATTTTGTGAAATTTATGTTTCAAACACCCTTTTACAAATATTTATACTTCTAGTAACAGCTCGTTGACAGTGTCATCGGGTGCGAGTTAGTGAGGTTATGCAGCGCGACCGCTTCGCGCAACCTACGACGTGTGCGTGAGAGCGTTCCGCGACTAAGCCACCTAGCCAGCCAGTCAGCAAACTAAAACAAGCTTGCATACAAACGTCGCCATAGTACCAACCTGCAAACGGTAACAATTTGAAAAATGTATGCCCGATTTTGTCGCAGTTTAGGCCGGAATTTTTTTTGACAGATGCGCAATTAAACGCCACGGACATGCTAGTATGCTATATCGTTTGCACTAATCGACTGTACAAACTCAATTGACATTTACCTTGACAGCTGAACATCGCGCGCGCGCACACACACACACACGCGTATCACCTGACACACCGAAACGTCAAAGAGGACATAGTCACACATACACAGGACATAGCCCAAAGTGTAAATACCTCGTTTTGTTGCGAGCCGGGTCTCGTTCCCGGTCCCTGTCCCGATGGGGATGAGGATGCGGATGTTGATGCGGTTCCCTATCTCGTTCGCGTTCGTGTTTTGGTCGAGAGCGTTTGCGCTTGTGGCGAGCTGGAGTGCGAGAATGGGAACGAGAACGTGACCGCGAACCAGATCGAGACCGACCCATGCTCGTTGACACTTTTATCAAATCGTCAAAGCTCAAATCAAAGTATGCACTCTGAACTCTGCGAGTCTGCACACGGCTTCCTATCGAGCGGCGAAGCCTGTCGTCTAACGCCAGTGTTGCCAACTGCACTCTGACTGCAGTGCGGATTTCGAATTATCGGTTGTTAAATCATTTTCAGCCGTTCACCATCCACTACTGGATGAAGGCCTCTCCAGTCCGCTTCTATTCCTGCCTGTCAAACAGTCAACTGGCGGTAATGAATTTTTACAACGGTTAGCACGGTGGGAACAAAAATTCGCCTCACAAACGAATGCTTAATACCCACCCTGTTCTAATCAACAAGGGCGTACCGAACACACTTGTACCCGTACAAGTGTACCGACGGCGCCAGGGATAGATAGATAAATAGAAAGATAAACTGCGGTTGTCTAATGAAAATATTCCATAGTCGGTGGTCGACTTTGTCCGAATTGTCTACCGCTTTTGTTAAGGATGCTATCATTATTTGCCTTTTTTTATCCGAAATTGGATAAAACGACTATTTCATTATTTTCAGCCGTTCACCATCCACCGCTGGTTGAACCAACCGCTGTAAATTCATAAGTTTAAAGGCGCTCATACACATCTGCGGATTAGTATTCGCCTAGCGAAGAAAACGCGCGAATATCGCTCGTTTGGATGTGGTGGGACGTTGTATCGGATACCCGCAAGTGGCGCTGCCTATACCATAGCGCTTTCGTACCACGTTTCCGTCGTGTGAATTCGTAACGGAATCGCTCAAACCCTGCGTACACTACTTTTTCGGCGATTCGCTCAATTTCGATATGACTTGTGGAAAAGTTGATCTAAATTTTTATTTTATTTGTTTTCTGACTTGATAGGTTATGTCAGAATGCTAGAGTGGTGTGTGATCTATTGTCTATAAATTACGGCTCACACACACTTACCACACCACACGTGATGTGATTGCGTGACGTGCGTCGTTGTTATGAATTGTGACGTGGGGTAGGGTGTTGCAAGTGTGTATCTACGTCATACAAAACCATAGAAATGCATTTGCTTCTTGTGATCTGGTCTATATGCAACGCAGTTTACAGCCATGTGCTTTTACTGCGCTATCAAACGTTTGTATTTAGGAACTGACTTCGATCTGAAAGCAAAAATAAATAGGCTAACGTACTGATTTTTTTAATTAATCAGTCCGTCAACCACATTATGTTTGGGGTTGCGAAAGGATACATCGCGGATTTTTTTTTTTTTTTTTTTTTAAGTATTTTTCTGCAAATTCGGCGGTGCTGCAGCCACAACGCGTGGCCGGTCCCGTAAAATACTAGAGACCTCCCTGCCTCAAGTCGGCAGGCGGAGTCCCACCTGGGTTGGCGGTCGGATTCGCCGTCTTCTTTTTTTAAGTTAAATCTTTTGCACAAGTGTTGTGGGGGGACAGGACGTCCTGGGGTTGGCTTTCACTGCAATCTAATCGAATTGCCAGTGCCTTGATGAGCGCGTGCTTATCTGTTTCAAGCCGCAGAAAATATTTTTTTTTTGACAAGTCTATTAGGTGATTGCCGACTGTCGGGAATTTCAAGTCTCTGTGAATTTGGCGGTTTCGGACGTACCACGGGGCATTTACTGCCATTCTAAGGGCTTTGTTTTGAGGGATTTGGAGGTTATTGAGCCAGGTGTGGTTTAGAGCGTGGGCCCATACCGGGGCTGCGTAGGTCATAACCGGCCTCACCATGGACCTGTAAAGCAATACTTTATTTTTTTTTGATAGTCTGCTCTTCCTCTTGAGGAGAGGGTAGAGCCGTGCGAGGGCTACAGAAGCTGCTCTATGTATATTCCGGTAGTGTGGAAGCCAGCTAAGTTTGTACTGCAGGGTGAGTCCAAGGTATTTCGCTTGTTTCGCCCAGGGTAAGCTTACGTTATTTAGGGTAACCGTATGAAGTTTACTGATTTGACAGTTCCGCCCTGTGGGTAGGAACATGATAGCCTGTGTCTTGGCGGGATTTGCTGAGAACCTCCACCTGTGAAACCACTGTTCTAGGCGGTCTAGATAGTTTTGGAGGAGTCGGTTAACTTCACCGCGTCTTTCAGCGCTTGCAAGGATGGCGGTGTCGTCTGCGTACAGGGCTAGAAGTAGGTTATCACCGTCTGGGCGGGGTAAGTCTGATGAGTATATATTAAATAAAGAGGGACCGAGAAGTGACCCTTGTGGGACACCAGCGCGTACTTTGCGTGGAAGTGATAAGGTGTTGCCTATTTTGACCATGAATGTTCTGCCGTACAGAAAAGAGCGCGTGATTTTAGTTAACGAGGGCGGGAAGTTATATTTTATCATTTTGTGCAGTAAGCCAGCATGCCACACCTTGTCAAAAGCCTTAGAGATGTCGAGAAAAACTCCTCCTACCGATCTGCAGCGAGAGGTCTCCTGCTTCACGAATCCGACCACCCGCTGTAACTGGTGCACCGCCGACATTCCGGCGCGGAACCCGAATTGTTCAGGAGGGAGGATATTGTGTTCTGCCATATGCATGGACATGCGATTAAGGATAAGTCTCTCCATCACCTTACCGAGGCATGAGAGGAGGCTAATAGGACGGTAGTTCACGGGTAAGGTTGGGTCTGAACCTGGTTTTCGAATCATAACCACGCTGGCCGTTTTCCAAGGTTTGGGGAAGTACTCCTTGCGGAAGGAAGCATTACAGATAGCTGTTAATGAGCTAATCGCATTTTCCGGAAGAATTTTTTAGCGCTCTGTTCGGTATGTTGTCGGGGCCCGGGGCCTTTCCTGTTTTTAGGGATCTGAGGATCTTACAGACTTCTATGGGGCTCGCATAGCCGGTAAACGTCTGGGAGTTAGTGGTTTCCGCAAAGCATTGGACTAGCTTTTCGGTGTTGATTATGGTCGCTGGGTTAGCGTCCGTTCGGTTGATGTCGAATTGGAGTTCAAGACTGTCGGCAAAAGCCTTGGCCATACTCTCCGTTGTATAGACTAGGCCTTCGGTGGCTGATAGGATTTTCTGGGGTTTTACCGGTTGGCTTTTGAAGAATTTGGCCATCCTCCAGAAGGCGTTTTCTTTTACGTTTAACGCTTCTATTTTCGCTTCCCATAGAAGGTTCCGATGGCTAGAAAGTTCCTCTCGGACTTCGTATTGAAGTTTACAAAGCGCGGATCTGTGGACCGGGTCCCTAGTTCTTTGCCATTTTTTTTTCTGGCGCGATTTTTTTTGCAAATTAATTGTCTGATTTGTCTCGGAAGTGATTGTTGGGAGCTGTTATCTTCGGTGGTTGAGGTCGTGGCTTTATCGATTGCCACCGTTAGGGATTCCGTTAGATTCTCAACTGCCGCATCAATCCTTGTTTCCGAGTCAAGGTTGGTAGGGTACGTTGTGTTTTGCTCAACTAAATAAACAAAGTAGCCCCAGTCGATTGTTTTGCGATTGAGAGGGTTCACCAGCGGGGAGCTGTTGGTAAGTTCTAGGAGGATCGGGTTATGGTCCGATGAGAGGTCATTATGGTTTATGAGGTTGTAGCCACCTACATAATCTTTAAAAATTACTATATCGAGTACGTCGGCAAATCCGTCAGTGAGTCTGTGGTAGGTTGGCTCGGAGGAGCGTCTATGTGGAAGTTTAGTTCGGCGGAGATGTCCGCGAGTCGTCTGCCGTTACGGTTACTGCGTCTGGCATGCCAGTTTCGGTGTTTGCTGTTTAAGTCACCTGCTATGATGTTGGGTTTGTCGGGGATTAGAATGTCTGCAAAATCCTCGGGAGCAATGGTGCGGTTTGGAGGATTGTAGACTGCGTGAAGGATTATTGATTTGGATTTTCCGATCCATACTTCTATCGAGGTGCAGTTGAGAGCTTCGGTGAGGGAGGAGTCATTTATGAGATTTTGGGAGAGACAACGTTTTGCGTACACCGCTGTTCCGCCACCTCTCCTTCCCATCCGGTCAGTACGGTATAGGTTATAATTTGCGATACGCGGGTTGGTTCCAGCCGTAAGGTGGGTTTCATTTATTAATGCGACGTCAACGTTGTGTCGCTGCAGGTAGTCGGCTAGTTCCGGTTTTTTGTTTGCGAGTCCGTTCGCATTCCAAAAGAGGATTCTAAGTTCGCGTTCAGCCATTAAATTGGATTAGGGAAGCTAATTGACTTATTTTTTTTGATTCTAGGATTGAGAATCTAGAGTTCATGGCATTAGCTATTTCATTCACGTTACGCGTGAGTCTATCCAAGTCAGTTTCGGAGGAGTGCTCTAGGGAGGGAAGGCCCATCGAGGCAGCGTAGGAGGTAGCCGGAGGGCTCAGTGCTGCAGCGTAGGAGAGGAGAGGCGAGACCAAGCTAGTCGTTGCAGCTCTGCGGGGGGCAGGTTGAGGGGGTTGTTGGGACCCGTTTTGAGAGGGGGTAGGGACATGGGAATGCTTCCTCTTATCCCTATTTCGGCCGTTGTTTGGGTTGAGGGGACATCCTCCGTACGAAGCGAAGTGGTCTCCTTCACAGTTGGCGCACTTGCGTGGGGGATTTATGGCCGCAGCATTTAATGCATTTTGGTGACATTCTGCAGTTTATTGAGACGTGCCCGTGCTTCAGGCAGCGAAAGCAATGGGGGATGGAGTTACTCCTGCGGAGTGCCTCCACTCTCACTACCTCATTGCAGAGGTATTTTATGTTATATATTTCTTTGCCCTTCGGCGTTCGAGGAGACTCGATTAGTATCAAGGGCATTGGGGACTTTGTTGTTTTCCTCATCAGACGGACGACCTTGAGGGGTTCATGTCCTAAGGACTTGAGATCTTCGGTGATCTCATCGATCGAGAGGTCGGTGTTTACCCCCCTAATAACGGTTTTGAGCGGCTTATCCGAGGCAGCCGTGTAAGTATAGAACTCGTATTTTGAGTTTCTAGTAGTTTTGTAATTTCTCGGTGCGCCGTTTCATTGTCGGCGACGAGTTTAATAGTGGCCTCTTTGGAGGTGGCCGTGAATTGGAATCCGGCGGCAAGGAGCTTACGGCGGATTTCCGGGTATTGTTTTTTGTTCCTGAGAACAATAGGTACCGGCTTGTGGATGGGTAGGCTACCTGCGTCCGCGGGTAGCACTGGTGAATCGGGAGAGGGGGAGGGTTGTTCCCCGGACAAGTCAGGTGTTAGGTTTTGACTGCTACCTGCGGCATCAGGTGGAGTGGGAGCGGCTGGTGGGGATCTGGGGTTTTATACAGGTGCCAGACACCTGTGCTTGCTGTTGTGGAGAGTGTGCGTACGTGTGATCGTCGCGGAAAAGGGCGGGAAATTTTACCCGTGCACCTGGGAGATTTGATTTTTTCGGAAACGGGTTCCGGATTCGCGCAGGCGAGCATTTTCGTGGTTTCCCACTTCTCGCAGATCCAGCGCGGGCTGACGATTTGCTTTCTGGACGTCGGACATTCTGTGAACAGAACTCGCGAGCCCCACGGAAATCAGCATCGTGGGCTGGAAGAGATCGTGGGGGGGCCTCTTCGAGGTCTCCGTCAATACCTGAAAACCGGTTGGAAAGTCCCGGTGGAGACCTTTCAAGGCTACGTTGCCTTTTGTTTGAAAGCGCGGGAAACTGCTTCGCCGCCTTGGATTTTCCCTGTGGAGGAGAAGTATACCTTGGCGGGGTCGCTTTGGACACCCGCCACTTTCCGGGGTTTACGGCAGCGACCAGAAGAGCCTCCAGCTCCGCTGTCCTTTCCCTTTCGCTCTGGAGCTCGGCCAGAACCCTCTCGATCTCCTTTTGCAGAGAGGCAATCTGCGATAGGTTATCCATTTCAATTAGGAGTTGTCACTGCAAACTGGACTCTGCGCAGCTGAATCACTACGCCCTAGGCCGGGGGCCAACATACGCGAGCTTCCAGGGGACTCACGCGCACTCAGCAGCCGACCGTGGGAGGATGAAACAGTTAAAGCGGAGAGAGCGTTTCAAGCGACTTTCCCGCTCGGATGCCGGACACCCATGCATTTGCTCAGGCGCGGCGTGTGGTAAGTGTGTGAAACCATACCACACACTGCCGACAACCTCATCATCTTGCACTGTCACCTCGATAACTCGAAATTGATAGCCGTTTGATTCTTCTAATGTCGATATTAGCACATTAAAAAATGTAACTTTATTTTATTTCCGTTTCAATATACATACTCTAATTTTGTAATCTATCAACACCCAAGATACGGCATAATTTTTGAGAATGAATTGTTCAGTGGAAAAATTGAATTTCAATTTGTAAAGCAAAATCACACTGTAAATTTTACACGGGAATATATCCCATTGCAAACTGTGATTGTTTCTGCTCGGCTTATCGTATTTTGAAAGACTAAGCTAACGTTGGCGACGTCAGTCGAGTGATGTCGTTCGTCGGGTGACGTTGCAGCTTATCTGTTCTGGTAAATCGATGATTTTTCCATGTAACTCTTTCCCGTTCAGACTTGAAAAGTGTTAATAATACCTTACATTAAACCGATTAAACTATAAAAAAGGGATTGTGTACGCTATTTTACTCATAAAATTTACATGTTTGCATTGAATACTGGTTTGATTTATGTTGTGTGCAATGTTCATTATTGTTTTTTTTTTAGCGATAATGTGTAAAGTCTAATGTATTTTTTATAAACTTATCCTCTTATCTCTTACGTACAATGATTTTTCATTGATAAATGTGCAGATATTAAAGGCTACATCGCATGAAAGTGGTGTACTTGATATCTTGACCTCTTCAATATTTTAACTAATCATGCATAAAATTGATCATTTTCCTTGAATATTTCTTTTCAGATATATTTTTAATTAAAATTGAAACGCAATGGCAGAGGCAATAAAAAATATTTTATTTTTACTACTATCAGAGCATTGCTACGATGAATACTTTGAAAAATTCAATTTTCTCGATGGTGAGTACATACATAGTTTCTAAAGTTAATTTTTGTTCTATAGTGTTACGTTACATTATGTGCCTTGATTATTTTCAGGACCGTGTCTCAAAAGCACAATTAGCAAAGGTCTCGGCATGTCCATCATTGCTGGTTCAGTTATGGTGAAAGTACCACAAATCTTGAAAATTTTCCAAAATAAGAGCGCTGAAGGCATCAACATATATGGCGTATGCTTAGAACTCTTCGCCATATCGGCAACGATCTCATACAGCTTCATCAACGCCTTCCCGTTCAGGTAAACACTTATTATCCAATCCGATATAATATGTGTTATATAGTTGAAACAATCGTAATACCGAACTTGGTCAATCAATGAAGCGTAATTTACCAATTGACTGATTTTATCATTGGTTTTCCTTTTGTGCTTGATTGGGTACACTAATTTGCACTCGAGTTGATTTGTTTAATGTTAACTCTACCGTGTAATACTTTATGGCGTAATTAAGTCAGCCAACTCGTTGAATGTGTACTTAGCAATGTTTGAACATGATACCAGAACTAATTAAGATGTAAACGTTTTGGTTGTTTACCGAATTAATATGCTATTAATTTTTGTATCCATATTTCAATTTTCAGTTCTTGGGGTGATGGCATCTTTCTAGCAATCCAAACAGCGATAATAGCAGCAGGTGTTATCTTCTACAATGGCAACGAGAGCAGTTCTAAATGGTTCATTGTAGCCTATTCTGCCATAATGGTAGTCTTAATGGGAGGTTTCACTCCGTTATCCGTTCTTTGGACGCTACAAGCTAGCAACATACCAGTTGTATTCTTCGGCAAAGTATGTTTTTTATTATATACAGGCATATAATTCAAAAGGGCAAGTTATAATGTCGTTGATTTGTCGTGTTACAGATGGTGCAAGCTTACACCAATTATAAAACGGAAGTACGGGTCAATTGTCGGCAATTACTTGTGGAATGTTGTTGTTTGGATCGGTGGCTCGTATATTCACGTCGATCCAAGAGACCGGAGACTCCATTCTCATTGCGACGTTTTGCATCGCCAGCTTCGCCAATTGCCTGATCGCCGGACAATTCATGTGGTATTGGAACGTGAAGCCGGTGAAGAAACCAAAGCATTCCAAGAAAGACTGATGAACCCGATAAATTACTTTATTGAATTTTAATTGTTTTAAGTCTAGTTATTCTTGTTATATATGGTCATTCGTAAAATGAGAATATATTGATATGAAATGTAACATACTTAGTATAATTTCACACACTTACTAAATAGATAAATAAAAAAAACTCACTAGTTTAATCAAACGATTTAATGAAAATGTACACATACAGAATATTTCAGGTGTACATACATATTTTAATTAAGAAAAAGAATTTGATTTTAAAACCAACGAAGTTACAATATACTACACAATTAACTTAAAGACTTAATATAAAAGCAATGATATCCTAATATACCTGCATAGATGTATTGTGTATCTGTATTTTCACAAGTAAAATAATGACATCTCTATAACTTTTTTTATTTTGAAATTTCATATACCAATTTTTTAATTCATTTGCATGGGGTAATCTAACAAAGCCATGTAAAACTATTACAGTGAAGGAAATATATTCATAATTTTAATCATACAATGGAACTCAGAACACATTCTTAATTAAAAATAATATTTAGTTGTCCACTTTTGATGGCATTGGGTCTGCGGCTTTTTCTTGTTCACCGCCTCCTCCATGTTCACCATTGTCTGCCCATTTACCATCATACTCCTTTCGGTCAACGTAACGAGTTTCTTCTTCATATTCTCCTTCACTCCGACCTCCATCGCGTTCCGAGTACCTAGTAACACATATATTTATAAGGTACATGTCATTTTAAATTGAAAAAATAATTTTTTAAAGAGACATACCTGTCGACTTTTTCCTTGTCTTGATGCCTGCGAGTGTTGTCTTCAGGAGAATAGCTACGACTATGTCTTCTTTCGGGAGAACGAGATCTAGAAAATCTCATGCGACGATCCCGATAATCGCGGTATCCACCACCCCTAAAAATAAACATGAAACAAGGTTAACTTGTGAAAAACGCATTGTTTACCATTTTTGGTACGAAATTACTCTGTATCAATACCGGAATGGTCTTCCGCGATTGTTTCCGCGTTGTCGTGGTCGGTATGGTCGTGAGCGGCCACCGCGGTTATCACGCCAATCAAACCGTCGGTCATCTCGACGGAAGTTGTCTGATCCTCGTATTCCACGTCCACCGCGTTGTCCATAAGGCTGGAAGCGTGGTTTGTAATATGTACCACGTTCATATCCCCTACCACCACGCCAACCACCACGTCTATTTACACGACGGAATCTAGAATAAGACAAATCAATACAAAAAAATGCTACCTTTACTGAAAATAAACAGATGATATACATATGTATGTACTAACCTGTCCCTGGAAAGTGAACGGGAGCGAGAGCGGGATCTGGAGCGACTCCGGCTTCCTTGAGATCGACTTCCTTCAGAGCGAGACCCAGGTGAACGTGATCCTACTGATCGACTGCGGCGGTTGCGTCTCCTTGAGCCGGAAGATGAGCTCCGAGAGGCAGATGAACGGGAACGGTACTTTCTTGGTCTGGAACGGCTTCGAGATGTTCGTTTCCGAGGTGATTTCTTATCACGTCTATCATCATCGCCGCCAGATGACTCGCGAGAACGGCTTCGTGCCGGTGGAGATCGAGGACGTCTACGTGGATCTGATTGTCTCGACCTATTTCCGGAAGGCTGTCCAGGCGGTAGAGGTACGGACATTGGCAAAGGCCCACCTGCAGTTTCACCTTCTTGCACGAGGCGGAATGATCCAAATTTATCCAGCACAACATTTTTTACCGGTGGTCGTATTGGCTATATGGAAAAACATGAATTATTGTATAAATGTGCTTTAGTCCAAGAAATAATATACATGCACAAATAAAATATTAAAATGTATTACAATTGTTACCTCCTCCGTTCCCGGTGGCTCTGGTTCATTGCTATGTTTCATAGGTGCAGGTTCTTTCAATGCCATAGCTCGCCTAACACTGATATTTTTATCTTCAGGAGACAAAACAGGTTTTTTCATTTTGTTTGCATCGTTTGCAGCAGCCTCCGAGTCTTCGGAGCTCTCATCAAATGCATAGGTTTTGTTCTCGTTTTTATAGTTACTCGATTTGGGAACAGAGTCTTTTTTCTTTGTTCTAAGAATAAAATAAATCATATTGGGATTAAAAACAGCATATTCATTAACATAAAAATTACTTGGACAGCATTTCATTCAAACTTACTTGTCTTTGGAAGAATTCATATGCATTTTCCATTTTGGTTTATCGGAAGATCCATCTTCTGGACTGGCTGATCTAGAGTGAATGAAAGTATCGTTTTGATGTCCGTTATCTTGACGTTTGTTTACTATACCAGTATTTTTCTCCACATTTGCATAGTAAGCGTTCAGCTTGGATTCCAATTCTTCCAAATCGGGAATATCTTCCAGAATCCTGTAGAGATAAATTATTTAATATTAAAAATACGTATTTATGAAAAAAAAGTATCAGAACGTAAAAGTATTTATAATTTGTACCTTTTTTCTGATCCATGTTTTTTATCATAATCTTCATTATCCGGACTCATATCTTTTTTGTTCCGTCTCTTTTCCTCTCCGGGTTTGTGAGATAATTCTTTTCTACAAGTTGTAAATTAAATTTTTTATTGTAATGAAAAGTAAATTTATCATTATAAAACAAATGTATCGTATGAAATAGCAATTGTTAAAAACGAGTAACTTGAATAAATATTTTTTCACTGTCAGATTAATGCCTTACAGCAGCCGTATTTCCTTTTACATGTTTTAGAAATAAACCACTAAAATGATTTGGTTAAAATGTGTACTATCAAAACCTATGTAAATCTATAATGGAGATTTCATGTGTACCAATTAGGCAATCCTGTATTTTTAGGAAGCTATAAGAAAAATATATCAGATGTTATAATTACTGTTTTTAAGTTTCACAACAAATAAATACATACGAATCATAAATATTTGATAGTGAATAAACTTCAAAATGTGTGTAGAATCAATCTTTCGGGTCAACGTCGTCTGCTATTAGTAGAAAAATAAATTTATAAATCGACCTGAGATGTCAATGTATTAATTACCTTAAGGCATCTCTGAATTTTTTGTCACTCATATTTTGGTCAAAGTCACGTAAATAGTCACCGCTGGTGCCAGAGTTACGTTGGGCAAGTTTGGCTTTGCGACGTTCATCTCTTTCTCGTTCCTTACGCTTTCTTTTGGATTCCTTCTTGTTTTTCCTATTAAAAAAGAAAATTCAAAACGTAAGTTTGTCTATCTACAAACATATGTACATTTGTATATGTAAATAACGTTACATCAGCAAAATAAAACTTACTTGGACTCTTTTTTGGCCTTCCTTCGGGCTTTACTACTCTTTTCATGTTCCTGTGTTCCCAATTCTTGCATTTTTCTGTCACGTTTGAAGCGAGCCGTTTCCTCCAAGAAATTTCTAACTTTGTCTTCATAATCGGAGTCTTCTTTGGTCATTTCCAAAAACTTGCGAACCTATAAAGCATGAAGTTTAACTTAAAAAATTTAAGTATGTAATATAAATAGAAATTGTAAGTATTTTTTTTTTACCTTTATCTCATAATCCAATTCTTGTGTAATATTTGGCACGGGAACAGGTTGAGGTTCTACAGGCTGCGGTAGTGCACCGGTTTGCTGAGCTGCCCAACCGTATGGATGATTGAACTGTGAATTGTGGCTCTTGTCTAATGAAGAATCAATCATCGCCATTCTCTTACTCAGGGGAGACAGGGAGCGTTGTTTTTTTGCCGTGGAACGAGATCTTCGTTTCTTCTTATGATGCGGACCTTCGGTGTCTGGAAATAATTTTAAAACATCATATATATGGAAAACTGCAAGCAAATTCATTCATGTGTACCATAATTGCACGAGAACTATACTAACCACTAGATTCAGATGATGAACTTGAAGAATCTGAGCTGGTGCAGGAGCTTGAAGATTCACTCGAACTGCTGCTGGAACTACTAGATCGATGTTTCTTTTTACCCTTTCCCTTCTTCTTCTTCTTTGCCTTTTTATCTTTTTTCTCAGTTAGATTCAATAGTTGCTTGAGAGTCTCCTTCATCTCATAATTTTTAGTATTGGCCAACCCAGGTAAAAGCAATTCAGTTGGTTCAATCAGAGGCTTCGAGGAATTCGTTTTATTTTTTAAGAACTCCAAAGAACTTTTAGCTTCTTCATGAAATGGAATAATGGCTAAACAATCCTCATAGGCCTTCTGGGCTTCAAGATATTTGTTTTCATCTTCATAACTTCGTCCAAGTGCAACCAAAGTCTCACCCATATACTTTCTGGCATTTGCATGACCAGGATTTAGCTTCAAAGAAGTTTCAAAATCCTCTATGGCTTTTTTGAATGTACCACTGTTTGCATAAAGGGCGCCTCTCGCTACCAGTCCCTCAACATTACGCGGATCAATACTTAATGCTTTATTCAAACATTGGAAAGCCTCCGAATGTCTTCCAGCTTTGAAATGCTCTATTCCTTCTGCCACAGATCGGAAAGCCCATTTGCTTGCTTGCGTTTGACGCAACTCATCTGCATACTCTTGCGGTGCGAATCCCCCCCTGCAAAGTTACACAGTACGCATAGTGAGTACATATACACACAGTACATACCAAACTTATGTTGTATCAAGTATATACCTCAGTGATAAAAAATTTGTACAGTGCATTGCAGTTAGCCCCAACGTCTCCGATAGGTAAGCAACCGAGTTGGGATTGTTAAATCCCGGACTCTTCTCGAGAACTGCTTCATAGCTCTCGCCTTTCATATCCACAGTTTTCCTGTGAACCATAGATATCATAAATACAATGCAATATTATAACGAAACAAAGAAAACGAGTGGCGATTAACCTGAAATCAATCGGAATGGAAATGATAGCACAGGAAATGATCTAATAGGTTAATTGAAATTTTAAATACATATTAAAATAAATAAAATTCTGGTATGAAAATGACATGAATTGACAGTTAAAATTTATGAAAGAGTCTCATCAAAATTTTCACAAATAGATTAGGAGTTTAATGAGCGCATGTGAATAATGAATGAATATATGTTATAAATAACGACAGAACAAATAGGAAATGGATAATTAAAAAAAAAAAGACTATTAAAAACAATAGCAATAAATGTGACACCCTGCTTTTCTCACCTTTTTCATATAGAATTGGAAAAAATATGGCAATCTATTCACATTTATGGATCGATATGATTTTCCACACATACGTTTTCAAAACAGACTTCCAAAAACAATTAAAACGGTAAAATAACGGACTGTCAATAAGTTGTCAGCAAACAGTGTGTTTATTATTATATAGTCACTGTAAATGTTGGAACACCTGGAAAGAAAGTCCCTATGCAAAATATCTCGCCACCGTGACCAATGTCATATATCACTCTTCCTGTTGGACTAATAGAAATCTTCCAGAGGGCAGCATTTAAAAAGATAAGTTGTAATATGACTGATATAAACGAGAGCTTCCATTTTTCACTTTTAAAAACATTATATATTAGTCAGGTAACATTGATTTCATTGATCACTGAAATGTTAAATCGAAATTTAATCATAGTTCCAAGAAATATATTCTCAAATAATTGATACCACCCCCACAAAGAGGCCCTTGTGCATTTTTAAAAAATAGATAAGCAACTTAATATGAAATAAATAAATTCATTAAAAAATATAACTATTATTTAGCTTTAATATTTGCACAAGGTTACAAACAAGTTCTAATAGTGCTCATGTAGAATTTAAAAAGATAGAAATGAAGTAAAACCATGAAAGGTAGTTAACTAAAAATATAAATATTGAAATGTTTAACTTTAAGATACCATAAATCATAAGCAGTAAGTGAATGATAAATATAATTTCACTCATTTATTATCAATATGGCAATTTTTTATGAATCATATAAACTTAGAAAAATTATTCACCTAAATCTGTCTCCCAACAACATATCGGTTTCATCATAGACCAAAAATATTTTTAAATTACAAAGCAGTATGTCGTCCATAGTAAGGTTTTTTTTTATATATGCTTAATATCCCAAATCGTAGATGACAGTAAATTGTGTGCATAAAAGTCCATTTGATGATATTTCAAAATTCAGTTCTCTCATTTGCAAACAAATTAGGAAGAATAATGCATTAATCCATTGTGTTATTATTCACTTCACTTTACATGAAAGTCACATTTATGGCATTATTCCATGAATCAGCTGCATTTTGAATTCCTGGTACAACTTTCAAAAACTAAAGTGAGATTCCGTATTCATTTTTAATAATATAAAGGTTCATAGTAATAATATCTGTGCTTTATATTTCTATAAAGCACCATTTTAACAAAACAACATTTTAACAAAATGCAAGCATTCAAAATATTTGTTGTTTTGTCCAAAGTTTTTTTAAAGTGGAAATGTGATTTAGAGTTTATAATTACTAAAAAAATTTCAATTTTTATGTTTTGATGTAAAAAAGTTACTTACTTATATATCTGCGGAAAATCATCTGCACTGACAAGACCGAGGGCAGGTTTAGGAGTCGGATCGTCAGGATTTCTTGTAACTCCTTTCATGCCACAAGAAATTTTGTCTGTGTCAGGGATAACTTCCAAAACTTCACAGCATACCGTGTCATTCAACAAGTAATTCCGAGATGAATTTTTCTTGTCCACAGCAGGAATGATATTAGATACAGGTAGGAATGCCTATATAAAATTAAGTAAAAATTGGGTAAGCTATATTGTATAATTATTATTTCACTAAAATATCCATATAACAAATAACTGAAATTACCTTCACGTTGATATCAGCAACATAGCGAAAGTTTGGCGATGTCGTGCAAAGCACTTTAAGCATCATACCGAAAGTATTCCGATTGATAACTGTACCGATGATGAGTTCTCCAGTTTGAACATTCTGGGAATAAAACGAAAATAATTGTAAAAATTGAGATTTGCAAATTAAATGATATGATTGTACAATCCAATCTCTCTTAAATAACAAATACCTGAAAGAAGTGACGCAACCTCGCTGCTTTGTCGACATTGAGGAATGTCTCAAACGGTGGCATTATAGCATAGATGTCTGAAAAGATATTCAAAATGACATTGAATACAAAAATGAATAAAATTGAAATAATTTAGTAAAATGAACAATAGCTGCTTACTGTCTTCAGGTATAGTCGTATCTGTAATGGTTGTAGAAGACGGCGCCTCTGCGAGGAGTGTAGCGTCGAAGAGAGCCGGGGCTTCTTTGGCGATAAACTGATGCAATATAACACGTTTGCCTCTATCTTGGAAACTCAAGTGCTTTTGGCGTGATTGATACGTTGCAAAATCGAGTTGTCCAACGCCTATCTTGGGTATATCGTTATCTCCACGCTCACCCTCCCACATCTTCTGCAGCTGCTGTCCATGGAAGTTCAGGGACAGGCCGACGAGCGACGGATCCATCGTCGGCTCCATATCTGGAAAACAAAACAGACATTCAGAGATTGTTTCAGCAGCTCAATACAACGGTCATAAAAAAATTGTTTTGGTGATCAAATCGAAATGTAATCTGATGTTACTAGTAACTGCCCATTGACAATGTCATCGGTGATGAAGCTTGTGTATGCGAGTGTTTCCACTCAGAGAATTTGTGAGGTTATGTAGCATGAGCGCTTTGCGCAATCCGCGTTGTGTGTGTGTGTGAGCGTATGTGTACGTGCCGTGGTATGCGAGCGTTCTGCAGCTAGGCAGATTCCTGCGCTACTATATATACACAGTAATTTACATAAAATAGAACTTCTGTTAATATTCCCACATTCTTTAATCAATTGAGACCAGACTTTGAGGATTTTCTTTCGGATATCTATCATATAAATCCACGAACTTCGAGTTATCATTGAATATTTGCGTTACTATAACCTATAGTTAGCTCACTCATTACCATATACATGTAATAGCGCAAGAATCTGCTTGACCGACTGGCTGCATAGCCTAGCCGCGGGCTAGGGCAGTTTGTATAAAATTCTACAGACTGTCCGTCAGAAACACTCACTGCAACTCTTTTGGTTAATTTTAACCTAGTACCATAACTGATACTTACCGCTATTAGCACACTTATATATCAATGACTAGCGTCCATTGATCGTCAACGGACAATACTCCAGTCAGCTATAAATTATAAGAGAATCTTGTATCCAAGGCAACGCCAAGTATTCAAGAGCTAGTATTGAACAAATAAGTCGTTGCCAAGGTGCATCGAGCATATACGAATACTATTTTCCCAAAACGATGGATGTAATACACAAGTGCCTCACCATCGATCGCATCCATTATCATATTAGTGGGCTAATTCGGGTCAACAATGATGAACTTTGTACTGCTATAGTTATGGCCGGAAAACGCACTGTTATGAGAAAAACACCATGTAACCTCCGTAGCGATAGTGGTAAAGCGACTTCGACGAAAACGGGAAATTCCAAATAGCCAGCGCTGTGATCAAAGATGTGATAACGAACTGACGTTTATGATGACTTTTGGCGCGAGAATGATGAACTCGACGAAAGACGTATCGGGTTCGCCGGCCGGGAAACAAGATGGCGGCCGCATGCGACACTTCGCTATGGTTTGGCGTGTAGTTTCGAGGGTTCTGGTGAGATTTACGATTGGTAATGTCGACTGACCTGTTGGTTGTCTGCGGTGGCCGCAGCCCCGGATTATTCAGGTGGTGAAATAAACTGCGACACAATTGGATTTGGTAATACAGTTCTGCGGGACACACAGACCCACAGCGAACGCTGCCTCTAATCAACTGCGACCGCGAGGCTACGCACGTGTGCCACTACATAAATAGTTGTGTACATGGCCTTATCGCCACACACTGGTATTGTCAATTTTAAAATTGATTTATTTTTGTATAAATAACGCATTGTCTGTCAATAAATAAATTGAATATCGTATTACATCGATTATAAGACGTACGGTTATTTTTAAATACCAATAATAAAATAAATAAAAACTTTATTATGAAGATGAAAGTCATACAATGACAATAACAAATACGGTATATTATTATACTTATTATATATTACTTCTGTAATATCATCATCAGAATTTTAAGCCTTTTTAGATTCAATTTCCGATTTTTCTGAATCATATTTCGACTCGTGGTTGTTGATCTCTGCGATTTCCAATAAAATATCGTCTTTCGTGCATGTAGTTATTTTTAAATATTTTTAGGCAAGAAAATATGATTTATTTCACTTGTTTTCATATTTCGAAATCGTTAAAGGTTTGGTTTCGCGCGTTCTGCAGCTTACTGCAGCCTGCTACGGCGCACATGCAGCCGCTGTGACATATGGCAGGGGGGGGGAGGGGTGCGGGAGCGGGTTGGTCGTTTTCCGCAAATTGGATTCGAACTGGAAAGAATTGACATTTGAATTAAGGCTCAAACAAACATGTGACGTGTTTCGCGACGTTACGCCGTTGCTTTGAATTGTGACATGGAGTGGGGTGTTGCATGTATGCATCAACGCCATATAAAACTATAGAAAATCATGCGTTTAGGATTTCGTCAGAAGACGTCTGTGGTGTAACGTGTGGCAAGTTTGTTTGAGCCTTTAGCCGCTATAGGCTTGGTTTCGTGAGTGCGTCGGCCTGCGCGACGCCTCACGAAACCAAGTTTTATGACGTCACAAGTCACATTGGCGGTGCTACTTCAGCATGTGTCAACCAAATTCTAATTTTTGTGCAAAAAGTGCAATACCATAAAGCATTTTTTTGCATAATATACATACAAAAAAATACATATTATGTCAGCTATTAGATACTATTGGCGCTTTTGATAGAGTGCCTATCAAAATCGTTTTTTTTTTTTTTAACATACGCGGTTACAAGAAACAGATATGAATACATACATATGTATGTAGATGTATTCATAAAACGGTCGTATGGAATTCAAGAAGCGCCAGATTTCTGTCGGTTGTCGTTTAGCACATTCACGATCCGTTTTAATTATACATACGTCCGCAGGTACCTACGTCGGGAAATACAGGACCGTGAATGGCCACCATTAGATAAATAAGATTTAAGGCTCACACACACTTAAGATTTAGTAAATAGGTCAATTAAAGATAGCTTGCGAAAATTGCAAAATATAGCTATGCGAAGTATTGTAAATGTACATAAATACAATAGATTAACTAGTAAGTATAAGGAATATGTTGAATTAATTGAATTGGATGAATGTAAGTGAAACCTTAAAAGTGTGCATGTTATTAAGTTATTTCGATTAGGATTTAATAAGCGGGTATAATATAGATACATAGTCATAATACTAGGGGGTATAAAATAAGTTAATAGTTAAGAATTTAAAATTAAGTATCTTGTATTAAGTAAAATTAAGTAATAATCTAGAGGAAATATCTTGTTCAGGGGTGTTGTTGAATACAATGGACTGCCAGAAGATCTTAGAAAAATAAACTAAATTGATAGATTCCTGGCAGCCTTGAAACAATACATATGTACAAGTGCTAATATGTAGATAATTAAGTTTATTTTGTAATTTTAGTTTTAAATTACTTTCTCGTTTGTAATTAGTTTTTCAAGCTATTTTAATTTAAATAAATAAATAAATTGCGCGACGTGAGGCCGTTATTTTTTCGTGGTATGCATTTGTTTAACCATTGCATCATAGGTTTTCAGTTACACTAGCTAATTTGTCAAAAAAAGTCAAGAGGACTTTCTAGAACTTTTAACATCTGCTCTATTACAATACCGCACACTTTCTTTCACACAAATTGCTGATTCAAAATATGTGCTCTTATGAAAAGCTATATTTAAACGACTGCATTCAGCAATTCGGATTTGTTTGATTGATGACCACCTTGATGACTGTTTGGATTCTGTTATAAGTAATTATAAACTTAATTATTTGAAAATTGGTTAATATTTTCATCGATTTATGTATCGTACATTTTTATTGATAGTTTTGAAAAACTAAAAAAAAAATTGTAAAATTCTTACTAGTATGTATATTGTGTATATCGGAACCTCTCCCCCTAAATTCTTGCATGGAAGTCGATCGCCATGCAAATTAAAATAAAAAAGTTATCCCAAACTGAAAAGGGTTGCGCACCCTCGATCTACGCCATACAAAACCATGGAAATTCACGCGTTTAGGATTTCGTCAGAAAACGTGTGTGGCGTGGCGTGTGGTAAGTGTGTGCGAGTCCTCAATCGCACTTTTGCGTTTGTAGGTACATTTGTCGATAATTTTTGGAACTTAAATAAGATTCGTCGGCCATTTTTCCCATTTCTAAATAATGCGAACGTTAGAGAGTTGTATTATATTAATAAAGAGCTTAATGTGTGTGTGTCTGTGTGTGTGTCTGTGTGTGTGTCTGTGTGTGTGTCTGTGTGTGTGTCTGTGTGTGTGTCTGTGTGTCTGTCCCGTAACGCTATGACGTCACTATAGGATTTTTCGAGTTTTTTTCTATGAATATATTTTTGAAAATTTTTTTTTTTCGGTTTTTTTGGATATTTCCAACTTTTTTTTTGGATTTTTTTTTTGGAACTTTTTTTGAATTTTTTTTTTTTGGATTTTTTCAACTTTTTTTTTTGGATTTTTTTTGGAACTTTTTTTGAATTTTTTTTTTTTGATATTTCCAACTTTTTTTGGATTTTTTTTTTTTTTTAACTTTTTTTGAATTTTTTTTTTTGGATTTTTTCAACTTTTTTTTTTTGGATTTTTTTTTGGAACTTTTTTTGAATTTTTTTTTTTGGATTTTTTCAACTTTTTTTTTTGATTTTTTTTTTGGAACTTTTTTTGAATTTTTTTTTTTTGGATTTTTTCAACTTTTTTTTTGGGACTTTTTTTGAATTTTTTTTTTTGATTTTTTCAACTTTTTTCTATGAATATATTTTGAATTTTTGAATGAATTTTTTTTTCGGTTTGTTTGGATTTTTCTAACTTTTTTTTTGGATTTTTTTTTGGAACTTTTTTTGAATTTTTTTTTTTTGATTTTTTCAACTTTTGATACCCCCTAAAGCCATTCCGGCCCCTTACCACCCCACAGACCCCCCCTACCCCTACGGCACCTTTTCAGCACTCCCGAAAAGCTATGCCGACCCCTCACCACCCCCCAGACCCCTCCCCTGCCCCTACGGCACCTTTTCTGCACCCCCGAAAAGCTATGCCGGCCCCTCACCACCCCACAGACCCCCCTATCCCTACGGCACCTTTTTCAGCACTCCCGAAAAGCTATATCGGACCCTCACCACCCCTTTTTTTGACTCACTTAAAGCCATGCCGGCCCATCACCACTCCAGAGCCGCCTTCTACCCCTACGGCACCTTTTCAGCACTCCCCTGAAAAGCTATGCCGGCCCCTCACCACCCCACAGACCCCCCCCCCTACTTGCACCTTTTCACCTTTTCACTCCCCCGAAAGCTATGCCCCCTCCCTCGCCACCCCCCCCAGACCCTCCACTGCCCCTACGGAATCTTTTCTGCGCTCCCGAAAAGCTATGCCGGCCCTTTACCACCCCTGCCAGACCCCCCTACCCCGGCGGTCCCTTTTGGACTCCCAAAAAACTATGCCGGCCCCTTACCACCCCTTTTTTTGACTCACTAAAAGCCATGCCGGACCATCACCACCCCAGAGCCGCCTTCTACCCCTGCGGCAACTTTTCAGCACTCCCGAAAAGCTATGCCGGCCCCTCACCACCCCACAGACCCCTCCCCCTAAATTCCTACGGCACCTTTTCAGCATTCCCGAAAAGCTAAGCCGGCCCCTCATTACCCCACAGACCCCCCCCCCTACGGCACCTTTTTTTTTGCACCCCAGCTATGCCGGCCCCTCAAAACCATGGAAACCCTCCACGCCCCTACGGCACCTTTTCTGCACTCCCGAAAAGGTATGCCGACCCTCACCACCCCAGACCACCCCCCTCCCCTCGCACCTTTTTTTTGCAGGTAAATTTGTCGCCCCTTTTGAACTTAAATAAGATCCAAAAAATCGGCCATTTTTCCCAGCGGGCGTTGATTATGCGAACGTTAGATAAGTTGTATATTTATATTTGTGCTGGATAATCAAACTCACCTATTGACAGGCGGCGTTGGAGTGCCAGAGTCGAAGCATTGTGTTTCGTGTATTCAGTATTGTTCACTATTGTCACAGCGCCACACCACCATTACCAGTGCGTCGACTATGATAATAAATATTATATTTAAATTTAACTATTAAAATTTATTATATGTATGTTTTAAAGCACTAGTAAGGGCAAGACACCTACGTTGAATTTTGTTGAATGAGTAAAGAATTAGTAAAGGCAGGACACCCACGTTGAAGATAATTCGTTGAATGAGTAAAGAGAGTCGTTGAAAGAGTTTATAATATCCAGGACTATTTTAGTAATGAAAAAAGTAGCAATTTTCTCATTAAATTGACGTGTTCGATTTTAGCGCGACAAAACGGCGAGCGGCGCAGAAACCGCAATGGCGGTCCTTCAGTATATCGATGGCGGCTTTTATATCGAACTTTACACAATATATAGGCCGATGAGATTAAACAGTGAGCAGCCATTGTAATCGGCCCATGGGTGTCTCATTCACGGCATGTCGACACAATGGCAATGGTTGTCGCACCATGAGATGGCGCGTGGTAGACGACCTTAGGTCAATAAAATGGATAGTACGCCTGCCGAAAATTTCCCTGATTGAAACTAAAAAACAGTAAAAAAAAAATCGAGATCGAGCTGCCTACTGCTTGGCTGTTGCAAATTTTTCACATTCCGAAAAATTCTGGTCATTTTTCAGCCGCAATTAGATTCTAACTGGAAAGAAATGACATCCGAATTAAAAGCACCCACACACCTTAGCGGTTTCGCTGCGTCAAACTGACGCCCCTATCGTCGTCCCATTCGCATTGGTGCGAATCAATGACGCAGCGATATCGCTAAGGTGTGTGAGCGCCTTAAGGCTCACACACTAGTGATCTGTGTCGAGACGACCCGGAAATCCCAGGCTCTTTTGCTGTCTAGAGTCTCAGAAATTGATAAAAGCCGAGACTTCAGAATCCCTACACACCACACGTGATGTGATTCCGCGACGTTGCTATGAATTGTGACGTGTGGTGGGGTGTTGCAAGTGTGTATCTACGCCATAGGAAAATCATAGAAATTCACGCGTTTAGGATTTCGTCAGTGTGGCGTGGCGTGTGGTAGGTGTGTGTGCGCCCTTACACAATGAAAAAGGTGAAATGGAAGAAATAGAAAAACGCACACTTTCCGCATTGTAACTTGGTGCGTAAAACTTTATGCCGGGCAATTATAACAACACTCGCGTAATTACTCGTGACTACTCGTGCGAAATGTTGGCGCCCAACATTTCGCACGAGGATTTATGAGTAATCACGCGTGTGTGGGTAGCCGTGACGACAGCGCCTCTGGTGGTGAAACTGGTCAGTACAGACAAAGTAGAGGGGGTACGCAAGTATACTCCGCTGCTAGCGGAGTAGCCGCAAGTAACGCTGTATTCTGTTGGTCGAAACGTAAGTAAGCGTAAGCATACTCCCACACACTGGGGCTCAGTACTCGCGCGTCAATACTTAACAATACTTGCGTAATGTGAGGGCCCGGCATTACAAAAGGCTGCCCCACACGTGTGCACGCTTGCCTTCGGAAATCCGTTTGTGCCAAGTTTGCGCACATAAGATGACTATTGCCTACGTAAGATTTTATTAAGGTTTTGCAAACCAAAATTGCATGAGAAAAATGCAAGTTTGATGTATGAACTCGAGAATTGGTTTTTCTACTGCATCGTAGCATTTTATGAAGAATACTTACGAGTGAGGTTACCTCGTCCCTATACAATGCATTCGACCAATAAGTGCACACGCGTTTTACAATCAAATGATACATTTGAGGAAAAGGGAGAGAATTTTTTGAGCCGATTCCACCAAGCTACAGTTAACAAGCTACTGCTAACTATAAGAAGGAAGGATAGCTAAATAAATAAAAGATAAGTGATAGTAAGTTGGAAACAATTATACAACTAATAAAAAATCAATTCCTCATCGCTCGTTTAAAACTGGTACCTACTAGTACGTTTTTTTAAAGTTGATGTGTGTGTGTGTGTAGGTGAGTAGAGGCAATTTTACAAATAATGTATCTTGATCAGTCTCGGACGCCATTGCAACACAAATAATATTTCTCCGTTGTGTTCACCATTACTAGTCCTCTGCGGCGCTTTTGTGTTCAACATCCATTGAAGCCGGGCCATTATTGTCGGTAGGTATTTCAGTACCACTATTTGGACCATCACGCAAAATATAATGTATGCGGGAGGGATGCCATCACCACCCCCTAACTACCCCATCCCTAGTTCACCCCAGCGATAACCACACACCCAGATGAGGGTGTCTTACACTCGCATGATGAATACCCAGTTTCGTGATTGTACAGAAAGTGGTAATTTTCGAGCGTCGCGTCGCGTCGTGATTAAACGTATCCATTCTTTTCACAATAGAGGATATCTAATAGAGATATTCCCTGCGCCCATCTCCCTATACCCATCTAGACATTGTTTCGTGGAAATCGTCGCAATTCATTAATCGCACAATGCAGATGGATCATTCACGTGGCTGTTGGTTGTTTATATTGGTCAACCGACGCCGTGAAATAGACAACATTGGTGCGAAGCGCTCGTCTATTCG
Source organism: Parapsyche elsis (assembly GCA_022651745.1). Classification (NCBI taxonomy): domain Eukaryota; kingdom Metazoa; phylum Arthropoda; class Insecta; order Trichoptera; family Hydropsychidae; genus Parapsyche; species Parapsyche elsis. The sequence continues at coordinate 18,317,669 of JAGVSN010000001.1, read as the reverse complement.
AATAAGTAATGAATTTCAGAATCAATCAGCTATTTACATATATCATCATCATTTTCAGCCGTTCACCATCCTCTTCCATTCCTATCTGTCTTGGGCAATCTGCATCCATTTGACTCCACACATTCTTCTCAATTCATTAGCCCATCGTCCACTCGGTCTACCTTGCCTTCTTTAGCTATTCATATAGTAGATATTAATTTATAATGTAATTGTTAGACCTCATTTTATGTATTGTGGTTCATTATTAAATATGTTAGATAAGTCAACTAGAAATAGATTACAAATATTACAAAATAGAGGTATGAGATGTATTTTAAATGCGGATAGGTATGCTAGTATAAAAGAGATGATGATTGAATTAGATTGGTTGAATGTGAATGATACTTTGAGGATTTGTATGTTCGTATTTATATTTAAGTTAGATAATAATATGTTACCATCATATTTTAGTAAATTTATTGTGAGAGGAATGGATGTATGTGAATATAATTTAAGGAATAAAAATAATTTAATTATAAAAAATGTTACAATAAATAGAAATAGGAGAAGCATCTTGTACAGAGGTGTTTTGGAGTATAATAGACTGTCGGATGGAATTAGAAGTTCCAAAACTATTGAAAAATTCCTGGCAGTCTTAAAAAAACATCTCTGTACAGATGCTTAGTTAAGGATTATAATTAATTAGCTTAAGCTACTATATTATATAAATAAATAAATAAATTCCAGCTAGTGATTCTATTCCTACTACAGATTCACTACATACATACATACATTAACACGCGGAGTAATCATACAAAGATTTAACTCCTGCGATTAGTTGTCAGCAATAGTACATATGTATGGAGATTTCCTTCTCAGATAAATGTATTTTGAATGAGTTTCTAGCAACATTTTGACAGTAATACGTCCTCTTATCAGATTCTATCAAGAATTGCATCACACTTTAAACTAGAGTCGAGTTGGAAATTTTCTTTCGGAATATTGTATTTAGAAATATATTTAAGTGTAGGTACTTACAGTCGCAGACCGATCGAAATTTCAAGCGTTATTTATATTTATAATATATTTTATACACACTGTAAGTAACAAGGATATACTTGGCTTGATTTTCGCATATTCAAAAAAAAAAAATCTATGCATAGAATTTTCCGCGAAAGCCTTCGAGATTCCTCTCGGCGAGCGCGCCACACTTCAGTTGTCTACCGGTCGCGGTCGAAGCGTCACGTCCCACTCGCTATTCGCACTCGCGTCAAAAGTTTTGCAAGAAACTCGTGCAATTCCACAAACGGACATTCCAAAATGTCGAAAAGTGCAGTGGACGCATCCCCAACCAATCGTGAAAGTGTTTCGAATTATAACAAAAAAAATTAATTTCACATCGAATTTGTTTTGTTTTGAGTATCGAAAAGTATATCGTGTAAGAGCCGGCCGAATTGACGCGTTATTACGCTCGCGATGCGAATTCTAATGGTGCGTTTAAATCGAGTTGAATTTTTTCTTTCTTTTTTTGAAAAGCTTAGTTTGACGAGCGCGCGTGGGAGTCTGCTCCATTCAAACGTCTCTTAAAAGTGAAAATGTTCGTCGATTAGTTAGCGGGCATTTGTATTATTTTCATAAACAAAAGAGTCGTTGTGTCACACTCGTGTTAAAAGTGTATGGGTCGCAAATAAACGGCGCTTTATTCCGCGCGCGTGCCATTTTTCGAAATAATGCAATTTGTATTTCAAATTAGTGCTAAGTGTGTGTGTGTAGTGTGGTGTTTGTGTCTGTGGGTTTATTCAAAGACGAGATAATAGCTGATTTAAAGGTGCGTATTGTAAATATGCTACATCTAGATATAACATATGAACCATTCCGTTTAATTGATATCGATAATTTCGGGTTAAAATTGTAATTTCAAAACAGCAAAATACCCATAGAAGAGAACATACTTATTTACATACATATGTACATAGCTAAAATAATTAAAATTTCAAATGTATATATGAAAATGTACGGTAATTTCAATAAGTTACAGTAAAATGGTTTTTTTTGCATCACACTCGTTGCTTCACTCTTCGTGCATTTTCTGAAAATATCCATAGCACGTTACTGACGCGGTGGCATCTGTCAAATTTACGCGTGACATACGATTATCACCACGTATTTGCATGCTCCAGAGTCGACAACCTTATTTGGGTTAAGGGCTAATGCTGAATTTCACAGTCTTGTCGCAATTTGACAGGTGCCACCACGTGTGCCATGCGTTATACCTATTGCGGTCGACTTTTCCAAGCGAAGTGAATACACATGCATTGCGTACATAATTATTACACACAATATAGGCAATTTTTATTCAAATTAATGGTCAATTGTATCCGCTTTTGTATTCATTGATGTTAAATTATCGCTACGTAAGTATATGTAAACAAATGTCAACGGTGAGTATTTCTATGGATTTGAACATTGAATACGTAGACAATGTAGTTTTTCTCGGCATTTTCCGATGAAAATTTCGGAAAAATGTCTGTTGCAACATTATTATAAACGATATTGGTATAATAATGTATATTTTGACATCGCTGAGGTGTTGGTCTTGCTAAATGAACTGAGAGAATTGGTCTCATGCGCCGATCACTATACATAGATAGGCGTTCGATTGTACCTATATTACAGGGCTATAGAATCACGGGGCCGTTGCCTGTAATGGCCAACACGAGACAATTCACAGGCTTCGATATGGTTATTCAGCGTGCTAAAAGGGCCAATAAAGGGATACATACATAGCCATTCGATCGCCACATTGAACGCTGATAGAACTTAAAAACCATTTTCGCACGGTATAAATTTACGATTATGTCGAGTCGAATTGATTTTTTTTAAATTGAATTCATACCGAATGTTACAATGTAAAGACCGATCAATAATTATCACCATTGTATTATGGCAATTCATTAAAAATGTATCAGCAGTATTGTGTACTCTTATCAGTGGAATTAAGGACGCTGTTTTCTATTGCGCGTCATACTACATATGTATGTATTTATATCCAACAAATGAATGGAAACGAATTAATCGCTTAATTGACTTATGTAATTATTCGTCTATATCGGATTCTTTTTTTTTTTTTTTGTATTTTTTTTACGACAAAGACCGCGGAATTGTCCGATCCGGCGCGATTTTCTTTCATTTTTGTTCTGTGAAATCAAATTATAAGTCGAGTTAACTGAAGGATAATACAGGAAGTCATTTTGTGTTCAATGGAGAGTAATTTTGGCGAGGAAGGGGGAGTGAGAGGGGGAAGGGAAGAGAGCTGGGGGTGGAGGACTACATCCATAGGTGGTTTTCACCCATGAGAGGAGATCCACAATGAAGAGCAACTAGCGTCCCAGTCGCGCTCAACTATCACCGAGCCTTTCAAACTTTTCTTGCAATATTTTTAGCGACATTATGAAATATTGGCAATATACATATCATCATCATCATCATTTTTAGCCGTTCACCATCCACTGATGGATGAAGGCCTCTCCAATCCTCTTCCACTCCTGTCTGTCTTCTCAATTCACATTCTTCTCAATTCATCAGCCCATCATCCATTCGGTCTACCTTGTTTTCTTTCACATCCTCTCGGATACCATTCCAGTATTTCTCGCGTACATATCTGCCATTCATTATTCTCGTTATGTATCCACTTCAACTTTTTCACACGTTCCGTTATATCTGCCACTTTGGTCATACTTCTTTGGTCTCTCTTCTTGTTATACCAAGCACACATCTTTCCATGCTTCTCTGTGTGCACTGGATCTTACGTAGCATTCTTGAATAAAGCATCTTAGTTTCACATCCATACGTCATAACTGGCAGTACGCATTGGTCGTATCCCTTCTTTTTTAAGCAAATATACATTAGAAATTTCATATGTTTGTTTTTAATACTATTCCTCAGCCGTACTTGATACAAAGCTTTGCCTTTTCACTTTTTAACTAACATTTGTACTATCTGTCGCAGTGAAGTACCAAGTTTTTCGCTTCCTCCTGAAGGATAATGAATTGACAGGTAAGAAGAATGTTCCTGTAACTAATGTACACAAGTTTTCAGTCTGATGGCTTACACATGTATAGTATCGAATATACTATGATTGAATGCAGTTGTGGTGTTAAGGGTTGCTCCAAGTGTGGCGACAGGGCTCGAGCCCTCGTTTGCGGGCCGCTGGGCTGTACCCCCGAGCCCCGGCGTCGCTCTTTGTCGTGGCATCTTTAAATTTCTTCGTTTTAGGTTTCTTTTGTGTCGGCCCATGATTCTATTTATTATTATTCTCGTCTGGCGGAATGGGTCGGCCCGGGCCGGGGTTAATAGTTCGCCATTCTGTCAGATGGGGTTCATTGTGCCCCTCTTCCGTCCCTTTATTCTTCTACCCCAGAGCTCCGGTTCATATCATATCTTCTCCGCTCTCGGCTCTCTCTCTCGTCCCTCTCTCTATCTATCTCTGTACTCTCCCTCGGTGGCCCATTGTGCCCGGTTTTCTTTTATTGGTGAAGTGATCGTCGATATGTCGTCGTTATCTCACATTCAATAAACATGTACCGGCGCCATTATTAGGGAAATGGATGTTCACCGCAACGACCGACGACTTGAGAATTCCGTTCTATCCGAACGGAAAATAGATGCGGCGCGTGTTGGTTGGTTGGTTGGTTGGTTGGTTGGTTGGTTGGTCGTCGGAGCGTGTGAATCGTTGACGAACAGATTGAAGCTGGTGACGTTTTATTTGCTTTGGAAATTAATTGAAGTTTGTTCCGTGAATGGGTTTCATCAACGCGCTCAAAGTAGCACCATTTTGGCAAACTCTTCAACTGCGAGTGTGTACACGTGTATATGTACAACTAGAGCGTCTCATTGGAAGCTCGTTCGAACCTTCGAGCAACACTTAGTACATGAAAAATAACACTGTGCAACAAAAAATCACGTTTATAAGTTACCGGAGCGGAGACCCAAAACTAATTCTGACTCACTGAATCTGAATATGATGATGAAATGTGTTGGGTAGCTTTCGTTTATGAGATATGAGCGTTTAAAAAAATGAACAGTTTTTACATTTTTTTGACCTTTGCGGTCGGTAACTCAAAATTTAGTGCTTTTGTGTTCAAAATGAGTATTGGAAGCAATAGTCAGATGTTTTTGCTATTAATTGTGATATTTAAAAGCTTTAAAATACGTAATCGTCTAAAAAATTTTAAACGTCAAAAAGTTTTTCCCGGTGTTCTCTATATCAGTATGTTTTATTTTTGTCTAAACGTACAAATTTATGCTGTAGATTGTGCTTAAGTCGCGCTTACAGGTGGTTTAAGTATCATATTCGGATTCAGTAGGTCAAACTTAGCAAAGATTGACTAGTTTCCGTTCCGGTAGTTTTTTTTCGCTCCACAGTATATTTTATTGAAAGCACTGAACATTGCTTCTTTACCGTTGTTAAAGTTTCATCGTTTTCAGGTTCCACTCATACTAAAGGCGTGCACAGACGAGTATTTTTACATTATACATACATATGTATGTATGGCTTAATACTTGGAATTTTTAAAAGTGTTTGTATTACACATTGAATTCAGCGTTTTTGATGTATCAATTGAAGATTTGAAAAATGAAAAAATACAAAAAAAAAAAAAACCCCCACCGACGAAAGCGAAGTTTTCATAGGTTTCTGAATAAATTATAGCACGCGTTGAATGAGATAATATCGCGGCCGCGCTTTAAATGGATATCCATCGCTGAAAGCGGGCGATGTCTTTGTTGGGAAAACTTGAAAGAATTTCTTTTTTCAGCGTGCACAAAGCCTGAAATTTTCAATAAACAGTGGCGGGGTTGGGCGTCGACATCGTCGTCGTCGGCACACGACTTTCAATACCTTAAATACTTTCTTACTTTCAAATGTTTCCATTCTTGTGTCTCCCATTTAGGTGTCGGGGGCGGCCAGGCCGGGTCGGAATTGTAAAGGGCGGGGGCCAGATCATAAAAGATCGTATGTGTCTATTTGAAAAACATAAAAGCGAGGGGCTTTTATGTTTCTCAAACATTGGTTAAAGGAGCCCCCCAAACGAAAAGGGAAAAAAGTATAATGACAAAGAAACAGGCGGGCGCCATCAGGTGTGGGGGACATTTTCCTCACCTTTTCACCGGCGTGGAAATCGACCGTGGAAAAATATCATAACTCCACTACTGGACAAAAGGGAACACCTTTCTGACGATTTCTTACTTTCTACATTACTATGTATATTTCTATTTTTTCCCTTTTCTTTCTATTCGTATGCTCAGTATCTGCTTTTTATTATGTTCACATACATGCATATATGGAAAATTGCGTTTTCTCTTGTGTAAGTTCGCCGGTGTGCAATCCAATTCCATTCTTTACAAATCATATTAATCATTTTTAATACGATTGATTATGAACGCTGTAAGGTGTAACCGCAGTGCTTTCATTCGAATTGTAATGCATTTGTGGGTCATGTGCAAGGAATGGTCATTGTACAATCGTCAGAATGACTATGTTTTGACAGCATGGTTATAAGTGTGCTTTTATCTTTTTCTCTCACCAAAAAAAGGTAACCCATTTACTGTTTCTAAAAATAAGCTAAATTCCGTCCCACCTATCTAATTAGTATAAATTGTAGTGTGAGAGGCTGCCTGGGTAGCCGCGGAACGCTCGGAAAGACTCACGGCACGTACACATACACTCAATCACACTCAGGGGACGGGTAGCGCGAACTACCCACTACATTTTTGATACATTTGATACGAACGCGCACGAGTGTTTGCTTTTGACTCTTCGCTTTTTGTAGCGATATAATCCGTCTTATATTCCATGTAAGATTAAACTTATATCATTGAGTCTTTGATGAATTTGCCTAACACACAAGAATAATTCTTAAAAAGACATAAAATTTTCTTTCCGGGTCAAGTCTTTCTACATTTGTATTAAAATTATCCATACAATCATTACGATGATGAAGTTTGGTTATTGCATAGTCAATACCTTGAGTCGAATTGTCATTAGCTGGCCGACTTCTTGGGTAGCCGCGGAACGCTCGCATACACTCATGGCACATACACATATACTCGCATTTTTCAACTACCTACTACACTTTGAACTACTAAATACACTGTGAACGTGTGAAAAAGTGGCAATAGGCTGGACACATAGCGAGAAGAATGGGTGGCAAATGGACGCGAGGAATACTGGAATGGTATCCGAGAGGATGTGAAAGAAAGCAAAGTAGACCGAGTAGACGATGAGCTGATGAATTGAGAAGAATGTGTAGAGTCAAGTGGATGCAGATTGCTCAAGGCAGACAGGAATGGAAGAGGATTGGATAGGCCTTCGTGGTGAACGGCTGAAAATGATGAAATACACTACATATACATATGTATGTACACCCGATTCTCTTTTTGCACGGGGGATCCGTTCCAAGGACTACCGTGCGAAAAAAAGCCGTGTAATAAAAAGATACATACATATGTATGTACATAATGTACATCGACAAAAAAAATATTTTCATAAGTTACATACATAATGTAGTAATAAATTGACATGGTTTTCCATTTTAATTTAATTTAACATAAAAAATATATTCATTCAGTATCGCTACTTGACAATAAACACGCCCGTAACCGTGTTAAAACAACAAAAAAATCAGTGTAAAAAAAATATTTGTTCCGTTTTTATGGACTGTGTTATTTTCAAAACTGTGCAAAAAAAGAATCGGGTTTATGTACATATATGTACATAGGTACATAAATGATACACTACTACACTAATATTCATTAAAATTAAATACTTTTAAATAACACGCGCGGAACGAGTAGAAATTGTTGGAATTCGCTCGTTACAATTATTTTCATTTGACTTTCGATTTTGATAGAAGCTTACTTATAAGTTGAAATTTACTCGATCGTCTTTTTGACTATTGTTAGTCGTTTTGTCCAATTTCGTATCCACCTGCCTACGCTCTAAAAAAAAAGCGAATAATGATAGCACCCTTAACAAAAGCGGTAGACAATTCGGACCAAGTCGCCCACCGACTATGGAATATTTTCATTAGACAACCGCAGTCTATCTTTCTATCTATCTATCTATCTATCTATCTATCTATCTATCCCAGGCGCCGTCGGTACACTTGTACGGGTACACTATACCCGTACACATACACACACATAGGGTCCCGGTATTTGAATACGCTCCCTCCATTTGTTTGCGAGTGTTCGGTACGCCCCTGTTGATTAGAACACAGTGGGTATTAGGCGTTCGCATTGTGAGGCGAACTTTTGTTCCCATTGTGCTAACCGTTGGAAGTAACACAAAGACGCTCGCCGCAACTACGGACATAAAATCGAAATTCATCACCACCCGTCGATTGTTTGATATCATAATAGCCGAGGGGGAGGCCGTGGGGTTGCTCGACCCACCCCCTCAATAAACCACCCACCCACCCACCCACTCGCTCGACCGGCCGACCGAACACTTTTTAAAACAAATATTAAGAAATCGTCTTTTCTTTTTTGGGACGTTGCGTGTTGTGCGAATCCCACCTGTCGCTCTCATCGGAAGCAGTGCACGATTGATTTTTGTGCGACTCTCATTCTTTCATTCTACCAGGGCTGTGGAGTCGTTAAATAAAACACGACTCAGACTCCGACTACGATTTCAAAAAATTAAGTTGAATTTTGCCCTCTTTTTTGTTCTTATATGTGTAAGAACAGCTGGACCAAAGCTACAGTGATTAGTACATTATATATATAATAGCCGAAATCCGTCTGTCTGCTGATAACGCTATGACGTCACCCTCGCAAGTGTTCGCGACTTTGCTAAATTATATGAATATATAATAGTTTTTATAGTTGTTGTATAGATGGCCCTTTATAATAACAATTATATATACATATAATTAAATAATTAATTATAAAGCGCCATCTATACAACAACTATAAAAACTATTAAATACACATGTACAATACTCAACCACCCAAAAACACTCGGGTAAAGTACGGGTGATGAGAAACCACTCCGTTGATATTCAACGGGCTTACACTAGTACATACATAGATACCATGCTGCGCTTATTTTATTTATACCTAGGACAATTGGTGAATATGACTGGTTGTAAAGAAGTAGAAATAAAACGAAGAATGAAACTAGGATGGAGTGTTGTTTTTAAATCCAACATTCCGCTATGCTTAAAAAATAAGGCATACGACCAATGTGAACTGCCAGTTATGACGTATGGATGTGAAACGTGGATGCTAAATTCAAGAATGTCACGCAAAATTCAGTGCATACAGAGAAGTATGGAAATATGTATGCTCCGTATAACGAGAAGAGATTGTAAGAGAAATACATGGGTAAGAAGCATGACCAAGGTGGCAGATATAGTGGAACGTGTGAAAAAGTTGAATTGGCAATGCGCTGGACAGCGAAAAGAATGGATGGCAGATGGATGCGAGAAATACTGGAACGGTATCCGAGAGGATGCGAAAGAAAACAAGGTAGACCGAGCAAACGATGGGTTGATGTGTTGAGAAGAATGTGTGGAGTAAATTGGATGCAGATTGTTCAAGGCAGAAAGGAATGGAAGAGGATTGGAGAGGCCTTCATCCAGCAGTGGATGGTGAACGGCTGAAAATGATGATGTGTAAGACCATTTTCAGGTACATAAATATATGTAGTCGTACCAATGCGACGAATAGGTTAATTTTCGAATTGCCATTTTTAGCTTCAACCTGTCAGTCTCATTTGAATTTCATCACTTTCAGGTCTTACCGCATGTTAATCTCTTCTCCAATGTCAGCCTTCAGCTGCTGGATGGCTATTGGTTTATTCACATTCACCCCAAACTTTGATAAACCCCACAGAAAGGAGTCGACGGTCAAATCTGGTAAACGCAATGGCCATTATGCTGCGTCCACACCGACGAACCGAACAGCGAACGACGAAGGGTTGCTATTGTGTGGCCGTACATATGTAAATCATCGGACGTTAGTTTGTGGAACGGTCCACACAATATCAACCCTTCGTCGTTCGCTGTTCGGTTGATGATTCGTGGAATATTGTAATGGAACCACATTTCTGGATTATGTTTCTTGCCCCCCCCCCCCTCAAAAATCGTGGAGATTTTGTGGTTTTCATTATGTCAACGTTCTCTTACACAAGAGCAATATTCTCCTCGATTCGAACCGAACGACGTCTTCTGAAACATCTAGAGATTTTAGACAGTTCCTTTGTCCAGGAAACGATGAAATGATCGAATAATTGTTGGAGTACTACATAGATGCGTCTCGAGCGTGGAAGTCATGACAGTCTGCTTGTTGAGTTAACCAACAATCGAACGTTTGTTTTAAAAATTAAATTAAATGTGGAAAAGGAGTCGGAGTCGCTCGATTTATTACGACTCCGACTCCATCAGAAAAACCACGACTCTCCAACTCCACAGCCCTGCATTATACAGAATGGCGCAGAGCCGACTGACTCATTAGAAAATGTTTTTGTATTCAGAGGGTGGGAGTTAGACGATATATATACATGTTTCCCAAACAAGAGAAGATACATATATCTATGTAGTGCTTTGTTTTTGTTTCAACTTTTTCTATATGCGTATTGTGATCGTGCAAAAATTCGACCTCGAAATTTTGACTGATTTGTTGCAGGCATCGTACCCTGATAACGTTTTCATGATTTTTTTCAGGGTTGTGGAGTCTGCTAAAAAATTTCCGACTCTACAGTCCTGGGTTTGTTTTTAGTCACAATGGAGATGTGGAAAACATGTGTGTGTTTCAATAATATCTTGTTTTCCACTCACAATGGTTAGTAAGCAAAATAAATAAAGAATGACATGTTCAATTAATTTTGGTGTGCTTATAGTTGCATTTAAACTATTTAGTAAATAAATGTTATTCATTTGTATATATTATCAAACGTGTCTTTAAGAATTTTAGTATCCAGTTGCTGTCAAAAAGTTATAAATCCTTTATTAGACCAAAGTTAGAATTTGTTGTAAATGTTTTGAATCCTATATTAAAAAAAATATATTGTATGCTTAGAAAGGGTTCAAAGTAGGATTACAAGAATGCCATGTGAACTTCGATCACTACCTTATAACGAAAGGTTGAAGAGAATGATTCTCACCTCTTTCGAGACGAGTAGATTGAGAGGTGGTCTAGTAGAAGTTTATAAAATAATAAATAATCAATATAAATGTCCAATAAAAAAACATCGCGTTTAATAAAAACGCTCATCTCAGAGATCATACTCTGAGACTCCTAATAGACAAATCTAACAAAATTGTGTGTCGGAGATTCATTATTTTCAAATACAGTGGTAGAATCTTGGAACCGTCTCTCAAATTAGATAGTAATTTCTGAAAATATTAATGTCTTTAAAAATCATCTCGACATGTTTTTGAATATATGTAAAAGCATTTATGTAATCCTTCAAATATAAATAACGAAATAGATAAAAATTGTATGTACATACGTTATTGTGTGGACCGATCCACACAATAACGTCCACACAATAGTAATTCTTCGTCGTTCGCTGTTCGGTTCGTCGGTGTGTACGCAGCATTAGAGACCCCCGGGCTCCATTGGCTATGCCGCCTGCCCGTGTATCTTAAATAAATAGTGTACGCCACTTTCAGAACTAGAATACATAGACAGGAGAGCGTTTTTTATTGTGTCAGTCGGCTCGGCGCCACCCTGTATTTTAATATGTACCGTTTCATTCGTATCGTCTATGTAGACATTCGTAATATGTAGACATTCATTCGTATCGTCTGCGTCACTCGATTCGGACAAAACAAAGGTCGTTTTGTGTGCGAGGCACAGAACTTTCTTCCCCTATTTTTCGCGTGCACTGACGACGGAATGAAATTTTCGCAGATGGAATTCGCATTGTCGTAGCAGCTTTGACGAGGTCGAAAATTGCTCGTCCAATCCGCTCCGGCTGGAGCCCGCAAAAAGAAACCTCTACTCATCCACGACAATGAATTTCGTCGTACAAAACATACACACATCGGCACCGAGCCCATTGTCCTTCCTTGTGTAGCGCCCTTTGACTCCTCTCTCTCACTTCCCCTTCTCTCATATCCCATCCCATGAATAAGCTTTTGATGTTGGCGGGAATCAAGCGCGATGCACCAGGGATGATGCGGCTAGATCGCAACATGACATTTTCCCCCACACCCTTTCTCCCTAAAATCACATTAGTTCTATGCGCTTCGGTCAAATACGTAGTTATTCGCTCAACGTCTGTGAATGTATGAATTTCATTGTGAAAGAACTATCGATGATGAAACGGTTTTATGGTGGTCGTGATGGTGAATATTAGCGCAGTGGTTGAAATTGAGGTTTCTGTCATCCATCAGTTATCTCTGGATGTGGCGGATGCACTATTGTGCATCGGCAGCTAGAACAATGCACCTCTCACTCCTCCATTAAAACCTCTCGTGCTCTCACTCGCATCGGGGTTCAAAGGATTTCGACGTTACTGATGGACCTTCGAACACCACTGGCCCTATATAACACACGTCATCATTTTTCATTGAATTTGCATTGCCGAAATTTCGCACATGAAAGAAAATAAAGTAAAAAATGAACGGTTGTAATCTAAGCAAACGTAACCGTATTTTAAAAAGTTTTCAATAGAATTTTTTATGTTTGCTGTACGAATCCACGTTTACGTCTGTTCAAATAACGTTATGTTATATTTTCTTTCAAACATTTTTCATAACAAGTTTTCGAACAGAGTGAATCTTTAGACAGCCTTATACTAAACAATATATAATGAGGTAATCATTAAAGTCGACTGTTTATTTGTGTATTTCAGATGGGAGCTTTTTGTGTGTATCAGGAGCTGTTCAAGATGTGGAAACAGGTCAGTGATGAAAATTGTATGAAATTTTCCCGCTTTTCAATGTGCTTTTAGCTTATAGGTACACTTTCGCTCCGCATTTCAGTCTTTTCAGCGACCTTCGAGGGAAATTCCGGGCTATGACCGCTTATTATGCACCGGTGATATCTTTCGAATATTCCCTCTTGCATTTCTGTAAATGTATGTATGTAGGTATGTGTTGTGGCGTTGGTTTCAGCAAAAGTACTCGTCTTTCATCCGTTAGCTAGCTGAAAAGCTGAAGAGAAGCTTCTTACGCTGGTATTGCGGCTTACCTCATTTATGGAATGTTTCGTCTTCGCTCTCTCGAACAAGAGTACTCGTCGCGTTAAGAGTTAACTTTTGCACACATCGAATGCGAAAATCTATTTTCCTCTAATGAATAAAGTATTCCTTCGTTTCGTTAATGTGTGTTATAAATAAGTCGCTCGGTGGGTTATGAAATGCGGAACTTTTTTCTTTTTTTTTTTTTTTTTTGCAAATCACGTTTCAATTTCAATCGTCTCGCATTTTCCACCCCAATGGTCGTTTATAAAGCGAAAAACTTCGCATATAATTAACATACAAAACTTCTGAAGAAATTCAATTGAAAAGGGAAAATACGCAACCATTCAATTTTAATTTTTTTGTATTGAAATGCGCGCTATACGTGAACGATATAAAATTAAAAAAAAGCATTTCACATAGCAAAACATATTTAAATTTAAAATATATTATATAAAAGAAGACTTTTCCCACGCCAAAAAACGATAATAAAATACAGGAAAATCATACGAACTTTATCGGTAATTTTTGAAGAATTTATGTTTTCCGATTCCCTGACATGCTCGATATCCTGAAATGTTCATTTTTGCATGAGAGAATTCGACATTTTTCGATATCGTACAAATTACGTTATCGGTAGACATTATTCGCAATTGTTTTAACATTTAACATGATACTATTCTAGTGAAACTTTATATGAGCGTTTCTTCAACTCTACTTTTATTATTATTATTATTATTATTATTTTTTGTATGGTATAGTTGGTATATTTATTTGTAATACTGAATTTTGCACATAAATATTACGACTCGTTCCGTTTGACGAAACAAGTGTTTTTAGTTGATTTTTGTGGGAGGTGATCCACACGACGAACATGAGGGTACAGAGGGCACAAGTGCTCTATAGAAATCTCCAAAGCCACGATAAAAACGGTTCGGACGTCGGTGCATTCCGGCATTGTTGCAGCAGCCGCGTGCAGAAATAATTGCGGAACGGATGCAACCCTCTCGCCAGACTAGAGGGTGGCTTCCTTCAAAGCGCGACGCATTTCCATCACGATGAACTGCAAAACAACAAAAAAAGAAACTTCATACATTCGAAATATGTACCAGATGTACCTACATATGTATGTACACGTGTACGTATATAGGCTTTTGCGACGAACGTTCGTATATTGAGTTCGTATTTTATGAGTTGGATGTACGTATGTATGTGTGTATGTACGAACTGAGATTCGGTACGAATTTTTTTAATGAAAAAAAAGTGTAGGTTTTTTATAAGCGCGAGTTTTATGCAGTCCTATTTGAAAATGATTTTTTTTAATGATTGCCGAAATTCTTTAAAAAGTGCTCGCGAATTTGATTTGTATGGAGTTTTGCCGAGCAGGGGAGACCGTAGGAGTTTTCACGAATGGCCGTATTTCTAACTAATTCCATTCATGACCATCGAATCGAGTTGTATTAATCAGATGTCTTCAACTTTTTAAACAAATATATTTTTTTGAATGTTTAAATTTTATAAATACATATGTAGCCCATCTTGCAAAATTTGGACAAAATGTTAAGAAATTTTACACTGCCAATTTGACGTTTCATTTTTATGCAAGATTGAGGAAAAGAAAGTATAAGTGGTAAAAAAGGTTCTGTTTATATTTTATTTACTAGTCGGTTTACTCCGTCATATTTTTATTTATTTAAAATACTTGGGCAGGCGGGCATAGCCTGATATAAATTTTACATACAGTTTTTAATTTTTTTAGTACAAAAATCCATTTATATTCAAAAACTTGTCGAGATGATTTTTAAAGAGATTTGTATTTTCTGAAGTTACTAACTGATTTGGGAGACGGTTCTAAAACTTCAACCACTCTATTCGAAAAGAATGAATCTCTGACAATTTTGTTTGATTTGTCTCTTAGGAGTCTCAGAGTATGACCACTGAGAAGATGAAGTTTTTTTATTGGATATTTATATTGATTATTCATTATTTTATACACTTCTATTAGATCGCCAGTCAATCTTTTTTTTAAATTATTTTATGGAAGACAACAGCTATATTACAAAAACAGAAACTTATATAAAAACGGAAAGCCAATAGTAGGTCTCCACAGATAGATCTTCACGTCTTCAAAATGGTGAGACTCATTCTCTTCAACCTTTCGTTATAGGGTAGTGATCGAAGTTCAGATCGCATTCTTGTAATCCTTATTTGAACCCTTTCTAAACATACAATATCTTTTTTCAAGTTAGGTTTCCAAACATTTACAGTAAATTCTAATTTATGTCTAATAAAGGATTTATAAATTTTTGACAACAAGTGGATACTAAAATTCTTAAAGACACGTTTGATAATACATATATGACAGTGCGTGAAACAATTGTATAGTGCACCGCTGATTGGATGGATGTATGGCTATAAAATCGCGTTGTCGATTCAAACTAGCTTTTGACAAAAATGGCGACTGGTTATATAGGCAATGCTAACTTTACTGTAACAACCTAGGCAGGCAGATGCTTACGCTTATATACCTAGACATACATATACATACATATGTATAGTATTTGAACTTTTACTATAATTTGTAGTGTATGTATGATTTAGTTTTTCGCATTTTCTCGCTTTTCCTATGTAAAATCCACGAATGTGAGTAGTTTTTTTGTAAGTTGCGCGTCGTAGCGAAAATCTATTAGAAGCCCCTGGCATACGTGTCACAAAGGGGTCACCCTCTCCAGCCCCCTCGAGCTGCCATTACTTATGGATGATATAAAAATGTCGTCGAATCAACTTTGGAAAAAGTTGTCTTTTATATCGGTCGACGCGGTTAGGTCTTGCTCTGTTCACGTCATGCATTCATCGCCACCCCATACCCACCCCCATAAACCCCATTTCTCAACCCCTCGTTCACCGTTCACTCGAAGGCCCATGTGCCTCATTGAAAAGTCAAACAAACTACAAGAAATAATCTAGGTGTTTTTAAATAAAAACAACAAAACTTTTTAATTGAGGTCGTTTCAAATACTCGAGTTTATTTTTCTGATTCAATTGAAATCCTCCATCAAACGTTCGGATAAGAATCATGTGTTGGCCGTGTTTGTTAAGCAAGAGTGTATTTAATTAGTTAATTTATCAAAACTCGTGATTGCCGTAATCAGTATAAATATAATTTGAGGCGAATCACGCGCCGCCATTGCAAGTTTTCAGCAAATGAACGATTGCATCGCTGTATATGTGTTATAATATATCGTATATAAAGCTCAGTGGCGTACATTCAAGACGGCATTGGAGGGTAGAGCGTCGCGACGTCGCCGTTTTTATTTACTTTTGAAAAATTTCGCCATATTTGCAGATATGAATTCCTCCGTGTAAGCTTTATTTCGCGTTCTACTCATCGTTTGCTTTCAAAAAATTTTATCTTTCGTGCTACGAATGGAATCTCTTAGAAACACGTGATGCATAGAGTGATATTACATTTTCAAAAGTTCCACCTATTTAATATTATTAATATTACCTTTACAGTATCCTCGTTTGAGTTTTTCAATGCGGGTTGTGATTTGCACCGGGGCGGATTTAGTTTTCGATAAACAATTCGCGGTGGGTTTAATTTGCACTAGCTGCACTAATTAATCTTTGCGCAGCGCAGTCTGGGTTTTGCGGCGCTGCGCTGCCGCCATTCGCTGTTAATCCTTTTCATGTTATTTTTATGGATTCACCACTAACTTTGCCGGTGGTTGGAGCTTTTCACTGAAGTTGGTAAATCAGTATGGTATCCTTTCTAATTAAGCTCTCTCGTTCCACTTTCAATGTATCGCACCGATCGCTTCCACGCGTTAGTATCACATTTTATAATCAAATCAGCTTTAGAATAGTTTAAGGAATAAACATTAAAAGTGCTCTGTTTTACACCCAGACCGATCAAACCCCCAACCCAAATCCATTATTCATTAATAATATAATATAAATATCCCAAAGTTGTAATCACAAAAGACGTAAAATGGTCAACTCATATAAACTCTTTAGTAAATAACTGTTATTCATTTGTATATATTATCAAACGTGTCGTTGTGAACTTTAGTATCCAGTTGCTGTCAAAAATTTATAAATCCTTTATTAGACCTAAATTAGAATTTGCTGTAAATATTTGGAAACCTAACTTTAAAAAAGATATTGTATGTTTAGAAAGGGTTCAAATAAGGATTACAAGAATGCCATCTGAACTTCGATCACTACCCTTTAACGAAAGGTTGAAGAGAATGAGTCTCACCTCTGTGAAAATGAGAAGATTGAGAGGCGATCTAATAGAAGTGTATAAAATAATAACTAATCAATATAAATGTCCAATAAAAAAACCTCATCTTCTCAAAGGTTATACTCTGAGACTCAAAGACAAATCAGATAAAATTGCCAGAAAATATTTCTTTTCAAATAGAGTGGTTGAAGTTTGCAACTGCCCCCTAAATCAGCTAGTAACTTAAGAAAATATAAACCTCTTTAAAAATCATCTCGACAAGTTTTTGAATATAAATGGATTTTTGTAATCCTTCAAATATAAATAACGAAATAGATAAAAATTATATGTACATAATGTAACAGACCCCTGGGCTCCATTGGCTATATATTTTAAATAAATAAATAAATAAATATCTATAAAATTTTGTCTGTCCCCCTGTTTGTTACTACAGTCGGTATTTTAATATTAAACAATTGTTTCGATCGGCACCATTCGGCACCAATCGAACGCGCGCCATTTGACACGCCGCATTCGCGTTGCGTTTTAATCCGCAAATTCGCAAACGCATAGATAAACCGCGCTGGTGTGTTTACCGTCGCATAGGTGTGTGCCGCTCCGAATAAATAAACAAACAATTGTTAATTTGTAATCCGACTTGAACAATCCGCAACGCTAGTTAACAATCCGGCCGTGCGAAATCGCGATAATATTTCGGGGCCCGAGCTCTCTCATTGTCCCGGCCCGAATTTATGTACGCGGATATATTACTTATCACGGCCATATCTCAATGCCTATCTGTGCCGTTTCATTGTGTGCCCTGAATGATTTTAATGAAAATGTTGAAACCATTCAAGCATTCATTAATCATACACATTAACGAACGCATGGGTATTATGTAGTTGTGCGCGCCAGTCGTTTATTTCTGTTTTCCGATCGTGTCGCGTAAGTATGTACATATTGTACGTGAAACAGACAGTTGAGCTTTACTGTTGAACTGATTTGCAACTAAAGTTTCAAACTGGTTGTATACTGGTCACACACACACAACCAGTTTACAATCGAAATGAAACCTCACACCACACACGAGCGCGACTGATTCTGGATCATTCGGAGCAAAGTTCTCTACAAGTTTGTAGTCACAAAGCTATTTTTCGCAAAATGCCAAGTAGTAGTTCAAATGAAGAAGACATAATTGTCTATTATTATCAGTACCGCAGAGTACGAAGGGAATATTGGTGTCATAGGGATATTGTTATGTATTAGAGGTGGGATAACAGAGAAAATTGAAACACGGTGCTTGATTGGTTATGAATAATGTTTATTTATTTCACAAAAGATTTAATAGAGACGATCACAACAATTTATTATAGATTGTAGTATTTAACTCGTGAAGTAGAATGTAATAGAAGTGTCTGTGTGTGAGTCTGAGTAGAATGAGAAGTAGAAGTAGGAGCGAGGATGACTTAGAAGTAGGAGTAGTAGTAGAACTGGAGAAGTGCGGTAAACCTGTAGTTCACATCGCTATATAGTTTTTTTTGAAAGGGGATCAGCTGATCGTAAGCTTAATCCTGATTGGTCGAAGACTATGGCCTGTTGCACTTTTGGACTTCTGATTGGTCGATGCCAATGGAAAGTTTTGGTGCGTCGATTGTAGACGAGGGGTATGAGGTTGGGAGGAAGTGCAAGTCTAGAGGTCAGAGGTCTAAAAATATACTTTGAACAATGGGTCGTTATCGTCCAAGGAGAGGAGAGGACAGGCTCGCTGACTCAATTCAAGTTCGGTACAATGTTGCATGTATTGTTTATATTTGCG
The DNA here is from genome assembly GCA_022651745.1 of Parapsyche elsis. NCBI lineage: Eukaryota > Metazoa > Arthropoda > Insecta > Trichoptera > Hydropsychidae > Parapsyche > Parapsyche elsis. The sequence goes on along the minus strand of JAGVSN010000001.1, from coordinate 18,298,457 downwards.
ATCTAGTGAGTCAGATATAACAATATACAGAGAAATATCAAACAACTGAATTAATTATACAGAACTTCATGCTTTTCTACCTCTCCAACAAAAATAATGTTAATTTTTTGATCACTCATTTCTTGTACATGTGAAGACACGTGCAACCATGCAACGCAACTGTTTTGTGAATGGGAAAAACGATCGCACGCAACCAGTTGTTGGCTGATTTGAAATCGGTTTGGTTTCAGTCGACTCGTGTACATGAGCATGGTCACCAAACTGTTTTGCAACTCGAGTTGCTAAACAGTTGCCCCGTGTGCGGAGGAGGGCTTTACGTTGATTTCCTATGATTAAAATTCAAAGAATGCACATCAAATTGGCTGTGAGTGCGATCGAGACATTCATTGTTAATTTTACATTTTATTGATGAAAATGTTTTCGGTGTAGAGTTTCGCCAACGCAACACGTGAAATGTAAACTTTGTAATAACGAGGTCTGTGTAGCGGCGGGCTTAGGGGGTGGATTTTCCCTATTTCGTGAAAGAGAAACGAAGTTGTTCTTTGGTTTTATTAATTCGACGTAATTTAAAGTTTCAATTGTCAGGTATGGACTGACAATGGCCGCCCCCGGTCGAAGTGGATATTTTCCGAAAGATAAACATCGGATCCGGCGGATCCCATTCTTGCCGTGTATTATCCAACAAACCATGGGTGGATGGAGGGGTTGTAGGGTGGGTGGCGAGTTGAAGATACTCTGAATGCAATACAGCACAGTGGAATTTAATTTTATTTAAAAATAAAGTAAAAAATTATCATGCACCATATTAATATACACATATGTCGAATGTAGCAATTTTTGAATTTTGTATTATGGAAAGGGGCGTTTTTTTTTTTAAATTTTATTTTTTTGCCGGACCACCTTCTGCATCATCCTCCGCTACTTTAGGGTGGTCGGGTGTGGATACTGGCTTACGGTGGGGGGGTGTAGAGGGCTTTCATTTGATTAGGAACAATGAGCCGAGTGAACAATACGACCACCCCATCCCTCGCTCTCTCCCACCCCATCATCGCAGAAACCTTCACAAAACACCAGAAAATAGTCAAGTTGCAACCGTTTCGGCATCAGTGCATAATTACGGTACCGGTATCTCAAGATGTACTCAAACATCATACTGTACGTGTATACATATACATATAGCACACAAACGATCCCCAGACTTTGATTGTTCGAAAATTTTTAACGTTCGAGTTGGAGAATTCGCTGAAAGTTTAGTGGCGAGCCGTCGAATGCACTCGACTATACAAGTCGATATGCATTCTTATCTTAATGTAGCCATTCGTCGTGTCAGATTTCGGCGGGTGCATTAAGATGTATAATACATATACATATATACGTATTACATCAGACAGCGACAAGAGAGTGCACTTCGGCAGTCGTCGACTACACACAAATGCAACGTGCATTATTGGCTCAGGTGTCGCTCCGTACAAATATCATATTTATTTACATTCTTTTTGTTCAGAGGATCGAGTTTCGCATCCCAATTATACTTTGACTCATACAATTTGTCTCGTTGAATTTGAACAATATGGCACACTAATACATTCAAAATTTTAATGTTTTCTTATGAAGATGTTTACTGTATTCAACGGTTCCCCCTTCGCCGACACTTATCTGCGAGGGCTAATAATTCATTTTCCTGGAATCGCCATTCGGGTGCATTTGTAAAAACAATACGAGCTCGCTGCCCTCCCCATGTTTCGCCACCCTTACAGTTTCGGAGTGCCGCGGGGGTTGTCAACAGTTGTGATAACATATTTTCTTCGGGGCACTCACTAGCGACGATTTCCAGGGGCGGATGAGCGGTTATAAATCAAATAAAGTCATCCCCTGGGGTGTGCGCCATCCGACCAAGGGGATAATAGACTCGCGAAATCGGCACATTTTCACTCTGTGACATTTAACGGCGAATTTTTGCGTTTTTGTTTAGTTTTTCTCGCGATAAATTAGTAAGGTCAATTTTTGAAACAATGCGTTACGTTTTGATTGTTTTGAACAATACCACGATTCTAAAGCGGCGTACTCATTAGCGAACGGCGCGTGTAATGTAATGCGCGTTTGATGCACGCTAATGTGGACGCCGTGTACAAACGCGCCGCGCAATCACTGCAAACGACCCGCAACCACTGCGCGCCCCTTTATGTTCGCGCGAAAAGCGACACATTTACAAACTTTGTTGCATTACACGCGCGGTTCGCTAGTGAGTACGCGGCCTAATGACTTTATCGGTTCATACTGAAAAATATTTGTAACTCATATGGGCACTTTACACGGTCAATAATATTGACCCGGATGTTTGGAAATTCGAATCCGCTTCAGTTCAATCCATCAATACGTCAAACCATCAATATTTCCACCTTACACGGTCAATATGATAAAGTATTGTCAATAATATTGACCGTGTAAGGTGCCCAATAGAAAACTTTTGAATTAATTAATTAGATGTAAGTATATAAATAATTCGAATGTCATACTCGTTTTCAAATCATAAATACTCTATATATGTATGTATGTATGTATGTATTCGTATTGTTTGAAAGGTTTTGTTGTTTCGTATATATGTACATATCCCTGATGAAATAGATTGATCCAACGCTACGATAAAATATATGACGACGTTGACCATTGTGAAAAACCCTATAAAATCACCCCAAGGGAATGCATAAAGTCATCACACACGAATGCGAGGGTTGGACTTTGGGACAAATGCTTAAAAGCTAGTTAAAAGGGTAAATTAACTCTGATTGCACGACGTAGGGGAGAATAAAAAACTAGTTCAATACAAGCACAACAAAAGTTAAATTAGCAGACGTACATAAATACATCGCATTGATTTCACTCGATATTCTATCGATTGTGAATATTTTTCTTTTTAATCAAATTTAAAAGACATTTTATTTTATTTCATGGTAATTTGACGTATCGTTCGGAGGGAATGCACCCCATTGCAGACTGCATTCTGAGTGTTATTGGGGGAGGGAGAATTCTGCCAAGTGGGTGCACCGCTTGCGGTGTAAACACCATTATAACACTACGTACCCCCGGGGAGAAGGGACGATTACCCCTGATTTTTAATATCGAGACCGTATCGTAAAGCGCGATGATGACATTAAATATGGACATGAATTATTCAATTGCATTCAGAGGGTGCACATTTCGATTCCTCGCTTTGCGTTGACAATAATTAGATTTAATATGGCGGTGCTAGCAGTTATAGACGTATCGATTGAATGCTAAAGAGGGGTAGAGCGGTCACTACCGCTTAACTGTACCGTGTAAATAGTAAGTAAATAGGCAAGAACCGATTCGAGTTTCAGCATTTGGAGAAGGTTTTTTTTTTTTTTTGTGATCAGTGGAGGGGAACTTTCAATCGTGCGACTTTTGTAGCACAGCGAGTCCGTCGAGTGAGTGACCCTTGTACACTGTGCTTTGACGGTACGAACATTAGAACATTTGAGTGGAGGCAAATATTCGGGACAATGCTTACGAAACGCGTGGAGGGCCTCCGGAGGGAGGGCAAGCGAGCTTCCATTGCTGAAGCTTTAAAGCTCGCCGGTGAAATAAAGTGCTCTCCTCCACTTGTCACGATGTGCCCATACCGCGCGCGCGCGCGCACGCCAAACGAAACAATGTGAGATAATACAACAATGGCGTCTGCCGGATCATCCCGAGCATTGTGTACGTAAGTAGATGTCTTTTATCTAGGCACGTCCCAGGGCCGCCCCCGGGAGCGCCCGCCCCTGGCGGTCCTCTGCCGCCCCTGTCGAATCTGCTGATACAATACGTACCAGGCTCTCTCTCCTCTCCCGTGAACCGGAGAGCGTCGATTAACCGACTCGGCGACGGATAAACGTGGTCAGGACTATGTACTCGTACTTGCTGAAATCGCAGTCCTTCCTAGTATACGATAGATTTGTACAACCTGACGGGAAATTGACTCCGCGTACTCATTAGCGAACAGCGCGTGTAATGTAATGCGCGTTTGATGCACGCTAAGAGCGATATTACACTTGGCCACTTCACCAACAACCAGATTTTTTTTGACCGTGGCGAGCATCTTATTACATTGCACCACTTTTCACTCACCAAGCTACCTGCTCATCCCATAATCTTCATACAAAAAAAATAGGTCTAGGAAGCTATACGAAAACTAGGTACTCTACTATGTAGTAGTATGTAGACGTAGAAAATATATAAAATTCAACCTCTCATATTTCTTTCTGAATTGTTTTCGAAACAATTGCGTTGACGTTGCGTTGCGTTGACAATTGAGTACGGCGATGCAAAAAAAAGGTCAGAAAAGGGTTTTGGTGAAGGTTTTTTTCATCAAACCATTGACTTTCAAGAAATTTTTATGCAACAGAGAATCGCATCGTCTAATACGTAGCATTGGAACCTGTATAGCTATCTGGTCGTCGAGGTTCAAAAAAAATCTGGTGTGCCGTTTGGTTGCTCAGTGTAATATCACCCTTAATGTGCATATGGTTAGTTACACAACCACTGGTGGTTTTTTTTAAATACTGATAAACTCGTCCAATTCCGTTTAAATAACATTTGAAGTGGAAATTTAAAATGAGTTTGATAAACATCAAATAAATTTGGCGACTGACATCCACCAGTCCGCATATTAAATTTATAATGTATGTTTATTTATTTAAAATACATACATGGGCAGGCGGCAATTTCGCATCAAGATCGCCTCTCAATCTTCTCGTCTCCAACGAGGTGAGACTCATTCTATTCAACTTTTCATTATAGGGTAGTAATAGAAGTTCAGATGGCATTCTTGTAATCCTTCTTTGAACCCTTTCTAAATATATAATGTCTTTTTTAAAGTTAGGATTCCAAACATTTACAGCAAATTCTAATTTAGGTCTCATAAAGGATTTATAAATTTTTACAACAACTGCATACTAAAATTCTTAAAGACACGTTTGACAATACATATATATTAAAATAAATAACACCTATTTACTAAAGAGGTTAAATGCAACTATAGGCACACCCAAATTAATTGAAGATTACTTGTCATTTTGTATTTATTTTATTTACTCACCATTTGAGTGGAAAACAAGATATTAATGAAACACACACATGTTTTCCACAACCCAGGGCTGTGGATTCGGAAATTTTGGCGGAAAATTACAACAATCCTGAAAAAAAAATTCTAATTTGGATCTAAGGATTTATAAATTTTTGACAGCAACTGGATACTAAAATTCTTAATATCGATAAACTAATTGTGTTGTAATACAGCCAGGGCTTCGTATCATTTACTAATGTGCAAGGTATGGTTGAACTTTTTGGTCAATTTTGTTCAACTTACGAGTGTGTATGTTGAAAATGATATAAAAAAATTGCGCTGTATGAAAGCTTTTACATTTTAACTAAATTTCAGTACCTACACATACAGTTGAGAAATTTTATACGAGGGTAAAGATGGCTTTCGGTAACATTCATTATTGTAACAACAAAAGAGGTCCGGGTGACCGGTGCTGCGGCCATTCGCGTTTTCTTTTACCGTCGACAGTTCAAACGCTTTCCGCCATTTTCCGACCAAAGAAAAGCATGACGCACAACAACAACAACAACAACAACGGCAACGGCAACACCACACCGAGTGCGGGGGAGGAGGGTGAAAAAAAAAAAAAATATGTATGGGCCATGAGGAGGAGGGGGTGTTGTGTAGGGAAAAAAACTATCCGAGCATTGTTTGAGCGGTTGCGGACAATGCCGCTGGGCACAATGCTCGCCGAGGAGTTAGCATATGAATAAACCGAACAAAGGGCCCCGCAATGCCGTACGGTTTTATTAATTGCTTTATTATATCATCCTACGGGAATATTAAATTTGATTCGGACCCACTGTCAATGTCCGCCGAAGTCCACCTACCTCCCCCCCCCACACTCTTTCTCTTCCCACTTTTAACTCGACATTTAATTTAACTATGCAAATGCATGCTAAATATTGTTCCGAATGTGTTCATTTATCTCATTACATCGTAATGATCAAAAAGTATTTATTGTATTGTGAAAATTTCCAGTTGGAAGTTAAAGAAAACTGAGCAATCTTATTGGAAATTTTCCGGATAATGAAGCAATCAGTTTTTTTTGATTTCTCTATAGTTACATACTTATCTGAATCAGCTATGTATTGCAAATCAAATTCTCACATGTTTAAGGAATGGCTAATTTACTTTCATATCAAATGAAAATGTGTGAAAGCTGTATTGAAAACAGCCGATTTTGGTTTCATTCATTTTGTATCCATACATTAGATTTTGTTCTATATGAATTTAAACTAACTATAATAAAGCGCTTTTGAAAGAGTGAACATAGTTTTTAAATTTAACATTCCGCTGTGCTTCAAATAAGGCGTATGGATGTCAATTCAAGAGAAGCAAAGAAAGATGCATGCTTGGTATAACAAAAAGATATCACAAGAGAAATACACGAGTAAGAAGTATGGCCAATGCGGCAGATGTAGCGGAACGTGTGAAAAAGTTAAAGTGGACACATAGCGAGAAGAATGGATGGCAGATGGACGCGAAAAATACTGGAATGGTATCCGAGTATTGGACGATGGGCTGATGAATTAAGAAGAATGTGTCAAGTGGATGCAGATTGCTCAAGACAGACAGGAATGGAAGAGGATTGAAGGGGGCCCTCATCCAGCAGTGGATGGTGAACGGCTGAAATTTATGATATATGTACAACTAAAGCATTTTGTCATTTTGATTCAACATAACACAATTTAACCATCGATTACCGATACGTTCAATAGCAGGCCGAAAATGTTGATGATGGTGACATTTGATTTGTACAGTTGCTTTGCATTTGAAAATTTTTTTTAAATACACAGCATTATGTTCGGTGAAATAACGTCTTAATGATTCGATGTACACTTGAGTTTTCTTATGGAGATTCGGCAATTTCTCGGAATGCTTTGTTTATGTATTTTGTATGTACATATGTATGTATGTTTGAGTGTAGCAGGCTGTGTGTGTGTGTGTGTGAGTGTGCTATAGAGCCCGAGGCGGGCGGGATGACGCGTGAGACGCGCTCGCAGGTTTTGTCTAGGATTTCAATGACACTGGCAGACAATATTGTTTCGGATCGCTTTGTTTAATACACATTGTTGTAACTTAACAATATCCCCCGATATTGTTGGTTTGGCGTTTGAAGCGCTGATGGCGGAACTCTCCTCGCGCCACAAAAGACTCTCCATTCTTCCCTAGTCCGGGGATACGCGCCGTATACGTATGCAAATATTGCGATTTATCTGTTCGAAAATAAATAGGCACCTACCCCACCCCCCCCCCCTCACACCCCACCGCGAGTTAAGGAACGAATGGGGTGGGTGGGAGGCGCCCCCCTTTTCGGTTACAATGCGACTCTCCACGCCGCCTCTATACATCACCGGAGAACTAACTCTTTTTCTTTCATTTCATTCTTGCCCCATAAAGGACTTTGTCGAGAATGGCGGCGTGGAGTGAGAAGATTATTGTTCTCAAATGTATAGAACGCTTTGTAAAGACTTCCATTGAGCGCGAGCGCGCGCCCCCGCGGGCCCACGGGGGGAATGAGGGGGGATGATGGGGGGGAAGGGGATTTAGGGGCGGCAAATAGGGCGCCCTGGCGCCACCGCATACCCCCATAGTCGGTGGCACGCGCGGACCTGTCATTTTCACACTTTCGGCGACTCGATCTTGACCGACCGCGTGCGAAAAACGTGCACGAGTGTTTGCTTTTGACTCTTCGCTTTTCACAGCGATGTAATCCGCCTTACATTCCGTGTAGGATTTGAACTTGGGCTTATATCATCGGGTCTTTGTCAAATTTGCCTAATCTACAAAGAATAATAAATTCTTAAAGAGACATTAAATTAAATTTTTCTTTTACTTAAAATTATCCATACACTCATCGTGATGATGAAGTGTTGCATTATTGCATACGAAATCTCTACGTAGTCAATACTTCGAGTCGAATTGTTATTACTATTATAGACAGTTGCACTAGGGCAGTGATGGCGACCCTCTTCAAATGTGTGCACCATTTATATTTAACGATGTGCAAAATAAAGATGCTATTATTAAGCGCATTTCTTGTGGAAATGTCATCAAAGACAGAATAATGAGACTGAACACAAACATAATAGCATCAATTGAAAGGAGACTTCATCATCATCATCATTTTCAGCCGTTCACCATCCACCCCTGGATGAAGGCCTCTCCAATCCTTTTTCATTCCTATCTTGAGCAATCTGCATTCAGTTGACTCCACACATTCTTCTCAATTCATCAGCCCACCGTGCACTCGGTCTACCTTGCTTTCTTTCACATCCTCTCGGATAACATTCCACAATGGGCTGGACGCATAGCGAGAAGAATGGATCAAATGCTCGGTTGGTCATTATTGCTAGATATTCTGATGGTCTCACAATGAGAGAAGAGTTGAGAAAGTTAGAATCAGTGCCGATAAGTACACCGGGGACCGAAATATGTAAGGTTGTAATAAAAAAATTCCGTGACCTAAGCATTGATATGTTTAATTTTGTGGTAGTGACGACAGATGGGGCACCCAATATTTCTAGATGTGACACGGCACCAGAGTTGAGCTAGGTTTTTACAGAATTTTGACACACCGAGCTCAAAAGGTTCGCCATCACTGCCTGGTTGGCTGGCCGGCTCCCTGGGTAGCCGCGGAACGCGCGCATACACACATATACTCACAGCACGGGTAGTGCAAAACGCTCGCATTTTTCAACTACCTACTACATTTTGAAATACAACATAAATACACACATGATACCCTGAACATGAACCATGAACCACCCTGACCAGTAAAACCATATAAATATAGGAAAGCAACTTTGGCAACTGAAGCACTCACATCGGTGATTTTGATGAACTTCTTCGAAAAGTGGTATAGGTTGTAAAGTTTTAGAAGAAAGATACACCATTACCTTTCCGTCGGTTTCTGGAGAGTGTAACCTGCGTATTACCTTAATTAATAATTTTGCACTGCAGCATTTTGGGAATTCATAACGGCTATAATATAACGTTCGTGTTAGTTGGCATATTTTCAGTGAGTTTAGTATGTACAATATGTGCATGTGTGTATAGTCGATTTTCATTGTGTGTTTATAACATTCAATTCATGAATTGAGTGCTGATTTATAGGTAGATACGATGTGGATGTTTCAAATGGTAAAAAGTGCATTTATCATCAGTTTGGCAGGTTTTTAAGTCATCGATTGCAATGCGCTCGTCGGTCATCGCGATGGGCTAGCTTGGCGGATAACGCGGCTGGAATATTTTTTCCGTCATTGTCTCAGAACTGATACAGCACAATTATGAAAGGATTCTGCCAACCGTGCTGTGGAAGAAACACTACAAAGTTAAGAGACACTCGGCTGAAATCTTGCCGTACAATGGGACCTGGTGTCTATTGTGCCATCTACAAAAGATAAAAAATTTTTCATTGTTTGATTGTGTTCGTTCAGTCTCTTCCACCGTACGTACATAGGTACATATACCCCTTTTGTCAGTGTGTGTGTGTGTGTATGTGCAAGAACATGTGTTTGTGTGTGCCAGAGTGTGTGTGATAAATTATGTAGGTGCCTTTGTCTTTTACAAATTTAACTCGCATTCATTTAGCCGACCGAAGTGTAGTACCATTGTGTTGCTGCTGCTGTGGTACAGTCAGTCGCACCGCAAAAATGTTCCAGTTTCACTTTTTCACGTTGCTACTTCATGAAAGTTTTCTTCTGGGACATTTCAGCGCACTCAGACTATAATCCGTCATTACATTTATTTTGAAGCACTAAAGAAAATCTCATTACTTCACAGTACTACTAATTAGCGTTAAATTTTACAAACGAAAATCCAAGAAAACTCACTAGGAAATAGTGAACGTGCTTTCCTTAGAATTTCACTATATTGCATCAATGAAAACTTGATCTATATTTTGATTGACTTGATTGACTATATTTTGATGAGAACGCTACGTAATATCCAGTGCACACAGAGAAGCATGGAAAGATGTATGCTTGGTATAACAAGAAGAGATCGTAATAGTAGTAGATGGGTAAGAAGTATGACCAAAGTGGCAGATATAGCAGAACGTGTGAAAAATTTGAAGTGAAGGACGCGAGAAATACTAGAATGCTACCCGAGAGGATATGAAATAAAGCAAGGTAGACCGAGTGGAAGGTGGACTGATGAATTGAGAAGAATGTGTGGAGTCAAGTGGATGCAGATTGCTCAAGACAGACAGGAATGGAGGATGATTTTTGAGGCCTTAATCCAGCAATAAATGGCGAACGGCTGAAAATAATGCTTGATAAGTCCAAAAATCATCAAGTACATTGTTATTTTATTTCATTTTGAAAAAAAAGTTCGTGTTGGTGACGTGTTTTCTGTAACATCAAGTACCTTAACTACTCACGAAATAGCGCGCTACGAAGTTACATTATTATAATACGTTCTATTCTTTTTCAATAGCTTCGCTCTTCACGCACAGGAATACGCGGTCTTTATCGTAAACGGTTTCTCTTTTCATAGTATGTACGTTGCAAAGATCCGTATATAATTCGAAGATGTAACGTTTCATCATATAAATTTGTCAGATGAGCGAACGATGAATTAAAACGAAGACGTTTGGGTCATTGCACATGAGTAGAGAGAGGGTGTGGTTAAAGCAGAAGGTAGTCTCTGCTTCATTGTTCTTGATGCGCTTTTAATTCTGATGTTAATTCGTGGAACGCGAGCACCTGTGGCGCCTCACTCTTCTCCTTCATCACCTCCTACTCCTCCTCATTCTCCTTACAATTTCCCTCCTACTCTCCCACCCACCCACCCACCCTGAGCTCTCGCACTTCAACACCTGCTATAATTGCTCCTCGGTGTTGGTGGAATCAATTCGTCACCTCGTCCGTGCACAACGGACACAATGCTTGGCGATTTGCAAATTTTACGCACTCATTATTGCATTTGCGTCTGTAAAATTCGCCACATTACAAGTTTGTGGCGAAATGAGTCTTGTATGTGCTAGTGCTTGAAACTATATATATTTCACTAGTATAATAATTAGTATTATCATTTTAAGAATAGATTTTCGATCGGATACTCGCGGATATCCAGTGCTTTTGGAAGAATTAACATAGTTTTTAAATCCAATATTCCGCTGTGCTTAAAAAATAAGGCGTACGACCAATGCGTATGGATGTGAAAGATGCATGCTCAATTCAAGAATGCTACGTAAGATCCAGTGCACACAGAGAAGCATGGGAAGATGTATGCTTGGTATAACTAGAAGAGATCGTAAGAGGAGTGCATGGATAAGAAGCACTGCTTAAGTGGCAGATATACATAGTCAAAAAGTTGGTGGCCACGTAGCGAGAATAATGAATGGCACATGGACTCGATGTGAAATAAAGCAAGGTAGACCGAGTGGAAAGTGGGAAGAATGTGTGTAGTCAAGCAGATGCAGATTGCTCGAGATAGACAGGAATGGAGGAGGATTGGAGAGGCCTTCGTCTAGCATGTGGATGGTGAACGGCTGAAAATGATGATTTTTAATCGGTGTCTTGATGTTTGAATAATATTTTTTGCCTGTTTCAAATATTTTGGGGTCGCGGGTCACTTGGCTTTTGTTAAAAGGGGTCGCTACTCGAAAAAGGTTGTGAACCTGGGGTCTAGTCCTCCTACTTTTTAACAGGATATAGATCTTATTGGGCGCTGTCACTCTATTTAGAATGCTAATAGAGGATGTTGTAAATTAGTTTCATTAGTTTTGCGACGGTCGATTAAAAAATTGAAACAAAATTGAACCAATAGGATTTGATTCAGCGCCGAAGTAAAGAGCCTCGGCCGCCAGTACAATTATGCAAATTCGCAATGGTGTGTTCAAAATATCGGGAGCGTCCGCCATTGTGACGGGGGTACTGCCGTTCTTTTATCCGTTCGGACCTACCGACCGACCGGTTGGCGGCCATTGTGGGGGTGAGCGAGGCAAGAGGAGGAGGATGGCGTGCTCGGGACGTGGTTTATTAACATGGATATCCTCCATTATCGTGGCCGTGGTCTTGTCGACGGCAATGGTCGCTCTCGCGTATTTAGCGCCGCAAACAATGGACCCGCTGTCATTGTCTCAAATCAAAAAGCCCGCAGTTTGCCGCTGTTACATCGTTTGCCTCGGACCTCGGCCATCCTCGGCTCGCTTCGGAATATTACTAAATAGCAGTTGACTTTAAGACGTATGAGCTGAAGTTATACAATATACTAGAAACTGGCCGGTGTACCCGTCATATGACGGTGGATTCAAACCCCGACCTCCACCCGTGCCCCTAGCGGCTATTGGTTTATCAAACTGTGGCTCCCATTGGTGGGTCGCGTAAAATAGCATAGATAGGCCTTAGCGCCCGAAAAATGACATACAATCCTCTTCCATTCCTGTCTGTCTTGAGCAATCTGCATCCACTTGACTACACACATTTTTCGAAAGTCATCAGACCATCTTCCACTCGGTCTACCTTGCTTTCTTTCACATCCTCTCGGATACCATTCAAGTATGTCTCGCGTCCATCTGCCATCCATTCTTATCGCTATGTGTCTCAGCCGATTGCCACTGCAACATTTTCACACGCTCGGCTATATCTGCCACTTTGGTCATGCTTCTTACACGTGTATTCCTTTTACGATATTTTCTTGTTATACCGAGCATACATTTTTTCATCTGTGTGCACTGGATCTCACGTAGCATTCTTGAATTTAGCATCCACGTTTCACGTCATAACTGGCAGTAGATACGCATTGGTCGTATGCATAGATATAGAATAACATAGGTAGGACTTAGCACACGAAAAATGACATACAAAAAAGGCATGCAAAATGCATGCCTTGCATGCATTTTGCTTCACTTCTTTTTTGTGGGAATTCCCCGCACTTTAGACCCCCCGCACACGCCCGTTGCTTCTGACGCTTTCTCCAGGCAAATTTGTTTGGAATGGCCTTATCTATGGTATTATATATCTATGGTCGCGACAAACGGCAAAAATCTAAAAAAAATGGTTTTCGTCAAACGTTGCAAATATTGAGATTTTATGACTTTAGGCTCTCACAAACTGACACTCCTATCGTCGTCCCATTCGTACCGATATAATTGGCATTGGTGCGAATCAATGACGATAGAGGACGTCAACTTGACGCAGCGATACCGCTTAGGTTTGTGAGGAATTTATGAAAGGGACGTTCGCATGACACCGGAATGCTCAGTTCCTCTATCATTGTTTAACATTGTCAATGAAGATATTTTAAAACAATTAAAGCTCGAGATAATGTCACATCTCATATCTCTATCCCAAAGCTTTGATAACTATTTTCCAGTGCAGAAATTTGTAACAGTAAAGAAAAGCTTTTGGATAAAAAATCCATTTGATTTTAAAAGCCCTGTACTTTGATCCTGTAGAGGAGCCTGGATTTCTGTACCATGTTAGTACATTTACACTGAAGAATGATTTTCAGCAATTAAATTTATCATCGTTTTGGATTAAGGTTAAAGGAGAATTTCTACTTTTATGTAAGTAAAAAAGCAATTATTACATTACTTTATACTTCAACTTTGTGTGAAGGATTTTTTAGGAAGGAAAGTTTATAATTGAAAACTAGTTTCATCCATAAATATGCATATATCATGTGTCAAAAGTAAATAAAGGAACACAATGGACAGAGTTTGTGTTTGATATATTATTAAATAGACATACTGGGTCGCAATACAAAATGCAGTTCTTGCAGTGGGTCGTAGTAAAAAAAGTTTGAAAAAAGCTAGCCAGTTTAACAGTACGTGAAACAATTGTATAATCGGTGTACCGTTGATTGAACGGGTGTATGGCATTAAAATCGCATTGTCGACTCGAACCAGCTCAGACAGATAGCGGATTGTTGGCAGCATACCGCTAAAACAAATGTTTCCTATATTGGCACGTTACTCTATCGGTCGTTAGAGTAACGTGACAGCAGACACATTTTATTTTATTTTATATATATGTATTATGTATGTTATGCGTATGATGTGAATCGTTTCAAAAGCGTATATCGTATGATATTTATATGCATAGATAACGTTGTGTGCAATGGTTGGACGTGGATAAAAGACAGATTTGCATACATGCTGCGAACCACCTTCCGATCCCACCTGCTCGATCACCAAAGCCACCACCGAATATATGTATGTACATTTACACCCACCCACCCACCCCAATACACAAGTATGCATTGTACAGTTTGTTGGACGAGGGAGTGGGCGGTGGGGGGGTCGTAAAGTCGTGATACGTGTATACAATTTTTGCAAATGAACATTCAAAATTAACCGTATGCATGCAAACTGTTATTTTAACATTTACGTTAAATTTAATTCAAAACTACACTCTTTAATAATATATTTTTTTGCCACCATTCTTCCGGAGTGTCGAATATATGTATGTATACGTTGCGATGTTTTGTTGTGAAAAAAAAAATTGCTTCTCCCCACTCTGCGTATGTATGTACATTAGTGCCGAAAAGACTTAAATGGAAAAATCAGGTTCTATTGAATCGGCCGTATGCCTACTCAGACACTCGAAATCGTCGATACGGTGCATTTCAGCAGCGGTGGTCCATTCTTTCTTCAGCCATTGCGGTTTGGCTATTGAAATCCGAAATGAAATAGTTCTACCTTCGTTGGTCGTCTGTCCACCAACCCCTCACACCATGATCCGTTTCACTGAAATTGCGCAGGTTGAAAACATTTGCACTCCAAGTCAAAATTCCATTTGAACTATTGCAATATTTTACTTCAGCACTCATTCTGCTATTGAACGTATCGGTAATTTATGGTTAAATTGCGTTATATTGAATCAAAGTGACTTACTAGTTTGTTCTAGTTGTATGTAACATACATATGTACCTATAGATACTCATCATTTTCAACCATTCACCATTCACCATCCACTGCTGGATGAGAGCCTCTCCAATCCATTTCTATTCCTGTCTGTCTTGAGCAATCTGCATCCACTTGATTCCACACATTCTTCTTAATTCGTCAACCCATCGTCCACTTGGTCTACCTAGCTTTCTTTCACATCCTCTGCCATCACAGTGTTTCTCGCGTCCATCTGCCATCCATTCTTCTCGTTATGTGTCCACTTCAAATTTTTCACACGTTCCGCTATAATATCTGCCGCTTTATACCGAACATATATCTTTCCGTGCTTCTCTATGTGCACTGGAGTTTGCGTAACATTCTCGAATTTAACTCATATGTGTACACATTATGATCAGATTATCCCCGTATTTTGAAATGTCTCAATTGTATGTATGAAAAGTCAGTTGAGATTCAGTTTGAATGTTATTGTATTTTATTATTTATTTGGTATCGATGCGGAAAATGGTTGTCGACGAGTGCCAAGGTTTTGAAACGGTCATTAGAAATAACGGTAGTCTAGAGCTAAGCTGCGGGACAAAATCAAGTAAAGTTTTGCACCATCATTAACGGATGATTGAAGTACCGACTGAAAATCCTTTCAGCTAGTTTTCGATGGAGGGTTTGTATTCAAACGCGACCAAACTTTATCCGTTGGAAAATTGATGAATACATTATGTACATATACATATATAGTAAACTGAAAGAATACCATTTTCCAATTGAATACGAATTCAGTTCAATTCAACTTAAGTAGGCCAAAATTGATTTCATAGTTGGTTTATTTTATTAAGTGTAGATTTATATTAACATTAAGCATGTGTTGCATTTACCGCTGTGAAGAGAGCTGACCGACTCACGTCTTTTTTTTTTCAAATATTAATATATAATTATTTTTACACGTGAGGGTAAAAATTGAGTGACAGGCGTTAGCAAAAGTCGTGGGGCAAAAAACATTTTAATGAGACCCCGATGCTCGGGGTTTGTTACTATTGAAAAGCAATAAATTATGACATCCATTGTTGAAAGGTTCCGGATGCACACCATGTCAAATTAACGTGAAGCTCTCTTTCAAATAATAATAAATAAAAAAACGAAGGATCGCATTATCACCGTCAATATCGTGAACAATCATTTATTAAAAAAAAATACACTTTTAACAGTAACAGAGTCGTCATGGTCTCGACGAACGGAATTGTTCATTATTTTATCAGTTAATCTAACATATGTATGTATGTACATACATACATATGTATGTATATGAAAATTAATTCACGTCTGTCGATGTCGGGGTTAACTACCATTTGACTAATCGACATTTTTGCAGAAGTCCTTGCGATAATCCATCGGATGTTGTAGACGTAGAGTCCTTGATTGTGGAAAATTTTTGTTTTCGGTTTTGACAGTTGACAAAATATTAATAGAACTCGTTGACAATTTGTAGCTAGTTTGTTTAGACTATTTTACTAGCTAGTTTAGTTTAGTCCACTCCTGTCTGTCTTGAGCAATCTCAATCCAGTTGATTCCACACATTCTTCTCAATTCATCAGCCCATCGTCCGATTGGTCTACATAAGAATGTGAAAGAAAGCAAAGTAGATACCATTTCTCGCGTCCATCTGCCATCCATTCTTCTCGCTATGTGTGCACTTCAAATTTTTCACACGTTCCGCTATATCTGCCATTTTCTTTACTACACTCTTCTTGTTATACCGAGCATACATCATTCCACGTTTCTCTGGATGCACTGGATCTTGTGTAACATTCTTGAATTTAGCATCCACGTTTTACATCTATACGTCATAGCCGAGTGTTGGATTTAAAAACTATGTTCATTCTTCCAAAAGCACTCCATCCTAGTTTCATTCTTCAATTTATTTATTCTTCTTTACATCCAGTCATATTCACCAAATTACCCTAGGTGTAAATAACTATCAACTATCTCTATTATCTACCGTGACTACATAAGTTTTGCGTGCAAAATTCATTAAACATAATTTTAGTTTTATTAAAATTAATATTTAAACCTACATACTTGTACCTGTAGGTACTTTCATACTTTCGTTGCTTAATTGGGTGTATGGGCATGAAATCACGTTATCGACTCAAACCAACTTTGACTAAAATGTTTTGTTTGTTAAATCGGCAATGCTAGTGTGACCGTAACGACTTAGGCAGACAAGCAGGCAGACGCTTACGCTAATATATATATGTATAGTAATGCTTGAATTGAAAATGATTTTAACGGTAGCCCCCGCCAGCTCGTTTAACAAACCTTCACATACGATGCGGTTAGCATCATTTAATTGAGCGAGCATCGGGCCCAACATATTCATCCAACAATGATCGTCCATTAAACAATCTTTTTGTCTTGTCTAATTTGGGCGCGGGCTTTTGTGGTCCCCGGTCCCAATTCATTATTGCCCGGCGGACACGGCCGGCCAGTAATGAAAATGTTAACAGATAATGAAATAAGAGTCCTCAAATTGTCCACCCACCGCCACCGTAATACAAATAACAAAAGAGGGCATAATCAGATCGGATATTCCATTATGGCGGGGCACGGAGCCCGGGGCGTTCGCCCCCTAGGGCCCTTTGCGCCCCCTGAAAACCCCTCGTCTCCATCCCCCTCCACCCTGTCGCCGTAGAGGCTTTCCTCAATTGTTTTCAGTCACGTTCCCGCTTCACATCACGAGGTCATCCTTTATGACTTGGATTTGAATACCTTTTCACTAAATTTACATTGTCACAAGAGTTTTGCTCTCATTGTATTAGGCTTACGTAAGGCGGGCTAGGGAGGCGATTTTTCTTCTCTTTCGCTACAATTTTTTTTTTCGAATCTATAATTTTTTTTTTAAAGAGATCGTAAGAGGAATGCATGGGTAAGAAGTATGACCAAAGTGACAGGTATAGCAGAACGAGTTGAATGGGCTGGACGCGAGAAATACTGGAATGGTACCCGAGAGGATGTGAAAGAAAGCAAGGTAGTCCGAGTGGACGATGGGCTGATGAATTAAGAATGTGTGGAGTCAAGTGGATGCAGATAGGAATGGAAGAGTTTTGGAAAGGCCATTGAAAAGGCCAGTGGATGGTGAACAGTTGAAAATGATGGTGATGATGATTTTTATTTAATATCGAACGCGCGCATTTGTTCCGTAGAATTTGTGCGTAAAGGTTGTCCGAAACGAAGTTGCTGGAATTCGTAGCGTAACCATGAGTGGGCAAATAGTGCAAACAAAAAACTTGTGCGATAAAAAAGAGTTAACTTTTCATTAACATTATAGAATTCCATCAGTAATCCATCGACCACGTGTTTAATTTTTTTGGTTTTGAAACTCTCAATAATCTTAAGGTTTAAAAATTAATTTTAATAAAACTAAAATTATGTTTAATGAATTTTAATGTAGATAACTAAGACTATCTCTACAATTAGATAATCATATTATAGAGATAGATGTTTATAACTAGGACAATTGGTGAATATGACTGGATGTAAAGAAGAAGAAATCAAACAATGAATGAAACTAGGATGGTGCGCTTTTGGAAGAATGTACATACATATATATGTACATATGTATGTAGTTTTTAAATCCAAAATTTTACTATGCTTGAAAAAGTGTGGCTGTGAAACGTGGATGTTGTGGATGCAAGATCCAATGCACACAGAGAAGCGTGGAAAGATGTAGATATGCTTAGTATAACACGAAAATATCGTAATAGTAATACATGGGTAAGAAGCATGACCTAAGTGGCAGATATAGCGGAACATGTGAAAAATTGGCAGTACATTGGGCTAGATAGCAGATGGACGCGAGAAATACTTAAATGATATCCAAGAGGATGTGAAAGAAAGCATGGAAGACGGAAGGGAGGAAGGGCTGACGAATTAAGAATAATGTGTGATTGCAGATTGTTCATGATAGGAATGGAATAGGATTGGAGAGGCCTTCATCCAGCAGTGGACGGTGAACGGCTAAAAATGATAAAAATTTATATCTTTCATTTCAAAGTGTGAAATGAAATTTTCACAATTGAAATTCTTAAATGCAAATAACATCACACTCTTCAAATTGATTGATTTATAGACAAGTGTAAATATTTTTGGAACGATTGTTTAGCCTTATGTACCACAATACGGCTATACGTAATGAGCTTTTTAAAAAGCTCTAGTCGCTAGACAATCATTTAAAAACAAATTATAACAATATAAGATTTTAATCATGTTCATTAGTACCTAGTATTTTTTTTTATAGTTTCAATTACTCTCACAATATCTAATCTACGTACGGTGAATCACTCTTTATACACCATCATCATCATTTTTAGCCGTTCACCATCCACTGCTGGATCAAGGCCTCTCCAATCCTCTTCCATTCCTGTCTGTCTTGAGCAATCTGCATCCACTTAACTCCACACATTCTTCTCAATTCTTCCAATTCTGCCCATCTTCCTTGTTTTCTTTCACATATTTCTCGCGTCCATCTGCCATCCATTCTTCTCGCTATGTGTCCACTTTTTCACGCGTACTGCTATATCTGCCACTTTGGTCATACTTCTTACCCATGCATTTCTTTTGCGATCTTTTCTTGTTATAACCAAGCATACAACTTTCCATGCTACTCTGTGTGCACTGGATCTTTCGTATCATTCTCGAATTTAGCGTCCAAGTTTCACATCCATACGTCATAACTGGCGGTACGGATTGGTCGTACGCCTTTTTTTTAAGCATAGCGGAATGTTGGATTTAAAAACTATGTTCATTCTTCCAAAAGCACTCCATCCTAGTTTCATTCTTCCTTTATACATATGTACTTGCAAAATTCTGATTATGATAATTTCATAATTGAATCACGGACTCTTGGTGAAAATTTGGGAAATCGGAATATATAATATATATAGATATTTCGAGACGAGATGTTTGAACGTCCTCGAAGAGACGAACGTTCCCTGCGCAGTTCAGTTCGAATGGGCGGCGGTCAAAAGCGTTGTACCCGGAGGGCGTATTTAGTGACCGCCATTACCGCCCTCCATCCTCCTATTCCACTCCCCTCCCTCCCCCACACCCCCTCGGTTCAATATTTCATATTACAATGTAGTTATTGTTTGACGGGGGGCGCCCATTGTTCGGGTGCGCCCCTGAAAGGAGCTCCGGCCGCCCGAATTACGCGCGCCACTGGCTCAGCAACTCGAATTATGTCCTCACGAATATATCGTTGACATTGTCGGCCGCCTAATTGTCACGTATCGTACGCTATTCCGTCTACTGTATGTCGATTTGACGCCGATAGCCAATAATCGCACGATTAAAATCGATTTTGAAAAATTCCGCGGGTGGATGAATCAAAAGTTGAAAAATTATAATAGTACATACCTACCTACAGTGTCAATAAAGGCTATCACACACAGCTGCGAAATCGTGTGTGAAAACCTAGCGAATTTCGCTAGGAAAATCTAGAAAATGTCACAAGTCTACCGGCCTGCGCAAGCACCGGTTTGTGTCACTCTGACATACCCTATCAAACTACCCTCTGTCACCTCGCTTTCGGAACGTTTGTATTTCACTCACGATTCTGAAATGGACTCAAATCAGAGTTATATACATACAACATATCAACTTTTCCACAAACGTCATCGAAGTCTGCGAATCGCGGAATTTGGCGGAAAATTCTTCTCGGTGTAGACGCGTATTCGGTTATTCCATTCGAGCATTGCTGCCACCCACGCGTATCTCACATTTTTATTAATAATCAATTGTTTTTGCACTACTTTACGTAATATATCTGTTATAATAGCTGACAAATATATAATGGACGTATGTAATCGCCCCCGCCACCCCCTACGCCCGTTTCAATGCAAACTAAAGTTTTCACCACGTGGTTATGCCCGAATATTTAGCGGTTAAAGCCGACTTTGCTGTCATGCACTCTTTGCTCTTTACCTAGCGAAATTCGCTAGGTTTGCCGCGCTATGTTTTCATACGCGATTTCGCAGCTGTGTGTGAGAGCCTTAACATGATATTTTCCTTCAGTTATACGTACTACCTTTTGATGATCAAGTTTTTTGTATGAATCTTAATGTAAGCTCCCTTTAATTATTTGTTGATTTTCTGAAAAAAAAAATTATTTGTTTTTTTTTTTTTTCGGGGGAAAGTTAACCGACAGGTCAAAGAACACAAGGATCCAGCCACGATAACAGGTTAACATAAGATAATGGATAGGGGGTGCCAATTTTTGTTGGAATCGTTTCACAACTAAGTAGATAAATTGGCAAATTCTAACGCGAAACGGCCGATCTGGATTTATAGTTTCTCGATTTTGCGAATGACGACAATTACGGTCGAGAAAATCGTTTGACGTGCTGAGATCGAACGCCGGACCTTTGTTCAAGATACACGCTCTAACCACTGAGCTATCGCTGGGTATATTAACACACATTGAGTTAAATCTAGTAAATCTATGAAAAAAGTTTATGGAAATGAGTTTGTAGAAAATATATTCATAAATAATTAATTATAATTAAAGGTTTGGTTTCGCTATATGGCTGACTTGGTTGTTGTGGATGTTATGTCCGGGGTCGAATCTGTTCAAATTGTATACAAAAAAAATCAAACTTCTTGTTGTTGTGGCCGACGCCACACGAGGTAGGTCGTCTAGGAGGGGTGCGGTTTTTATTGTATAAAATTTGACAGATGCCTGAAAAGTGGCGGTGGCCACAACAGTCGCGACGGCCAGTCCGCGGCCACTTGCGAAACCAAACCTTAACGAAACAGAGAAAAGAAATGTAGAAAAATCTAACGAAAAAAATGAGTTTTTCTCAGATTCCAACTGGAATTTTTCTTGGTTGGAGTGTTTCAATTTTTAAATTTATTTTTATTTTTATGTCTGATTATATCAGGGAGCTTAACATCAAAGTTTTATTTATAAATTTGCACGAATGACATGTTTCGTTAATAAGATTTTTTTTCAACAAGGAACAAACTTGGGGAATATTGTTTGCCGCTACGCCACTGTTTCTCGACAATGGTACGCGAAGCTTTTCATACCGGAGACAATCGAAAGGAGACAATACGAGGCGCTATTTAAAAACAAAAAAATACAAGAGAAAAGGTTCACTTTTTGTATGAAAAAGTAACCATTGAAAAGACTGTGTTACTTCACTTGCTTAGGTGCCGGTGGGGCGGCCGCAATCATTTCGGACACAATGAACGACTAGAAGGGGGAGGAGGGGGGGGGGGGGGGGAAAATTCACGGTGAATTTTGATTTTTCCGATTTTCGATAATACCATTTTTCGCAGATCCGTTGAATACGTCAGCTTGTCGGTCGGCGGCATTCAATTCGATTGTTTTCAATATAATTCTTTACCAAAGCTTATTGTACAATTCTACGACGGCTTTATTGTTTGGTGTGTGTGTGTGTGTGTGCGTGTATTTTGTTTGCATATCTTTTTACTGGCATTTAAACGTTTCGAATGAACGCAACAATACAATGTGACGGCTAAAAGTTTTTACTACAGCGTCGTTATGAGGAAGTGCACGATGTGAACTGCAACAATAACATAACTTTGCATACAATGCACATCCACGAAACAACTTTGAAGCTCACGACTGAAATATTGATAGGAACGAAACTATTTCACAATGGACTCGTAAAATTGATCATCTCCATCAATTGAAAACTTATATAAAGAGAATTCACACACAGCAAAATCAAATAGCGCCAATTACTCAGGATAAGAAACCTTAAATAACCGGAATAGTAAGGATATCTAATATTTTCTTACTAAGCCGTTAGATTAGGTTAGGTTAGATTATGTTATGTTCATTTTGGCTAGTTTAGGTTGAACTAGGTCAGGCTAAATGTGGTTAGGATAATTTTAATTAGTTTAAATATTTTACGCTAATCATAAAACGTCACAGTTTAATACTGACTTTATCAGGTATTTGTAATACTGTGAATTGTATACGTTTTTCTTTCTAGAAACTAAAGACTTCAGCGGTCAGCTCTCGCCGTCATCCAACGTTTTACCTGAAACACAAAACGTTAACCCAATTTATTTACACAAAATCAAAATGAATCCCATTTCCATAACTTCATGGGTATAAAAAGAGCGTTGCTCAGATTAAACTTTATAATACTTTTTAAGAAATATCAACGTGTGAAAAAGTTAAAGTGGCAATGAGCTGGACACATATATAATGGATGGATGGCATACGACTAATGCGTACTGTCAGTTATGACGTATGGATGTGAAACGTGGATGCCAAATTCAAGAATGTTGCGTGAGATCCAGTGCACACAGAGAAGCATGGAAAGATGTATGCTTGGTATAACAAGAAGAGATTGTAAGAGGAATACATGGGCAAGAAATATGACCAAAGTGACAGATATATCAGAACGTGTAAAAAAGTTAAAGTGGAGACATAGCGAGAAGAATGGATGGCCGATGGACGCAATAAATACAGGAATGGTATCCAAGAGGATGTGAAAGAAAGCAAGGTAGACCAAGTGGACGATGGGCTGATGAATTGAGAAGAATTTGTGTAGTCAACTGGATGCAGATTGCTCAAGACAGACAGGAATGGAAGAAGTTTGGAGAGGCCTTCATCCGGCAGTGGATGGGGAACGGCTGAAAATGATGACGATGAAGAAATATCATGAAGATATGATATTTCCTACGGCTATCCATTTCACAAGTGATTTCATCGTTTAATATGTATTCGAAAAAAACGTTGCGGCTACCGAACTTGCCAATTTTGAAGTTCCTAATTTGGCTCTTAGCTCGAAAAAGGTTCCCAACCATTGGACCGGTTAATTAAAATATCAACATTTTTTATCAAAATTTGTCGAATTGATAACTTGAACGGTATGCAAAATGGTCTTGCGGGGTCCACGAGGAGCAGCAGTTTCTTTGAATGGCAAAAGCCAGTGGCGTCCGCGTTTGGTGTGAGGCAGCGGGAGCATTGTTAAAATAATACGTGTGTGCCGTCTTCCCCTATGCGCCCCCGGTTCGCGCCCTTTGTTTGGATCACTCCTGTTCTATTCATCGCCATGATGGTCTCCGACCATGAAGAACGCAAAAAGAGAAGAATGGAAGAGAGAAGGGAGAGAGAAAGGGGGCAGCGGGAGGAGGAGGACTGGGTAGAAAAAAAAGAAGAACAATAATAGGTCGCGGTGGTTAAGACAGGGTGCGGTGTGCGCCACTCCACCTGCACCGATTAAGTTCTCATTGTGAGAGGCTATTGTTCCGCCCTGTATTGATAAAGCTGAAAAGTTGAGCACGCGATGGTTTCCCACCCCTGTCGACCCCACCTGGATCACCTGTGAGCGAGCCTATTCACATTTAACCACATTAACATATTCACTGCGGTGGCACTTCATGATGACATCAAAGCTGAAGAGCATGCTACTGCGCCATGTTGAAAATTGACGGTGAATGCAGCTAGTTGCATCTGGGGGATTGAAAAGGTTTATCGCAACCAGGTGGATGAAAATTGGTCTTAGGGAGAAGTGCATATTAGAAACCTAGAGCATAAAACTGAAAGCATTACCTACAGTCGATAGATTATCATTAGACGGCGGAAAGGTGGATGCTTTTGATGCGTGTGACCTTTAACCATAAACGTTTCTTAGGATATTTCGTTACCCACCCGAACTCACTAATTCACATATTCTCTCCATACTTTACAGAACAATTATATAGCATAAATACATATAATAACTCAATAATATTATTTGTATGTATATTTTTTACATACCCAAAAATAAGGTTTTTCCTTGAACATTTTTATTCTATTAACTTATATTATATATATTATGTATTTTATACATACACGTGTACAACATATGTACATCATCATTTTCAGCCGTTTACCATCTATCGCTGGATGAAAGCCTCTCCAATCCTCTTCCATTCCTGTCTGTCTTGGCAATCTGCATTCACTTGACTTCATATATTCTTCTCAATTTATCAGCCCATTGTCCACTTGGTCTACCTTGCTTTCTTTCACATCCTCTCGGATACCATTCCAGTATTTCTCGCGTTCATCTGCCATCCATTCTTCTCGCTATGTATCCACTTTTTCACACATTCAGCTATGTATATCTGCCACTTTGGTCATACTTCTTACTCATGTATCTATTCTTCTTAAGATCTTTTCTCGTTATACCGAGCATAAATCTTTCCATGCTTCTCTGTGGGCACTGGATTTTACGTAGCATTCTCGAATTTAGCATCCACCACAACCTAAAATTTAAAAAAATATATATACATATATTATCTCGAAGGAAAATTCAGATGGGCAACGGCAACACCCAAATATACCTGCGGCAAGAGGTTCGAGAATCTGAAATTCCGAGGTCTAATAATAATCATACTTATGAAATGTCAAAATCAATCAAATTATTATGGTAAACTTTGCTCAGTGGTCAGCGTTTTGTTTTGTTGGGGAAGTTAACGATCAGATATACATAAAGGGTTGAAAGGTTATCCACGTCGAGTACAAGGATTCAGACCCAATAGCATAGAAATAATAAATAGGAGGTGCACATTGTTGCGTGTCTCGCAATGTGTGTACCATTTTTCCTCGCGAGGCATGGTAGCCATTTGCCTCGCGAAGCTTTTTCGCCACGTTGCCTGGCAACGTGTGTCCACAAGTATTCAAACCGAATAACAGGTTAATTAGTATATGAATAATTGATAGGAGGTGCCAACTTTTGATGGAAACGTCACACAACTAAGCGAGATAAATTGAAAAATGCTAATTTGACGGCTGATCTTGCCAATGATGATAATTTAGTTAATAAAACCGTATAGATATAATCAGTCGACATGCGGGACCTTCGCTCGAGAGACTAAAAAGCTCTAACCTATCGCCCATAGACATTGCGTCTTAAGATAAGTATTTAAACGAAACATATTATGGAAGTTTGGTGTTCTAATGTACATAGGTTCGTGCAATTATGACCTTTAGGGGAAACCGGATGAGGTGAATAAATATTTTTTTAATTTTTCCAGCACGTAGTGTTGTGTTGATACCAAACGTTTGTGTTTTCCCGGTAAAGAGGGCCGACCGACTTTTCCGCCAGATATTAATTACGTCCTATGAATAAATGTATGTTTCGCGTAAGCGACGCCCGTCAAACAAAACACTGCGCCCGCAAAAATGACATTTTTACATGCGAATGTGTTTTTGCGAGCTTTTTTTATTATTATTTTTTTCATACGCACACACACACACGCGAGCGCGCGCGCATTTTTTTATTTTACTTTTTATTCAATGCAGATAAATCTTTTTCTATTGTTGTACGAAACATGAATAGAGAATGTATATAAAAGGGGAAGATTGTGCGACGCAATTGTATTCCTATTGGCCGTAATGGAACTCTTTCAGCGTTCGTTGTGAGGCGATTGTGAAATATGTTGATACTCCCTTTTGTAATGGATTTGGTTAGTGGGCGGTTGGGAGGCGAGCTGGTGGCGATCCCTCCATTCCACCCACCCAACCCCCCTTTCACCCACTGAATGTGTACAATTCATTATTAAATATGCTCAACCACTCCCCCCCCCTCCTGTCCCCTCACCCTCCACCAAATAACAATGCCTTAATTGTCGTATGTATATATGCGAACGTGTATCGAACGGAATGTGCATGTTAAAGCCTAATCGGGAAGTTTTTTTTAAGATTAGATACTATAAGCTTCTATGTACATACATATCTACATAGCACAGTGATGCTTTAACTCCTTCGATGGAAAATTCCTAGAAAAATCAATGTAAAACTTAACTGATTTGATTTGTATGTAATGTTTATATGTATGTACATATATCATTGAAAGTTTGTCAATATGTATTTATTTATTCATTTAAGATAGCTTAAAAAGCTAATTACAAACAAACATTACTTGAAGCTAAAATTACAAAGTAAACTTATTATCTAATAGCACTTGTGCAGAGGTGCTGTTTTGAGGCTGTCAGAAATCTATCAATTTTATTTATATTTCTGAGAACTTCTGGCAAGCCATTATATTCAACAACACCCCTGTACACTGCAGTGCTACTCAAACTTTCTGACCGGTACCCTATATATGTATAATACTATTTTACAATAAAATATACTGCTGTACAGGATACTTTTCCTGGATCTACTTTATTTTAAATTCTATTGATGTATTATGAGTATGTATATTTTAGCCTCGTATTAAATATTTATTATGTAATTTAAAATTAATTTATTTCAATTCAATTCATTCAACATACATATATGTGTATCTTATACTAGTTAATCTATTGACATTTAAAATACTCCGCATATGTACATAGCTCCATTTTGCAGTTTTCGCAACCTATCTTTAACTACCCTATTTAGTAAATTTAAAAATGAACCACAACATATAAAACACGTACAATATTGACTGCTTTACGTGAAAATGTGTTTTTTGATTTGATTTAGTTTATTATAATGTTAGTCGGTGAGGTATTTAGTTCACTGAATAGACTGTTGAAATTCAAAAGCAATTAATATAGGAAAATGAGAAGTAGTCAGAGGCGCATTGTCGGGAAATGTCGGCGTTGTCGCCTTCGTCGACATGTTCTCGTATTTTTCGCCAATTGTGCACGGTGCACGAGTACAAGGAGGAAATAGTGAACAGCTCTGAGCTAACAATGGCGCCTTGCATTGTGCGAAAGAAACCAGTGTGACTGTGAATAAAGGTGATTGCTCCAAGTACATACATATGGCTTAAAAGCTAACGCAATCGGGGAAATGGTACGTACATACGTACAAGCGTGCAATGTTTGAACACGCACTTATCCCCATACGATTTATTACACATTACAAAACCGATGTTTACGTATGCACTTGGATTTCGTCAAAAGTGTTTCGAGTCTTCCCTTATGTTTCAAGTCGTCATTTTTCGCACTGGATGGGAGGCTGTGTATGTGGTGGGTGGGATAGTCGACCGATGGGGTGGTTGGGTGTTTGTGGGTGGGTGGGTGAGTGAATGAAGGCCTCGTCGCGGAAACCGTGAAGCGTTTTCCATCGTCACGTCGCCTTTGTTGGCCGGCCGGGGCTTTTATTACGATTTGATATTGCATTCTATTGTTGCGATTGTTGCGATTGTTGCGATGCGACATGTCCCCCCCCATTATGTGCGAGTGGGAGTGCACAATGGGACCGCTCAGGTGCACCGCGGCGCGTCATTCAAATCGATCCTTCAAAATGTTCACTGCCCGATGCTGCTGGTGCTGGTCGACACCTCGGAAGATGCACAATGGGATGCAAAACAAACATACGCTAATTAATTGTGAGATTAATTTGCTGGTTAAGTTTCGCGTATGAAGTTACGGGTCGAAATTAAAACTTTTCATTCGAAAGACGTGTGAATGCGCTACCAAAGTACATACTTATTTTCTTATTTTCTTCTAAATTTAGTTTTGGGCGTCATATAGACGGTGTATGTATGAAGGCCTCTAAATTATTGGGTTTTGTTCTCAGAGTGAGCAAACCTTTCCAATCTGCCATGGTACTTAAGATTCTGTATGAAACACTAGTACGGACTGTTCTAGAGTTTTCTTCAATTATATGGAGTCCTTCTGATAAGGCCCATATATCTAAACTTGAAAAGGTTCAGAAAAGGTTCCTTAGGTATCTCTATATGACAACATATGGACGGTATCCTTGGATGTACCCGAGTGGCTTCCCTTTGGGTGCCCTGGGATTTTACTCTTTGGAATCAAGAAGAAAGGTCTACCTGGGTAAACACTTTTACAAGCTGTTAGTTGGTTTGATACACAATCCTCTGGTTCTTATGGAGCTTGAATTGTGGGTACCGAGTCAGCTTAGATTTCCCAGGCAACATCTTTTGCTTTATCCATCGGCGGCACGTACCAATATAATGCTAAATTCTCCGGTTGCTAAAGCTATTGCTTTACTCAACCTGGTGGCTGACTCTATCGATATATTTTCTTGCAGTTATGCTAACATGGTAGAGACTATGCTTAGATTATAAGATTTTGTGATAGATACACGTTATGCATAACATGTAACATATTATTTTACGATTCTTGAGCCTTTCTGTTTTTTTTTTATAATTTTTATTTTTATTTCTTCACATATTTTATCTAACTTTTTTTTAAATATTTTTTGTATAATTATATTATATGCTATGTTTATATTCTATGTACACACATCTATCTAATGTTTCTAAGTTTTTATTGTGGTTTTAGGATACTACATATATATGTACATGTATATATTGTTTTCCCTGCATGACGATCTGGATTTATATCTGTAATGTCTTGCAGGACGTTTTTTTAATAAATAAATAAATAAAATAAATAAATAAATAAATACACCGATTCGTGTCGTTAGATTTATTTTCAAGCAAATGGAAGCTATTGTTTCTTAAAATACTTTTTATTTCTTCTATATCTATGTATATGGGTGCGGCGACATTAGCGCGCGAACATTGGCGCGCCGACGTTAGCGCGCAATTTATTATTTTTATATTTAATAAAAAAAATAGAAAACAATTATTCCAAAAACTTAAAACACATATGTACATGTGTGTGTATACTGTTTATACTTATACAACAGTATAAACACACACAATATACATAAAGACAAATTTCAATTTCAATATTATTAGAGATTTTTCTTAAGAATTCCAATTTACTGATACTATTATAAGTTGGAATTATGGCTTCCAACCTTTTATTCAATTTGGCATGGTGGAATATCCTTATCTTATTATTTTTTCCAATCGATAAAATTTTTATGGATAGGTTTGTAAAAGTACCAATTTGAAATAAGATGTAATTTTGACAGAAAAGTTATCTTGGATAAGTAAATTTCTTTAAATGAGCAGTCAACAATACAAAATAATCTTATTTTGCGCACTAATGTCGGGGTGCCATCTATATGTACATATGTACATATATGTATGTACGAGTATGTACACAGACTAGGCGTAAATGAAACACCTTATTCGGTTCGGTTTTCTTTCTTCAAAACTTTCAAAAATAGACTATTTATAAAACATTGTATTTGATTTGAAAATATATTATATAATATACGAATGAATGCTGTTTCGGTTGTGTTTTATAGAAGTGTTTGAATAACCCTCAACAAACTTATTATTAGATGTTCAATTTCAGTGAGTTGCATAAAGTGTCAGAAGCACTTTAATCTTAGCGATTGCGAATGCAATAAAAAAAATTCGGTGGTTTTCCAAGGGAAGTACCACTTCTGGTTGACGAAAATTTTCGAAAGCCTTATAGATTGTAATGACCGGTAAAAACGTGTAAATATAAAGTTTCAGTGTAATAGGATAAACGGTTTTTAAGTTATTGGCGATTTTACACACAGGTACACAGTAACACAGACATTTTGCAGAAATTATGAAAACGTGATCAGTGGATGATACCTGATACAAATCAGTCAAAACCTCGATGTTTGAAGTTTTGCACGATCAAGCTAATCAGAAAATTTTCAGAATTTAATTTAATCTAACCAGAATTTAAGCTAATCAGAAAAATGATAATGAAACCATTAAAAAACAGAAATTAAAGTTAATAAAAATAGCAATTGCTTAAAGATCATTTTGAACCACTTGTTATATGTTACTCTAATTCGATATTTATTTATTGTACGCCTGTTCGGGCTTTTAGTGCTGTTAGGAGGAGATACATTATTATACTATTAGAAAAAAAAAAAAATAAATAAATTATGTTGAGTTGATAAATGATGTAATGAGTCGCTACGGTCTTGGGGACGACAAATTAATATTAAAAATAAATAAAATCAGAGTATTTATCACCATATATCTAAATGAAATAGATTCATAATCTGATAAAAATCGAGAACGGTTAACTTTGTGTACCTATTCTGATTTTAAGTTAGATATAATGATATTATTTCACACACTGTTGACTTTTTACATTTCCGGGATTCATAGCATTGAAAACGTTAAATGTTTTTTCATCTAGTAAATGGCGATATGATGGACACTTTGAGATTTGAAAGCTCCGGCCCGAAGTTCAAGCGCGGCTGTGGGTTTTTGCACGCGCTTTTCAGCGACGCTTCCCGACTTTTTCAGGAAGGCCTTAAGCCTTCTTCCCATTTCTCCTCCGGCGGGCGGAAAAGACTTTCCTCTTCCCGCTTTTATTCAGCCCATTGTTTCTTCCCTCTTCGCCGCGCGCATTGTTATGGAAAGGCTCGACGAAGATATCGCGTGCAATTACAATTGCTTTACGGCTGCTTTATTTGTTCAAACACGCTTACAAATGCCGAGGTGCTCAGACGGTGCACACTCAACAATACTATCTCGCATTTTTTCCTTTCTTTCGCCATCTAAGAATTATACGGCATACTTTGATAAATTGTCGCCATCTTGCGCCATACTATTGAAAAAAGTTGATTTTCTTTACCCGTGCAATATTCACTTGCTTACTGCGTGAATTTGTTTACTTTTTTGACTGGAAATATATTCTATAATCCATACCAATGGTCAGCAACCTTTTTCGAGCTAAGAGCCAAATTAGGGAAAACCTTGCAAAATTGGTAATTTTAGGAGCCGCAACATAGTATCTTCTAATTATGTACATACACTGTTCGACAAATGACGACTTTTTCTTTGCTTCGGAGACGATATATGACTTTTCTTATAGATCTACGCCCAGTGAACACGAATCTGGTAATAAAAAATGTTGATTAGCTCGAGATTCGGAGATATATGTATTTTTTAAATCACGCGATTTTTCTATTTCTTGGTGTTGTTCGTTCGATGTCTCAAAATCTGTCAATTTCTTGTTCAAAATGAATATTGGAATCTATAGTCGGGTATTTTATCTTTCATTTGTAGTACTTTTCAGCTTTCAGATCTTTCTAAATAGTCGTCCAGTTCAAATCAAAAGTCAAAAGTACGTATTTTCACTTGGGATTTTTTCCCACTGTTAATACTGTTTTATATTGAGTATTTTCTATTGAAACATGTTTATTGAGATAGTTTTCTGGCCAGACTATTTTTTATTTTCGTTTAAAAGGGTTAATTGGAAGTGTGCTGAATTTTAAATCGGTAAAATAGCTAACTTAAAATGTATGTACCTCTTAAGCGTCAAGCATTTTATAGCCATGACGTTGTGGAAATGTGATTCATTTTGATGTTGTGCAAAGTGTGTGTCAACATTTTGCATTTCACGCAAAACGTTGAGAGCCGCAGGTTTTCATACAAAGGGCCGCGTGCAGCTCTGGAGCCGCCGGTTCCCGACCCAGACTGCTCTATACACTATACGTCAACAGTCACTAGTTATATCACAAACAAGTGCCTTACAAAAGTACTCGAGTGCTTATGTTAGGTGTCGATATTAGTCAAATGGCCTCACAGACAGATAATAATTATGGATAATTGGAATGGTTTCAATCAAGGTATGATTAGTTGCTAGAGGATTCGCACATCCGTAAGCTTTCGTTCGTCCATAGGCTACACACACACACACATGGTGAGCTTTTTTTTTTTATTCAAAGGGCCGTCATATGCGGGACAGTAAAGCTTCGTATGGAAATATCTCGCACGTATACACAAACACACACATAATAATTTTTTTTGACATTTCGAGCGCGGAGGAGGTGAGGGCCACCGATGCCTCGTCGCTACCCGACCATTTTGCTATTCGAAATTAACGCTATTCATGCCGATTTTGAAAGACACCATTGTGGCTACAATTTAGCTCTTATTCAGGGCATTTTCAAAAGAGCTCCGCGCTCCCCCGGTTGGGCGCGGCTGCGGGGGTGGGCGTGTCCCCACCCACCCACCCACACACCCCCTCACAGCTTTCTCCACTCGCTCGTCTCTTTGACAGCCATGAATGCCTAAGTAACAACTCTTGAAGATACACGTGACGCTGAGTTATGTTTTCTCCCATTGAATGGTTCAGGCGTGTTTTTGCTCGCGCTCTGGATGAAAATCTGCGATGGGGTAGGGGTTTGGTTTTGGTCGGTTCGACTCTCGATGAAAACGCTCTCCCCCATTCGGTTATTATGTGCGCTTGCAAAACTAGTTGCACAAAAGAGTATCTAATCTAGTCGTCGACACCTTTACTTTTTTCCATACAAAATAGTAGCAGTATACCGTTTCAATAGCTCCGTGTAATAAAAGTTGAATGTTTTGACAGATTAGATAAAAAAATATGATTTTTAACAGGATTTTTGAATTTTCTGCACGAAAAAAACCCTACTTCCGGTTGACTGATGTTGACCAAATTCCTTATAGCTCTTACACCTTACGTGAAAATAATAGATATGAAATTTTCTGCTTGATAGACTTGACAGTTTCGGAGAAAACACACAGACAAACACACACACATACAGTACACAGACATACAGACATTTTCCAGAAATCATGAAAACGTGATCAGGGGATGACACTTGATCCAAATCAGTCAAAATCTCTAGGTCGAATTTTCACACGATCACAATACTTTATCCGATTAGGATAAAGTAAAAACGTTGTGTTGGAAAACTATGCACAAAAGCAACTATTTTATATATGTGGGTCAGAATCAAAGTTGCCTAATCGACACTGTTGTTATGTGACAATTCCACTTTAAGACATTAATTCAGGAAGACAATCAATTTTAATATCTATAATGATATTTGAATG
Organism: Parapsyche elsis; assembly: GCA_022651745.1. NCBI lineage: Eukaryota > Metazoa > Arthropoda > Insecta > Trichoptera > Hydropsychidae > Parapsyche > Parapsyche elsis. The sequence goes on along the minus strand of JAGVSN010000001.1, from coordinate 18,264,799 downwards.
AATTTAAAACTGACTTATATAAGAACTTAAATCGCACTTTTCTTGAATGAATATTGAAAGTTGTAGTGATGCAAGTGTGTTTTCTTATGAGTCATACAAAGTCCTGCAATAGTGCAATAGTAGGTGGGAGCTACATACATACATACATCATTCTTAGACGAGTATATTAAGTCCATGACCGTGTTAAAGATTGACGCCAAATTGATCGTATAACGCGTCGATTGACGGGGTGATGAACCAGAGTGATAGATATTTAAATATATCAATAATTTTTGTCAGTCATGACCATGGACAGAACTGAGCGTGTAACACACGTCTTAGTAAATAGCCAACTTTCCTTTAGGTAGATAAAACCACAACGCAACGGTCTCTATACATTCACAGAAAATGTGGAAACTTGTGAAGAACACACTGGTTGTATCAATTTGTATGTTACTACTAGTTTGTCTTTAATGTTGGTATACATATATATTCGAAAGTGCCCAAAGGTGCGTAGGTTAAGTTTTCTACTTTTGCCCTTCGAGGTTTTCCCAATCGCCTATGAAAGTACTCACGTCTGCTTGAACATTCCTGCAAAATATCGGCACTGTTCAAGGCAGACCATAATAAATATTATTATATCGATGGGGTATTATATAATATATCGATGAATGGGGGGGGGGAAGGGAGAGGTGAGAGGAACCGGGGGGGGGGGAGAGGGTGCTTTAAAAATGGTGTTCTTCTATTAAAAGCGAATGAATAGAGAGATCATTGAAAGAGGTCTTGTGGGGTTGGTAGCGGCTGTCGACGGGGGAAACTTTTCCAGAAGTTTTCCCGGGAAAACCTCCTCTCGGCCACCTTATTTCGATCCGTTTATATGTGTGTGGAGGATGAATCCGCCCATACATTCCGACCGGCGCCTCTCTCCCCCCCTTGCCCTCCCTCCCCCCCCGCAGTGCCCCTCTCCCTCTGTGTGTATGAAATTTCTTTGATTTGCCACCATTGTCTGCGCGGATAAAAGCGACACTTTTTGTGTGTCCGCCTGAATAGATCTTTTATTATTCAAAGCGTGAATACAAAAGTAGACGCGGTGACAAAACACGCTGTCATTATATATATGTATATGTATATGTATGTATGTACGTATCTGTATTTTTGTACCCACATAATACATATAAATATAAATCTATATAGAAATAAACAAAATCTTACCGTCAGTTTATTCCTTTTCCGTTTTGACTGATCGCTGCCGAACTTTGCAGAGGCGATTCCCACGATTCGGGACACACACGATTGCAATAGAGTGCTATATGTAGGTATAAACACGCGTACGCTTGATATGAATATGAAGATTTGTCATCATCGTCATTTTCCGCCATTCACCATCCACTGCTGGATGAAGGCCTCTCCAATCCTCTTCCATTCCTGTCTGTCTTGAGCAATCTGCATCCAGTTTCATACATACATTCTTTTCAATTCATCAGCCCATCGTCCACTCGGTCTACCTTGTTTTCTTTTACATCCTCTTGGATACCATTCCAGTATTTCTCCCGTCCATCTGTCATCCATTCTTCTCGCTATGTGTCCACTTCAACTAATTTCAACATTCTTGAATTTAGCATCCACGTTTTACATTCATACGTCATAGTCGAGTGTTGGATTTTAATCTATATATGTAGGTATGTTCATTCTTCCAAAAGCACTCCATCCTACTTTACATCCAGTCATATTCACTAATTGTCCTAGGTATAAATAACTATCAACTATCTCTAAAATATGATTATTTACTGTGACTACGCTTTGCGTGCAAAATTCGTTAAACATAATTTTAGTTTTGTTAAAATTTAATACTTTCGTCACTTTATTGTGTTAATCTAAAGATTAGTATCGTGTTTAATTATATCAAATCGGTTGCGATTTGATACGAAATTGGGTCGTAATTTTTGTCCTCGTTATACTTTGTATGCGCGGGCAGAATAAATTTAATGTTTTCGATTTAATTCATCTTCGACATGAATGCACACACTATGGTACATGTATGTTTTTCATTTTGAATGGGAAAAACGAACGACCATTATCAATGCAGTGGGTTTTCCACGCAGCTGTAGATTAGTGTATTGTCACACAAATTATGGCGTATTGAAAAATCTATCTAATAATAAGGACGTGGCTTTATTGAATAAATTATTCCGCATTCATATCGGTAGTTGAAATTAAATAGACCGTTTCGTTTTATTTGACGTGACTTGTATCAGTGAAGCAAAGAGATGTGTTTTCCTTTTAATTTCCTCGTCGTAGTTTTTGTATACATATGTACATAGTTCATTTGTGAGTATATTCAGCGGCGTTTTGAATAGTTTTGGAAAATCCTAGCTTTGACTATGTGATGAACAGTGTTTGATAGACATTTTCAATTGAAATTTGTTATCATTGTCGAATTATCATATGTTGGTATACATTTTTGTAATCGGATTCGATGGGGTAAAAACAAAATACAAAACAATACAAACCAGGGCAAAGTTTACGAGTGTCGATGTACAAAAGGGGGAAAATCTCCACCGATGGAAAAGCGTTTTCAATATAATATATGTATGTACATACATATGATCCCCATTCGGTCCCAACACGGTCCGCCATTAGTGTTTATTGAAATTTTCGATGAATACCGCCAGTGTTTCATCAGTGACGATTTTCACAATGGTTTCCAATTGTTGAGCCGTATGAGAATTGCTTTTGTGCACGCTGACTGATGCATCTCCATCGCAAAACATCCACAAATCCATGTATAAATATGTATGTATGTATGTATAGGTACATGTAAACATTTTTGTTTTTTGTTTGAATTCAAAAACACTGCCAATGGTACAACATTGCCTGGAATTTATTGAACGGGTAAGAATATTGTTTGTCTAGTTTCAGATCATAAATGCTTTGGATGATACAACTGATGGGATAGCCATAAATGGAGAAGTCATAAATAATGTCCGATATGCTGATGATGATGGACAAAATAAATACATCAAGTAATGTAAACGGATTAAAAATGAATATAAAATAAAACTAAATTTATGGTTATTAGCAAAAATAAAAACGTCACCTAAACATATCTGAAAATTGATCAACAAACAATAGAAAAAGATGGTGGCTTAATGATCGCAAGAAATAAAAGTTGTTAGATGCTACATATTTTCAGTGCGTCAATATGGCATGAAATTGCGTATATATATTATTTTAAGCCACCACAAAAAAGTTAGAAACATTCGAAATATAGACGAATGTTGTAAAGAAGAAGAAATAAAACTAGGATGAAGCACTTTTGGAAGAATGAACAGTTTTTAAATCCAAAATACCGCTATGCTTAAAAAAGAAGGCATACGACCAATGCGTACTACCAGTTATGACGTATGGATGTGAAACGTGGATGTTGAATTCAAGTATGTTACGTAAGATCCAGTGCATACAGAGAAGCATGGAAAGATGTATGCTTGGTAACAACAAGAGATCGTAAGAGGAACACGTGGGTAAGAAGTTAGAAGTTAGACTGAGTGGAGGATGGGCTGTTAAATTGAGAATGTGTGGAGTCAAGTCGAAGCAGATTGCTCAAGACAGACGGGAATGGAAGAGGATTGGAGAGGCCTTCATCAGGAGCAGTACCATAAAGTTTCAGATCGGTACACAAACAAAATTGATTAGACCAAGATGTGAAACGATTTGAATACATACATACATAGTTCAGTATAATTTAACAAGAGCCTATGCAGTTTGAGTTTTGAGCATACGTTTCTTCTAACCGCGTGTGTTGATAAGAGAATAAGGGCTCACACACACTTACCACACACGTCTTCTGACGAAATCCTAAACGAATGAATGAATGTCTATGGTTTTGTATGCCGTAGATGCACACTTGCAACACCCCACCCCACGTCACAATTCATAGCAACGGCGTCGCACGTCACGCGATCACATCACGCGATTGGGGCATTCGGTGCCACTCGGATTTTTATCCACTTTCGACAAAAATAAACAGTTACTCAAACTGGACACTCTCTTGTTGAATGAAACAGGTCTAAAGGTGTGTATGTCTGTATAAGTTGAATGTGTAGTATACAAAGTTTCAACTATAGTTCGTTCGCTGTCGGTTAACCCTTTCAGCGCCCGAATGCGATTGTTCATTGATGCGAGGCGACCACAATGCGCGTCTGATGGACAAGTGGGAACAATTAACGCATTTTCCGGGATTGTTGTTATCCCCGAGAGCGAGCGGCCGCGGCTGGACAAGTGCATTGTTTGTCGGCAAACAATGCACTCGCGGGTGCAACGCTGCAGGCCCACTATCCGATGCCTGAATTTGTTTAGGGCGAATTTATCGCCATTTTCGCGGCGAAATATAATGTGCATAACAAATTTGCAGTGTCGATAATGCAAATGCGACGTTCATTGTCCCGCATTTTACCTAGGAAAAGTTAGTAGCCTATTTCAGCATTGTATCGGTGAGGGTAAAATCCGCCAAATCTTCAAATTGACCATTACAGTTTCGAATGCGTAGACCGTGGGTACTCAGCCGGTCGATCGTAAAGCAACGTTTAGTCGATCCCGAATACGATTTTGATTTGTGAATTTTGAAATGAATATCGCTTTCCGTTTCTCAAATCTTCTACAATGGTTCAATTTTGTTTAATAAACCCCGGCCAATGACTGAACGATCTTCCCGTTCCTATTAACGAAAATGATTAATTGTTCAAAGGAAGGGGCCGTTATTTTTTCAAGTGGTATGCATTTGTATAATCATTGGTTTTCAGGTACATTGGCTAATTTGTCAAAATAAGTCAAGAGAACTTCTTGGAACTTTAAAAATCTCATCCGTTTACAATACCGTACACTTTCTTCAAAATTTTTAATCCGAAACACGTGTTCTTATGAGAAACTATATTTAAACGACTGCATTCAGCAATGCGGACACGTCTCACTGATGGTCACCTTGATGACTGCGTTATTATAAACCTAATTACTTGAAAATAAGTTAACAAGAAATTTCGTGAAATTCTTATTAGTATATTATATCCGGACCTCTTCCTAAATTCTTGCATGGAAGTCGATCGTCATGCAAATTAAAATTAAAAAAAAAAGCTCCCAAACTGAAAAAGGTTGAGCACCCTCGGCGTAGAGCTTCGTGTATCTTGGAGCCCTGGTAAACAATATAAATGATACCAGTGAAGTAATAAAACGAAGATAAATAACCCGCCCTGGGTTGTTGGGTCAATGATGATGATGATCGGAAAGGGTAGACGTTGACCAAATTAGCTATTTTTTAGAAAACTACATAATATGGTTACCTTTCTTTCAGTTGGAGAAAGCAATTATAAGTATTAGTTGAAATAGTTGTATAATTTAGAATATTCGTTTATTCGGTTCATAAGCTTGTAAAGGAGCCGTGGAAGTAAGTGTCAAAATGTACAATCTATTAAATTGGTTTGTAATTCTTAATGTTTGGAATAAACAGGTGATTGGAAAAATAGGCAGCATGATTGTGAAATACATGATTTACATATAAAAATATTTTATTAAAAACATTTTGGTAACATTTAATAAGAACACTTAGGTAAAAATAAATCGACAATAAAATCATTTAAAGAGAAAATCCTTATTGATGGAAGTTCACAGAAATAGCCAGAACAGCAAAAAATAAAATAAAATAAATTAATAACATTTTAGGCAAAGAACTGTCTAATTGACAACCAGAGTTAAGGCATCGCAAGAACCATAATATTAAGTACCTTTAAATACCTATTACTAATATTACAACAAATATCCGCCTATTGCCTATAGAATATTGACCAGTTTGCTAAACACGTGTTTTACTCGCGTGAAGAACCCTGTCATCAATGAAAGTCTAAAAACTACTGGAAGATATGACATGACATGTAAGAATTTTTGATTTTTAAAACAATTACCAAAAAAAACAAAAAAAAAAACAAGAAATATATAAAAACCATTTACCTATATTTAATTAGCCGAAACTTAACTAGTAATATGAGTATTATTGCAAAGTAACATTGTAAGGAGTTCATTCACGAGACGACACATGTTTCGCATTTCAACTACATAGTTTAACTACAGTCTAAAAACACCCCGATCATAAACTTAACTAAACGTTAATTTACATAGTAACATATTGGGCTAACTTTGATACTAGATTGATATAACATTTCGTATTGTACTCTTAAAATTATGTCGGATTTAAACCAAACAAGGAATACAAAATTTACACAGCAAGCAAATTGAGATTGTGCATGTCGCAGTCGTTTTCACAAATTAAACCAAAACTAACAATAAAATAAAAAGACTTGTACTGAATTTTTCACAAAGAGTGCTTTAACATGAAATTAACAACAAAACATAATAAAAAATAAGAACAGTCAATAAAAGTTATAATAAGAGCATTGGCACTTCAAATATTCAATAAAATTACTTTCTGAATAGATTTGTGTATAATCAACTTAAAAACTAAATACAGATCAGTCATTTTTATGGTTATCACATCGAAATGAAAATAGACTTAAGTGGGGAATATACATATACATATATTATATTTTTCATTTTTTTGTAAACACTATGAATAACTATGTTTCATTTTTGAATTATTATTATTAAATTATTGCCACATAGTTTTTTTTAAATATGAAACAAGATTTACATATAGGCAACTCGCTGCTTTCCTAAATAAATACTTTAGTAAAAGAATATAATGCATGCTAATGTACAATTGTATAAGTCGTTTTTGCCGCTAATTCGTTAAATTATAATAATTATTCACTGGTGGATACTTATTAAAATAAATTTACTTCAAATATATTTTTTTTTTTTTTGAAAGAGGTAATAAAATCTGTTTAAGAGACTAAATATATTGAGCGAAACGCCTTAATGGCGTTGAATTATCACCATATATGAGAATAAGAACCAATTTTGGTACATTGTGGGAGATTAATCTCCCGAATGGATTGCTAGTCCGCTAGATATGCTAAACCTACATAATGCTTATCAAATACAAACAGTAGACACCTCTCGGTGCAGCTCTTATCCACCTCGAGTGGTGCTCCACATCCTTTCGAAAAGGAACCTGAGGTACACTCAATACACACTAACACAACAACATGCTAAAACCGACTCCATATAAAAATACTGTCATTTGACTATGGTTTTAGTTTTAAATAAAAATTATATGATAAAACATTATTTAACGCATAAAAAAATATGACTCAACACACAGTGAAATGCAAAATTTGAAATGACCCAATGAAAATTAATCAGGATCGATCGGACTGATAAATTTCGAAATGTTGAAGAAATTCGTTAAGATTTCTCACGGTCCTACAGTTAAAATATTCATGGCAAACTTTATCGCCGTCGGCTCTGTTCAATTATTGGAATGCAGGTATTTGCATATTCTGTCCGTTCACGGAAAACTGTGATGTTCGACTAAATTTCTTACATTACTAAATTGCGGAATAAAAGTATATATCCAGGAATCACATTATTAGGTTATAACCGGGAACAAGGATCACATTTTTAAAAATCTTTATCACATTAATTACAGCATAAACCTTAACATAGATTGCAATGTGTGTTCCTTCGCTCACAATCGATTCAGTACATTACACAACAAACTAAAAACAATAGTTAAAAACCTTTTTTCGATTCAAATTCAAAAATTTCAAGCGATTATATAAAAAGCGGTTAATTTGGTGCATTCTTTAAAGATAAATCTTTACGTAGACAAATGATAAATTTATATATAAGCTCATATAGACGTTTAAAACTATTCTGACCGTTTGCTATAGTCAGGTGAAGTTGAGACCGATCCCTCAGTCGATTGCGCTGCGTCGGGTCACTGTCATGAAAATAACGTTATTACTTAAAAATATTCTTTTATCTGACTCGGAACACCTGGGACTTCAGTCTGCGGTCAGGTGGGCTGCACTCGGCTAGTGAGATCTGCGGCTGCCTCACCTGCTCATTCTCAAAGCGATATGTGTTATCTGCCTAAATATACATAAGCATAAATTTTAAAACGTATTGCATATTTTCAATTCACATATCGAGTCACTTATATTTGTTGATATCAACCCAACTTCCAACAACAACTTTGTTTGGCTAGGACGGCAAATCCATAATTTAAAAATTTATAATTTTATAAATACATAATAGTTAATTCGTTATTTTTTTTTCCTTTTCTCTTTTAATCTGTGGGGAAGCTACCGGTCGAAGTTTACGAGTTTAACGGCCTAGTTGGTGATACTTTCGAATCCGCAGACGGAGCATTTGTCTTTGTCAAAGTCAACTTGTGCGTATCCACCGAGGCGGTAATATTGCGAGCGGTTGTTTAGAAAAAAGGGCGGATTGTTCGGAGGCAAATAAGAGTACGTCAGATTCCATCCGGCCGGATCGATGTTCGTTCTGAGATCTAATATGTTCCTGCCACAGTATTGCACTTGCATTTCAGGTACTGGCGATTTAACAGCAAACAATGCCTAAAATAATAAAAAATTTCATTTTACATATGCATAAACACAAATCTCCTTTTAAAAACAGCGTTCGCCGAAGTACAGTCCGAATCTACAATAGATATTACATTATCGATTCGGTAATCTTTTTTAAAAAAACTAATGATTTCGCTATGACTGAATCAACAAAAGTAGTATTTTCGATGTATCGTTCAAAATGTACGACTGATAACCTTATCGTATATATATATATTTTTAAATCAATAAGTAATGTTTATAAATATACGTGACAATATTAATTTTGAAATTTTTATTTAATAATAAAAACACATTTCTCAAAGCGAACGATTTGCATAAGTTAAGACTTTTTTGATCGATTGTACCTTGTCGTTGTCATGCGGACTGGGCGGAATGGAGCCGAGCGAGCCCAGTCCGCTGGATTCGCTGGATGCCGATGGACTAGGACTATCTTGGGTTATGCCAAAGATATTTTTGATTCCAAAAGCGCTGAACGTTGAAAATGATTCTGTCTCCAACCCCGATAAAGGCAACGCTACACTTAAAGCCATAGCTGGAAAATAACAAAACGCAAAATTAGATCGCACATTTTAAAAATACATTCGCACACATTCGAAGACATAATATATCAATCGCATCTAATCTTGAAAGAAATTTTTTTACTGATCATCTGCAAAGTTTATCTACCTTAATTTGTTTTAGTATTTGTATATATGCAGTTCAAATACAAACTACCATTGCTTGCAAAATGCGATAAGATCGTTAACGTGACGTGCATTTTTGAAAGCAAACGTGGAAAATTCGCAATGTTTATCAACGGATTGATATAATATAAATATAACGGAGATAAAATCTAGAGGCACATTCAACCTTTTCCTAAGTTTGTTTATTTATTCGATACCTAAGACGTAGACCCAAATATTTTCATTTCCGCAACTATACTCTGTCCAACTTAAGAAACACCCTAGTCTTGACCGATTTAGGATCCTTGTACGCATAAAAGAGTGTTTTAACCAATGGGGTTCGTCGGTACTTCAACTTCTTGGAATAAACATTAACGATAACCCTCTAACAGATGTAACTTCTACATATTTACTTTTTAATGTATTTTACATATATTTTGACAACATATTCAATTTGAGTATTGTGAACATATTGAACATAAAACATCACAAAAAATGTACCGTTTCTAATATATGTAGGTAAATAATATAAAAATGTATTATATTATGTATTATTATTTTCACATTGAATTTTCTCTGACGATATTACTGGCATTCATTATTATAAATATCTAAATAAAGTAAAATTTAATACACACAAATAAAATTACTTAAAACAAGTTAGTTATGTGAGGGTAAGTCGTAAATCTCGTTCAGCCACATTCTTTTTCATTTAGCTGCCCAGAGAAGGATGTTTCCTAAGTTGGACACAGTATATGTATTTGTATGTTTCTGGCAGAATAATCAAATTTAAGCAGATGCAGATTGCTCAAGACAAACAGGAATGGAAGAGGTTTGGAGAGGCCTTCATCCGGCAGTGGATGGTGAACCAAATTGAATGTTACATATCGCTAAATGCATTTTGTCCCTGACAGAACAGACATTTAGCACATTACATAAAAACTACACTCTGTCCGACTTATGAAACACCATAGTCTCGACCGATTAACAGTCCTTCTGCGCATAAAAGAGAACGGCTCAACTAATGAGCTTCGTCATCATGTCGGCTACTCTGAATAAACACTAACGATAACCAACCAAATCCATAAATCTCAGACAACCAAAACTGTCTTTTTCCTTTTAAAAAATGTACTTTTTAAGTTGGACAGAGTATACGTATATGGGTAAACTGAAATTAAACAACTCACCATACCTACATACACATAGTGTTTCATCAAAAAAGTTCAATTATATACAAATTTCCAAGGCGAAAAGCTCTTCATATGAAAACCTATGGTTATATTATAAATAAATTTTCTTTGTTCCAAAAATTTAACAGTTATACAACATTTTCGCTGACGTGACACGAAAAAGATTCCCAACCACTGATCTGCACACAACTACATCAATATTATTTTACTCCAAATTAAATTCAACCGAGAGCGTTTACACGAACGAAAATAAATGCGCGAAAATGCGTGGGCACACACATACACACCTACGAAATTCATCAATTGAACTCACCGTTCGACCCCTACATTAGAACGCTTCGAAGGGTACCTTGCGAAAAAGGCACAACAGCGAAATTTGGCACGAACGTCACACAAGACCCCCGCTCAAATGTCGATAACTCAAAACGGACGATATCGCGACACAATCGGCGGAGAGAACTAGCGAAAAATGTACGCGTTTGGCCGACATTGATTCGCGAGCGGGAAAGGGGAATGGGGAAGGGGTAACGCGTCCACTGCTATTTATTCGCTCGTTTCTTCGCCGGTCGATTCAATTGTACCGTGAAATTATGGGGAACAGTATGGGGTGTGTTTTTTAATATCCGTCATGTTTTTCTTTTTAGTACCTGTATGTATTTTTTGGCAGAAGAATTGGTAGCGCGGCAACTACGGCGGCGATCGCTCGATCAATGGCGGCCACAAGATTGCACACAAGCGAGCCAACAACACACTGTGGCCGTAACGGGTGTTTACACGACCATGCTCCGTTTGTATTTATTGATAAACTATATTAAAATGCCCGTTGACAGTGTCGTCGGGTAGTTTTCATTTATGTATTTACATATAGCGTACATTATTAAAATATTCAATTTAATTTTTAAACTCATTCGGTTATTAAAGGTTTGGTTTGACACTTGCAGCAGCTTCTGCAGCACAACCGGTGCATGAAGAAGCTCGAAGTAGGCGTTCGAGCGAGGCTTATTAACAATTTATTTTATTGCTAACGCTAGAGCCACCGACTCGCCGTGTCGTCAACAATAATAAATTATTAATCATCCGGTTTTTTTTTCATTATTATTTGTTGTTATTGTGTATCTCTTGAAGATTTATTCCGCGGTAATAAATTAATAAAATTAATAATACCCCGTTGATAATAATTTGCAGTGCCACAGACCAAAGCTACAGTGCGACGCCGCGCTAGCGTAATTATTGTTATCAATGGGGTATTATTGATTTTATTTATACCTAGGACAATAAATTATTGATGAATATGACTGGTTGTAAAGAAAAAGAATGAAACTAGGATGGAGTGTTTTTGGAAGAATGAACATAGTTTTTAAAACCAACATTCCACTATGTTTAAAAAAGAAAGCATACGACCAATGCGTACTGCCAGTGATGACGTATGGATGTGAAACGTGGATGCTAAATTCAAGAATGTTACGCAAGATCCAGTGCACACAGAGAAACATGTATGCTCGGTATAACGAGCTATATAATAAGAGTTCGTAAGAGGAATACACGGGTAAGAATTATGGCCAAGGTGGCAGATATAGCGGAACGTGTGAAAAAGTTGAAGTGGCAATGGACTGGAAGAATGAATGGCAGATGGACGCGAGAAATATTGGAATGGTATCTGAATGGAGTCAAGTGGATGCAGATTGGTCAAGACAGACAGGAATGGAAGAGGATTGGAGAGGCCTTCATCTAACAGTGGATGGTGAATGGCTGAAAATGATGACGATCAATTAATTACAGCGAAATAAATCATCAAGAGATACACAATAACAATAAGTAATAATGAAAAAAAAACAGATCATTTATTATTGTTGATGACACGGTAAGTCGGTGGCTGTAGCGTTTAGCAATTCTGAATAAACTCGATTGAGATGCGCTTCTCCCTTGTAGCTGCAGCGTGCATTGGCTCGTACTGCAGAAAGCTGCTGCAAGTGCCAAACCAAGCCTTTAGCTTTAATACGAGGGTGAGGGAGTGGGTCGGTCGTATCCACTTCCGTACCCCTTCTTTCCCCATCTATCACAGAGGTTGATGCAAGCGCGAAGCTATGCCTTTAATTTTAAAATTACACGATCACGTGTGCATATGTATTTGACGTAGAGGGGTAGGAGTGCAGGGTATAGAAGGCTGTAACGCGCAAGTCTAATTACTTCTTATATGTTCGTGTGCTCCTGGTAAAATATTAAATTTTTACATGTCCGTAGCGCGGACGACGTCTATAGCTGTTCTGAACATTGCACGGAAGTTTGAGCCTTATATTACAGCTATTTCAACTGTTTTATGGTTCAAAACTGGTTGAATATTCCTATATTGCTGAATATATATATTTTAAATGCCATCTCTTGGATTTACTTAAAGGTCTACCATATAAGCTAAAATTAGTTTTTTGTGGAACCTTAACTACATACATACGTGTTTGGGTGATGTCACGTGGTGTACAAATGGCAAATCATTACAAACTCGCCGCGTCAAATAGCTCGTCGCGATATATGAACTCCTGTTAAAATACTCCTCTCAGAATACTCAATTTTTCCATATATTTAATATAGTCGATGCCCGTTGACATTGTCACCGGGTGGTTATCACTATATATATTAATGGTATGGTTGAAATAAAGCGTAAGCATGTTTGTTTCGTTGTATAAGATTTAATGAACTTTTAAAATGTGCTGTGTGTTTTGAATTTCATTAAAGAGATTGGTGCTATTGAAGGTTAAGTGGCGGTCAAACGGTGTCAAATCGATTTTAGCAATTCGCCTACCCGAACTGAACGATTAAATGTAATGTCGGTTTGCGCAGTTCGCTTTGATGCTAATGTGGCGAAATGTTTCGCTTCATTGGTGGTTTAATAGATTTGTACACACGTTCAATAAAATGTAAATGATGCGTTAAGTTGTGAATAGGTGTGGTATGAGAGAAGAAATTAAAAAAACACACTTTGGTTAGAATTTAGTTGGACGTGTATACGTCAAATCAGTTTGAAGATTTGATGTAAACTATGCGTTGTGAAACTGACAATTTGCATAATTTTGCATAATTTTCTCCGGCGCATTTTGAAATTTGAATAAATTTTAAAATGAACAAAGTTCAAGTTTTTTTTTCAGTTTTTAATGTTTGTAGTTGTTCAATTATAGTTAGGATTACCATATTATTTATTTCTCGAACCGGGACACTTGGATTTTACTTCAGTAAAATTTTCGTACAAAAAACTCATTTTGTACAATTTAAAAATAATCGTTTTTTGAGCAAAAATACACCGTAGGTGAAATATTGTCATGCACAAGAACGTTTTGCATCTATGTAAATTATTTGGAATTTCATAAGAAAATTACATACTAGATTTTGTACAAAACGCATATCCGTTCGTAAAATTTACTGAATTTAGTAAAAAAATAAAATCTCAATAACCTCTGTTGTTTTATGTACTACCTGACCAACAATTTTGTCAGAAAAAATGGCAAGCCGGGACAAAACGTCAAATCGGTAGGGATGTCGGGACGCGCCTTCAAACCGGGACAATCCCGGTTAAGTTACTTTAGTAAAGTTACGTAAAGTAAAGCCGGTAATTATGAATCCTCGTATATCCATTCAGTGCAGTGAGTTTGTCATTCTATATCTATGGTGAAAAATTTTTTTTTTTTTTCATTTTCATTTGGTGTGAAATGTGTTTGGTTTGGTTGTTTGCAGAGCGCTGAACTGGGTCACGAGTTTGCTAGAAAAAATTCATATTGAAGATCTGGAAGCGCGCTTTTTATAAACACGGTTGACCTTCAGACGCTGACAATAAATTGCGCTAGCGCATTATGACGAAAATAAACACGAATGTGTATTTTTGTGTGGCAACGTGGCAACGTTGGCGTACTAGTTTGCAAATCTCATGACAAATAAGATGGCAACGATAATTAAAATTTTTTCAACCAAATGTGCTAAATTTAAAATTTTTAAAATTAATTTTTATATGAATTTATATTTCCGTCACTTGTGTGATTTGTCGTATAAAAGTATTTTTTTTGGAAAATTATTTATTTTAAATTTAAAAACCTGCCGCAAACCTGACATCTATATTAAAAACTGTAAAGTTTTAGCAGAGATGCAAACCATTATAAAAATTGTAAAGTTTTAGTAGAGACGCCAACCATTATAAAAATTGTTCGACAGCGAAACTTTAGCTTTTACAATCCGCCCAAAGATGCTGCTATTTGATTTTCATTTTATTTAAATTTATTTTATCGCGAAAGTTTTACAAACTGCCGATGTGCAATATTTTATATTTCATATTTTACGTCTCAATAATGTACAACGCTGAGTTTTCAATTGGAATGAATTTTTGTAAATTTTTGCCCGTCTGATCTAATATCGCAAAGAATCACGTCGAATAGTTTTTATATTGTGATTTACATTCTACATATGTAATTATGTAGGTGTATTATAATATTGGGGAAAATTTTTGATAGTTAACTACATCCACATAAGTAAATGAATACGCACAACGAATAATAATGAATGTTTCTTATATAGATTCTGATTACTTTATCCATATCGGATAAAGTATTGTAATCGTGCAAAAATTCGACCTCGAGATTTTGACTGATTTGTATCATCCCCTGATCGCGTTTTCATGATTTCAGGAAAATGTCTGTATGGCTGTGTCTTCTTCGAAACTATCAAGTCTATCAAGCTGAAGTTTCATATCTATTATTTTCACGTAAGGTGTTAGAGATATTATGATTTTGGTCAACATCCGCCCACTGGAAGTCGTAGTTTACCCTCGTACGGTTTTTATTTATTTTTTATTTTTTCGGCCTTTTATATATTTTGAATCTTCATAACATTATAAAATTTAAAAGTTTAAAAAATTTTGATTTCATACTATGCGTTCGTTCGTTGCTCGCTTTGTTCGAAGCAATATTCTCCGACTCAAGAGCAGACTTTGATTTTTGACTATTCAAGTTTAAAAAAGGTTTTTCGTTACTCTTTGTATTCTTTGAATATACGGATAAAGTGACGGATTGGCCACATCCGAATTTTTTACATTGACGCAGTCCGGAAAAACTATCAGCAACGTCTTTGCGTTAAGTCGGCAATTTGTATTAGTGTGAGAGCGTTATACAAAACCAAACCTTGGCGCACGTGCGCTCGCGTATCAACCAATCACAGAGCAGCGGCCGCCTACACGTATATACACTCACACTCAGACAAATGGCTAAGTTAAGGCTCTCACACACAGCTGCGAAATTGCGTATGAAAACCTAGCGCGGCAAACCCAGCGAATTTCGCTAGGTAAAGAGCAGAGTGCATGACAGCAAAGTCGGCTAAATATTCGGGCATAACCACCTGCTGAAAACTTTAGTTTGCATTGAAACACGCATATCTCAAATTTTTATTGCGAACTTGTTTTAATTTTATTAATGATCAATTGTTTTTGCACTACTTTACGTAATATATCTATTATAACAGCGAAAAAATATATAACGGACGTATATAATCGCCTCCGCCACCCGTTTCAAGGCAAACTAAAGTTTTCACCGCGTGGCTATGCCCGAATATTTAGCGGTTAGAGCCGACTTTGCTGTCGTGCGCTTAAGTGCTCCTTCCCTAGCGAAATTCGCTAGGTTTTCATACGCGATTTCGCTTTGGTGTGCTCAGACTTTAAAAATAAAAACAGAAAACTCGGTCATCGAAGGGGGGGGGGGGGAGGGGGGGGGGGGTACCTTTTCGATCTCAAGTTGGGTCGATCCAGGTCGAATCATCAAGGGGTTGAAAAGCGTTTTTGCAAGGGCGCGCCCGACGTTCGCGGTCAAGTAGGCGGTTTAAGCCCACCCGTCGGTTTAGCGGCCGCTAATAACCGTTAAATATTTGACGGCGGCTAATAGCGGGCGGGCGGTGGGCGGGGGCGGTTTGCAGGGGCGGAGGGGAAGGTGGAGGAGAGCGGAGGGCGGCGGCGAACTTATCGATTCGCCGTCGTCCGGCCGCGCCGCTGAAACAAAGTGGCCCCCCGGGCGCGGCCGCCCCTCTGCTTTCGCCCCTGCCTCTGCCTCTGCCTCCGCCCCTGCTTTTCCGCCCTCCCCTCACCCCTCGCCCCCCCCCCCCCCTCCGCCACCCGCTCCGCCCCCTCTCGCCCCTCTTTCCTCTTTGTCTTTACGCGGCGGCAAATAAAAAAGTCGACGCGGCGGTCGACCGAGAGCTGATTGGCTCCGCGTCTCGCAGGCGGGACTGACGCGGAATCCCGAGACTTGACGACACCTGCCCCATACGTCTGATTCGATCCTGCGAACGAATGATAAAGACAACCGTGACAAAATTTCCCCTCAGTACGACGCCGTTCGAATGAGATCTGTATCTTGAGCGGGGACACTGCAGGAGAGGAGGGTTTCATTTCTCTTTATAGATTTTACAACTGGCGATGCAGCCCCCCGCAACGGTCCTCGCCATCGAGAAATGAGCGATGTGAGCGCGAACGAATGTAATTTTCGGGCGCAAGCAAGCCGAGTCTCTCCAGCACTGGAAGATTCCACACATCGACTCTATATCATTATTGAGCAATCTGCATCCACTTAACTCCAAACATATGTACATACATACAGAATACACATACAAAGCATTGCCGAATCTCAGAGTACATCGAAACATTAGACGTTATTTCACGGAACATATCTAAAGCTGTATATTTAAAAAAAAAATAACCATTTCGAATGTAAAGTACACCTAAACAACTATGCAAATCTAATGTCACCATCATCATCATTTTCAGCCTGCTATTGGACGTATCGGCAATTGATGGTTAAATTGTGTTATATTGAATCAAAATGACACACTTTATTATATAGACAATTTGCTCTAGTAGATAGGTAATCATTATTTTCCGCCGTTCATCATCCCCTGCTGGATTAAGACTTCTCCAATCCTCTACTATTCCTGTCTGTTTTGAGCAATCTGCATCCACTTGACACGCACACATTCTTCTCAATTCATCAGCCCGTCGTCCACTCGGTCTACCTCGCTTTCTTTCACATCCTCTCAGATACCATTTCAGTATTTCTCGCGTCCATCTGCCATCCATTCTTCTCGCTATGTATCACACATTCAACTATATTTGCCACTTTGGTCAAACTTCTTACTCATATATTCCTCTTGAGATCTATTCTCTTTATACCAAGCGTACATTTTCTGTGCGCACTGGATCTTAATGTTACGCCTCTGTATATTGTAATAGAAACACGTGACATAACAGTGATTTGCATGCTTGATCCACCTGCCATGTTTTAGGTGTAGTTTTATAGTCCGTCATAGTGAAATGACGAGGTTAAGGTAGTCACTGGTGTACCGTTGTCTTCCGCGCGATGAAGAATTGGTAGATAGGAAAAGTTTCAAGTGGTGGTAATTTTGTACGGCTTAGCGTACAAAAGAAGTATGAAACTCACGAACGAACGATTTCCCGATTCAGATTTTACGGCTGTTTGCAACGTTGAATGGCTAAAAAATCGAATTGGCATAATATGGCGTTAGTTTTTGTAAAAGAAAGGCATCGATGGAATCACTTGCACTATCTTCAAAAATATCTATACTATCTTCAAAAGTAGTAGAAGTAGTTTAGTTTTATTTCTATATTATACCTACCTAGACTAAAACTTCACAAAATTTTCGTACTTATTTACCCTTTTCTTGACTGAAGTGCTTGCAAGTTGCATTCACGGAGCAGAAAGTGGTAACTTTGAAAATTAATATTTTCAGATAAAAATAAAATCGATTACATTTAAAACGTTTCCAATTTGATTATATTACAATTTTATAATAATTATTTAATTAAAATATTTGCTCGATGTAATGCCAGTTTGGTTATGATCAACATAAAAAATATGCAATTTATATATTAATATGTATTATCAGTCTACACGATCAAAATACACATTAGCGAAAGTTCACACGTATAGACATTAATTTAACAACGATTGATACAGACGCGTAAATTTATGCAAAACGACAGTTACGCGAACGCTTTGTTTTCGACGGGCCAAATACGGCCGTCTCTCATTGTTATTCAACTATTTACTGTAACTGGCATTAGTACATTGCTAATTTTAAACAAATTATCACCATTACACCGAAGCAATTGAAAAAAATACCATTTCTTCGTATATTTGTTTTACGACATTGTCGAATTGAAATCTTCTTGGGTGGTTGGAGTAAAGCCACGCTTTCAGATCTGTTATAGATTTCTGATTTGTCTCATTTGATATTCGTCGAACGTGGCCGCTTATAAATGACAAAGACGTGAATAATAACAACACAAGGCAACGCAGACAACTTATTTAAATCTCAACCAGCACGGGTTGACGACAAAAAAAACAAAAAAAAAAACACGAGATACACTTTGATCTTTTTTCATAATGCATATGTACATACATATTACAAACCAACACGAGCCTTTGAATAGATATGCGATAAGATTCACACGCGAACGCATGCTGTTTTACCCCACTTTTTTTCTGTCATATACGACATAGCGCTGCCTCGATCGCGATCATCCACCTGATTAATCATCACAGGTAGTTAATCAAGAATTCGTCCGTCCATCCATCCATCCATCCACGTGTGCGTTAGAGGTGTCGCGTGCCTCTACCCTATAACCCTACGTCCGCACTTCATCATCCACCTTTTTATTGCCACAGCGTTGATCACGCTCGCCGGTACGTGTGATTTAGTTTAACGCCCCCGCGTCACGGCAGGGTTAACGCGGTTGATATACACCCCACCTCCTCCCCATCCTATCATACCCACTTTCATCCCACTCCCAACCCCCTCCCGATTGCGGGATGTTGTCCCGGCTATTGTTCCCCGTATCGTTCGATACTTTCCGCCTTGCGATACTGTCATTGACGGATTAAGGAAAGAGCGCGTTAGTCCAGGGTGGAAGCGTTTTTTTTTTTTTTTTTTTTTCGTAGGGTAAATTTCGCCCTAAAAAGTTATATTTTTAATGTGCAGGTATTAGGGGAGGTTGTGTTGTGATTTGACAATGAAATTTTGATTGATTTGTAACAATTTGTGGTGACTCGTTTGATATAAATAAACTAAGTATGTAGTATCACAAAACAATCGAAACCAGGATATCACATTCATCATCATCATTTTCAGCCGTTCACCATCCAAGGCCTCTCCAAGACTCTTCCATTCCTGTCTGTCTTGAGCAATCTGCGTCCACTTGACTACACACATTTTTCGCAATTAATCAGACCATCTTCCACTCGGTCTACCTTGCTTTCTTTCACATCCTCTCGGATACCATTTGAGTATTTCTAGCGTCCACATGCCATTCATTCTTATCGCTGTGTCTCAGCACGTTGCCACTGTAACATTTTCACACGCTCGGCTATATCTGCCACTTTTCTTACACGTAGCTTAACTAGCATACATTTTTACATCTGTATGCACTGGATCTCACGTAGCATTCTTGAATTTAGCATCCACGTTTCACGTCATAACTGGCAGTAGGTACGCATTAGTCGTATGCATAGATATAGAATAACATAGATAGGCGATTCCAAACTAATTTGCCTGGAGAAAGCGTCAGAAGCGACGGGTGTGTGCGGGGGGGTCAAAGTGCGGGGAGAGGAATTCCCACAAAAAATAAGTCAAGCAAAATGCATGCCTTGCATGCATTTTGCATGCCTTTTTGTATGTCATTTTTCGGGCGCTAAGGCCTATCTATGTTATTCTATATCTATGGTCGTATGCCTTCTTTTTAAAGCTTTTTACCCATGTATTTCTCTTTCGATCTCTTCTTGTTATGTCGAGCATATATCATTTCATGCTTCACCGTGTGCACTGGAGTTTACGTAACATTCTTGAATTCAGCATTCACGTTTCACATCCGTACGACATAACTGGCAGTACGCATTCGTAGTATGTCATCTTTTTTAAGCATAGCGGAATGTTTGATTTAAAACAATGTTCATTCTTGCAAAAGCACTCCATCCTAGTTTCATTATTTCTACTTTAAATCCAGTCATATTCACCAATTGCCCTAGGTATAAATAACTCTATCAACTAGCTCTACAATGTGATTATTTACTGTGACTACCTACGCTTTGCGTGCAAAATTCATTAAACCATATATTTTACTCACTGGTTTCATAGAGCAATGCCAATCGATTATTTTATGTAAAATCATTATGCAATGCAGCCTCGATAATGTAGATAATGTTAGTTACAGCTTTCTTTGGATATTTATCGCATCGATAAGAAAGTTTCGCTCGGTGGCAACAGCGCGGCATCGACAACAACAACAACAACAACAAGCATCGAGGCTAGATGGTATCGGCAACAACCTGTCGATCTCCCACAATGGACATTTAGCATATCAAAGATCGATGATGTCTACCGCGGTGGCACGGTGTGGTGGCAAGACAAAGTTGGCATGCGCCAAAAGCGCGGGCAAGTGGCGAAAATCCGGCGCACAATTGAGCGCGTCGATGCGCGCCCGGGTCAATGGATTGCCAGTTTACGTCTGCGCCATTATACAGGCTCGAACTGGGTAAATGGGGTAAATCATTTACATTTGAAACCGCCGCAACTCCTCTAAACCGCCATCCCCAACTCCCCTTTTCCACCCCCCCCTTAGTCGGCCCTGTCGGTTCGCTTTCACCACCCCCTCCGGGGAAACCGGTACAAATAATTTTATTGTGGGCGAACGCCCATTGTTGCCCACTTCTGACGCGACCACCAAAAGTGAAAACATTTTTCAGAGTTTGCCAGGCTCACTCCACTTTGGCGGACTTTCGTCGTTCGAATGCGGGGTTCAAGTTTTTCGACGGTTCAAATTCGCCCCCTTTTTGTATTTATTTTATTCGTCCGCAAATGTTACGATGTTGTTTTAGCACATTTAAATCGGCAATGGGGCTCATTTTATGTCACTTTGTGTGTATTATTATGCGTTCTAACATACAAAGTATGAACATACATATATCTAAGTACAACTAGCTGAATTGCCCGGCGTTGCTCGGGCGGGTGACATTTATTCTCCAGTACAAACAAAAATTGAAACAAATGAAATCATTTATTCTCCAGTTCAAAAAAAAAATTGATTAAAAATTTTGTATATGGGGACCCGTCGACCCCCTGATCCGACCCCTTCCAAAACCCACCTACGGTCTGAGTTAGGGTATCATGAGATAGTATACCAAGTTTGGCGGTTCTAAGTTGAAAACTGTAGATTTGCATAGCGGAACGACAATCACAGAAACACAGAAAGAAAGAAACAAACAAACGTTGAATTTTATATAGTACCTATAGATACGAGCTTTCAGCAACTTCCCAACATTTGAAATTTTTTCACCCATATCTAATTAACTCTTCGAATTCGTATGTCGAGCGTAGCTCGACATTTACTTTGACTTCATTTTTTAGATGAAAACTGACTGAAACCACAAATTTTATTTTTACCAATCCAATTAGCATATTTTGGATAACAGCTGGTCCAGTTTTGGAATTTTCGTTTCACGCCAGTAATTCTCAAACATTAGCTTTCCAAAAGCGTAATTTCTTTTTAAGTAAAAAAATTAATTTTTGTATTATAGATTCTCAAACATTTTCTTTGTTTTATAAAGCCTCTAAAATATCCCTGATCCAATTTTTCATCTCCAAATTTCATCAAAAGTGAAAATATATTATTTGAAAAAAAGTTTTGGAACCAACATTTTTGAGAATGGCTGGTTATTTTGGCAACAGTGTGGGGAAGGTTTTTCATCATCAATGATAATATGTAAAATCATTATTTATTGAGAAAATAATTTTTTTGTCGAACGTTTTAAAATTTTATGAAGAAAGGTAGGTAATCATGATTTTCAAATCAAGTTTAACCCATGTTCAGATTTTGTCTCGTAAAGTTGCTTACCCTGGTCGGACGGTTCAAATCCTCAAATAATTTATTCAAGAAACAAATTTAAAAAAAAATCAAAATCCCCGAAATTATGGTATTTTCAAGTTGGTAAAGATGAAATGGATATGTTTCTGTAGAAAAATTTGAGAAGCACTGGTTCGAAAGATTCATCTAATGGTTTTTCAACTTATACAATGCCGAGGATATGTGTTTTACGGATTTATAGTTATTTTTTGTCCCAAGAGGTTAAAAATATTTTATTTTTGTAATTGACTTTCATCGTTTGGAAATTGAAAAATGTCAAAATTAATTCCGAGTTCAAAGAGTTAATATACACAATTTTCAACTATTATTCATATTTTACTATAGAAAAATTTGACACTCGTGAATTTTATTATTTTATTATTTCCTTATACTTCTTATCTTATTTATCTTTTCTCTAAATTCTGTTCATATTTGTTTTCAATACCGCTGTTAATTTTCCAATAAAATAAACTAATTCGTTTGCACACAAAGTAATCGTTAATGTGATAACACTAGGTACTCCTAATTTATTAAGGATTGATCGGAGGATTGCGTAAGCGAATAAAAAGTATCATTCGGGTTGAATATGTGGGGGTGTAACTAAAAGGATAGCTACGGTAAAGTTATCTGAGTCTTCTTAGTTTTTTTTTTTAATTAGAATGTAGAAGCAATTTGGAAAGTAGGCAATAAATCAACATTTCTTTTGATTGAATTGGTATTATATAGGCAGTTTGGATTATGTTGGCGTAATTTAGAAAGAAATATTGTTCAGCTTTGAAGCTGCATTCAATTCCATTATATTTTTTTAAAATTCAAATTATAATTATATACATATACATATGTACTGAAACTAGCGTAAGCGTCTCATTGCCTGGGTCGTTGCAGTTACGCTAGCATTGCCAACGCAACAACAAGCCGCTGGTTTGGGTCAGCAACGCAATTTTACAAATTCAACGGTACGGCTACGCGATTGCTTCACATACCGTCAAACGGGCTGGGGGGGCTGTACTGTTATTCTACAAACCAGCGCGGGTGGGGTTAGAATCCGCAATCGTATGACAGGCAAACCGGCCATTTTATAAATATAATAATGATCGAAATTTTCTTTTTCTTTTCAGATTGCCGAAATTCAAAAACTGAATTTGGAGCTACCTAGCAGTTCAGACACCAGATTAAGGTATGAATCTTTCAGACACCTATTGTGTCAATATTTTCATTCGAAACGTTCAATTGTGACATTTGAAAAGCGACACTATTGGCATTGGATAGATTGTGGGGTGGGGGTGTGTACCGGTAAGTGGCAAGGTGTCGTCGCGGAAAGATAATGTGCCGCTAATAAGTGAATAATTTCATATAGTGCCGAGGATTGCGTGGAATTGATTTACGACTTACGCAGGGGCGTGCGTGAGGCCAGGCAGCAGGGCGGGGGCGCGCCTGCGCCCTTTTACCCCTCTCCCCCCCACATACCCCACCCCCTCATACCCCACATTCCCCTTTTTACCTCCCCATAAACCACCCCCATACTCCACCCACAACAGCCGACACCATGCCACGCAAACATAAACTTTCTCCGGAAAAATGTCGAAAAATGTATGTACGTATAAAGATGTGTTGGCTAAAAATAAATAATACCCACCTACGTAGTTTGAGCTTTCGCGCTTTTCATACGTTTGTGAAATATTTCAGGAATAGGCACTCAAGTATGTATTCTGTATCGGTTCTAAATAGTATATTTATAAATGTTTTTCTTTATTTCCTTTATTTTTAGTAATAATGAAAATTTTGTTTACCGACTTTCATATCTGAAATTTTCAAAGTGTTTCGCGTTCCGAAATCGGCTTTAAATGTTATACGTCGCGCAGCCAGAGTTGAAGCCAACCAAACACACATGCATTTTTAGTAACAGGCTGATTTTAACTTTACTCTTAACTTTACTCTTTACCCCACAGTAACTCTATAAGGTTTAGTTCTGGGTGGTAGGGTGGTAGGTGCAGTACACTATGTCCGCGATCTTCCCGGATTTTGTCAAGTACCTACAAATTTTTGGTAATTTGGCTTATTCTTTAGTATTATGTCATATAAAATGGGTTTTGTGTTTTTCCCTGGATACGGTATATTCAAACTAAACTCTAACTAAACTATTAAACTAACTACTCCAACTAAACCAACAAACAAAATAAATGATAAGTATACAAAACAATGGTGTCTCTGTTACACTCGTAACGTTTACGCGCGCGAAAGAGACAGGGCGTTTTTATTGTTACATTTAGTGAAAATTCATATTATTCACTATTCACAGACACACAATTTGTGTGTGTTGATTCGCTTCAACTCTGGGTGCGCGACCTTGTACATTACATTTTTTTTTTTGAATATTCCCACTTGTGGTCGGGATCCGGCGGCTCCGGAGCCGCATGCGGCTCTTTGTATGAAAACTTGCGGCTCTCGTTGTCATCCAACGTTTTGCGTGAAATGCAAAATGTTGACACAGTTTACACAAAATCTAAATGAATCCCATTTTCACAACGTCGCGGTCGCGGTTATAAAATGCTTTAAAATCGTTTTTCAGATTAAACTATGTATGTATGTATGTATATAATACTTTTTTAGTAATAAACTGTCGAACGTTAAGAAATATCACGAGGATAACTTATTTCTTACTCTTATTAATGATTGACAAGTAACATTTAATTTAATTTTGAATACATAATTCGAAAATGACATACATATTGTGTCTCCCAAACTTACCAATTTTGAAGGGTTTTCCCTAATTTGAATTTTGAATTTCCCCACTGAATAGATCATGACTACGTCATTTGAACATTGATGAGTTTTAATGGGTTGCAATGGATGAGCATTTTCATGAAAATTCCAGCTACATGTGTAGGTACATGCGTTTCCAATTGGAAGCTAATGGATTCATTTGGTTCATTTTAATTTGATTCGTAAAGTAGCTAGATTAGAGAAATTGTACTATATATACGTATGTAGTAGTGCAAAGGTCTGCCTGGGTGGCTAGGTTGCCGCCGAACGCTTGCATACACTCACGGTACGCATAGCCCGAAGCTTTCGCATTATTAAACTACCTATTACATTTTATACTACTAAACACACCATAAGCATAAATGATAACCACCCGATGATACTGTCAACGGGCATTGATTAGAATAATTTTGTTAGCGTAAGCCTGCCTGCCTGTCTGTGTTTGAATTTTTAGCGATATATTGGTAATAAACCGCTATCTGTCAAAGCTGGTTCGAGTCGACAATGCCATACATCCATTCACTCAACGGTACACTAACGGTGCTGTCAAACGCGTCGGGGGCTATACTGTTATCGTACAAATCAGCGCACACGGATAAGGGTTAGTGTTAGAATCCACCGTCATACGGCGGGTAAACCAGCTAGTTATTAATAATAGTATAATGAAGATTCGTTCCAAAGTTTCGATTCAATGCTATGCTTGTTTAGAATCAGAGGAATCCATTGTTAGCTTTTGCTCCAACTGAATATTGAACTGAAATTTGACCCACAATTCGAATGTTTCGCATGCACCAACTCGCACACTATAATAATCCAACATTAAAACCATCATCGCACGCTAATAAATAAACCGAGTAATTTGGGACATCAATCACGAACGCGTAAAAAAGTGGTTAGGTATATTTTTTTCGGTACCTACCTACTTATGTATGTACGTACACAAGCTCGCAAACGGCTCGTCTAATAAATTCTCTCATTTTCTTCGGGGGTTCATTGTTTGAGGTTGCACGTTTACGCCAGTCTCGCAATATTCGGCTCCCCTTGTAAGATTACCCCGCCACATCCCCTTCGACCCACCCCAAAAAACCACCCCTAGCTCCTAGTAGCTTGCGCTTTAAGTTCTTGCCACCCCACACCCACTGAGTGAATTCTTCTGGGGTGGGAAGGGACTCCCAAAGGCTCCCTTGAAGGGGGTGGCCGGATCGAGGGGTGGAAGCTCAGGAAGCTATAACGCTGATGAGCGATTTGGGTATTATTTGCGCTTTATTTAGGTATTTATTACGGCCGAATGACGGCGCAGATATGATGCCATATTCTAGAGACGACCCCCATACCTACCCCTGCCATCAGAGCGTACTACACGGGGGTAGCTCACACCGCAGGGTAATAGTTCTTATTTAGTTTACGCATAAACGAACACGATGATAAAATACGCTATTTTTAATTTAATTATCCAAATAAGGCGCTTTTGAATCGCGACCGATTCACTCATTGATATTTTCCAACTGCACAATGAAAGTGTCGGTAAATGTTCTGTGTAGAAAAAAAGAACCATTGTACGCTTGTACGCACGTACCTATGTATATACAATATAAAAGTACATACCCTCCGTGTATGAGTTGTGAGCTGTTTAAGCTTGGATGACGTTATTATGATATTATCTTTGGACCTTTGGGGATAAATGAAAGGTCAGCCGGCTATTTGTGGGCCAGCACGCCAGATAGCTGAACTAAATGCCACTGAACTTATTACCTTTTGTAAATGTGCGAGTTGTAGTTGTACGTATGAAGTGCGCCCTGGTGGCCGGGTGTCCTGAACGAGCTGAAGCTCCGAGGGATACCCGACAATCTCTATCAGCTCTTTCAGAGTTACTTTTCCGACCGAACGATTAGCGTGGACATCGGTCAGCGGGTGATAACACGCCCGATGACGATGGGTTGCCCGCAAGGCTCGATTCTTGGCCCCCTCCTGTGGAACGTCTTGTTCGATGATATTTTCACAATCGACGTCCCGGAGGGGTGCCAACTTTATGCATACGCCGATGACGCGACACTGGTCGTTCAGGCCAACACCAGGAAGGCCCTCGAGCAGAAGGCCTCCCAATCCCTAATCTCGTTACTAAACTGGAGCGAGCGGAAGAGACTGAAGTTCGCCGCCAACAAAACCCTCGTTACCTACCTCAAAGGGGGCAACGCTACCATGCGGAAACCCTCTATCCTTTTCGACGGAGTCAAACTGCGTGTCGAATTAAAAGACCCGGTTCGACTCCTCGGCCTCCACCTCGACGGACAGGGCAGCTTTGCCCGCCACGCGAGGATTGCGGCCGACGCGGCGACCCGCGGCTTTGGCTTCATCTCTCGTCTGGCGGGTTCTGACTGGGGCCTCGGATGGCGAGCCCGTAAACTCGCCTACGAGGCGATATTCATCAACAAGGTGGCCTACGCAGCAGGCTGCTGGGCTCACCGCTGTCACCTCTTCAGGTTGAGATCCCCACTGACCACCGGTCAGAGGAGAGCTCTAATCAACCTGACCAAGGCATACAGAAGTGTGTCTACAAACGCGCTTAATCGCCGGTACCCTCCCGCTAGATCTAAAATTCCCGTTGTCGCGGCGAGATTCTATCATAAGAACTCTCGCCCGCTACAACTCCTCGACGTCACGTGCGATCCCACGGGATACACGTTGGCAAAATTCAAGACTGCAGTCAACGGGGCCGCCATCGCCGCCTGGGGCGAGGTGGCTGGCCTCTGAGACGGGTCACCACACCCGCCTTTTTTCCCGACAGTCGAGAAGCGATTGTCGGCCAGTTGGTTTGAGCCCGATCACTGGGTATCTAACTAACCGGGCACGGGCATTCAATGCGAAGCTTTTCAGCCTCAAATTGCAGCCTTCCGAAGCCTGTCAGTGCGGGCACCCCCCCCAAAGTGCAGACCACATGCTGTGGGTGTGCCCGCTTCTGAGCGAGCCTAGGAGGGTCTTGCACGAGAAGCTTGAAGCGGGCGCGAGGTCGCTCAACCACGAGGACCTAGGGCCTTCCGTCGCTTCGCGACTTCCTTCGAGACTTAGTCTCCAACCTCCCGGCGCCGAACTCCGCCGAAAACCGCCCGCTCGGGCTCAGCCCGATACGTAGCGAGGCGAGGATTCCCCGTCCCGCCTCTCTTCCATAATTCTAGCTTTAAGCGTGGTGTTGTAAGTGCACAACAATAACATAAACAATAAGGTAGGTCGTCGGCTATAGCGGTCGACGTCAGGACTACTAACACCACTGTACGCTAGCTTAAGACTAATTTAACAATAAATCTTAACCTAGCAATAAGTAGTTAGACTAAACTAACCTAGTTATAACCGTAAATATAGTTCACTAAACACCCGCGACCGGCAGGCTTCCGTCCTCGCAGATCGGCCCGCTCGTTCTCCGAGGGTGGAATCCTCCCGGGCAGTCTACTAAAATCACTTTTGCAATGAGGGCTGGGAAGTTTTGCAAAGCCCCCCCCCCCTCTACATATTAAATACCGTGACGAGCGAGCACCCCTCCGCATAGAGGAGAGCTCGCGCGTGGCAGCAAAGTACAGTTTTAAACTCATGAGTCCTTTCGGCAGAGCGTAGTCCCTTAATATACGAAGGTGGGAAAGAGGTATGAAGTGCGCGCGTATTTGGAATGCGATTCGAATAATCGATTTGTGTATTAATTTTATATTAGTAGTCAGATCATTGGAATGGCAAATTATGTCATATTGCTTACACAGGTATCGCTTAATACGCGAGTATTAAAATATTGTGTATTTTCACATAATGCCAATCGACGCCGAGCTTTAAAATGAAATTTAATAGAGGAGGTATTTCTTTTTGTCGCAAGTTGACTTTTATTGAAGATTATTAATAATGGAAGCAATAAAGGGCGAGTCCTCCCAGGGGTCGGACAGGAGATTCGCATGAGATAGCGTTTGATTGACACGTGGAAAAGAAGGAAAGTTCATCCACTACTTATTCATTTTCGTACCCCCCCCCCCCTACAACTACATTGTATCGCATACAGCTTTGAAGATTTTTAATTTGCTCCTTTATCGTATTATATGCTTGTTTTCGTTTTATGCTCGTTTCACGGTTCAATCTCGATATAATGATCGTATTGGAAATGGGTAATATATTTATTTTTATTATAAAGAATGTCACGAGTACCTACTGTGTGCGATGTGTCGCACCGGTGCACCTCCATTTATTACCTGTACTGAATCACTGGCGAGGCATTCTGTAGCTATTGTGGTTGTGATCCTTCCCCGCCTTCTGCTACCTATCGTTTGGAAGCTCTTCAGTTCAAATCCTCACGTGCCACTTCTTGGAATATTGGGGTACAATGCCAATGCAATGGCGGCTCGGGAATAAATCCACTCGATTTCTTCTGAAATGTCGGATATATATTTATATTTATATTTGAGAATATATCGATTAATGTTGTTCAGTATTTCTATGGACGGAATTGTTTTCCTCTATACCCTACATGGTATTATAATTATGTATTATACATACTTATGTTTATGTATGTATGTATGTAGGTACATACAAACGTATGTGAATTATGCGCTTAGGATATGACACCACTGGTTTATGCTATGTGTGCAAAAGTATTCTCGGTATGGAATAGGTGGTTTGGTACTCGATTATTTATTGCATTCCTGCAAGTTCAATTTAGGGGTGAGCCGTATTTGCGGATAGCGTGAATGTTAAATTCGCGTTCACTATCTGGAATGTCATTATATGTGAACTGAACGGTTTTGAGTGCGACGATGATTTTCACGTATGAAAAATTTCATAAAAAATCACAAGCGTCCTGCTTTAATCCATTAGACATTACAGAGAAACAGCTGATGACCCGCCCATAGGTAGCTAAATTATCGGCGAGTTTCATCCACACGCTCCTTATGATTTACCATCTTGCGCAAATTCCTCGGAGGGGTTTCTTTTGTAAAATGGTGCTGACGTAATGAAACATCTGCCATTTTTTTGTCTCCAGTCGCGGACGATAATAGACATTTTAGAGGAATTCAATGGGCAAATCACGGCGACATTTTATTGCCGGTTTGATGGAGGTGAGCTGGCCAGGTGTGTCTTGCTTAGGTTCGACACGTGGCAGACGAGTGTTCTTGATGAGATCTTAGCATGTTTGTTTTCGCTACCTCATTCGAGATCGACTGATACTGAGATTTATACGATACAAAGGCGAGGTAGCATCAAAGAAAAGACTTTTTTTACGTCGAGCTTATGAGTGATTCGATAGGATTCATATTGTGCTTAGTTTTATCGATTTTATGATATATCTTATACGGATCAAATTTTTTGTACCTATTGTTCAATTCTGCATACCTGTAGGTAAACTATTAAGCTAGTAATAAAAAGTTATTACGTAAGGTCAGTTGATTTATGCACGGAATACATTCCAGGAAGTAGTTAAACCGTTAAACGTATGCTCTTGCAAATTGTGTTTAATTTCTATAGGTAAAATAAAAGTAGCGACGGATTCATTCATTGTTTTCGAGAACAAGAGCAGACCTAGTGACGCCCACCCGGAAGGTTTAACGAAGTCCCGAACAAAAAAAAAGTTAGTTTGTCACAGGTAAAGAAGGTCGAAGGATGCCAAAAGAATGTCGCGGTACTTTGAAATGTATTTGCAGGGTTGTTCAATTTAAAATTTTAGTTTTTTCATTAAAATTTAGATTGTTTCGTGTATTTTTTGTAGGATTGATGCAATCGTACAAGGGTTTCTTCAAATAAATTTATTATTTAAAATATCAGATATGTATTGTAAAAAGGTAGGTATTAAGTAAACTTTCTACAAGTATTCATTCGGTATTGATTTTATTTAGAATTTTCTTTGATCTTATGAAAGTTTGATACGTGTGCCTTTAATAATATTCTTTGTTCGAGCTGAAAGGGGTTGACTTCACCTGAATTTGGAAAAGATTTTAGTGCTGCCTAGGTGTCTGTAACATTTTAGGGACGGTCATCAATCAGTATATTTCAGTTTTACCCCCCGCCTGCATTTCCTTCCAGGTGCAACACAATATCGTCGCACACAAAAGTGCATAATGCCCGCTGCTACGAATCATTACCATTTTTTTTGCCGCATTTTACCGATTTCACCGAAATCGGCGTGGGCCAAAATTTAACAATGGGAAACGTCCCGAGAAAAAAATATGTCAATGAATAAAGGTGAAACCGTCCACCATAAATAAAAATGGGCAAAAGAATCGCCTATTTTGCAAAACGCTCGTAAAATCAATTTTATTTTTGTTTTCTGTCGAAGGAGAGGGGGTAAAGTCAAAGAGAAATTGAAACTATTGTTCATTATTTTCAAGTACACATATTTAGAAACTCGAATCCTTTTCTGATCACTTATTAATTGTACTTGAATTATCCATGTATTAAAATTATTATAAAACGATAGTAAATTAAAATTCAAGCATTCAAAATATTCAAGATATGCAATTCGTTTATGTTTATAGTTGTGTCTGTTTTTTTCTCGTAATAATGTTTCTATTCAGAAGAAAAATTATTTTTGTTTACGACTAGGTAATTTAAATGTTTTTCCTGTTCTATTCTTCCTAGTTTATGGGTACAAAACTTACGGTGTGTCTAATTCGTTGAAATATTTTAATTTTATGTCCAAATCTATAAATGCTCTCATAAAATCAGCAATGAGTAGTAAATGATTTATGTTTCGGCACTCTTTATATAAAGAGATAATACCTTTGTACTTTTCTTTGCCTACGTTTTATTTTAAAAATAAATTTCGTTAAACCATATTCTTTTCGGAATCAGTTTATTACTAACTCGACATACATTAAAATAAAATATGTAATTTTTCTGACAAAAGAACCCCCCTATGAAAGGATTTTATCTCTTTTTTTCTAATTAAGTTAATCTTCACATTATACGCTATTAAATATATTGGCTTGGCGCTACTCAAATAAATCCTTTTTGTGTTGAAATGAAGAAATAATACTGGTTTAGACGGAAAGCTCCCCGAACTGGGAAAACGTCGGGAAATCTTTTTTCGAGAAAATTGAATAGGATGGGATTATGGTCGTTAGACGAAGGGGGAAATTCCTCCTCGATAAGTCCACTTTCACCTCCTTTTTGGATTTGTATTGTACGACGGCTTTGCCGTGTCCACTTTAAGATTGGTCTCACAATCGGATACGTACAAGAATATAAGCTAATATTGAAGCAACTAATCGTATACACAACTCGAGTGCAATAATAATTGAAAGAAGCGATACGCT
Organism: Parapsyche elsis; assembly: GCA_022651745.1. Taxonomy (NCBI): domain Eukaryota; kingdom Metazoa; phylum Arthropoda; class Insecta; order Trichoptera; family Hydropsychidae; genus Parapsyche; species Parapsyche elsis. The sequence goes on along the minus strand of JAGVSN010000001.1, from coordinate 18,232,450 downwards.
CTTTTCATTACCTCGAATAAATGTGGTCAGTATGCGCCAAAGAACAATATATACATATACAAGTAAATTTCATTGTATTTTTTTCAATCAATTTATTTCAATGTCGACACAAAACGGTGTTTTATTTTTACATTATCGTTTTTTTTTTTTGTGTGTCGGTCGATTTTCTTTCAATATCCTTCTCGCTGTATAAATAACGATATCCGTACCTGTTTTCAGTACCTCGTTGATTGTTCTGCGTTCGGTTTTTATAAAAAAAGTTGACTCGTCATTGGTACATTTTGTGCGACACGAGTGGCAATTTGAACGTTAAATTTACGACACGGCACGTCTTCATTAATAAATGTCATACGTTCAAATGCACTTTTGAATAATTTGTCACTGGGTCTCAGTGACGGTGCGATTTTGCGCAAAACATCGTTAAAAAATAAATAAATATACTTATGAAATGGAAAAAAAGGGACGCGAAACAGTCAAGTCATACCACTGTCAACGACGCTAAACCCACCGGGGTAGGATAATAAATTTAAATGAGCGCACGGCTAATCTACGGTTAATGCGTTTTTATTTCCATTTTATTTGTCGCATTAAATACATCGCTTTGTGTGAGATTTTTTCACGTGTATTTTCAGCGTCGAATGTACATTATATATTTAATCTTTTACGTTCGTTGGCCCCCCCCGTGAAAGGTGTGTGGGTAGACGTCGAGCGAGGGCCTCACCTGACGTGAAAACGCAAGACTGATGTTTGAATGGTGTATCTGCTGTTTTGTATTTATTTAAAAATGTTTTTCTCGGAAAATCCGCATGAAAAGGCCCATCGCAAATTTACCTTCGACCATCTTTCAAATCGACAGGTCGCTTCTTACATTTTTGTGCGGCGCGGCCCCCGGACGATAAATGGCTCAAAATCCTTTTTCATAATAATAAATATTTCAATATGAAACATCAATAATCTTTTTTTTTTGCCATGCCTCAAAACGTACACCCTCGCTAGGAAAGTTTCGCATCAAATTAATCAAAACCATTTTTTCCACGCATTCTCGTTTTTTTGAACGAATAGATTACATATTTGACAAATTTAATCATACGAGATTTAAATTAGTTTTATTTCGATTGAAAAGCACTGTGATCTTTCGTAGCACCTACTGTCACTCTAAAAGATAGTGCGATACGCGATATAAATTTATATTTATATGAAAAAGTCGAGATTGGTAAATGTCACATGCAGAAATTTGTCTTTATCTGATTTTATAATGTATAACTAGCGGGTCCGCCGTGTCACGTGACGGTGGATTCTAACCCCAACCTCCACTCGTGCGTACTGGTTTGTACAATAACAGTACAGTACGCGACAGTACACGAATCAATTGCACAGTGATATTGTCATCTCTAACAATCGCGTTTAAAATAATAAACCTATCGTATGTTTAAATTAATTTGGATTGAATGAATACAATGAAGGGTTCTCTTCCGGGATACATCTCGTTATCATTGAATAACGGTTAGCCAAATTTCAATATTATTTTTCTTTTGATATGAATCCTTATATACCTTACCTCACCTTAGTAACTCTGGCCATAAAATCGCGTTGTCGACTTGAACCACCTTTGTTCCCAACAACCCGCATTTGTTACCAAACCAGCTTGGTTACCAACAAATCGTAGTATCAGCGTGACCGCAACGACCGAGGCAAGCAGGCTGATTTTACGCGAATACATTTTTATTTATTTAAGTAAAATACATGGGCAGGCGGCATAGCCGATGGAACCCAGCGGTATGTTGTAATATTTGTACATGCAATTTTTATTTATTAATATTTGAAGGATTCTTCTTTAAATCCAGCCATATTCACCAATTTTAAAGAAGAAGAAATAAAACTAGGATGCTTTTGGAAGAATGAGCATAGTTTTTAAATCCAACATTCCGCTATGCTTAAAAAAGAAGGCACATGACCAATGCATACATACTGCCAGTTATGACGAATTCAAGAATGTTACGTAATATTCAGTGCACATAGAGAAGCACGGAAAGATGCATGCTTGGTATAACAAGAAGAGATCGTAAGAAGCATGATCAAAGTGGCAGATGGACGCGAGAAATACTGGAATGGTATCCGAGAGGATGTGAAAGAAAGCAAGATAGACCGAGTGGACGATGGGTTGATGAATTGAGAGGAATGTGTGGAGTCACGTGGATGCAGATTGCTCAAGACAGACAGGAATGGTAGAGGATTCGAGAGGCCTTCATCCAGCAGTGTATGGTGAACGGCTGAAAATGATGATTATTTGAAGGATTACAAAAATCTATTGATATTCAAAAAGTTATTAGACCTCTGAGATTGAGTACATATGTATGTATATGTAGTATACATGTGCGACACTTTTATTCAAAGAGATTCTATTTCTGGTATCTACAGACTCAAATGATGATCACTATACATACATAGGTGCGTGAAATTCAATTGGATTCGACTGTGTGTCTGAAAAAGTATATTTTCGCCTCTGAAACACGGTGTATCACCTAAGCCATTTAGCTTAGTATTTCGGTCGGTGGAAACGAGCGTGGATCATCGTCAGTTGTGAACGCGCGCGAGGGTAAAAAGCTCCGAGCGTCAAAATTATGCGTAGTCATCTGCAACACATAAATAAACGGTACACGGCGCGAGGGGGTTAAGGTTCGGGTGGTGGGCGAAAAACCCACCCACCCCTTCGTGACTCGGCACGTGTTGTTGTTTCTTATAATAATTCCTACCCGAAGACGAATATATTAAAATTATTCATTTTATTTTCAGCCGTTCACCCTCCACTGCTGGATGAAGGCCTCTCCAATTCTCTTCCATTCATGTCTGTCTTGAGCAATCTGCATCCACTTGACACATTCTTCTCAATTCATCAGTCCATAGTCCACTCGGTCTAACTTGCTGTCTTTCACATCCTCTCGGATATGTGTCCACTTCAACTTTGTCACACGTTCTGCTATATCTGCCACTTTGGTCATACTTCTCACCCATGTATTCCTCTTACGATCTCTTCTCGTTATACCGAGCATACATGTTTTTCTTTGTGCACTGGATCTTGCGTAACATTATTGAATTTTGCATCCAAGTTTCACATCCATACGTCATAACTAGCAGTACAAATTGATCGTATGCCTTCTTTTTTAAGCATCATATTGTTTGTGCTGTATTTTTGATATATCAATGATACTACTGATTTGAAGTATTTCGAAATAAAATGATTTTTAAATCGCATGATAAATTATCAATATTGTATAATTCGCCCGTTTCTGTGCCACACCTTATACCTAGCACAGAGGAAATCACACAATTTTTAATTCATCAGCCCATCTTTCACTCGGTCTACCTTGCTTTCATTCACATCCTCTCGGATACCATTCCAGTATTTCTCGCGTCCATCTGCCATCCACTCTTCTCGCTATGTGTACCACTTTTTTTACACGTTCCGCTATAACTGCCACTTTGGTCATACTTCTTACCCATGTATTACTCAAATTACGATCAAATCTTGTTATACCAAGCATACATCTTTCCATGCTTCTCTGTGTGCACGGGATCTTACGTAGCATTCTTGAATTTATCATCCATACGTCAAAACCGGCAGTACGCATCGGTCGTATGCCTTCTTTTATAAGCATAGCGGAATGTTGGATTTAAAAACTACGTTCATTCTTCCAATAGCACTCCATCCTAGTTTTATTCTTCGTTTTATTTATTCTTCAATTAAACTTAACTACATACATACATAGGTTATGGATACTAACGATTTAAAAATAATTTGATTCAATTTTTATATCAGCTGTATGAAGTTCTTATTGTTGTTGTGTAATAGGTGTATTCGTTTACGTGTACCTATCTACCTGTACGTGTACAGGTGTGCACGCAGCCTAATTAAAACCTCCCTTCTGCGCGGGCATTATCCGCGGAGATTCCTCCACATCCTTCCTTTCAGTTGCCACATACGCCATCATTTACCCGTAAGCTCGTACAGACAGTTTGCTGAAAGCTTTTTTGTACACGTGTTAGCTGCTGGCACGTACATACATAGGTGGCGTACTATCCTGTTTTAGCCGGAGGCGTTCGCGTAGGTAAAACACGCTTTTACTAAGTAGCACATGTTTAACGTACATTTTCGCACGTTTAAGTATGGAATTTATATGTGTAATATGCATTTGGTGGTTTTTGCCTGGAATAAATTTGGAATTGGAAATGTATGATGCGCGGAAATGTGATATGGATACTATGAAAAATTCACGCTCATCAAGTCTAAACTATGAATGATTGATCGAAAATTTATATTCCCATATGTAAATTACTCATGGAGACTTTTCAAGGATTTCACATACGTATGTACGAGTAGGTATGTACATACATATGTATGTATGTACATATACATATATGATGTATTTGTCTTCAAACGACTTTCCAAATCATCTCTTATTATATTTATGTATTATACACCTATTAGGGCTCTTACAGAGATACATATTATTATATTAGAGAAAACATAAAGAAAAAATTACTAATAATTAAAATAATGTTTAGTTGATAAATTAAGTAACAAGTCGTTGCCTTAGGGACGACAGATTATCATTTAAAAAATAAATAAAATCAGAGTATTTATTAACATATACATATAATCATTCTGGGGATGGGAGAGTGAAGATAATAATTGTTACGTGAAATATTTTCATTATCTAATAAAATCGAGTACTTTTAACCGAAGAGTCGAATGAATAAGAATTTGACTATCTACATATTAGAGAGTTTAAAATTTTATATAAAAAAATTACATCGAATATGATTCTTCTACATATTAATTAATTTTATCATCTTTAATTTTGATAGAAGAGAATCATAATATAAATATTCAGTAGGTTTATTAAAAATAAAATTGATGTTTCTCAAAAATTTATATTGAATTTTTTCAATAGAATACGAATGAATGGCAAAATGAGGTGACCAAACTATTCAAGTTTGCTTCTAACTAGCGAACAGAATGATAATTTAAAAGTATTAAGATTGTGAAAAGGCTTGGCAGTTATCCAAGCAGAATGTTTCCTGCATGAGTTTTAAGCGTTGTGAATCAGAGATCCATGTATATTTTAGACAAATGAAAAATATTATGTAAAATTAATTAACGAAGACGTGTCGAAAATGTTTGTAAGGGGAGCCCTTATCGTGTCACGGTGTTTGAATATGTGTACACTCGCATAGAGCAAAGGGAGGATGTGGTGATGAAAAATCATAATGGAGGTGCTATGGTGTAGTACCTAAGTAACTCGAACGGCACAGTTTCAGGTTTCCCATCGCGGAAAATTCCAAAAGGGAAAATTGGTTGCGTCAAAGTGTATGCATTTAAGTGGGTATTGTATGGTTATTTTATGTACAATATTATGGCAAGTCTTCGGTGGAAAATTGTAAATTTTTCGTCAATTAATTTAAATTAATTACTTTTTTTTTTATACGTAAGAGTGGTTCACCTCTGATTTGATTTACCTGTACGTTTTCCGGATGCTGGATGTTGACGATGACGATGGAGGAGTCGCGACAACTAATTGGGTCCTCGACGATCCTTTTCACCATGACCATCGTGACGGGTCGTCATCGTCGCCGTGCATCTTTGTCGCCATAAAGCTTGAAGACCTGACGCGTCCTTCATTTTCACATAGCACAAAAGAATGGAAGAGTGGAAAAGTGTTCTGGTGGGATTCGATCGCGGAAAAGCGCTCGCCGATCACTAATTATTCGCATTACTTCGCGCGCCGAGGCTCGGCTTCTTTTCATCGCGTCTTTGCACGTAATTAGTGACGGATGTCGTAATTTAAGGGTGAGGGGTTGAAGGTAAGTAGCTCTCACATCCAAAGCTTATTATATTTCAATATACATTAATATTATGCTATTATGAAAGTAGGCTTGAAAATTAATTTTAATAAAACTAAAATTATGTTTAATGAATTTTGCACGCAAAACGTAGTCACTGTAGATAATCATATTGTAGAGATAGTTGATAGTTATTTATATTTAGGACAATTAGTGAATATGACTGATTGTAGAGAAGAAGAAATAAAACTAGAATGGAGTGCTTTTGGAAGAATGAACATTGTTCTTAAATTCAACATTCCGCTATGCTTAAAAAATAAGGCAACCAATGCGTACTGCCAGTTATGACGTATAGATGTGAAACGTGGATGCTAAATTCAAGTATGTTACGCAAGATCCAGTGCACAAAGAAAAGCATGGAAAGATCGGTATAACAAGAAGAGATCGTAAGAAGCATGACCAAGGTGGCAGATGTAGCGGAACGTATAATATAGTTGAAGTGGCAATGGGCTGGTCACATAGCGAGAAGAGTGGATGGCAGATGAACCCCAGAAATACTGGAATGGTATCCGAGAGGATCGAGTGGACCAGTGAAGAATGTGTGTAGTCAACTGGATGCAGATTGCTCAAGACAGACAGGAATGGAAGAGGATTGGAGAGACCTTCATCCGGCAGTGGATGGCGAACGGCTGAAAATGATAATGATGTTTGAAAAAATTAGAACTCATTTAACTAGTGTAATAGTAGACTTTTTGATATACATAAAAATATACGGTTTAAATATTGGAGGATGAAGCTGGAAACCATTCGACGTTAATGGCCACCAATAAGGCGGGCCACTTCCTTATTATTTTATTGCGTCCCGCATTTATTACGGGCTGCAATTACTTAAGTAAATCTCATATCCTTCCTTCCTGTTCTTATTCTCGGGGTAATTTTCATTCGCCGCCATTTTGCCCGGCCTCCTGCTGCTACAAGCGACGCGGGTTGCCTCCTTCGTTCGTGTGGGAAAATCTAAACTTTTCATTTAATAAATTAATAAAACATTACATTTTATACTTGTATTATATTGCATTTTATACTTGTGTTTAAAAATTACATAGGAATAGTTTTAATTTGTGTTAAAAATGTTCTGTGTGTACCTAAAAGTAAGATCTAATTTTCAGTGGTTATTGGAATCGTTTTATTTTTTTTAAACTGTAAAATTGTCTCATTGTAAGAAAATTGTTTTGGACAACCTTGTTTTGCTCGAAGCTCTGGCATCTTCCTGCATTCTCCTTAGACGCACTTCCACCAGAGTCTAACTTATCCCTACTTCCTTTATTTTCTGGTAGGACGACGCACCTCTGAAACAGCCCCTCCCCACTTTAAGCTTTCTAATTAATTATACAGTCTTACGTCTTTATGCCAGTTTCTAAATTCGTCGCAAGTTATAGGGACGGAAACAATGGCGATTACTTAACTTGAAACGTTTTCAACAACTGAACGCATAAAAAATATACATATTTTAATTAAATTTGAAATCATACTTGTAGATGTGTCTGTGCTGCGAAAGTCATATTCATTGGAATGTCAAAATTTTCCCTTCGAAATTCAACGTATCAAAGCGACGCGAAATTCTCGCGTCTACGACGATGATAATTAATAAATCTATATTCGTCGTCAGAAATATTCATAAGGCACGGAATAGGGGAGGAGGGTATCTTACGACGCCTCTTTTACCAGTAGCTGGAATCCAAGACGACGCGGCCATAAGCCAAGATTTTCGGGGGGCTTTTCTAGGCCTGTCGCAGGGGGTGAAATTTACCCCGCTAGCGTTTCACTTCAGGGTTGGTTCTCCTTCACCTACCCCTCCTCTCCAGAGGCTGCTGCGTGGCAACGAGGAATTACCCCGAGCATCCCCATCCCCCACTCTTCTCAGAAATGCCGGAAATGGCGAACACAATGGCGATTTAATCGTATGCCAAATCAATCTACAATACTTTCGAATAATCAATTCGCCTCCATTCCGCCGATTGAGGAATCTAATATAATATTTATAGTAAATTAATGACGATTAATTCGCATAGTTCAGTTTCTAGAGCCCCTTTTATGTATTACACACAGAATTGTCGTATTAGCCTCGGGTCATATTCTGAAGTTGTCGTGATTGCTCGCGATCCTGTAACGTTTTGATCGCACAAGGCTCGTCGTCCCCTAAGGATAGATGTAAGTACTAGGAAATATTGCACACGATCTACTGAATCGGAAAATTTCTTTGATTATACGTTTGCACCGCGCCAAATTATCTACCCCGGAGTGAGGAGGTTCTATTTCCACTTCTTATTTTTTTTTTTTTTTATACTCTTCTTCTCCGAATTCGGCATTGCGACTAAAGGAGGGAGGGGTGTATGAAATAGCACCCCAAGCAGATCATAAAACGAACCATTTCGCGTTTCGATATTGTATAGTAAACGAGTAATGACAGGCGCGTTTACATCGCATTTATAGAAATTGAAATCGGATTTCAAATTCATAAAATTTCTACGATCGCATTTATGACTAATTCAGGGTCATCGACGCAACACCGACAACAATGTAAATTAACATAAACGGTTTCCACGGATTTATGTACGGTGTATGTATGGATCATTCAAATGTGCACATTGTGTCATTTTATGTATTTGACTTGTAATTTTGCACTTTCTTGTTGAAATTTTGAAGATTTTCATATTATTCTTAAGATGCTGGTCGCATCTTTCGATGACCCTGTACGATGTGCGCGTTTGATGTTACGCTCTCCCTCGCCTCCGCTCAGGAAGTCGTATGAAATTCATTATCCCATTAGGGATCGTGATGTTGAGGCCCAAGCACAGCCCGTAAAGACAATAAGACATCGTAAACTTGATAAAGTTTCGCTAATGCCTACACACTTCCAAGTTTTCGGTTGTTTTCAAGTCATTTGCAACTTAAATTACCCCGTTGTGATGAAATTTATGCTCGACTTTACACAATTTAATCTTAAAAATCACACTCACCCAGTATATGTATGTACATGCACAAATGTACACGAGACTTTGCGTATCATTGCGTATGTTAACAGTTTGACCCATTTTTATTTGAATCTTGTGCTATTTCACTTTCAAAGCAAACACCTTGCATAGTGCGTAGTGTAAATTTTATTCCCGAACGTTACCTTTATGGTACGGCCCCGTAAGCTCAATGGAATTTTAGGGACGTTGGTATTTATTCGCACTGAGATGGATGAGGCAGCTCAATCACGCTAATAGAGATTCGGGTTTGGGGACTTTTTTTTTTACGGCCGATAATTTAATAGGGGCACACCGAACCACCTGGAAATGTCAATAATGCAGTACACGCTTGCCCAATATGTATATATCACGAGCGGCACAAAAGCTATTGACCTGCCGCTGGCACTTGAATAAAGCGGGCTGTAACCAAGCTGCCGTAGACTGGAGCACAAAGCCACCCATCTACGTATAGCTACGTATACCACCCTCTTAACCACCCTCTCAAACCACCCTCTATCCACCCTCTCCCATTAACGGGGATGCTGCGTGCGTATGGCCAATTTTCCGACGCGTCATCGCACACTTTTCGATTCGAAAACGGTGGAAGTAGGTGGTCGTTTTAACTCTCAAGTTCATAATTAACAGTTGGTAATGTTGATTATATCGATCAGTGTCGGTCGTATACGAATATGAGTGGAAACGTCATCTAAATCAGTGTTTCTCAACCGGTGGTCCGCAGAAATTTTCTGGTGGTCCCCCAAACTTTTGGCGTAGATTTTAAAATGCCAATGCTAAAAATTCCAATAACATATTTTACATTGAGAAAAAGCTGGCTCTTTGGGATAGTCGCGTACATATAGAAATGTTTCCACTTTTGGAAGATTTTTTAATTGCTGCTGATGTAAACCGGAAATTAATTTTAAAGATAGTTTTCGACATTTAAGGAGTTTGATTCAAAACTTTGATCACTATTACTCCGATAATGAGGATCCTCGTAACGGGAATCTATGGATTAATAGTCCCTTCATGGAAGACATAAATTCATGTGCACTTACTTAATACTCGAGAGAAAGAAAATCTAATCGATTTGTCTTGTGATGCCACTCTGGTGTCCAGACATAAAATAAAACCATTGTCTCAGTTTTGGATATCAAAGGAATATCCATCTCTTAGTTACAAACCGTAAAAGTATTGTCCTCATTTTCGACTACATATTCATGTGAGAAGACTCTTTCGGCCATGTCAATCATAAAAACCAAACAGAGAAACCCAATGGATGTTAATGCAGCGCTTCTTCTCTCGGAAACAAACGTTGAAGCCACGGATATGAAATATTATAGCAAAGAAAGAGCAAAAACAGATATCGTATTAAATATTTTAAACCATTTCTCAAAATTCCAGAATTTGTATTATTAAATATCTATTTATTTACTAATTGACTTCGGATTATTTTAATTACAAATATAATTTTTATATTATACATATTTTTTTATACGTTTGATATGTCTGTTTTAATGTTTTTTTTATTATTGTTTTATATTATAATATTTAAAAATAAACAAAATTACATTTTTTTATTTTGAATTTGAAAATTTCACAAATATCTTTTTCATTTATTACCTTCTTATCCGGCCGAGCAACGCCGGAAAATTCAGATCGTACTATATAAATAATATTTTTTATTTCTGCGTTAGTGGTCCGCCAAAGATTGCTCCTATTTTCAGTGGTCCGCTGGTGTAAAAAGGTTGAGGAACACTGATCTAAATTGACGCGGTAAACAATATGGCCGCTCCGGAAGTTTGATGACGTCAAATCCGCGTAACCGTTTTCCGCGTTACGACGGGGAAATTTCCAGCGAATAACGTGAATTGTTTTGATTTGGAAATCCATTCGACATTGTTTCGACTGATCGTAGTTGCTCGGATCTACATATTTTGACTATTTGCGTGTATTATTTGTTGTTAGTTTCAATCTGAAACAATTAAAATGCGATTTGAATAGCGGTTCTTTGTACTGTAAGTTGACTCTAATCAGTACATAATCAAGATAAAAATATTTCAGTATTTTACATTTATTTTATTTTAAAGCAAATTGGGTGATTTACATAATTGTATAAATGCAAGCTAGAGCTTTTTCGGAATTTCATTACCCAAACATACAAATCAATCAATGCGATGTGCCATACACCCCGGTTTGTGAGTTAGTACTGTTAGTAGTAAATGTAATGTTTGATTTCGATGTACATAAGTACATAAAATGTGTAAATGTAAATATGTATGTTGAATACGTAAAGGTGCATGTAAACGATCAACATTTTTCAGCAATATTGCTCGTCAACCAACCAGCAACATTTTCGGTATCACATGCGCGATATATGTCGCAGTGATGTGTGGCTCAATGATTGCCGGCAAGTAGTTGCTGTTTTATTGCCCAAACTTGTATCGTGTCGTTTCCGCACCTCAGCGACAGAGACCCGCGTATGTGAGAGAGCAAGAAACACACATTTAATGCCGTGTATTTTCGTATACCGAGCGATATAATCGGCAATATGTCAACAATACTCGCCAACACACTGTCATACCAGCAATAGTGGAACAATAGTGTCGAGAAGTACGACTATATTTCCGGCCCACATCACCACATTTCAGTAATATTACCGGCAACGCTTGCCGGCAATACATTACCGTGAATATGTTGATCGTTTACAGGCACCGATATTAAGGTCAATAGATTCCATAGCATACGTGGAATGTATTCTACGCTCGTCTGTAAGGCTGATATTACACTTGGCTACTCCACCAACACTCGATTTTTTTTTGACAGTGGCCAGCATCTTGTTACATTGCACCACTTTTAAAGTCACCAGCTGCCTGCTCATCGTCATACAAAAAAAATAGGGCTACGAAGCTATTCGAAAACTATTCTATGTAGTTTAGTGTAAAAAAAACTGCAAGACGATTTTCAGCTACATAATTATCATCGTTTTCGAAACCATTTTGGTTATGAAAATGGGTCCGAAAACACATCTATTACATAGCACGCGTTTTTGAAACAATTGCATTGGTCGAAAAGGGGTTTGGTGTCAAATTTGTACTGCGAACCTTTGACTTTAGACACCAGTAAATCGCACAGTGTAATACGTGCCATCTAAACATATATACATATCTATCTGGTAGTCAAGGTTAAAAAAAATCGGGTGTTAGTGTAGTGGTCAAGTGTAATATCAGCCTAATACTGTGGTACACCTCGGTCTTTTGGCCTATTTGCAGGTCTGGAACGCGAATAAAGATTGTTAATTAAATATTTTTCGCAGTGAAAATTTACGCAGTTAGATTTACGTAATTTTCAACTCGCGTCTGGTATTGTATATAAATTGTTGCGATTTTTGCGGCACGTGGTTGCGAGTTAGTAGAGGGGTGATATTTGCGGGTGTGGGTTCGCGGGCAATGGGTACCTCGTCCCTCATCCCTAGAAAACGCGAAACGCTGGAAAGCTGGAAGGGACCCAGAAAGGGTATTCCGCGAAAAGGGGGCGACATGCCAGCAGCACGGCTAAAATAAATAAATATTTTGATTTGAAAGTGGCTGTTTCCTTTTACCGCTCCGGCGTCCCGCGGACTCGACGACGCCAAACCCATTTTTCCCGACGTCGATCGAGGGGCAGGTGGTGGGTAGGCGCTTAGGGTGAGATTCTTTTTCGAGGCCTTATAAAGGGAAAATCTTTCATCTCGACGTCGTCGGCGAAAAACAGGTGTTTCGGATCGTGAAACGGCCTCAATGGCGTTATTGTGCGGAAATTAATTACCGATTTTGTGTCGAGATCCCGTTCGCTCTTCGCTCGAAAATTTTCGTGGAAAAAAAACAGACGTGTCACAGTGACGTCGAAAAACGTAGAAAAGTACTTTGAATTTAAAATGGTTTGTTGGAAATCAAAGTTAATATTCGTGCGATTGCATTGAACAAGGGAAGAGCGGTGTGTGTTTTCTTCGACACTCGCTCGGTAGATAAGTTCGGTAACGACTTCCTCTCCCGCGTTCTTCAGTTCTTCCCGCCTAGAGAGAAAATTAGGTGCTGCAAGTCGGTTTACGGCGTCGTACAAATAAATAAGGCTCTTGCAAATTGCGAAGGGTTCCATCGCGACGCCCTAGCTGAGGGCGCCCTCCAGGAATGCGGGAAATTCGCATACAGTGCGATCAGCAGGAATTTCGATTTTCAAAAAGGAAAATTTATCACTAAGCATGAGCAGGTGCGAATGAACAGTCAAAGAGGAACAGATAACGGTCGTGATTTTCATATATATTTTTTTCAAACATACCGTATGCATTATAACTATTAAAATTTTAAAGAGTGATTTATTTATCTAATTTGTCGTTTCTTTAACTTAAAATAGTCTAATAATAACTTTATTTATACATAACTTATCTTTCGTATATTCCCATTATAACTAAATTAATCAATTTACATATATGAAATACTGACTTCGTTTGACCCGTTGAATGCAGTTAGTGCCACTGCATACTACAGTTTATATCAGAAAGATTGCGGATCTATGGTTCTATTTTCATGTCATCAAGATTGAAATAACTTTTAAAAGAGTTCTGTAATGTTTCCAAGTGTTATAGATATCTCTCTTCAAAAAAATTGAAAGAGAATTTTGTATTGTAACTCTATCTTGGGAAAGCACTTCCTCTAACATTGGGAAGATTGCAGAAAGCTTGAAATATTTCAGTTGCATGCATAATGGTGACTTTACGACCTTTAATAGAAAGATTTATCTCATTCGTATGGTGAAAAATATCTACAAGGTAAGTCAAACCATAGATAAAATCCTTTCTGCCAAAATGTTCCAAGAGTGGGCTTTTTATTTCACTGATCAAGGAGCCCTGAAATCTTTCCACGGCCCCTTGGGTGTCACTGGATCACTGGTTAAGGACCCCTAATTTAAATTGTAGATATATGTATGTACTTTCGTATGTATAGAATGACCTTTATAGATATAAACAATGTAAATATTACGATCTTGTTTACGATTTATAGTAAAACGATGTTGTATGCTTTGGAACATTCATCATCATCATTTTCAGCCGTTCACCATACACTGGCCTATCCAATCCTCTTTCATTCCTATCTGTTTTGAGCAATCTACATCCACTTGACTCCACACATTCATCTCAATTCATCAGTCCATCGTCCACCTCGGTCTACCTTGCTTTCTTTCACATACTCTCGGATGCCATTCCAGTATTTCTCACGTCCATCTGCCATCCATTCTTCTCGCTGTGTCCAGCCCATTGCCACTTCAACTTATTCACTCGTTCTGCTATATCTACCACTTTGGTCATACTTCTTACCCATGTATTCCTCTTACGATCTCTCCTTGTTACACCAAGCATACATTTTTCCATGCTTCTCTGCGTGTACCGGATCTTATGTAACATTCTTGAATTTACCATCCACGTTTCACATCCATGCGTCATAACTGTTTGGAACATTACATGTGTATATTTCACCATTGCGCAATTCACAAAGGAAAACTTTGACGATGTTAGTCTGCCACGAGGTTAGCAGTTTTGGATATGACTATGGAAATATCGTGGCACTTGAATCGATAATAATAATTCAAGCAAGTGGGTTGATGCGATCACTGATGGGTCCGGTGCAATCGTTCGTTGTGGACAAATAATAATTGTGACGACAATATGGCCGGCGCGTCCTCTCGACCCGAAAGCGAATAATCCTGGGCTCGTCGTATAAGCCGGGGCCCTAATCGCGTATTCCGATCAGGCGTTTCGTGTTTCTACAATTGAATCCCTCTCTCTCTCCTTTAAAATCTAATAGCCATTTCGCCTGTGCGAATCGGGCAAGGAGCACTCCCCGGCATTAGGGCCCGCTCCACTAGCCCCGGGGACACACTCGGCATATATTAAACCTAGTCGCGCTCCAATGAATAAATAATGGCCGACATCGATGACGGACTCTATCCTGGACATAAGTATTCGCATGTGCGAATGTGTGTGTGTAGTTTTTGCCGCTTTTGGCGATTTGACTGGGGAAACGGCCCCTAGTGATTTAACAGCGAGTTAACTAGCCACATCTCGGCGGCTAATGCAATTGTTCCCATGCATTTACGACGCACTTATTGCCAACATGCTCCCCGTCTACTTATTTTTACATTTGTTTTCCCCCTCACTTCTTCGTAACGATTTGTACTTACCTATGTGTTTGAAGAGGAGAATGGCGGATTGTTTTTATACCATGGTTGATTTATATTTATATCTTACATACAAATAGATATGATTAACGCAATTAAGCAACGAAAGTAAGAAAGTGGGCTTAAAAATTAATTTTAATTAAACTAAAATGATGTTTAATGAATTTTGCACGCAAAACGTAGTCAGTGTAGATCAGTGGTCGGGAACCGGCGGCTCTTTGTATGTAAAACTGCGGCTTTCGCTGTTATCAAAGTACACAAGATCAAAATGAATCCCATTTCCACGACGTCATTGCTATAAAAAGCTTTAAAGTCGTTTTTCAAGTTAGCTTTTTAGTAATAAGCTGTCGAACATTAATAAATATCATGATCTTACATGTATCCACTTCATAAATGAGTAACATTTAATTTTAATTTTGAATACATATACATATGTATAATCCGAAAATAATACGTTGCGGCTCCCAAACTTACCAATTTTGCAAGGGTTTCCCGTCATTTGGCTCTAAGCTCGAAAAAGGTCCTCAACCACTGCTGTAGATAATCATATTGTACAGATAGTTGATAGTTATTTATACCTAGGACAATTGGTGAATATGAAAAAAAACTAGGATCGAGTGCTTTTGCAAGAATGAACATAGTTTTTAAATCCAACATTCGCTTAAACAATGCTTAAAACATAAGGCATACGCTTAAAACATAAGGCATACGACCAATGCGTACTGTCAGTTATGACGTATTAATGTGAAACGTGGATGCTAAATTCAAGAATGCTACGTAAGATCCAGTGCACACAGAAAGATGTATGCTCGGTATTACGAGAAGAGATCGTAAGAGGAATACATGGGTAAGAAGCATGACCAAAGTGGCAGATATAGCGGAACGTGTGAAAAAGTTGGAGTGGACACATAGCGAGAAATACTGGAATGGTATCTGAGAGGATGTGAACGAAAGCAAGGTAGACCGAGTGGCCGATGGGCTGATGAATTGAGAAGAATGTTTGGAGTCAAGTGGATGCAGATTGCTCAAGACAGACAGGAATGGAAGAGGATTGGAGAACCCTTCATCCAGCAGTGGATGGTGAACTGTCAGTACCTCGGAATCAAATGAACATTTCGGGCCGAATCACAGAGAATTTGATTTGCTAATTAGATAGATATGTATTACAATCAATTGATAGATATGTAGTGGAACTTTTTTCGCGATGTCAAAGCGGAATTAAAACCAATCAATTTAA
Source organism: Parapsyche elsis (assembly GCA_022651745.1). Taxonomy (NCBI): domain Eukaryota; kingdom Metazoa; phylum Arthropoda; class Insecta; order Trichoptera; family Hydropsychidae; genus Parapsyche; species Parapsyche elsis. Next base: position 18,216,151 of record JAGVSN010000001.1, on the reverse strand, counting down.
ATTGCAGCACATTTGAATTGAGTGTCAGTTTGGATGATCCCTCTTTGCTGCAGATGAGAGAGAGAGAGATACGTTCGTATATTGAAGTTGGGGAGGGTGGGTGGAGAGGGGTTCGTCTGTATTGTTTGGCCTCCTCTGGCATGAGGCCGTGTCTTCCCCCATTGACGCCGGCCAGAGCATATTGTTACTGAGGGGGTTCCATGGGGAGTGGTGGTGGTGATAGGTTTTATGAAGTTACTTAAACCTGTTAACCGTCTGCCGTAGTCGCCTGGGGCGGCCGCCTAACTAAATCGAATTATTCGATTTGTTTTCGCTTTGCTTAAATTTGTTTTATCAACGGCACTTATTGTTGTACACTAGACAGGAAGGGGGATAGACGGAAAAAGTTACCAATCCAATAAATTCAATAGAGTGATTTAAAATTGTCCTGCTTCGGCAGGGCATATACTAAAATTGGAACGATACTGCGATTGCTCAGCGGTAATGTATCAGACTCGTGGACGAACGGTCGTGGTTCGATACGGTCGAAATTTATTTATTTACTTACAACATTTTACCACAGTGACCTTACAGTTTCCCAAATCGTTACTGTGGCAAGTACACCATTAAATAAAAACATGCAGAACAAACAAAAACAAAATTTAGAAATATTCAAATTATACATTATAATCAACCAACCTCCCATAACTAACATTAAATAAGTCAATGTGTATGGTAGTCTGATTGAGTAATTTAATAGCTCTTACGACGGGAGACGTGGCTAGCATGTCAGTACGAGCCATCGGGATGGATAACAAATTATGTTCTCTGAGGAACCTAAATTGACTTGGTACGTCAACACACAATTCATCAAGAATTTATTGATTATACACCAGGCCAATCAATAATTTGTGAAAATGTTTTCCCAGATAAAACTGTCGACGTGACTCTAGGGAATTAAACACTAACGCCCCTAGCAAAAATGCACGAGGGTAGAGCCACGGATATCTCCTATACAGCCTTACGTAAATATGTAGATCTGAGAAACCTTTTCTGCACCCTTTCCAAGTGTGCTCTATTACTAGGACTCCAAATAATTTACGAAAATTCCAAAATGCTCCGTACTAATAATTCGTAAAGAATCCTCATGCACTCTGAAACGGCTTACTAGCTCTTACATAGAATAAATCCTAACATTTTAGTCGCTCTTAACAGATAATCTCAATGTGCTGACTAAAATTAAATTTGCTTGAAAATATGACTCCCAGATCATTGAAGATGATAATGAGATACATACATAACGATTATGTGATCTACTAAAACATTTTTAAATGTTGAGACGCAATGAGTTATCTATAGACCAGTTCAAAACTCCATCTACATATGTATGTACATAGGTCCAACTGCAGAAGAGCTGAATCATTATCCGATTCAACTACTCTAAACAGTTTGAGATCATCAGCAAACAAAATAATTTTTCCTCTACAGTTTCGAGTATCGCTATAGCTGTTGGCAATGTTTGCATGTTTGCAATTAAAATCGGCCATCATTTACTTGTTAATTCACGCTAAAAATTTTATCAAAAAGTTAAGGTGTAACGCTTGATATGAAGTCCTAAGAAGAAAATTAAATAAATGTAATTAAATGATATTGCAGATGGTTGAGTAGCTATATGAGTTTGATGTATGAGCGTCACACGGACGGTAATCAGCTTAGGAATCACGAATTCGAAGAAAAATAGGTAGAAAGGGGCCTAAACCAGGGACTTAAGTAATAGTCGCAGTAGTCCGAGTGTGAGAGGCTCCGACTACAGATCCAACACGCCACGGTTCGATTCCCACGTGAATTAGATGCGCGTGAATTAGCAATTACCCAGTGCGGGGGGAGAAAACAGTCTGCGGTCCGCAGTTCACATCCCCTGCCTGCGTGACGTATCGTCGGATTAGAGGGCGATGATGGATAAGACTCATCTAAACGCTTAAGAAGAATCTAAACGGATCACTATTAGGTACGTACGAGGCGAAGGCGAGAATGGTGTGTGTGAAATTCTACAGTTGATTGCCAAATGTTAATCGAATAATTGTATATTTACAAAATTAATACAAAACGAAAGTATGAAGGCAGATTTAAAAATTAATTTTAATAAAACTAAAATTTTGCACGCAAAACGTAGTCACAGTAGATAATCATATTATAGAGATAGTTGATAGTTATTTATACCTAGGACAACTGGTGTTTATGACTGGATATAAAGTAGAAAAAATGAAACTATGTAGAATGGGGCGCTTTTGGAAGAATGAACATAGTTTTTAATTCCGACATTCCGCTATGCTTAAAAAAGAAGGCATATGACCAATGCGTACTGTCAGTTATGACGTATGGATGTGAAACGTGGATGCTGAATTCAAGAATGTCACGTAAGATCCAGTGCACACAGAAAGATATATGATCGGTATAACAAGAAGAGATCGTAAGAGGAATACATGGGTAAGAAACGTGACCAAAGTGGGAGATATAGCGGAACGCGTGAAAAATGGGCTCGACACGTAGTGAGAACAATGAGAAATACTGGAATGGTATCTGAGAGGATGTGAAAGAAAGCAAAAAGCAAAAAGGGCAGATTACTCAAGACAGACAGGAACGCAAGAGGATTGGAGAGGCCTTCATCCAGCAGTGGATATAATCGAATAATCTGGTCATTTTCAGAACTTGGTTCGCCTTCAAAATTGCACAAATTAATTTTTTTGAGACGTACAAAGCATAAGGTTATAATTTTTTAATATTACCAAAGCTCCATTGCCATGATCTATTGCTGGAGTATATTTCCAAATGACTTTCCCTCTCTCGTACAATAAATCTCAACCATAAGCAGTGGATTATAATGTATGCACAATAAACAGTTAAAATCTGTTTGTGTGTGCTGTGACTGGTGTCAAAACGCTTTGTTGACCTTAGTTACCACACTACTTAGATTAAAGTCTCAAAACAAAAGCTCAATCTTTACGATTGAACCAAACTGCTTTATTTTTTTTTTAACCAGCCTCATAAATAAGTTTTGACCATATTCATGACTACAATCATAAGAGTTTCCTGCTTAAAATTTGTAATACATTTTATAATCTATTAATATTTACTCGTTGGCATAACTATCTACCTATGTACATATATATGTATATAAGGCAAACCTTGAACCACCTTAAATTCTTACCTCAGCGCATATTCAGCTGAATTCTTCGCTCGAAACGCCCACTCTCGCTCATTTTTGGTCCTGACTTTATTTTTGGTCCTGACGATGCGATGGTCAAATCCTGGCTTGTTAGCGTGGCCGGTGCGTGACAATGGAGCTGGTCATCTTGAGCTCTCTGCCCACCGGCTGTGGCACATCAGCGGGCCACTTAACGAAATCATAAAACACGAACACAAGTAGCTGACAATGGAGAACCGCGCAAGGATAATGTATGAGCCATTGTGCCAACAGTGGCTCGCGACCCATGCCTTATTTACCACATCGTTTTTGATTTTATTTTATTTAAGCCGTTCGATTGTCAGAGTGGCGATTTCGTGACCCAAAACCCACCCCTCCCCCTCCCCCTCTTGTCCTCGTGCATTTTGTTCTCGTTTTAATGTCGTCTCATAAAAATATTCCCCCATTATTATATTAAAGTCCGTCAACATGGGTCGTCGAGTTATAGCCAACTATTTTCTTTTATTATTATTTATTATGTTGTATAATTAATATTAATATTTATGTTTGAAAATGTTGTCCACTACGCCACAGAGCGTTTCGCGACAATTTCGCTTCATTTGCGGTCGTAAACGTTAGCGTCCGTGGTATAAATAAAAAGTAAGCAAGTGAAATATTCGCCACTTAAGCGCCATTTATACAATTTATTGCATTTTATTCAACGTATAATCTCGCTAAATGTGTTTAACGCTTATCTTTATATATCACAAACATAATCAACTAGTGATACATACGTATACTTATTTTATTCATACAAAAGTAAACTGTGTCGTAAATATTGTATTACATTGATTATAATACCTATTTTAACTTAAACTTTAATAGCATTTCTTTATTTTGTTTCAGGTATGTAATAAATTTTGCACAGTTGATATTATACGCCGAGCTTCATACGGAAAAATTCATTTATTAAGGTATTTCTTTGTGTTTTTTTACTCCAATTGTAAACATATTTCTATTGATTCTATTGAAGTAGGTAATTGGGTTTTATTGTGATAATTTTCCTCACCATCATAATTTTCAGCCGTTCACTATTCACTGCTGGATGAAGGCCTCTTCAACTCTCATCCATTCCTGTCTGTCTTGAGCAATCTGCATCCACTTGACTTCACACATTCTTCTCAATTCATCAGCCCATATTCCACTCGGTCTACCTTCCTTTATTTTACATCCTCTCGGATACCATTCCAGTATTTCTCGTGCCCATCTGCCATCCATTTTCCTCGCTATGTGTCCACTTCAACTTTTACACACGTTCTGATCTATGTACATATCTGCCACTTTGGTCATGCTTCTCACCCATTTATTCCTCTTACGATCTCTTCTTGTTATAACAAGCATACATCTTTCCATGCTTCTATGTGTGCACTGCATCTTACGTAGTATAATTTTCATATACATAGGTAGTTAAATGTGGTAATATTGACTTTGTATTGTACGATTGAGATTCATCGTCGATTACTGGAAAATATATCTAGGTATAGAGTAGCGACAATATATTTTGAATCCGATTATTCAGTTCCGTATTTTTATTTCAAATGACTCTAACTAACCAGACAAGTCTCCAAAAGCGCAATTACAGTGTTATTTTCGTAAAATAATAAAATTCATTCATTATATTCGTAGATAGGTGGGTACGATTTGGACACGACAGAAGCGCTAGCGCGAACGGCGTCGATTTCCATTGTGAGAAAAGCTGCGGGTCGTCGCGACGCCCTCAAGTGTGTCGTTAGCGTTCAGAGGCGGCGAGTGAGCTGCGCGACAATTAAGATAAAAAAAATGGCGAACACGGCCGAGCGAAAAATAACGCGTCATTAACGAGTCGAGTATCGCGCAAATTGCGCCCTTTGAATGGGCGCCGACACAATTTTTCAATAACGTTTATCTGCTAACGGCCGGGTCTTTTTTAATTGTCGCGCGCCGCCCCTGTGCATCTCTGTAAAATACAAAAAATAAAAAATAAACTCAACGCAGTCGTTAAAGGCTTTAATTGTTGTTGACGTGAGCCGACTACGGGCATCTGTGCAACCTGTCTACTTTCGAGACCAACATTTGATTCTACAATCTATGTATGTAGGTACATATGTATGTACATACATACAGACATACATACATTATACATTATAAAAATTATTAATAATTTATTTAAATAATAGGTTTGAAGTACATAATTTTCTCCAATTCTTATTTATTTATTTATTAAACGCCTATCGGGGCTTTTACATATAAAATTAATAATATGAGCCGTTATAAATGAAAGTGGTTTAAGTCCATTTTTTATCTTGACTGTGAATTATTTAAAAATAAATATACCAAATCTGTTTGTAATAGAAACTACCATTAGCTCAATTTTTTTTTTAAATTGGACTGAAACCATTTTCATTTATAACGGCTCATACATATATTAAATTAGAAAAAAACACAATGAAAAAAAAAGACTAATAAATAAATTATGTTGACTTAATAAAATAAATAATAAGTCTCTTTTTTAGGGACCAAAGATTAGTATTAAAAAAATCAAAAAATTCGGAGTATTTTTTGCCATATCTAATCCTTCTGGGGATGGGAGAAAGAAGATAATAATTGTTACACGTAATATTTTCACAATCCGATAAAAAACGAGAACGGGTATGTATGTAACACGCACCGCGACCTTTACGCGAAAAGTCGAATGAACGATATATATATTATATTTATGATAACAGTTAAATTTCCGTGTCCAATTATATTTTGAATATTCTGTTGCCGCGAGTGTAATTTGAGCCGATTTACTTCCGGTCAGATATTTTATCGCTATAATGATGTTTCACATTCACCGTATGAATCGTGGACACGTTTGACCCCATTCAATTTGAATTTGCACTTGATCGAGTTAAATTCAACTGTTATTACGTGTACAAACTAAACTACCCTTTGTAAATGTTGCGGTTTTAAGCGAAAATGTTTGCATTGAAGCGAGTGTTATGCTGTAATAACGTTAGAATCGGTGCCGAAGTACTTCGATACCCCTTTCAGTGGATGGTTTTCACCTGTGACGTTGTTTAAATGTGTTTTGAATAATTAATTAAATGATATTTTTGGAGTTGATCGCTCGATGTGAATTGATATTTTGATAGATGTGTGTAATTAATTGGTGGGTAGTTTTTTCGATGCGATTGTTTGGAAGTGAAGTATGGAAATTTGTGCAGCGGTAATCCCACGTCTAAATTATTTTAAAAATAAAACTTAAAACGCGCAGCATCAAGAACAACTTGAACCCGCAGAACAAAAGGGTTTTCCACTGCAATTCTCGTTCGCAAATGATGCTGCATTTTCATTAGGAGAGCGGGCGCGCCAGCATCGGCCCTTTGACGATGTCGTCTCGTCATCTGCTCCGCTGAGGAGAACAGCTTAAAGCCCCACTACAAACACATATACACCCACACGTGCACAATATATTTATACAGGGTAGAAAACTGAATAAAATTAAAAATGTCGGTCCTGCATTTTATTTGGTCGGGTGTGTTGTTGTGTGGGCGTGTTGTTTTCGCACTCTCTCGTCCCCGGCTTTTGACTCTGCCTCTCGGCGGTTTGCGGTTTGCTTTTTATTATTTCAACGACAGTTCGTTACGAAGTTCGCTCTCGCACTTTGCCGACGGTTTGATACGAGCAGTCTCATTTGAGGGGATGGGGGAAATTTTCAAATATGTAAATTTATAAACGAACGTATGTAGGTATGCCTATGTCTGCTGAGAGTAGTTGTAACGTTCTAAGTACATATGTACATAAAAGTGTTCTTGTAACTTTCTAAGTACATACAAATCAAAATACAATTTAAAAAAAAATCAACTTCCGGTTGACTGATTTTAATGATTTATTTTTTCCTAACTAGGTATTGTTTTTAAGATTATAATATTACAATATTATGAAGATACCAAATATGTAAAAGGCCGAAAATATTAAAAAACGATCACAATACTTTATCCGATTAGGATAAAGTAAAAACGAAATCTTGTTCAAGGGTAAACTGCCACTTTCAGTTGGTGGATGTTGACCAAAATCATAATATCTGTTACACCTTACGTGAAAATAATAGATATGAAATTTCAGCTTGAAAACCAAGAGTAAAGTACTACTTCCGGTTGGGAAAAAAAAAGGTTGTTACACATACTACATATGCAAAATTTCATCCTAATGTGTATCATAGTTTTGCTGGAAAAACCTTCCAAAGATTACACAAAAATTAGGTGACTTTCCAAGGGAAGTACTACTTTCGGTTGGCGAAAATTTTTGAAAGCCATATGGATTGTAATGACCGACAAAAACTATATAAATATGAAGTTTCAGTGTAATAGGATAAACGGTTTTTAAGTTATTAGCGATTGTACACACAGGTACACAGACTTTCAAATGTACAGACATACAGACATTTTCCAGAAATCGTGAAAACGTGATCAGGGGATGATACCTGATACAAATCGGTCAAAATCTCGAGGTCAAATTTTTGCACGATCACAATACTTTATTCATTTAGGACAAAGTAAAAAGACAACATTTATTTAAATGAATGATTGTGTAGTCTTTTGATTATCCCATTCAATTTTGTGTTGTTGGAAAGCTTACCAACAAGTTTAATAACACAAAATCCAGACTCAATGACAGGTTCACATAGGAATAATGGATAGGAGGTGCCAATTTTTGGTGGAACCGTCTAAGATAAATTGTCAAATTCTAACAGGAGATGGCTCATCTGGATTTAGTAATATCCAGATCTTGCCAACGATGAAAATTACAGTCTAAAAAAAAAGTCGAACCTTCGCTCGAGAAATCACTGCGCTATCGCCTGGATAAGGCTTAAAAATGTATATAAATATTAATACTTTGTTGAAATTGTGTCGAAAATCCAACAGAACTAAATTCAAGCAATAACAATGGTCAACATTCACACATACAGAGCTAACTTTACATCGAGACCGTAATAAATATGAGGATTAACTTACTCCGTTGGCAGCCGTTAATTTTCATTCTGACACATGAATTTGGAATGAAAATATCCACCTTTCACTTAATTGATTAATTTTATTTGAGCAAGCTAGGTAGTTGAAATTTAGCGGAAATATATGTGGACGTACGTATAAAACGTATACGTGTCGGAAACGTACACCGGTAATATGTTAAATCGGCATTGGCACTCATTACTACGAGTCTGTATGCGCTCATGTAAGCGCCTTATCTTCGCCAAAGGACCAGTGCGGCCCTGGTTGAATTTTAAAGTCTCTTATCGTTGTTGGCTTCTTTGAATGCGTCCCAGCGAGACTGTGGCCGTGATTTAGGGGAGGGTCACACCGCACAAGGGTCATGCACCGCTGAAATTGCATTCTGCACTTCAATTGATCAATACGTTCGCACACTATCGCGAAACTTCACGTATATAATATATTTTTTGTTTTTGTTTTAAACGCTATTATTGTGGTTATACGTATGTTACTGTCGTTTGCGAGCGAAATCCTACATAGAATGGCGCCTGTGAAGATGGTTGTTAAGTATATTTGTTGAGTGTAGGCCGTTGAGACTTATGGGTCATATTGTAGAGTAGGTTGGAGTATCTTGTGCCCTATACTGCGCCAAGACAGGCTATTTAGATAAATACCCTCAGGTCTACGACTTTGTCGCTTGTGCGCCGATTTATACTCGAACCCCTTTTATGCACATTTTTTCACTTGAATTAAAAATAATAATAAATAAATGTACTATTCGGAGCACACGTTGAACTGTCTATGAACTAGTTATATGAAATACTAGCCGAATGGCCCGGCGTTGCTCGGGTGGTTGAATTATAAATTATGAAAACAGATAAACACGTATTCTCCAGTGCAAACAAAAATCCGACCCCTTCCAAAAACCGTATACTGTTTAAGTTAGAGTACCATGAGATAGTATACCAAATTTGGTGGTTCTAAATTAAAAACTGTAGATTTGCATAGCGGACAGACAAACATACAAACATTCAACTTTATATCAGTGTTCGTCGATGTACATAAATACCTACATACAGCGTAGGTACAAACAGCACCTGGTTCAATTTTTAACGTAACAATTGCACGAATCCATTGTAAAGCATGAAAAATGCATTGGCTTTGTTTATAATGCTGAATGTGATATGTTTGATATGCTTGATATTCGTTCAATAGGATTCCGAGGTAAACGCGTAAACACTGTTTAAGGTTTCTTACATTTTACTTGAGCATATCTTGTCCCTACGAAGCTTTGGTTTTAAAGATATATTGTTTTTATTTTGTCTGACAAAGAGGAAAGGATTGCGCAAAAAACATAGAGTCTGTGAGTAAGTCCGATTCACTAATATGTAGATATTCTTGTAATTTTTCTACACAAATTGTGTATTGACATCATTACAAAGTGTTCACTTTAATGAAACGCACTCAAAAAGAAATTTTTTATTCGTAATGGACATGTATGTATGTACATATATGATTGTAAACTATGGAAAAGATAGTTTATTTTGTATGTGACCTACATGGATGTCATCATTTTCAGCTGTTTACCATCCACTGCAGGGTGAAGACCTCTCCAATCCTCTTCCATTCCTGTTTGTTTTGAGCAATCTGCATCCACTTTACTCCACATATTCTTCCCAATTCATCAGCCCATCGTCCATTTGGTCTATTTGGTTTTCTTTCACATCCTCTCAGATACTATTCCATTCGTTTCGCTATATCTGCCACTTTGGTCACGCTTCTTACCCATGCATTCCTCTTACGATCTCGTCTTGTTATACCAAGCATACATCTTTACATACATGCTTCTCTGGGTGCACTGGATCTTGCATAACATTCATGAATTTAGTCATAACTGGCAATACGCATTGGTCGTATGCCTTCTTTTTTAAGCCTAGCGGAATGTTGGATTTAAAAACAACGTTCATTCTTCCAAAAGCGCTCCATCTTAGTTTAATTTTTTCTACTTTACATCCAGTCATATTCACCAATTGTCATATTGTAGAGATAGTTATTGATACGTGGATGTATTTATAATAAATATGTTGGCATTTGGTTGCCGGCGCAGGTCGCTCTCTTGTCTTGGAGGTTTTTCATTTCATACATATAAATAGGTAGTGGCCGTTGTGCGCCGTAGCGAGCGGCCGGTATTACGACCCTCGCTTTAGCTACCCCTGCCGCAGCGCTCAACTATTGCAAAAAGCTGTTTAGATAAAGGATAAGGCAACAAAAAAAGGATATTTCAGCTTCCGAATATTGAAGTGGCGGCTGTGGTGGCAGCATATTGCGGAACCTCTCCTCTCTCACTCTCGATAGCGCGACGATAGCGAGGCCACGAGGGCCCAATAATTACCCGAATAAACTTCAAAAATAATTTCAGATAAACATCACATTAGTATACAAATAAAAAAGAATATAAGCTCTGCGCATTTCTGCGCGGTGGATAATCAGAGGTCGTATGCTAATAATATTCGCGTTGAGCTTTTTTGCCACCCGATACACAAACCCCACCCCTCCTCGCATAATAAGAAAACAAATGTCGCGAAAACGGGAAATATTTTCCGAAACATATTTCTTAATAACGCCCTCTCAGAGTACAGCCCCTCCTCCCCCGCCGACAACCCTCGGTAAGCCATCATCATCCGGGTTTTATTTTTCTTAACTCATTTTAAAAACACTTTATTTTCTTTTTCTCCGCTTTAACGACGCCATTTAAAACGTATTTTTTATACTTTCGTGTCACCCTCGACTTTGGAAAAACCAACAAGAAACAACACAAGAGTGTGATTTTCAAATGCTCAATATTTATTTTTGTGAAAACATTCAATGCATTTAAAAAGTATGCACGCATAAAAGATGTTTTATAAGTCAAAAATTGCAATTTTTTTTATTGCACAAATATTTTCTTTACTCTATGTAATGCGGCTTGTGTATCTTTGTTTATTTTTTTCGAGCACTTTGATAAATTCAAGGCTTTTAATAGCCTGTTCTGGCTGCGACTGCGGCCAAATAGCGTTTTCTTAGCGGCCATTAGCGAAGCGCAAATAGCGTCGGTTCGGTTTTCTTTTATTTCTGTTTTTCCCCTTTTTCCTCAGTCTTAAGCCTACGTTTTCCCCTTTTTTGGCATCTTGTCATCCGCTAATACAAAACCCGGCGCGGTTATAGAGTGTATCGAATGACGCAACGCACGCAACCGAAAGAGATTGTCGAAAACATGGGAAATGCGATATCCGTTCGAAATAAAAATGCATATAGTATTACGAATTGAATATTTCATTGTGAGCGTAGCGAAAATAGCACGGAACGTATGTTCCGCTGAAAAAAATGAAAAATAAAATGCAAAATAATATAATGAATTTCGCACGCAAAACGTAGTCACAGTAGATAATCATATCATATTATAGATATATACATATGACAATTATTGGTGAATATGACTGGATATACATAAAGTAGAAGAAATAATACTAGGATGGAGCGCTTTTGGAAGAATGAACATTGTTTTTAAATTCAACATTCCGCTTTGCTTAAAAAAGATGACATACTACGAATGCATACTGCCAGTTACGTCGTATGGATGTGAAACGTGGATGCTGAATTCAAGAATGTTACGTAAACTCCAGTGCACACAGTGAAGCATGGAATGATATATGCTTGACATAACAATACGAGATGGAAAGTGGAATACATAGGTAAGAAGCATGATCAAAGTGGCAGATATAGCGGAACGTGTAAAAAAGTTGAATTGAATGGATGTGAGATATACTGGAATAGTATCCCACAATTGAGTAGATGTGTAAAGTCGTGGATGCAGATTTCTCAAGACAGACAGGAATGCAAGAGAATTGGGGAGGTCTTCATCCAGCAGTGGATGGTGAACTGCTGAAAATGATAACGATGATGAATATTCATATTTCGTGTTAATTTTCAATAACGTTCCAAAAGTGCAATGTACCTAATGTACAAACAAATACTTCACTCGTTAAATTAATGATATCAAATCCATATGATAAATTTCTTATTTGTTTTGATATATTGTTGCCGCATGGTGGTCTTGCGTGTCGAACCTGTAATAAATTTTGTCATTAGTGGCGTAATGAAAAATTCCCAAAAATGAGGGGTGAAAGTCCACGAGTGGATCCCATCTCCCTCGCCATTGATTTACCTCATTAGTGCCGCTCCACAAAGACCACGACACCGCTCTAATATATTTCCAATTAACGCCGCACAAAGGGAAGAATGATCGATTTAATCCATCCTTAATCAGGTACGAAAATACTCGACCGATATAAAGTGAAACTTCGTGGAAAACGGCGAACGGGGATTATGGCCCTTTTCGACGGGGGCTATAAGGAATGCGATTGTTCGACAGGAACGGGAAAAAAAAATTCACCAGTTGGCACACACGCTGCGATAGATAACGAATGGGAAATTTATAAACCGGTTCGAATGGGGTGGTGAAAATGTACGAGAATGATCGGTACACAAATCATGTTTTTGGTTATTTTACAAGCGTCATAACTATAGTGACTACGCAGAAAACCAGCCATTGATAGAAAAATTTAAATACAGCAAAATTAAATCATTTTAAAATTATTATTTGAAGCTTTGATAATAATTAGTGGTAATGAATACTGTAGTTTGATAGGATATTGTGTGAGTTCTGTCGAATTCTAAAACGGTGATCCGATTAGTGGTTGTTCGGCTCGGGATGCCTAACTTTACCATCACCGTTTCATGTGTTCAAATTATTCTACACTTAAATTTAATTAATATATTTATTAAATTAAAATTAATTTATTTGAATATAAAACATTTTGTATACGTACATTTTGTTTTTGCTTCAATTGCTTAGAAATAAAGTAAGATACATTTTGCTTGCTCATTATTTACGATTAGTATTTTTACTATTATGAATTTGATTTTATTCCATTGGAAAGCACTTGGTGTATATTTGATTTTTTTTCGCTGAAAAAGCGCACTCCCGAACAATTCACAAAATGGAAATTGCAATGATTTGTCGACTAAATGAAATTTTAGACGAATTGAATAATAAAATTTCAATTCAGCACTGAATATTCGCGGTAACTGGTCTTTCATGAAAATGCCACAACCCTTTATCGTTTTCCCCCCCAACGCTGTTCCGCTACGATGAATTTATTTTCAGTTATTAAAATGACATTGATATAATAAAAAAAAAAGTGTTTTTCACAGTAGAATTTTATACACAAAAGTGTTATATAACCAGACGGTAAATATTTTGAAATCGTTTTCACTTAGTGGTATTTAAGAAAATCAGTTGGAAACTTCTCATTATCATTTTCATCCGTTCACGATCCACTGCAGGATGAAGGCCTCTTCAATCATCTTTCATTCCTGTCTGTCTTGAGCAATCTGCATCCAGTTGACTACACAAATTCTTCTCAATTCATCAGCCCATCGTCCACTTGGTCTACCTTGCTTTCTTTCACATCCTCTTGGATACCATTCCTGTATTTATTGCGTCCATCTGCCATCCATTCTTCTCGATACGTGTCCAACCCATTGCCAATTCAACTTTTTCACACGTTCCGCTATATCTGCCACCTTGGTCATGCTTCTTACCGATGTATTCCTCTTGCGATCTCTTCTCGTTATACCGTGCATACATCTTTCCACGCTTCTCTGTGTGCACTGGATCTTGCGTAACATTTTTGCATTCAGCATCCACGTTTCACATCCATGCGCCATAACTGGTAGTACGCATTGGTCGTATGTCTTCTTTTTTAAGCATAGCGGAATATTGTATTTCAATAATATTATAGCATTATAGGTACACATATACAACATTTCGTATATTTGACGTAAATAAGCTCAATTGTGAAACGAAAACACGATCAAATATATATCTTTGTTTAAATGTTTGTTTATTTTGTACCGCCACAGTGAGTATAATTATTATCATTGATCCGAATTACGCGCGTCGCTTACAAACTCGAGCATTTGTAAAAGCGATATTTCCCCTCGCGCAGTTAGCTATTTATTTGCGTTCGTTGCTTTTTTTTGGGTCTGTTTGAAAATGTTATTTCAATGCCGTTCATCCGAGAGTAGTAGAATAATAGTCTTCGCTTTACTCTGTCGGGTTTGTGTCCCGCCATTGTCCCGAAAGTTTGACGTCACCGGGGAAAAGCTTCGCGAAAGTTTCCCGTTGTTTGGAAAACTCTATCAATTGCTGAAAAAAAGGTAGTGTTGTGTCAGTAGTGGGACGAATCAACGCGTAATAGTATTGAGACTCAACAATTTTCCAATTTAAGTGAGTTTATGTACCTATAGTCTAAACATAATATCTACTTATTAATAATGAACAATATGGCACATTTTGTTTCCCACGAGTATTGAATTACTTTTGAGTATTATAGTTTGAATAAATTCTAATGTTGTTATTAAATCTTACATTTAATATAGACGGATAAGCTCACTTGTCAAATTTTGATTGCTAGTATGTAAAATATCTATCTATTGTAAAAAAAAACTATCTTCTGGTTTAAAATTATGCTGGTCGTGAAAAATATAAAGGACAGATTTTCAATTTCACCTGTCCGCTATTGTTGCCCCTCAGGCCAACTTTAATATTCCTTTCGAGTAAAACAAACATTTCCCCTGAACTGAAGTAATATTCAGTGGCGTCTCGTTGGCGATAAAAAATAATATAACATATTTCACAAACATAACATGTAACACACGAGCAATGTAGTGAATGTATCTCGATTTAGGACTGTAGAATAAATTATATTAAATTAACTTAAAATGAGTTAGGCTAGGTAATTTTTTTATCAGAGCCAAGTTGTCTAATATTAAAATTGTCACTACTATTGCTCTGCCATCATCAAGAATATTGATAAGTACATACATATGTGTGTATATAATAGGACAATTGGTGAATATGACCGGATGTATAGAAGAAGAAATAAAACGAAAAATGAAACTCATTTTTTCACCGTCTCATTTATTTATGAATTAAGATTTTGCGAAATAAATGTTGCTTAGTAGGTACATTGTTATGTAGGTATTTATTACGCTTTCAAACATGTACTTATGTATGTACGTACAATATTGCAAAGTGTGTAATCATCCTTTCAAGATACTTCACATATTTTCATCCCCTATTTTGAATCAGTAGATAATCATATTGTAGAGATAGTTGCTAGTTATTAATACCTAGGACAATTGGTGAATATGACCGGATAAAACGAAGAATGAAATTAGGATGGAGTAGGTACTGTTGGAAGAATGAACATAGTTTTTAAATCCAACATTCCGCTATGCTTAAAAAAGAAGGCATACGACCAATGCGTACTGCCAGTTTATGACCTATGGATGTGAAACATGGATGCTAAATTATTAAAAGAATGCTACGTAAGATCCAGTGCACACAGAGAAGCATGGGAAGATGTATGCTCGGTATAACAAGGGTAAGAAGCATACCAAGGTGGCAGATATAGCGAAAAATGTGAAAAAGTTGAAGTGACAATAGGCTGGACACATACATACATAGCTAGACGAATGGACGGCAGATGGACGTGAGAAATACTGGTATGGTATCCGCGAGGATGTGAAAGAAAGCAAGGTAGACCGTGTGAACGATGGGCTGATGAATTGCGCAGAATGTGTGGAGTCAACTGGATGCAGATTGCTCAAGACAGACAATAAGGTACCCATATTGGGCACCTTACACGATCAATATTATTGACAATACCTTGATCATATTGACCGTGTAAGGTGGAAATATTGATGGATTGAACTGATGCGGAGTTGAATTTCCAAACATCCGGGTCAGTATTATTGACCGTGTAAGGTGCCCATATGTGTATAGGGCAATTTTGACACTGAGCCATTCTAATACGATAATGATAGTCGAAAAATAAATGAAAATTGTAACATTCGGGGTTACGGTCTGGCACTGGTGTCAGCCTGCGGCCATCTTGCAGCATCATCAATATTTCATGGGGCCACATTTCTCGCTACATTTGAGCTCACCGCCTCGGGTCGCTGCCGACGCCATATAAATTACTTTTACGAAAAATGTTTGTTTTTACTGGCGGCATTTCACCGACCTGAGAGGACGTGAGGCCAACCCCCAACTAATCACGACACATAAATATGATATGTACTACCGAGCGAACCGAGAGAGTGGACACGGGGAGGACTTTCGACCCCGCAAAAGCTACGCGTCGCATACTAATATCGCATTATTACTACATAAATGTCCATATAGGGGACCGTTCAGCTCAACAGCGATCCAGGTCCACTTCAGCGATATTGTGTATGTATTTATTTTTTTTTTTTGCGCGATAATAGCACCGCAACACGAGTAGTACAACACGACCGTAAAAACTTTTAAATATTCATGATACTCGCGAGGCTCGGGCTTCCCCCATACCGCACCGGACCGAATGGCGAACCGTGACGACATTTAATGTTATTTTATATTTTAATCCAACATCCGCGTATCAGGAAAAGCACTCAACAAACTTATAAATAAAGTTGGCTCCCCGGTCGGGAGGGCGCGTGACGAATCGCCGGATCCGATTGCTCCTCGTGCTCTCTCTCACGCTTTTTACCACTCTCTCACTCACTCACTAAGGGTTCAAAAAACACCCACGGACAATTCGCCAGGGTTGTGCGAACGTTGATTGATCGAATCTATCAATCCGCACCTTGAACACTTGCACATAAAACACTCTCTTGCGTTAGTTACGACGCCGCGGGCTAATGTAGTAGGGAAATCGTGTCGCGACTCCGATAAGATACATCGCTTTGCATTTGTCCCCACGTCTGATTTCGGTCCATAAGCTATTGTAATTTGTATAATTACGAGCCTTAATAACTAATGCCTTGAACATACTAGGATACGTCGATTCATTCTATACCTAATATCAAATTCGGCACGGATATTGTTCAACAAACTATTGTGACCTGTGTATGTATGTACATAGCATGGCTAGAGTCACCATTTGATGCATTTCATCATAATGAACATTGGACTTTTGAGATTTTAATAAAAAATTGTTAGGGCAAAGACTACCGGATGGAATTAGAAGTTCCAAAACTATTGAAATATTCCTGGCAGTCTTAAAAAAACATCTCTGTACAGGTGCTTAGTTAAGGATTATATAATTAGCTTAAGCTACTGTATTATATAAATAAATAAATAAATACTAGTCGGTTTGCCCATCATATTTATTTATTTATTTACAAGCTAAACGCCCAAATTATTTACAAACAGAAATCAATTACAGGTTGATAAAATTACAGTTGAAAATAATACGTGATATAAACATTCCATGATTAATACATATGTATAGGTATATGTACATATTACATATTAACAGTAAAAAAATAATAATCAAACACAATCAAACGCTCAGTATCTTAGCTAAATTAAGTTTAAGATATGATACAAAGCGAGGATGAGTTGCCAGGGCATTAAATAGTTTGAGAGCCTTAGTAACGGGAGAAACTGTCATTCATATGATATGATAATATGTATGTACATATACATATGTATCATATGACCACTAAGCCCCACCCCCGTCCGCTGGTTTATACAATAACAGTACGGCTCATAGCCCGTTTGACAGTACGTGAAACAATTGTATCGTGTATCGTTGATTGAATTGGTGTATGAGCTTAAAATCGCATCGTCAACTCGAACCAGCTTGCGGCTTGTTGCCAACACGTGACTGTGCAATGATCAAAGTAGGCAGACAGGCAGGCAGACGCTTTCACTGATATATATATATATATATATATATATATATAATAGTTGAATACAATCAGTTAAATTATGTTGCATTTTGTATATTATCTGAAATGTCTATGAATCGATTAAGTATGTATGTATGTATTAGCTCGATAGTCATTTTTAAATTGGCTTTTTAAGTTCTATGTGGATTTGATTTTTTTTTTACAAAAATAATTATATATTTGAGTTGAGCGATTCAAGAGGGATGTTTGACATCCACTCTTTCGGGGTCATTAAAAACCGAGCTTTGGTATTTATGAGGGGGGTTGCCCTTGCGGGGTGATTAGTTGGTCGCAGCATCCCTCTTGCAGCGAGAACTACCGCATCAGCTGCGCACTCTTACTACCCATTAGTCACAGATACGTTTCAACACTAAGCACAGCACTCGCAAACGATTCGCCTCATTTTTTATAACCCCTATATTATGTATAATAGTTCAGAAAAAATATATTTTTAGCAACGTGAAAATTGTTTACAATTGTACTTCATCGATTGGAAATGATAGTTTTTGTAAAACCACACCGCTGTTTTTATGAACATATACATACATATGTACGTCGATGAGTAGTTATAGTAAATCAAAGCTCAAAATGCACGTATTGCGTGACTTTTATGCAGTTCACGAGGGCAACTGTGGAGGGTCCTCGGTGCATCGAGTGGCAAATCTACTCTTGATGATGAAATTAAAAGCGAAAAGTTGCGGTGGCTCAGCAAGAGAGGGGTGCTCGCAAATTAAAGTGGGCCGCGCGGCACAGGGATGGACCAACCCTCTTGCACCGAAAAGGGGAAACGACTGTGCACTCGTACTTACTCATTGTACAGTCAGAAATCACGCACATCATAAAATATAACGAACAATCGCTTTTTTCAAAATAATTTATATGATTTTATGTCACTCGACAACGATAGCTAAAGTGATATTTCAATTGCAGTTGAATGATTTTCTTGAAAGTTTCAAGTACTGCTATAACTGCTGGAAAGATTTGTATGCTAAAACAATCCAAATCTATTTTACTCATAAGCAGTGGTGTTTTCATAAAATTTCATTTACCGGCTCGCACACGAAATCAAATAAAAATAAAAAGTACACAGACACACGGACATTTTCCAGAAATCATGAAAACGTGATCAGGGAATGATACCGGATATAAATCAGTCGAATTTTCGCACGATCACAATACTTTAGGATAAAGTAAAAACAAAGAGATAGAAAAAACTCACTATGTACATACATATGTATGTATGTACATATGTACATACATAGATACATAGTTGTGAGATTCTTACAAAACATCTGGATGGAATTTTGTGGTCATGCACATCCCGAAATACCGTATAGGAATTTTGGTGTACTCATTACATTTCTTAGAAATATTCAAAATTAAAAAAAATTCTTGAATTCAGATATCTACCTATTAATTGAAACTTTTGTGTTTTGAGACCCTTTTTTTCATAATAAAATTATTCTTGGCAACTTTTGAATTACCGGCTCTGCGAACCTAAATTATTTTATTATACATAGAGCCGGTACGGACCACTGAAAGGATGTGTGAAAATCGTAACAGTAACATTTTCAAAATTTCGATTTTGTTGACAGCTTTTATGATAGTCGTCAATGATCAAACAATTGCTTTTATTACATAGTTTTTTAAAAGTTTAAGCTTTTTTTTAAGAAAAAGTTTATTTATCAAAATTCTTGTATGTACATATGTAGGTCCATTCAAGATATTCATATTCTGCCCAGATCAAAAAGGACCTTTTACTCCATCGTTTTTTAAACGTTCTGCGCGTAATGTTACGCCCCTTTTTGTACATGACCAATAATAGTGATTTCAGTGATATCAGGTTAAGGTATTGAGAGTATCTTCTAAAAAAAACTTCAAGTGGGTGTATGAATTTTGATATTGCCATATGGTATCAGATCAAAATTGTTCGAAAAGTGTTCCGAAACTAGTTTCGAAAACCGATTTTTACACTGAATTGCATTACTTTGAATCATCATACAATGTGTTTAAGTGAGAAATAATCAAAAGGCCACTCTAGTACATATATACATACATTCAAACTCCTCGAACTGAGTACAATTTGATCGAATTTAGTGAGTCGCGAATTGTCGCCGGGCCTATCTAGGTCAGCGGTCGCCAACCGGTGGTCCGCGAGAGAATTTTGGTGGTCCGTATTTTTCATAATCATCATAATATTCAGCCGTTCACCATCCACTGCTGGATGGCCTCTCCAATCCTCTACCATTCCTGTCTGTTTTGAGCAATCTGCATCCACTTGACTTGCACACATTCTTTTCAATTCATCAGCCCATCGTCCACTCGGTCTACCTCGCTTTCTTTCACATCCTCTCAGATACCATTCCAGTATTACTCGCGTCCATCTGCCATCTACTCTTCTCGCTATGTGTCCACTTAAACTTTTTCACACGTTCTGCTATATCTGCCACTTTGTTCATACTTCTTACCCATGTATTCCTTTTACGATCTCTTCTTGACCAAGCATACATATTTCCATGCTTCTC
The DNA here is from genome assembly GCA_022651745.1 of Parapsyche elsis. Lineage (NCBI taxonomy): Eukaryota > Metazoa > Arthropoda > Insecta > Trichoptera > Hydropsychidae > Parapsyche > Parapsyche elsis. The sequence continues at coordinate 18,195,623 of JAGVSN010000001.1, read as the reverse complement.
TGTGTGCACTGGATCTTACGTAGCATTCTTGAATTGATCATCCAAGTTTCACATCCATACGTCATAACTGGCAGTTTTCATAATGAATAATGAATATATCGTTTATTTATTATAATTTGTAAGTTGATATCCAACTGTATGTTAGAAAAATTTTCATTTTTAGAATGTTATTTTTATGGAAAAAATCATGGTAGTAGTCCGCGGGATTCGAGATTTTGCGTTTAGTGATCCGCGAGGTCCGAAAGGTTGGCTACCGCTGCTCTAAACCATACAATGTGTTTAAGTGAGAAATAATCAAAAGGTACATTCAAACTCCTCGAACAGTGTACAATTTGATCAAATTTATTGAGTCGCGAATTGTCGCCGTGCCAATCTAGGTTACTTGCATTATATGTTCAACTTAAAAAATGTTTTAAAAATTGCACACACGCGAAACGATTACGTGTGCGACCCTCTGATTCGCCACCCCCGTCGTCAGGGGTGGTGAAGCGGGGGTCTGAACGAGTGGGCGGGTCGGTCGCGTGCGCGTTTATTTGGCCAACATCGGCGTCGAGCGCGGTTCGAATTTGAATATTTGAGGCACGTGGCCATTGAGGGGGAAAAGGGTGTGAGGGGGAGGTCCCCAGGGGGCCCCCGCAGCGTAATCTATCGTCGGAGTCTGCGCCCCCATATACCCCACCACCCCCCCCCCCCCCCCCTACCCACCCGCTCCAAATACATTTTTATGAAGTATAAGAAATTAATTGCCCGTCGTGTGCGCGTGTGTGTCATACGCACACTGTCGATCGAGTCATTGTTCATTTTTATTTCGATATTTATTTTAATTCGAGCGATTCTTTTTGCAATTACTCAATCGTCCCCGACGTAAACGCTCACTGTTCCGCGCGCGGAGGTGTTTAATTGTTGTTTGAATCGTTTTTAGATTGATTAAAAAAAAGTGCACTCGCGTATTCGTTCACAGTTCGAATGTACATAAGTCGATTAGACTTTGTATTCCGTAAATTGAGATGATTGAAATAGAAACGACGATAGCTTAGTGCGGTGGTTTTTCACTCGTGTCAATGTTTACACTCTGAAGTGTAAAGCTGGGTCCACGTTGGCGAACCGAATGGCGAACGACGAAGGGCGAAGGCGAATTCGGGCCATGTGGACGTTCGGTTCGCATTCGCTGCGACCGACGTCCACATAGCGTCCGCATCATAGATATAGAATAACATAGGTAGGCCTCAGCGCCCGAAAAATGACATGCAAAAAGGGCACTTATTTTCTGTGGGAATTCCTTTCCCCGCACTTTAGACCCCCCGCACACCCCCGTTGCTTCTGACGCTTTCTCCAGGCAAATTTGTTTGTAATGGCCTATCTATGTTATTCTATATCTATGGTCCGCATAGACTGAATTTGCCTTCGCCCTTCGTCGTTCGCTGTTCGGTTCGCCAATGTGGTTCCAGCTTAGCAAACCTTAAAATCCCACTTCAAATATGTACATATACCATATTGTTGATTAGAGGAATAGTACTATTGCTAACTAGCTGATTTACCCGTCATATCACGGTGGATTCTAACCTCAAACCCCCACCTGTGTATGCTGGCTTGTACAATAACAGTACAGCCCCTAGTCCGTTTGATAATACGTGAAACAATTGTATAGATTATTGAATGGATATATGAACCAGCTTTGTCAGCTTATAACACACCACTAATAACATTTTGTTTGTTATGTTGACAATACTAGCGTGACTGAAACAACCCAGGCAGGCAGGCAGACGCTTACGCTAAATACATATATTCTAGTCAATGTCCGCTGACAGTGTCATCGGGTGGTTATCATGTATGTATAAGTGTACCTACATATATATATAGTGGTTCAAAATGTAGTATAATAGTATGAGAAATTAGTTTTACATAGACTTGTGCTATTTCTACAATGACTTTAGGTAATATTGTGAAAACAACAGCCTTAAGGCTCACACGCACTTACCACACCACACGTGATGTGATTGCGCGACGTGACGCCGTTGCTATGAATTGTGACGTGGGGTGGGGTGTTGCAAGTGTGTATCTACGCCATACAAAACCTTATACATTCAAGGCTCACACACACACACTTACCACACACGTCTTCTGACGAAATCCTAAACGCATCAATTACTATGGTTTTGTATGTCGTAGATACACACTTGCAACACCCCCACGTCACGTCACAATTCATAGGCAACGGCATCACGTCACGTGTGGTGTGGTGTGTGTGTGAGCCCCCATGCGCGTGTGGCGCAGCCTTCATCAAATCATCAACCAACTAAATGTATGTATGTAGGTAGGTACGGGATTATAAACCGTTTTAGTTAAATACCATTTTATTTCGACGTAAAAGTTTTGAGCACGAGATTTTATAAGTGAAAATCAACACACTATAGTGTGTCGATTCGAGCATTTCGAACTAGCGCACTAGTCGTATTGGAAAACTTGATCGAATCGCAATCATACACATTTATCAGTCGCGTTCATATGGATGTCTGTATATTATATTTGTACATATATATTTTATTTTTATTTAAAACGCTTCCCAAGCTGTCAATTCGATGGTGTTGGTGCGAATATCTCATAGCATTCGCCCTGCAAATCCGCGTATCTCGTTAAGGGCGCATGCCACGTGGCCAGCGCCCGGCCCTCCGATACGTTTCATGGGATTAGGGATTTTCAATTACGGGGCAAAACGCGCGTTTGAGTATTGCGTAATTGAACGAGTGCCGACATAACGCATATACACACACATAAACTACTATTTTAAACCGTCGACACTTTTGTGACGGTCGTGTATACATACATACATATGTATGTACATCGACTCGATTTAATTTAGTCCGATAAATCCGCAGACACACACACACACACACACACACACATAGTCGACTAACGGTTAATATCGTTTAGGTACTCTCCAATGTATAATAATATAGTCGATGAACGTGTTTTGAATTTAAAGTATATGTATGTATGTACTCTGGTGTGTATGTTCCATTGATTCAATGTGTGTGGAGTAATGTTTTGAAATATAAAATCAATTTCACGATTTGCATGTCTTGTTCGCTCGTACTCGTAGATGTTCGGGGCCATTGCATTGGGGGTATTTCATGCATTATTCCGCCGGTTAATGTTGCATAATTCACTGGGGACAGTCTGCTCGGCGGGCGTATGGGATTTGAATTTTTTGATCGGCGATTTGATCAGGAAGGTATGCGCCACCGAAAACCCCCTGATCCGACCCACTGGCTTCGCGGACAAAGAGGGGAGAGTTTTATCAACCATATGCTTATTGATGCATTGCCCGCCGCGATGGGAACGACATCGGAGGGCCGCATCGACAGATTTTTATTATATATTTTTTTATTCTCCGGTGGCTCGATGAACGAATGCACGATATAAAATTGATTTATACCACAAAATATATTTTTGTACGTAATCAGAATACAACCATACTGTAGTTCAATCGGCGTTGAACGTAACATAATATGTACTGCCTGGGAGAGATGTAATCAACAAGTGTACTGACGTGTTGAAAGCACAGTTTCATAGTTTCATAAAAAACATGTGAAAAACACCTTGCTGGTACAAAACGTGTGACTGATCAATGCCCATTGACGGTGTCATCAGGTGGCTATCATTTATGTACAAATACATATACCTATAGTTTAAATCCAACATTCCGCTATGCTTAAAAAAGCAGGTACACGACCAATTATGACGTATGGATGTACAATTTGGATGCTAAATTCAAGAATGCTACGTAAGATCCAGTGCACACAGAGAAGTATGGAAAGATGTATGCTTGGTATAACAAGAACAAAAAGTATGACCAAAGTGGCAGATATAGCGGGACGTGTGAAAAAGTTTAAGTGGACCCATAGGGAGAAGAATGGATGGCAGATGGACGCGTGAAATACTGGAATGGTATCCGAGAGGATGTGAAAGACAGCGAGGTTGACCGAGTGTGTGACCGGCTAATGAATTGAGAAGAAGGAAGGATGCAGATTGTTCAAGACAGACAGGAATGGAAGTGGATTGGAGAGGGCTTCACCCAGCAGTGTAACTGAAAATGTAATTTGTTTGTAGTTCAAAATGTAGTAGCTAGTTGTAAAATGCGAGCACTTCGTGCTATCCGTGCCGTGAGTGAGTGTATGTGTACGAGCCGGCCAGCCTGCCAGGAACGCAAACCTTTGCAGTACTATATGCAGTAATGTAGTTTCTGAAATCTGCTGCATTGTCAAAATGTTGCGAATTAATGCTCACACCACACGTGATGTGATTGTGCGACGTGATACCGCCGTTGCTATGAATTGTGACGTGGGTGGGGTGTTGCAAGTGTGTATCTACGCCATACAAAACCATAAAAATTTACGCGTTTAGGATTGTCAGAAAACGTTTGTGGTAAGACTGGTAAGTGTGTGTGAGACCTCACTGCCTCTACCTATCCCAGGCTTATATCAAAACTAGCATTTTTTTTTTGTTTATTGCAATTTTCATTTCGTTCAATATGTTTTCTTGTCATTGGATAAGTATCGTAATTAATTTTAGGATGATTTTTGTTTTCGATAAAAGAAAATTATTTAGCATAAATGTGACTTCCGTTTAGTGAGTCAATATGGCCGTCGTTACATGAACAACGCGTCGCGGCCAAAATGCCTGAATAGCCAATAGTCTGTCATGTGTGAATTATTTGCGAGATAATCGGCGTACGTGCAGAAGGGGTGGCTTTTGGGGGTGGCCCTGTGGACTCTTGGAGGGTCAATTCCATCGACCCCCCCATTTTTATTATGGATGAACTTCGATCAGCGTTCGTTTCGCATTTTTTTTTTTTATTTGCCAGCGTTATATAAATTTTTTAAACGTATCTATCTGCAAACTAAAATTTTTGTGTTTTATCGAACGGTTAAGAATGTACATATTCCATTTGCCCGTTTGAAATTTAAGCTATAGCAGTGTTGAACTTCACATATGATTTCGCCCCCTCATTTTAGCAGTTCAGCGGTGACCTAACCCTCTGCGGGCATTTAAAATTGAATCATCCCGTGTGTATTTGATATGCTAATGTTTATTTGGATGTTAGTGTAAAACAAGATTAGAGGGGGACTTATCCCCGACTGTTGGATTAAGTCGTGCAAAGATGGATGGAATCATTAACGCAACGTCAAGTTGATCGAATAGGTGTGAAAAAATGTGATATATTGCATCTGAATATATTTGTATGGTGTAAAAAAAACGATTTTAATATTATTTTAATCGATCTGTTTACGAGGGAAGGGTGTGTTGTGTACGTACTGCATTTGCAGCCAACGGGGGTCTAAGGAAAAGATTCTCCTCCGGTTCCGGCATTGTTCCTCACTTCCGCTTTCAGACTGATTATTTTCCCATGGCGAACCCCACAAAGGGCCCCATCAAATTACGCCCAAGCGCCAGAATATTTATTCATTCTGCGAGTTGGGCACCAAAACAAAACACGGGCCATGACTTGTTTTTGTGCATGCCCTGTTGCATACGTCATTCGCCCATCGCTTCGGATTCGTTCTGTGTCATTTTCAGCGTGCAAACTACGTACACAATGCAAAATTTTGTATTTATTTATATTGGTGTGCTGGTAATTTATTAATTTAAAAAATTGAAATAGGTTCGCAATTATTGAAAAGTTGTATATAAAAATTAAATTGTGAATGGAGTATGTGGGTACCTACACGTTAAAAGGCTTTTTGTCGGATTGAAATGAAAGTACGCAGTCATTTGGGAAATATGTCAATGCACATTTTCCTTTCTCTGAAATGTGCGCAATATCATTTTATGATGTATTCATGTCGAAAATTAAAAATATTGATTTCAATTTCAATAATGCACATATGCAGAAATACAATTTCCAATACAAAAATAAATCATTTCGAGATAATTGAAAAACTCTCCATTTGATACATATAAGTTTAGAATTGAATTCTATTTTATAAATGTAGTGGATGTTATTTTTTTACCAATTCAATATTCATTTTGATTTATAAATTGCATAACTTTCAAATTTTCTTTGGACGCTATTGAATGGAAGTAATTTCAATAAAAGTTGTCGTTACGTCTGCGGTCGAAATAGGGGATTTTATTGATCTGTCGTCAAATTTCTAAGACTTTGGCGATGACGTGTCGGCGAAATTTACTTGTACAAATCAAATGAACCAATGCCCGATCCAATAGAATTAATATCTGAAGCCATGCGAGTGATTGACGGCGCAACGCGGGTCATATCGACCGGTTATTGTTCACAGGCCCAGCGGGCTTCTTACAAAAAAAGGGTTTTCTGCACAACCGAGTAGTAGGGTGAATTGAAAAGAAACCGGGACACAATCTCAATGGGAGGAATTCACGAGGGCTCCGTCTCCTTCCTTCGTCGAACACGTATTACCAATTTATGCGAAATAAAACAATTTACACTGATTTAAATGTTAAAAATAATTCGTGTACGTTTTGAATTTTTTCTCCGTAAATAAAATAATCCTGTGCGATTCTACTTAATAGTGTAAACAAAGTGTGTTTGGGGTTGCGCGAAAACCTCGTCATTTATATCTGGTGACACCTCTGCGGGACGGCTTTATCTGCGGCTTCTAGCTCATTAACTGGACCATCAGTCACCGGCCCTCGCTAAGACATAAGATTGACAACCCCTGATTATTTATAATTCCCCATCCCTTACACCCCCTCTCCCCCATCTCTCCCTTTCCAGAAACCCTAGCGCGTTTTCTCGCTTCGTTATGACACCGTTGATCATCAAACGCATGCATTACTTATGTACGTCACTTATGTATATAAATATGTACCTATGTATGTACATATAAATTCGTCACACAATATAAAACATTACACATTTGAAAGTTATTTTTATATATTTCGAACATTCTGATTATTATTAAAAGACAGAGTATTGAGAATTAAGTAAAAAAAGTAATATTCGGGAGATAAACGCGCCTAGATACAGCTATTAATATTAAACGATATAAGATATGTATCTACATACATACAATGTACACTTCAAAAAAATCTCAAATGACCTTAAATGTTCAACTCATATAAACTATTATTCATTTATATATTATCAAACGTCCTATATTATACCTAAATAATTTTTATAATTTGCTGTAAATGTTTGGAACCCTAACTTCAAAAAAGACATTGTTTGTTTAGAAAGGGTTCAAAGAAGGATTACAAAAATGCCATTTGAACTTCGATCACTAATTCACTACCCTATAATGAAAGGTTGAAGAGAATGAGTCTCACCTCTTTGAAGACAAAAAGATTCAGAGGCGATCTAATAGAAGTGTATAAAATAATAAATAATCAATATAAATGTCTAATAAAAAAAACTCTTCATTATATACATATATATATGTAATAGCCCTATTCCGTCTATCTGTCTGTCTGTCTGCTGGTAACGCTCGCTGAGGTAAATAATTAAAAAACCAGAACGTCGCGCGAGTGGGATTTGAACCCGAGATCACCAGATCGGACAGTGATTGCTTACGCTATGATCCAACGCCAATAATGCAAGATCTCATTTATTTGAACATATAAATCCTTAGTAGGATCGCGACTTTGCTAAATTGTTACGTTGTTGTATTACATATAACGCGCCATCTATGCAACAACTATATAAACTATTAAAATTAATATTATTTTTCAGTACGGGTGATGAGAAACCGCTTCGTTGATATTCAACGGACTTACACGGTGTGTTTAATAAAAACGCTCATCTACTCAAAGGTCCATACTCTGAGACTCCTAAAAGACAAATCAAACAAAATTGTCAGAGACTCATTATTTTCAAATAGAGTGGTCGTAGTTTGAAACCGCCTGCCAAACCAACTAGTAACTTTTGACAATATAAATCTGTTTAAAAATCATCTCAACAATGGATTTTTGTACTTTAAATATCATCATTTTCAGCCGTTCACCATTCACTATTGGATGAAGGCCTCTCCAATCCTCTTCCAGTACTGTCTGTCTTGAGCAATCTGCATCCACTTGATTCCACACATTCTTATCAATTCATCAGCCCACTTTCCACTAGGTCTACCTTGCTTTCTTTCACATCCTCTCGGATACCATTCCAGTATTTCTCGCGTCCATTCGTTTCGCTACGTGTCCAGCCGTACTGCTATATCTGCCACTTTGGTCATACTTCTTACCCATGTATTTCTTTTGCGATCTCTTTTTGTTATGCCAAGCTTATGTACACCTTTCCATGCTTCTCTGTGTGCACTGGATCTTTCGTAGCATTCTTGAATTAAGCATCCAAGTTTCACATCCATACGTCAAAACTGGCAGTACGCATTGGCCTTCTTTTTTAAGCATAGCGGAATGTTGGATTTAAAAAATATAAAATATAAATGACTAAAAAATTAAAAACTGTATGTACAATTTATATCAGACCCCTGGTCTTCATCGACTATGCCGCCTGCGTATTGTATGTATGTATTTAAATAAATAAAACTTTATTGCTGACGACAGGTCGTCACTGTACTTTTTCAACGGCAAATATTGTATTTCACAATCACACTGATGCATTTAGTGAAGGGGTTGAGAACACAGTTTTAAAATGCATCTATTCCGTTGGTAAATACCTAGTCTCCGTCCAGTGGAAGCGTAGGTGAGATTGGACTCAGAGGGGGTGGGATGGGGTTCCTAGGTGGTGGAAAGGGAGTGTGGGTGAACGGATGAAAAACGTTGATTCGTATTGACTTTTATAAATGGCATTAAGTTCGGGCACGAAACCCCGGCAGTGTATTAGGCGTTCCAGGCCCTGTACAAACACAAAAGTGTGCCGAGGCAGGCGACTTGGAGCTGGGGTCGCCACGACCCCCCCCTTGCTAAATTGGACACCTATTGGGGGGGTGTTTCGCGCTGATTGGGGCGAGAGCTGTCGTTCGCATAACCAATCTATTTAACGTCGGCTGGTGCTAATAGAAACCCGCTCTTAGGAAGTTGTGCCGGTCGCCGAGCATTTTCTCTTTTTTCCTTTTTTTTTTTTTTTTTTATTTTTTGTTGCCTTCGCTTTTCTGGCTGAAAACCTGCGCAATGTAACGTTTTCGATACGTTGTTATTTTACACATGCCTAGGAGTGTATGTACATACGATCGACGCATTGATTTTTAATTTTTATTCAAAGAAATTTTGCTGTAAGATTCGTCTCGAATCTTTTCATTTAAATTCGATGATGGATAATGCGCAATCAATGGAATTTTGTTCGTAAAGCGTATGTAGTCGTAGTTGATAGTTATTTATACCTAGGACAATTGGTGAATATGATATGACCGCTATATTTGTACTGATGTGAAACGTGGATGCTGAATTCAAGAATGTTACGTAAGATTTTGTGTACACAGTGAAGCATGATGTAGGTATACCTACTTGGTATAATAATAAAATATCGCAAGAGGAATACATATATGTACATGGGTTCCAAAATGGCAGATATAGCGGAACGTGTGAAAAAGTTGTAGTGGATACATAAGCGAAAAGAAGAAATAAAACGAAGAATGAAACTAGGATGGAGCGCTTTTGGAAGAATGAACATAGTTTTTAAATCCAACATTCGGCTATGCTTAAAAAAAAAGGCATACGACCAATGCGTACTGCCAGTTATGACGTTTGGATGTGAAACGTGGATGCTAAATTCAAGAATGATACGTAAGAAATACGTGATACGTGCACACAGAAATATGTACGATTGGTATAACAAGAAGAGATCGAAAGAGGAATACATGGGTAAGAAGCGTGACCGAGGTGGCAGATATAGCGGAACGTGTGAAAAAGTTGAAGTGGACACATAGGGAGAAGAATGGATGGCAGATGGACGCGAGAAATACTGGAATGGTATCCGAAAGGATGTGAAAGAAAGCAAGGTAGACCGAGTGGACAATGGATTGATGAATTGAGAAGAATGTGTGCGAGTCAACTGGATGGAGATTGTTCTAGACAATCTAGACAGACAGGAATGGAAGAGGATTGGAGAGAGAACGGCTGAAGATGATGATGGATAATGTACCTACTTTAAGAAATTCTGAAGATTGTTGTAAACTTGTCTTGTTCTGTCGATTATGGTAGAAAAAAAAATACATTCAGGTAATTGTTATTGAAAAAAAATACAACTTTGGATTTCAATCTCAAGTGTTGCACCTACATACATTCATACATAGCTATTTATTTTTTTTCCTAAATCAAAACCTTTATAGATTTTTTGTTTGTTAGTAGACTGGGTCTTGAACCAAGTGCCTATGATCAATTGTTTAGCCACTGAACAAATGGTACCTATCTTGAAACTATCCTGATTGTAGATTTTTACACTTGATCCCTAAATGGTTGTTCAATAAGCTCTAATTTTAATACACACATGTCAAATTCAATTTTACGCCAATTTCTTTGCAATTTAAGCTGCATCCATCCAAAAATTGCATCGTTATTTTACGAGTGGGTTTACCGAGTACGTGCACTGTGCATGCGCGTATTCAATTCACATTAGAATGTATTGTACGAGTTAAGTTTCACCATTGCTTTTCCGAGTATTCCACCTAGCTAAATATTATCTTTGAATAATTGTGACTGTTGAGGTATGAAACGGTGCATTTTTTTTTATGAGGGGCGAGGGCCCTCGACGGCCCTCGGCGATGTTCAATTAGTTTTCTTCCCTCGGAAATAATTTACCGGCACGTTCATTATCCGTTTTTCTTACGGGGAATTATGAAAATTCACAAGTGTGTATCCTCTTTGTGCCGTTTTTCCGCGAAGTTTCAGAGTTTCCGGACGGACGCGCCAGGGCCCTCCCTCCCAATTTCGCGCACGTAAAAGCGTATCGGCCGCGCCCTGTGCTTTCGAAAAGGCGGAAAAACTCCGCGGCCTAAAATGTAAAGGCCACTTACGACCCAGCTGAAATAAAAGGTGGCCTTTTGGCCGCTAAAAGAGATCCATCCCCGGTGATGAATGGGGATGGACGGACGTAGGAGGTATCCGCCAAATGAATGGCGCTGCCCCGACCTCAATGGCCCCCTGGGGCCTCAATGGTGGTCCCTCAAGGCATTCAGGCGGACCCTAAAAAGGGCTCGGACGAGCGCCAGTTTGAGAGCAATTTGTGTTTTGCTAACTTTAAAGCCCGGCCCGTTTGCGCCGTAGAGCTTACATAGGTACCGATTCAAAATTTTGACATGTCTTTCTTGAAACGTGGGCCCCCACTCTTTCTTTGTCTACTTTGACCCTTCAACCGAGTTGGATTACATTTTGGATTGAAAAGATTGCTTCAAGGACATTTTTTTTTACTCAACTGAATATTGTCGGTATACAGGAGTAGCCGATTATGTCACACTTGGTTCATTGTGAGATTTGAACTTTCAAACATTCAATGTGTAAAAAATCACATAACAGCGTCTATTGGCGAAAAAAAACAGTTCCTTGCATCTTTTGGTTCGTTTTTTACATATGTAGATATACAATACCAGATATGCTATTCTATATCTATGGTTTTTCATTTGATTGGATCGCTTATTCTTGTTTGTTGACGTTCGTACTCAGCCATTAACATATTATCTCCATCCTTTACCGAACAATTATTTATAATAACATATTTTAACCTACATATAATATTTACATATGTATAACATAAATACATACTGAATAATGTTATTTGTATATTTTTTACATTCCCAAAAATAATGTTTTAAAGTGTCTACGATTGGCGATAAAATGCTCTTAATGCACTATTTTTTTTTCTAATATTCCTACCAATTACAAAATATGACAAATTCTGCGAAATGCTGGCTGTCTGAAATATGAGGGTTTTTCCTTAAACATTTTTATTAACTTGAACATTATTCGAGGTTCGAGTGCACAGATATTGTACATATGTCCAGTTTTTACCAAAATTGAGTTATCATACACAAAACGTCCATCTGCATCAAACCTTCACGTTTAAAAAGTATTGTATGTCCAAATAGTATATTTAAAAAGATGCCTTATTCAAATATATAATACATATGTCCATTTCGTCCATATTTTTCATGCAAAAAACTGGACATACAATATCTGTGCACTAAACCCATCGATATATTCTCAAATACTGCAAAGCACATTATAAAACAAGGCACACAGATATATATGTATATGTAGACATTTTCCAGAAATCATAAAGATGCAAATCGGTCAAAATTTTTGTACGTTCACAATACTTTATCCGATAAGGATAAAGTAAAAATTAGTTCCAATACATATAAATCATATATATAGTTTAACGTTCCACTATTCTTTTAATGCTCGACATTTCGCGAAAGATTTTTTTTTTATAAACGGAGACATTTATTTTGCTTTTTTCTGGAACGAATTCATTCATATGTACATATTCGTTTATAATGAATACTGCGCACGGTGATTTATCTATGTTGAGGAAACAACATCTTTTCTGCAGATTTTCTCCCGTTTTCACGTGACGATGTATTTATTTATGTATAAGCGATCCCGAAACGAGTTTCGCGGCATTATCAAGAACCTGTTCTCATTCAATAACGCGACACATAATAAAGAGAGTACAACAATAAAATAATGAAAGGACTCGCTTGAATGAAGGCAAGTCTTCCTTCCCATTTGGAGCGGCCGCATAAATTCGGTCACGCTCCTTGCAAATTAGACGTTTGACTTAATAAACGCACACGGAAGATTTATTTATCATAAACACAGGAACGAAACGGTCGTACCGGTTTTTACTGTACCTACCTAATGCAATAAAAAAATTTACACACTCGCGAAACTTCTCACAATATATCTACCTATGCTAAGATAAACTTTATTACATCGTACCTACGAGTGCGTACTTGTACATAGTCACGTTAATTAATTAATGTACACGTTTGAATAAAAATTGAAATTTAATAAAATCTTTTTGAAATGAAATCTCCTTCCCACCTTGCCACCCCCCCTTGTGCCGAAAAAAAATTGTCGGGTATACAAGCATGAATACACGATTTTGCTTTAATGATAGCCTCAGGCTGGGAGTTCGCCCGCCGACAAGACGGCGCTTTCGTAGTTTTTAAAAAATACATGTTTACCGGTAGCTGACCATGGGGTAGAAGGGGTGGGTGTTGGAAACTGGAAGACTGGAGACTGGAGTTGGATGTAGCCTTCGGGGCTCTTGTAAAACAATAACCAACGCCCTCTTCATCCGCCACAGTACTGTGTTCTGCCAGACGATGTAATTTCGTAAACAGCATACTATGTAGATTTTATTCAACCCCCTTATACATACATATATATATATATATACAGAGAATACACTCGAATTAAAATGTACAAAAAAACGGTTCTCACTTCACATTTTTTCCACACTTTTCAGTACGTTCGTAGTAGATGTATTTTATTTGTATGTGTGTACATTTGTATATTGTTGTCCACTTATGCCCGTTTGCATTTCTCGTCGGTCAGATTAGGGCTTTTGCGTAGGGATTTATCCGGTTCTTGGTGGACGAGCAATCTTGAATCCGTTCAGGTAAACATGCCTTTGATTAGCATCCAACTACATAGAACGCCCATCATCGTGTTCGTCTTGTATGTACTGCTGCTAAATTGGTCCAGGGTCGAGTTGTTAGCAAATTCGACTCAAAATGCTAAATATTAAGGCACTCGAGTATTTTTCAATTTACAATTTCATAAATTGATGGTCTAATAAGAATACACTGCGAATTTCTGTATGGGATTCTAATAAGAAAAACATCAATTGTTAACGTTTGTGTAATTCTTTTTTCGTAGAAATATTTGTATTCAATTGTAGAATTAATCAAAATGTTAATAAGATATTGCATTCGTACCTATTTTTTGATGTAAAAACAATCGTTAAGCACAATACAATCTATTGTGATAATTCAAGTACTAAACTAGCTTACGTATTCAATGGTTTGAATGGGGCTTGAATGGAACGTTGTGTGTTTACAGGCATTAGAATAATATTCCATTACTTTTACATCCACGTTTTATCATTTATTTATTTTGATTCAAAAAACTTACACACCCTGTCACCCTATTTTAAATGGGTAAAATACAAGTTGACACATCCGAGAAAATTATCATAATAAATCGTTTCGAAAGAAAGGAAAGGGCGTCACAATTCATCTCGTTTAGAATTAATTTATCGAGCCCCCGCACTATAAACGCAAACACACACACACACACACATAACCATACACAATCTAAATCCACGGTAACCATAAACCGGATTTGTGTTTCACGCTTGAAACTTCTATACGCTTATCATTGTTTGAATAACACGACTAACTGGCTACTTGTTCAGTAATAAAGCTATCACGTTTCGTTTTAAATCACACGTCCCGTGGGTTCGCTCGATTTAAATTCAACTCGAATCACTGATGATTTCGCAATTTTTTGCATCGTCCGAGTTTACCAGGTTACGTTCGAGCCTTCAAGGTGTGCCATTTCGAACTAATTCGGCATGAGGATGTGGCACCACGTTCGCTTCCCGGAACGTTAAAATAAAAATCCCATAAACGGCGAGTTTTAAATAAGAATTACGACGAATGTCAGCCGAGACTAAACCCTGGTCTGAGTGTGCGGCCATGATCCTCACCAGGACGAGAAGGATAAGGACACGTAGAATATCGCTAATCTTGTCGTCAAGGAATTAATAAAATGACGGCGTGCATATACATATGTATGTGCGTCATTTCATGCCTTTGAATTTATTTTTTACATAGTTTAATAAATATGGAGATTTTGAATGAAAATTTTATAGCCCACATCCTTTTGTTGAGAAATTAATTCTACACAACTAGCTGTAAGTACTCGGTAATGCTCATTTTCACAAACTTATTTTCAGCATGCGATGCGAAATTGAGTTTGCATGCAAAACAGTTTTTTTTGAAAAGTGGACTTATTTAATTTAATTTAAGACAGCTTAAGAAGCTAATTACAAACAAACATTAACTTAAAGCTAAAATTACAAAATAAACTTAATTATATATCTATTAGCACTAATACAGAGATGCTGTTTTAAGGCTGCCAAGGATCTATCAATTTTGTTTATATCTTTGAGATCTTCTGGCAGGCCATTGTATTCGACAACACCTCTGTACAAAATACTGCTCCTAGATCTACTTAATTTTAAATTCTTAACTTATTAACTATTAAATTATTTTACCCCCAGTATTATGACTATGTATATGATACTTATCGAAATAATTTGATAATAAATTCTGATCTAACTTAAAATTATATACTAACATGCACACTTTTAAGGCTTCACTTACATTCATCCAATTCAATTCATTCAACATATTTCTTATAGATGCTAGTTAATCTATTTACATACATATGTACATTTGAAATACTCCGCATAGCCGCATCTTTAATTGATCTATTTAATAAATTTAAAAAGATTAGTAGATTACTTATTCATACCCCTAGTATTATAACAATGTATGTATGTATATTATGTATATCCCCTAATTAAATACTTATTGAAATATCTTGGTAATATATTATTATCTAATTTAAAAATATATATTGCCGTCCTAAGCCCACTTAACGTAACTGAAAAAAATTACGAAAATGAGTTAGATGTGTTTTAGGGGTTATGGGGGTGTATTCTTGCGATTTTTCATATCAAAATTAATGTATCTTCATCCAAAAGTGACTTTTTTAAGCTATTAAATCTAACGTATCTATGTACATACATGCGCAGAGAAATAATATCACCAATACTAACGTATCCAATATTTACTTCGTTCACTACCTTATCATGAAAGATTGAAAAGACTGAATCTCTCCACATTGGAGACGATGAGATTAAGAGGTGATTTAATTGAAGTATTCAAAATAATAAATAATCATTATTCATGTGAAATGACCAACCTCATTATGTTCAATGAGAACCCTCATCTAAGAGGTCATACTCTTAGACTCCGAAAATAAAAATTAAATAAGAGTGTTAGAGATTCATTCTTTTCAAATAGAGTGGTTGAAGTTTGGAATAGTCATATGTATACATTAATAATGAATAATAAAGTGACGTAACTAACTAAAGTAACTAAAGTATTTTTTTTTAATTTTTCCTTAGAATTATCAAAACACAATAGAAAATAACCTCATGCACTAAAAAAAAGTTTAAATAAATCAGTAATATATGAAGAAAAACACAAATTTAGAATAAAACTTTCAAGTCCACTTATTTCGATATTGTTGTTTTGTCAGATACGTTAAGTGGGCTTAGGACGGCAGTATACTGATGCATACTTTTAAAGTTTAATTTACATTCATTCAACATATATTTTATACTAGTTAAACTATTTACACTCCTACCACTACAAAAATAGTGGTCATATGCAGATAGCTACCAACATGCTATCATCAATGTTATAATATAAAATTGACCCAAATGGAATTGAACATTGATATTTTCGCTCGACTCAATTTTTGCATTGCCACATTGCAATTTTGTTTTCAATGATCCACGAACCGGAACGCTATCGGATGGTCCGAGGTCACCCGTTTGCCGATTGTCAGCGCTCACTCACTCACTCGATTATGCAAACACATCCTGCGATCTGGATCTGCGTCTCGGCCTCTTTCACCTCGTGCCTCGCACCTGGGAACCGGCCTCGGCGATCCAATATCTAACGTTGAAACGTCATAAGTGCCACGGAGCGTTTAGCACTTGGGACGTTTCGTTTCGAGGGCGATAACGAAACGCAAACCCATAAAGCGCGTCTCATTTCAATATGAATGGTTAGGCCGCCCCTCTGAGTTTCGCGGGGCGGCCAGGTGCAACTCGGAAAGACCTCCGTATTTGTGAGAGCACGTGTGCGTGCTCGTAGTTACGAAGATCTAGAACGACGTGTAAAAAATATATATTCAAGCTAGTGATAAAATGATTTTCCAATGTGCTCACTGTCTGGTTAGATTTCAGTGAGATTATTCGTAAGAAAATGCTTGTACAAACATGTGCGTCTGTGTGTTGTTTTGTTTGAGCGTGTTGCGTAGTAGCGGTGATGTCTGTCGTACAAACTTGTCAGAACAGAATGAAATCTGTCGCAAGCATCTCGAGTTACTCGCTCATGTGTGTATACATACATACATACGTATGTACATATGCTAGACGAAAAGTTTGACATTTGATATCTTCAATATATAGAGTAGGGGGATATAAAAACTTGAATTTTGATATACGCCCATTCATCGAACGTTCAATGGGCAACCGCGACAAGATCACGATCGTTCTCATACGTCTACAAGAATTTTGGTCATTCACCGCAGTAATTATGCTTTTTTACTTTATTTGTAGGTATGTACATATGAAAAATTGATGTACACATTGTACTGTCTGCGTGGATTGATTGAAAATGTTATCATTAGGGAGGAATATTGTCCCGCTAATACCTATGGGATTGGGGTGAGATTTTTTAGGCAGAGCCCTTATAACTGCTCGCTGATCCGATACTTAAACATCGGTTTTACGCCATCGCACGTCGTTCAACTATACGTATGGGGTCAGTGGGAGGAATTAAAATGTAAATGTATACATTATACATATATACGTACGTATGTACTAGCTATTATATACTTGGCGTTACTCGGACAAGACTTTAATGCAGTAGGTACCACATGTCAAAGTGTAAACAAAACTTTGCAATGATTGTAAAATATATGCAACATTAAACGGTTTGTCCGACAGAGTGAATATAACATTAGACTTTTGACTGCAAGACTATGACTCTCGGATCAATGTGTAAATGTATAATGCAGGATTATGATGTCGATTTCAGATTAAATGAAATGGAATAAATAGAGCGAAATCTTGTCCCACGGGGAGGACTTTGCTGATCCTGTTGATATCATAGATCAGATGCTTCTATCAAATGCTGAACTTTGCGATGCTATCGAAACTAAATTAAAACATTTCCTCGTATGTTAGGGGAGAGTACGATAGATATTATCTGAGCGCGCACACACGGAAGGGGTTCACGTTGGCGTAGGTATAATCCGACTGTTTCAACGAAATATTTTCATGTTACATTCATAAAATATGTTACAAAATTCATTCTTAAGGCTGACGGACACGGAATCGTCACAAGAACAAAGGACATTTGAGGGCTTCGCCGCGATGCGATGGGAGATTGTGGGAGATGAGTGAAGGTTGTCGAAGGGGTTGCGGTTCGTCGACCCTTTGCCTTTTTTTGAATCCGGAAATTTTTCCGCGGAAAAAATTACGTCAGCTTTTCAGTGACGTACAGTGTTGTTGTTGTAGGTGTCTGGAGGCGAACGCGCGTGCCAGGATAAGCGCCACCACCTACCCGTATGATCCTTTCAGCGAGTGTTGCCACCGCGGAATACCAATTCAGCATTCTCGCTCTGAATACACAACATTCCACATAATGCCCCGGCATTATCTTCATTCATCCCTTCCTTGCCCATTTGATCATTCAATTCCTTATTTACCGTGGCGCTTTCTTTTCCACGGGGCCCCATGCCTTCTTCTTCTTCTTTTTCTCCTTCTATTTCCCTCCTCCGACCTCTCCTCATACGTGTACGAAATAAAATGCTTGTTTCTTTTATGAAGTCTATGTGTACGTCTATCTGGTCGGAATCGTGGACTTTCTTTGTACCTTTGAGTCTAATGTGGGCAGTGAACGGGAGGAAGGATTGGAACGATCGCCAGGACGTCCACTGTGTATTTGTATTTATTACGTTTTTGGTCCCGTTTGCCGGCGAATATACGTATCCAGACCGGACACAAAGTCGACTACTCATGCATATTGTTTGAATGGAACGCAAGTCTCCCTTCAAAGATCAATCGATCTTGTTAGTTTGAATCATTTCATAAATGGACGACGTCACTTATGTAGGTATATGTCGATTGAATGAATATACTATTCAGATTCAGATGCTGAAAATATTTTCGTCTGATTTTTTAATTAAATATATTGAACGTCTCTTTGTTGATGGAGGGAAAAAAAAATCTCTTTTATTTTTTACGTCGGTAGTTCAAAACTAAATTTAAGCGAAGAGAAGCACTGAAAAATGATAATATCTAATACCCAGAGCGCGGACGAAAAACTCGTCGCTGCTGTGCAAAGAACAAGAAATTACCATTGAAGCCTGACAAGAGGAGTGCCAACCTCTCTAACGACCCATTCTCCTCGTGTGATCCCGGTCACAAAAAGAACAGGGGAACAGATCGCCTAATTTCCCCTACCTCCCTCTCAGTCCGCTTCTGCCCGGCTTCAGAAGCCCTCTTCCTCCTTCCCTCTTTCGCCCTTCCTGTATACAGCCCTTGGTCCTCCCCCTTTCATAGCCTGCCCCCCTATCTTTCCTCTGGATGGAGGGCAATCTTCGCGTGTGATTTCTGCTTTTAATTACTCTCCCTTATCTTCCCTCCCTTGTCGCCAGGCTCCTGTCGCCGCTACCGGCATTTTCTTTCCGAGGGAAATTCATGCAAAGTGTTTTTACGGCGGCATTATTCGCATAAAAATGTGTCCTCTTCGTGCGACGGCTCTTCAAATTCAAAATGAAAATCTATTCGAGAATGTACAAGTGTTCTTAGATACACGCGAACGGAGAGTCTTCATTTTCTCGCAGGTACCCATTTTGTTAATTAGCTCTGTGGAATATTCGACAAAATAGGATTTTTTACGTATATTTAATTAAATAATATCTAAAAGGTTTAAAAAATATAAACGGAATGATATTACGAAAAAAAATACACGTTCAATATTTTCATGTACCTACATACCTATGGGTAGATTATCTAACGCTAGCAGAAAGCGTGTTAGCCCCAGGCAATTCAGGAGCGCCGACGCTTAATTACTACCGGCCAAAGAAAAGTTCCGGCACGGGGCAAAGCCCCTGATGGGGACCTCGATGGGGCCCCCGCCATAGCACTGACACGTTCATTAAGGAAATGATACAAGGCGATGCCGGAAAAGCCTTAATTTATCAAGATGGCTCACGTTGCATACACATGCGCTGCTTTTTCATTATATTTAATTACTCCCCAATTTGATCAATGATTTTTTTTCGTAAGCCCTTAAGAAACCATTGAAATGCTAATGTTGAGCTTTCGAGTGAGATAAAATGCAAGTAATTAAACGATAAAGTCCGATGTTTAATTACGCAGAATAATTATAGCTTGCGTCGAAAACCACCCCACTGCCCATCGGCATGTGCCACCCTTAAAGTCAGCGTCGATGCTTGCACAAGTATATATGCAAGTAGGTATGATGGGGGTAGATGATGATTCACGATCTTCCTAACAAGGCTTTTCCTGTAATTACGTGCGAGTGAAGAAGTCTGATTTGAGCCGACGCGGTGGTATTTTATCGATTTAACGGCTGCGAAAAATTGCGAATGTGTGTACTCTATATATGTATGTAGGTACATATGTATATTGTGTATGCGCCATTAATATCCCTCGTGCACTTCGGATATCACAACAAATGAGGTATGGCATGGCAGTCGACGAGGAGAGCACTATTCGGCGGCCATTAGCCGCTACTTTGCCGCGCAATTAACTCCCGTTGGAACAATAAACCTGAGATTTTTAACGACTCGTTAGAGAAATCAAGATTTGGTGTGCGGGGGAGAGACGAGGGTAGACAGCTTATTATCGGCCTCTTTATTACGACATTTTAATTGCGAGCACTCGAAACGTATTCAATTAATGAAAATCACGCGTTATGCTCGCATTTTTCTTATATTTAATTATAATCAGTGTTAGTACGTTTGGAATAGTTTGATTTTAGGTATTGACAATAATTGTTTAATAAAAGTTTAGTTAACTTGATTAGGCTATAGAGAGAAAGAGAAGGAAAAAAAGGAACACCAAAACTACTTTTATCTTTTAGACGTTTAGTCGTTAACTATTGGAAAATTAAAATTTCACTTTATAAATATTAAGTGTATATTGGAAATTGATTACATATTGCAATTACCTTATTATAATAACATTTATTTGTTTATTCGAGTAGGTATACAAATTTACACAATTGATCTAAGAATCGTCAAACTTTGCATGCTTTAGGCATTAGGGGCAAAAAAAAATCACTAGTTGATCTTCGAACTATCTTTGATTTGTAATTTTTGGGCATTATTTGAAATAATTTTACGAATTACGTGTATTTTTACTTTATCCTAATCGGATAAAGTATTGTGATCGTGCGAAAATTCGACCTCGAGATTTTGACTGATTTGTATCAGGTATCATCCCCTGATCACGTTTTCATGATTTCTAAAAAAATGTCTGTATGTCTGTATGTCTGTATGTCTGTATGTCTGTATGTCTGTATGTCTGTATGTCTGTATGTCTGTATGTCTGTGTACTATGTGTGTGTGTGTATGTCTGTGTGTTTTCTCCGAAACTATCAAGTCTATCAAGCTGAAATTTCATATCTATTATTTTCACGTAAAGTTTAAAAGCCATAAGGAATTTGGTTAATATCAGTCAACCGGAAGTAGGGTTTTTTTCGTGCAGAAAATTCAAAAATCCGGTAAAAAATCATATTTCCGAAACTGCACCGGGAATTTTCTCCAAATTTCATATCTATAGTTTTCACATTAGCCTTAAGAGATACTGTGATTTTAGTCAACTTCTGACTACCGGAAATGGCAGTTTACTCTTGAACGATTTTTTTGTTTTTATTTTTTTTCGACCTTTTAAATATGTGGTATCGTCATAATATTGTAATGTTGTAATTTTGAGAGAAATTTATATTTAAAAAAAAATAAATTAATAAAATTAGTCAACCGGAAGTAGGTTTTTTTTTTTTTTGTCGAAAAGTTTACCGCAGAATATTTCCGAAACTGCACCGGCGATTTCGTCGAAATTTCATATCTATAGTTTTCACGTTAGCCTTAAGAGATACTGTGATTTTGGTCAACATCTGACTACCGGAAATGGCAGTTTACTCTTGAACGATTTTTTTTTTTTTTTTTTTTCGGCCCTTTTAAATATGTATTATCGTCACAATATTATAATGTTGTACTCCTGAGTAAAGTTGCTAGTTACGAAAAAATAATCATTAAAATCAGTCAACCGGAAGTAGGGTTTTTTTTTTGTCGAAAAGTTTACCACAGAATATTTCAGAAACTGCCCTATTGATCAAGTCGAAAATTTATATTTATAATTATCATATAAAATTTAAGAGTTGATAAGGTTTTGATTAAAATCCGCCGACCGGAAGTGGTAGTTTTTCTTATTTGAATATATGCCGAAGATCGTATTTTATATACGCGCGCGCACTCAACACAGTAATTTCATGATATGTATGTATGTATTTTGATTGGTGTGGTGGTGGTGTATGCGTTTTATTTACTTACGTACTTAAAAAATTAATTTCGTTACTCTTTGTATTCCTCAAATATATGGATAAAGTCATGGGTTGGCTACACCCGAATTTTTTTGAATGAGCTGCGAAATTCATTGATAAATTCAAAAAATTAAAAAAAAAAATTGGTCATTGAATGTACCGGCGTGTCAAAGGACTTGTTGGAGGTTCCCCACAGATAAAAACAGGTAGATAAACGGCCTGTTCTTTTTTTCTGTTTTTTTACCTCTATTATTTAACTGCAGTATCAGATAACACGGATTGCAGAACAAGGGTCGATTTGTGTACCGATAAAATGTCCTCTTGTTTACAACCAAATTGCTCAACGCTATTTTTTGTAGGTTCTCAGAACCTCGCACGTATGTACATAGTTTAAGGCATATCTATGTATGTACAAAATTAAAACATTATCAATAGATTAATTCAAATTGTATGTACATATTATTTGATTATCATCAGCATCATTTTCAGCCGTTCACCATCCACCGCTGGATGGAGGCCTCTCCACAATCCTCTTCCATTGCTGTCTGTCTTGAGCAATCTGCATCCAGTTGACTCCACACATTCTTCTCAATTCATCAGCCCATCGTCCACCTTGCTTTCTTTCACATCCTCTCGGTTACCATTTTAGTATTTCTCGCGCCCATCTATGTCTCATCTTCTCGCTATGTATCCAGTCCATTGCCACTTCAACTTTTTCACACGTTCTGCTATATCTGCCACTTTGGTCGTACTTCCTACCCATGTATTCTTCTTACGATCTCTTCTTGTTATACCAAGCATACATCTTTCCACGCAATCTTACGTAGCATCCATGTTTCACATCCATAACTGGCAGTACGTATTGGTCGTATGCCTTATTTTTTAAGCATAGCGGAATGTTGGATTTAAAAAATAGGTTCAATCTTCTAAAAGCCACTTTGGTCATGCTTCTTACCCATGTATTCCTCTTACGATCTCTTCTTGTTACACCGAGCATACATCTTTCCATCTTACGTAACCTTCTTGAATTTAGCATCCACGTTTCACATCCATACGTCATAACTGGCAGTGCGCATTTGTTGTATGCCTTATTTTTCAAGCATAGCCGAATGTTCGATTTAAAAACTACATACATATGTTCATTCTTCTAAAAGCACTCCACCCTAGTTTTATTTCTTCTTCTTTACATCCGGTCATATTCACCAATCGTCCTAGAATGTATTACTTTATCAATGAAATATAATGTCAAATTATAATATTTTCATAACATGCGAAAAATATGTAAAGCTCTACGAAGGTTTTCGAATGATGTCACCCACACATCCATTGCATCCTCCGGCTTCCTTTATTTTGTATAGAGGACGAAAGCGATCGTCCAAAGAGGGGCGACTTCCGGTTACCAACTCAGTGGGGAGCGAACTCGACTATCGTTCATACAAGTTCATCCGCGAGTCTACTATCGAAAATGCACCGCGACTCGGGACAAATTTGATCGCACACTCGACATTCACGTCGAAAGTTTCACCCCGCGTCTGTTACGCCGCTCGGTGCAAATGCCGGGTGACAACTTGCGGCCGCGACCCTATCGGATACACTATAATTTTTCTAAAAATTTCCCCGTCCACGTCACAAGTTTCTCCTCGCGTTCGCCACCAAAGTTCGAACGTTTGCCGGGGCAGAGTTTGTCGCGACGTACTACCGTTTCGCGTTCAAGTTTCGCTCGTTATTCGCGGGTGCGGCCAGCGCGACTAAAGCGCAACTTTGCATGGGGGGGTCGCACTCAACAATGGGGCCCCGCGTAACAATGGCCCAGCTGAATCACGGGGTGAAGTAAAAGAGAAGGTCCCCTTATATGGGCGAAGTGCGGGAGGGGCAAGTTCATAATCGATTTCTGATAGTACCGACATAGTTTTATGTATGCTTGTGTTGCTCGGGAAAAAAAAAATCATACTAAAAATATCAGATTCAGTCCCTAGCCATCCAAACAGTTCTAAACATGTTCAAGCTAAAAGTATACCTAGTCAAAGTGTTGTCCTTTGAGGTCATTCATCCGTTCGATCAATAAACAAACTACGGCATTTTTAATAATAAATAAACATTTACGGAATTATTTATCGTGCACACCTTATGTATGCTTTACCCAGCCATATCTGTGTAAGTACTTTGCACAATATTTTATGGGGACATTAGTACATATTTTATTTTGGAATCCCTGTAGTCACACGTGTTTAGTTCCCCAAAGTATAAAGTTGCTGGAGTAGGGGGGGACAGGGGGGCAGAGGGGAAGGGTGGGGTCGGGTACCTACCTGGAGCACAATGGGGCCGGAGTCTGGGCCAGGTGTGCGGATCGCTGCTGCTACCTACTTTGCTCAAAACATACGCATAATGTTGAACTCCGTCACCTGCATGCAATCCTCTTTGATTTAATTTAATTTTTATCAAAAAATTACAAATCAATTCGAAGCAAAATGATACAGCTTCTGTGTGCATTAAAATTTTTGATGTATTAACTTGGTTGTATTTGTGCAATGTTTCGTCGTGACTTAATGTGATTAATTTACAATAGTACTGGAATGTTGTGATGATTTATTTTCACATTTTATTAAATGAAAATAGTGCGGTTTGTGGTGGTAAACGGACGATCGGATAAATACGCAGAGTAGAAACTCTCACGTAGGGCGGGAAGGGCGGCGCGGGGCGGCAGGATGCGGCTCGTTAAACCGTCGGTATGTGTAATGGCGACGAAAATAATCGTTTATATTTGTAAATCTCGGCGTTTAGCTGCCCTCACTTCCCTCGTGCCCTTCGTGCTCTCTCCCACATTATTTTTCTTTGTCTCGAAAAAAAAATAATAATAATAAAAAAAAGGATCGTAGCTTTATAGCGAACAGGAAAGGGACACGCACGATGAGTACCTTACCCACAATCACATCTATACGTTGAACACATTAATTTTTAATACGCAGTATGGAAATTGTTGATTGAATGTAATGCGTCGCGTGTTGATTTTGCACAAGCAAACAATCGTTCAGCGGTCAAAGGGTTGATATACACGCCTTCATTGTCACTTTATTACAGGACGACTATCTATCGTAAAATCTTTCATTGTGCCAATCTGTGTCTGACCTCACCCTACCGATAGGGTTCAACGATTTCAAACGTATTTATATAAAATAACAATCATATGATGTCTAAGACTGTTGGGATAATATTAGTATCGGTGAATTTCAATGGATGTTTAGTTAACCATTGAAGTCATATTATTATAACGGTCATTAGTGACCATCAAATGTACACGCCATTGTCGCGCTTCGCTCGTATATAGCCGCGCAACCTGCGGCGTTCACGCCAACGTTTCATGATATGTTTATCGGTCCTCATAGCATCGTGATGGATCGCACATTTATCGCATTTATACCTACATATATATCTAGTAACTTAAGCATCGAAAGATGTACCTACGCTCGGTATAAACAATAAGAGATCGTAAGAGGAATACATGGGTACTGAAGTGGCAGATATAGCGGAACGTGTGAAAAAGTTGAAGTGGACACATAGCGAGAAGTATGGATGGCAGATGAACGCGAGAAATACTGGAATGGTATCTGAGAAGACGGGCTGATGAATTCAGAAGAATGTATGGAGTCAACTGGATGCTGGATGCTCAAGACCAGCGGCTCCGGAGCCACGTGCGGTTCTTTGTATGAAAACCTGCGGCTCTCGCCTTTGTGTGAAACACAAAACGTTGACACACAATTTACACAAAATCAAAATTAATCCTATTTACATAACTTCGTGGCTATAAAAATATAATAATTTTTAGTAATAAACTATCGGACATTAAGAAATATCACGATGATAACTCATTTCTTACAGCTATCTATTTCATAAATGAGCAACATTTAATTTCATTTTGAATTGTATAATTTGAAAATAATATGTTGCGACTACCAAACTAAACAAATTTTGCAAGGTTTCTCTTAGCGCAAAAAGTTTCCAGACAGTGCTCAAGACAGAAAGAAATGGAAGGGGATTGGAGAGGCCTTCATCCAGCGGTGGACGGTGAACGGCCAAAAATAACGGTGATGACGATAATTTGTACAAAAAACGCTAATTGCATTGTGAATGTTTCTTTTGCGCAAAATATTATCTAAAGTTGGACATTTTTTTTGCACTAACGAATTGATCATAACAAGCTTTTGTACGTTTCGGTCGCGCTTTCGTTGCTTGGCAGTGCGTAAACGTGTCGTAAAAGTCAATTTGTTGTGCGAATTCGCAAAGTATTGAAATAGAAGCTCGTGTGGTGTGGTAAGCACGTCGACGACCTTTCGGCATTGCATCTTGAAAGATTGAATAGTTCTCTTATTGCGCGCGCGGGTTGCCAGGAGACTGGGGAGAGAGGGGGAGGGACTGGAGGGGGGAGGTGGAGGGTGCGGGTGAGAGGGGAGCGGCCCGGGGGGCGGGGCTACGGGGGGGAACGCCTACGTTCTCCTCCCCCCCCCCTCCTCTCTCTCTCGGTCTCTGCGACGCTCGCACTCGCTCGCCGGAAGCGGATGGACGCTGGCGCCCTCGGACAGCAAAATCTAGCAAATAAAATAGCATTTTTACTATGTCAGGCGTCGACAGCCTTTTCGCAAATGCGTCGTATGAAAATCGATTGAAAATTCGTCGATGTAATCTCGCTTTATTCATGCGATACTTGTTACAAGTTGGTATTGCGTTACGTTACGTATAGAAAGGCAATGGTGTCTGTAACTGAAAATACCGTCTCTACTCGTGCTTGGTTCGAGGGTAGCGTGTATGTACAAGCTAGGTTTGTACACGCTACACAGAACTTGTATGCGATAAAATGTTATGTCATTTTCAGTCGTTCACCATCCACTGCTGGATGAAGGCCTCTCCACAATCCTCTTCCATTCCTGTCTGTCTTGTGCAATCTGTATCTACTTGACTCAATTCATCAGCCCATCGTCCACTTGGTCTACCTAACTTTCTTTCACATCCTCTCGTATACCATTCCAGTATTTCTCGCGTCAATCTGCCATCCATTCTTCTCGCTGTGTCCAGCCCAATGCCACTTCGACGTTCTGCTATATCTGCCACTATGGTCGTACTTCTTACCCATGTATTCCTCTTACTATCGCTTATCTGTGTGCACTGGATCTTACGTAACATTCTTCAATTTAGCATCCACGTTTCACATCCATACTCTTTTTTTTAAGCATAGCGGAATGTTGGATTTAAAAACTATGTTCATTCTTCTAAAAGCACTCCATCCTAGTTTTATTTCTTCTTCTATCTTCTTTTGGATATGTGTCCACTTCAACTTTTTCACACGTTCCGCTATATCTGCCATTTTGGAACCCATGTATTCCTCTTACGATCTCTTCTTGTTATACTAAGTAGATACCTATACATCATGCCTCTCTGTGTGCATTAGATCTTACGTAACATTCTTGAATTCAGCATGCACGTTTCACATCAGTACGAATTGGTTGTATGTCTTCTTTTTTAAGCATAGTGGGATGTTCATTGTTTTTAAATTCAAAATTTCATGTAAGCAATAGTAGTCTTATGTGCGCAAACTTAGCACCGATCGATTTGCGCAGGTCGAGCACGGGCGTGTAGAAACCCCTTTCACTGTTTCTGTAAGCGACGTTTCTAATTGAACTAAAATTAGCTATGACATTAATGAATTGTGCTATTGTAGGCACTCGAACAGTATAATTATATCAAAAACTATAATTCTGTTCACATTTTCTAATGAAAATGTGTATTATATAAGTTGACTCTTGTATTTAAAATGAGTTCAAAGATTATTCATTTGTATATGTTAAATGTTCCAATTTGATATTTTGAATCATAATTGAATGTAAATTCTTAATTGATGTTGTCTATGTTTTCCGATTCCTCTTTGCAGTTTTTCCATTTTAAAATCAAGCTGTTTTTGAAACAAGCAGAAAATATTTTTATTTCAAATTGTAGAGTTTGTTGGCGTTCTTTACAGTATAACTTTGTTGAATTTAAATTAAGTGGTTTTGTTCTTTGTGTGTAGGTACATTTAATCGTATTATGCAGTATTGTTAATGGAAATTGATAAAACAAGGCATTTTTATCTGAATAAATCTCGCTGTATTTATTTTGAATTAGAGGTGGATATCTCAGATACATTATATACGTAATAAAATCAGTAAAATATGCGTTCAAATAAAACGGAAACTTCATTTCCGAACAAAACAGTCGAAATAAACTCAGCCAATGTGTACGGAATCGTAAAAAGTGTTGCATCATACATACATAGTAGTGTGTAGTTTTTATTCTGCTTTGAAAACAAGCAAAAAAAAAAAAAAGTGAAATAAACAGTTGTCAGGGGTTGTTTGAATATGTGTGTGTGCACGCGAAACTGTCTGGAGCAGCACAATGATTAACAAATATGCGGCCATTTTTTCGTGTCAATCATTTTTATTTCACGTCCAGTGGCCGCGGCTTTTCTGCACGAGAAACACAAAAATCGGATGTCCCGGGTAAAAAAAAAGGAACTAATACTCGCTCCCCTATTATTAGACCCACCGACCTGTACAGTTGCCAGTTCGCGTTGCAAAGCGAAATAATACAAAAAAAAAAAACATAAACTGCATTTTCAATCGAAATAATATGGAAAAAATTGAAAGTTAATATGAAACACGTTCGGCTGCCCGCCACGAGATCAAAACACACATCACATACCTACACGTAAAATGCACATCCATTCTTATGGTTGGTCTATTATTGTTTTTTCTATTAAATTGTCAACTCGCTACAATATTTACTATCTATGAATGTAGACACGTCTTTTCTAGTTATAGCAAATTTATATATGAAGGGTTATATTGCCCAATGAAAGTAGATTTCAGATATGTTTACAAGAGAGAGCAATCTATACGAGTATACTATCATAGAGAAATGGCTTTCGGGGGCGAGTCGGCGCCGCTTGAGTTATGGCCGATGACCGCAATAAAGGCTATGCCCGGAACCGGCCCTGGGACCCCAGGGACGCACAATTTGTGAATCACTACATGCCACTATAATCTTACCTTGGTCAGTGAATTCGCATTGAGTCGACCTCACTTCCAGCATCCATACCCTATCCAAATCAGATTCTAATAGTACATATAGAAGCTCAATTTCTGACCAGTGTCTCATCAAACTAGCTAGAATTGTATATGAACGTTGTTTTAGTACCTACCTGCTGAGATGTGTTTTGCGATTATGGTTTCCTCCGTCTGGTGTTTATTCCACGTTGCAATATCGAGGCCAGATTTCACTATCAGGTAGGTACACGCTGGTAATGCACCACGGCAGAGGGGATGGTTTTACGTCCGATAAAATAAATGTGATGGTTTCTCATCCCTCATTTCTGGGTACGTACACCCTCGAATGTGTGTCCACCCTTGTCGCTTGTCCACCGTTTCGTTTCGCTCTTCCTCCGTCCCGGTCTCTCACCCGCAAGATATCCACAGTCGTCAGATAGTGATTGCGATCATCCCGCCAGTGACGGAATGGTTTTGATTTTGATTTATTTTTTTAGTTAATTTTTTCCAGAATTGCAATATATACATACATAGGAAAAACTAAATAATCTTGTTTGGAATGCGAACACTTTTAATATTTGTAAAGTTTCTAAATCGCAAGGAATTCCTCTAAATTTAACCGAAAAATTGTCGTGTAATGAATTCGTAAAACTTTACACATTTTATGAAATTCAAGCCCATGTTCACCATTTGTGAAAGGAGACAGTGAAAAACTAGTGTATTTTCAAACGTCATTCAAATTTAAGCAAACAATTTTAGTACTGCGCAATTCGTATTTCACGGTCAGAGTTTCGTTATTCAAACAACAATATGACTTAAATTTTGTATTTTAAATAGAAAAGATTTGAATATTAAATTGGCTGACCAAAATTTGAGTGGGAGAGCGTTATAAAATTACAATTAATTCGACGTAATTTAAGCACCAATCTTGGAATCAAAAAGTGACAATGACGATTATAAAGTACCTGCGAACTATGCTAAAAAAATTGATATTTATAACTTCATCATCATTTTCAGTCGTTCACCATCCACTGCTTGATGAAGGACTTTCCAATCCTCTTCCATACCTGTCTGTCTTGAGCAATATGCATCCACTTGACTTGACACATTCTTCTCAATTCATCAGCCCATCGCCTACCTTGCTTCCTTTCACATCCTATCGGATATCATTCCAGTATATCTCGCGTCCATCTGCCATCCATTATTCTCGATGTATGTCTAGAAACTTAAACTTAAACTTTTTCACACGTTCTGCTATATCTGCCACTTTGGTCATGCTTCTTACCCATGTATCCCTCTTATGATCTATTCTTTATTATGTCAAGAATATGCTTCACTGTGTGCACTGGAGCTTACGCAACATTCTTGAATTCAGCATCCACGTGTCACATCCATATGTACGTCATAACTGGCAGTACGCATTGGTCGCAATCCTTCACATTTTACTCAATTCATCATACTATCTTCCACTCGGTCTACCTCGGATACTATTCCAGTATTTTTCGCCTCCATCTGCCACCCATTCTTCTCGCTACGTATCCAGCCCAATGCCACTAAAATTTCATACATCAATTACATACGACATTGGAAATTTTTCAATAACTCGACATACCTACGTCGTTTTGCAATTTCGATGTACGCACATGCAATTTTCTATAATATAAAAGAAGTAAACGCGGTCGTTTCGGTCCTGCTCTGGTGGCGGCCCAACCGGAAACGTATTACCCGCCAGCAATGACCTCCGGCCGGACCGGATATTGATATATTTCACGTGATATAAATCGCGTCCAGAGAGCGCCACCAATAAATAAACCACTTACGACCAGTGCGCGCATACACGCGCTTCACTTTGGAAATTACAAAAAAAAAAAAAAAACAAATAAAACAATTTCCACCGATGCGATGTGTACAATGTAGGTACGTGGACATTTTCAAGTTTATGAATAATTCACCGTTAAATGTGCTAGTTGGCGACGAGTCCGTTTCGCGCACCTAAGCCCAAAACCAGTAAAACATGGAAGACGGGACCGGGTTATATTATTATAGACAAAAGGGTCGAACCCGACGCGACGACTCAAGGGCCAAAAGGCTAAAGAGCCGGCTTTACTCGCTGGAGGAGAGCGAGACTCGTACAACGGACAAAGGCACAAACAAAAGCGGTATAAATATAAGTAATAAAAAAAAATATCGAATGATCATTAATCGGACGCGCCGGTGAATGGCGACAACCGGTGGGACGTGTTCTGCAGCGCATCTCCCGGATGATACATATTTTCTTTTTACTAATCTCCGTTTTTTTTTTTTTTTACGACGTCTACACAAAGAGGAAGTGCCCGCGGCCGATGAAGCCACTAAGCTACGAAGTATGCTCTACAAGTCTACAAGTTGTGATATTAAAGCTAAACAGCAATTGTATACTTGTACATATGTATGTACGTACTAAAGTAGCCGCAGAATTATATATTTTTAAAGCTCAAACTATATACAAAAATGTATATGTGCCTACTTGCATATAAAATATAGTTTTGAAACAATTCTTTAAAATCGTAAACGCTCTTAAAATTAATACCACATTTTGATTTACGAGGTGGCGTAGGACGTAAGATGCGCAGTAATGAAATTTTTGGCATACGTTTAAAAATTCACTCATCTCTCAAATTTCACGCTGGATTCAAGGTCGCCGTATATATATACATAGGTATATAAGCATGGGTCATAATTAAAAACGCGTACGGTAATATTTATTGCACGGTCATTAATATAATAAATGGTCGGTAAAATTTAGGTGTCGCACCGTTTCCGTCGCGCGTCCTGTAGCCGCGGAATAGGCTGTACATAATGTGCGCGTTATTAAGTACACATTTGGAATGAATAGAATGGATTCGTGTTCCCGAAAAGCCAAATATATATTGTATGGGAGTGATTTATGGGGCGGCGAGCCGCGTCCACGATCCTGCCGACCGAAACTAACCTCGAAGTGAAAGGGATCCTGCGCTTTTAAAACTTTACATTTTCAATATATAATATGTGATATACATACATATACATAAGTATTCTACCGACCTGCGGTAAGGTCGTTGCTCGAAAACGTTCACTGAATGATGGTATATGTACGTGTATGTGGGATGTATTTGTTTTTGTTCTTGCGAAGCGCCTGTAAGACGTAATAACGCTCGGTAATGACGGGCGCGTAACATTTGCAAAACGCGGTTGGAAAAACTCACCTCTAGCCACCCGGAAAACTCATCTCATCCGACGCGAATTCGTTGTAACGAGTGGTTTGTTTTTTTTTTTTAAATGCACGGGAAGACTCTCTCCTGCAACTGATATTATATCGTTGAAGCGAAATGCTAAAAATACGACTTTTGTGCCCGCGGCATGAATTCTTCTCAATTCACCCGCGACTTCCATTATACGAATATTTAAAAACTTTCGACGTGAATGTTGTAATGCTCGCCCGCAAGCCTTTAAATGCACATACGTAATACCAGCCCACCTTTATATATCGCTTTATTTCAAAAGCAAAACAAAACAACGTATTAATCCGCATTTTTTTTATTTTGTTGCAGGTTGTGCCATTTTTATCAACACCATTATTGTCACCACGTGTGAGTAAAATGTTACAGTACATATTTTATTTTTTTAAATTAAAACACCTTGAAAAGCTAATTACAAACAACATTACAAAAAAGTAACTTAAAGCTAAAATTATAAAATAAATACAAAGGTGTTGTTTTAAGGCTGCCAGGAATCTATCAATTTGGTATATTTTTTTGAAACCTTCTGGCAGTTCATTGTATTCAACAACACCCCAGTACAAGATACTTCTTCTAGATCTACTCAATTTTAAATTCTTAACCATTAACTTATTCGTACCTCTAGTATTATGACTGTGTATATTAAACACCCTTATTAAATACTTATCGAAATAATTTGGTAATAAATTCTTATCTCACTTAAAAATATATACTACACATTTTTAAGTTTTCACTAACATTCATCCAATATACGAGTATTTATGTAATATGTATATTATTATTATTATTATTATTATATGTACATATGTATGTATGTATATTATACCATTCTTATTAATTCGACTCTTCGCTTAAAAAGTTCCGGTACCTACGCTTTACTCATTCTCGATCTTTATTAGATTGTGAAACTATTTCGCGTAACAATTATTATCTTCATTCTCCCATCCCCAGAATGATTAGATATGGTAATAAATGCTCTGATTGTATTGATTTTTTTTCTCATTATTCTTTTATCAACTCACCAGAATGTATTTATTAGTCTTTTTCTCTTTATGTTTTCTCTAATATAATATATTATGTATTTTCTATGTAGGTAAAAGCCCTAACGGGCGTATAATAAATAGATAAATAAATATGTAAGTATTCGTACACATTTTTAGTTGATAAGGTTGAGCAATACAATCGATTGAAATAGATTCAGTCGTTAATTAATAAGCCACACCATTGATATTTGTCCACTGTTCGATGCGTCCAAAGTCATCAATATGCACTACTGGATTACACGATACACGTCAATAATAAAAAGCATGCACTCGAGAGCCGCGTCTATTGGATTTTGAGCCTTTTGTCGAGAACGCGCGCGCGTTTCGCTGTAGAAGACGTGAGGATTTTGTCGATATGCGTCGCAGGACTAAACGGGTAACCAGAAAGAAGGCTTCACATCGCGGGGAAAATTGAAGCACACACGTTATTGTGGTCGAGGAAACCCGGGGAAAACCCACAGCCATTGACGGGGATCGAGCTCTCGCGCGGATGGATGTCGAGTTTGAGCCATTTAGCGTTGAATGGTCTCGCAGAGTCAGGTGCCCTCCTCCTCCGTCTACCAGGTACTCTCTCTCTCTCACTAAGAATGGATTGTGTGTATGGTTGAGCTCCCCGTGTGCATTATTATGATCGCATGCTAGTCTTATTATCATACCGGCAAGCGGCTGCTGCTGCTGCGCCCCTCACAATGGCATCTACGTCTCTGCCGAAACGTGCATTGTGCTGCACCACGAGGATGTCGTGCACCACCGTTGGATTGTGCATCTTTCGCGATCTGCAACCGCCATTAAAATATTACCTTCCAACCCCCGGAAGTGGGGTAGAGTTTGCATTACAAATTCCACGTGCCAAATTTTAAAGAAGCTAGCGGTAAACGCGGGTGATCTCCTCCACTTTTGACTCTCGAGTCCCGCAGGTGTATTCTTATAGGTTCGACGATAATAACTTTTCTTAGTAAAGTTGAATTTGAGGGTCAATTAAGCGAAATATTTTATTTCTAAATTATACCATAGTGACATGACAGGTTGCCCCAATTCGTCACTATGGCCAGCAATGCATTTTTTTTAAATTCACAATGTAATTAAATTTGACTTTAAGTATACAGGCGTATGGTAGTGGGGATGTATGTAGATTGATGACAATGTTTATGTAGTGTATATATATTATAGGCGAAGAATGAAACTAGGATGGAGCGCTTTCTGAAGAATGAACCTATGTATGTAGTTTTTAAATCAACATCTCGCTATACTTAAAGAAGATGGCTTACGACTAATGCGTACTGGGTTATTGATGCGAAGTTGGATGCTGAATTAAAGATCCAGTGCACCCGGAGGAGCATGTATGTATGCTTGGTATAACAAGAAGAGATCGAAATAGGAATACATGGGTAAGAAGTCTGACTAAAGTAGCAGATATAGCATTTCTTTCACCTACAGTGCAATGCAACACTGCTGGAAAGTATATTTCTCTTTGTTACTTCACTATAGTTGACTTTAAAAAATGAATGAAGCATCACCTCAAGAAAAATGCAACAAAAGACAATTCATTTTGACTAACTATATAAATAAAGCTATATTCAGGATTGTTACGTAAGATTCAGTGCACACAGAGAAGCATGGAAAGATGTATGCTCGGTATAACGAGAAGAGATCGTACGAGGAATACATGGGTAAGAAGTATGACCAAAGTGGCAGATATAGCGGAACGTGTGAAAAAGTTGAAGTGGCAGTGGGCTGGACAGATAGCGAGAATAGGGAAATACTTGAATTGTACCCGAGAGGATGTGAAAGAAAGCAAGGTAGACCAAGTGGACGATGGCCTGATGAATTGAGAAGAATGTGCGAAGTCAAGTGAATGCAGATTGCTCAAGACAGACAGGAGTGGAAGAAGATTGCCTTGGATGGACTGGCCTTCATCCAGCAGTGGACGGTGAACGGTTGAAAATGGTGATATATTATAGAATGGGTTATGTTAGGGTATATGTATATCGTATACCTACTTACAGCATGAACTTCTTGTTTGAATGCATTTTTAATTTGCGTGAAGTGTATGTTTGAAATTACGACTAGGTACTATGTACATATGTACAGGTGAACCACGTGCGTTTTGATCTATTTACCCACATCGGCGAAACGATACGGGGCTTTGTCGTTTGAAAAAGTTCACCCTTCCGTATGGGAGTCGTTGAATGTGACATCTAGCATCAATCCTTTGTCGAGTTGCGCACATTTTTTTAACACGAATGTCCTTTGTTGGAAGCCAAACAATATCTGCGGGGGCCAGAGGTCTCGACTGCCACCTTAACCTACCGTAACACGTTCACTATTGAATCTGCGAACTCGAACAATGAACTTTTGCCGCGGTTTATTTTTTTTATTATTATTATGATTATCATTATTCTGTAGCTGTATTATTTTATTTCACTTTTGTCATGAGATAATGCCGAAATTGTTACGCGCTCCGCCACTTGTTGAACGAGACGAGCGTCACACGTTTTTATTATAATATCGTGTATGAATTACTATACATATTGTGCGCGCGCACCACACACCGCTCGCGATAATAATGTTCATTTGATAAAGTCATACACGGGATTTTATCTTTTCAGCCGCTAATAACAATGCGAGTGTGTATGTAAATGTTTATTTATTTATGTGTGCGGCTTTCGAGTGTGATGAATGACGGCCTATTATCGTCGAGGATGTAATCGAAAATGGCTTATTATTGTACTCGAGCTCGCGCGCTATGCTTACACACTTTGTATAAGTGAAGGCGTATATATGACAAATTAGAGTGGTTCACCAAACATTTGTGTAATAAACGAGCACACTTTTTAATCTTATTGTACTTCGCTCGAAAACGCTTTTAAGTATTCCTTCTATTCGTGCGGTTGTTTTCATTCGATGCGAGATTATCGCGAAAAGGACTCGCCGAACGTTAACTTTGTTTATTTTCAAGAGTCGCACAACATGAAAGGGTGAATACTATTGAACTTGAATTTATTCAGTGAAATGTTTAAATTGAAAAATATGGAATATTTAATCTTTCGATCTGTATTTCGCCGAAAATCTGTTCGATGGCGTACTCGACCATTCCTTTGTATATAAACGTAAGACATACATTTTACGAAATAAAACGTAGAGTTATGGCTGCAAGCGAGTGCTACCTTGGTCTACAAAATCAACTGAAATCGAGGATTCTCTCGCACCGTACAAAAATCCTAATGTACAAAACTTTGATTAGACCTGTGTTGGCTGATAAGTGTGCTCTTGTCTTGACACATTCGAGAGAAAACTGCTGTGAAAGATACATACATACAACCGGACCGGTACAAGAAGACTGCGAATGGCGCATAAGGTACAACCTTGGCGCATAAGGTACAAGGCAGGCTATGTGGCTAGAATGGACAGTACCCAGTCGCCGAGGAGTATCCTAGACACCAGACCATATGGTTTCAGGTCGATTGGCAGACCTAAACTACAGTGGCTGAGCTGAAGACATGGGAAGATTAGAGAAATTCTCGGAGGAGGCTAAGAGACCCGCCCTAGGTTCTCAAGCCAATGACTAAGAAAAGTTGGATTCAAGTTGAAAAACTGCCTAATTTCCCAGATTTTTTACCCATTTTTTAGAATAGTATATCTCAGATCTATGTACATATGTAAATAAGTACATACTCAATACCATTCCATTACATTAAAATGATTTCAAACAACTTTCGTGATCGTATCATATTTGGCTTGGTAATGGATTTTTGAAGCTTATTTTCTTGTGCTTGATTATTTTACTATAAATAGTAGCGCAAGTCTGTCTGCCTGGCTGAGTGGGTAGCCACGGAACGGTAGCTTACACTCAAGGCATGTACACATACACTCGGACACTGGCACTAGACAGGGGAAGATTGAAGAAATTCTTGGAGAAGACTAAGACTCGCCCCGGGTTGTCAGTCAATGATGAATGAATGAATGAATACATTTTTTAAGTGCCATAGTTTTTTACTCGATTCTTGAGCTTTTAGCCTATCGACCGTTAATTTTATGCATATTTTTTTCAGGTTGTTGTTTCACTGCAGAGTGTTTGCGATATTGGTGGCAAGTTGTTTGCGAGTCGGCGCGGGGCTGTACACGCAAGACACTGAATATTAAACAGGCTCTCGAGTGTCCCACAATATTGCCACTTATAAAGCTCACTCCGTTGTTGATGAATATTCAATATTCATTCATTTGGGAGTCTTTGTGGGGCCGGCATTTGTTTGTCGAACGTCTGCCGTTGACGGTGGCGCGTATCTCTCCGCAACATCTTATTCATACCGCAACCGACAACGACAACCCCACTCTCTACCCACTTCTTCAACGAGACGCGCATGCTAATAAAGCGTCGCCCAGTTTCAATAAACATCTCGTTCGAATCCTGTCGAAAAGTGAGCCAACAGTCTTTTTCAGCGCGGTGACCGTCGCTCGCCAATACATAGTAGATGGCTCGAACGCTCGAGTTTCGGAGTTTAAAGTTTGAGTATCGGATTCTGGAGAGTTTGTGAGCTTATTGTACCGTACGTACGCCGAGGTACGCTCGACCCATCTACTCTATACGAGGGCTTTTAAGAGGCTTCACTTAGATTGGGTGACCTAAACAGATATCCATTAAAATACAATATATGTATCTACATACATACATACATAGATACAGAAGGGGTAACGGAGTGTGAATTACATTCTGAATATTGTACATTTTCATTGCAAATTATAATGATATTTGTACCTATTATATGTATGTACATCAGTGCTCGAAATGGAAATTTTCACGAATGGGCGCGCTCGATAATTTTCAAAAAATATCAAACGACCTTTTTTTTTTAACTATATGTATGTAGATACCTATACATATGTATATATTTATCGAAATGCAAAATCTTACCGAGATTAATACCGTTTAATGTCTGTAAGTCAACTTCAACAGGTAGATCTGAAAATTGTCTCTGATTTTTTACATTCTATACACTGGTCTGAAAACTCTTTCAGTGGTTAAAATATGAGCATTCTGACTGTTTTGTACAAATTTATCGATTTCATTATTATTGGCCGATTTTATTATATTCAACGATTTTATATGGGCGTCAAAATTTTATGTAGGTGTATTTTTTTCCTTAGACAAGATTATTAATTTTCTTTCGTACTACCATTGGGAAATACAGAACAGCTTTGACAGTCGTAAATTTTTATCAGAATCGATTCCTAAATTTTTAACTGATCTACAAGAAAAGCAACCTAAACCTTTATTTTCTACAATTAACCATTCATAACATAATAATATTTTAAATGGCTTTTGGCTACAGATAATATGCCTTTGTCGGAATTGAAATGTAAAGAATTTAACTTCCAGTCAAAGATTGAGATTTAGGAGTCATAAATGTAAAAAAAATTCACCTTCTAACATTTTTTCGGCAATAATTATTGAAAGAGCACGGAAATTTTGGTTTTTCTACGAAAGGGAGCGCTAAATTTATAGATTTCACGAAAGGGTACGCTACGTTTTCAAATTTCACGAAAGGGAACGCCCGCTCCCTGCCGCTCCCGCTGAATTCGAGCACTGATGTACATACGATGAATATCTAAAAATTATATAGAACCTTTACATCAACATTGTATCCTTCATGTGGAAGAAAAACTTTTCGAGTCTGCATACATTTTAAGTCTTGCATACAAATTTTGGATTGACCTTTAATTGATTAGTATTATTTATTAGTGCTAGTTATTGAGCAGGCCATATTTGTTATGTTTAACGCAGTCACTTTAAATTATCACATTGTAGAGGTAACATGTAGATAACTATGTATTTATGCATAGTGTACATTGTAAAAAAAGTAAAATTGAAATATGGAATAATAAGCATTGTATGCAACAACACGTGCACATTACAATACTAAAAGTCTTTGCACTCGACAGCTATCTGTCCACTCATTAGATGTCTAAAGCTCGTCGTGTTCTTCTGTGCTGGGTAAACTGAAGTCATCACTTTCTTCATCATCGTCTGATGCCGTTGCATCACCTTCTTTTTCATTTGCAGCCTGTGCCGCCGAGTCTTCTTCAGCTTTCATCTTCTTTTCTGCTTCCTGGAGTAATTTGATATCTTCACCAACTGCCTTAGCGGCTTCCAAATCATCAGTAATGTGGAAATTATCAAAGATTGTTCCGGCTTTCACTTGCCAAAGATCTAATCCGACTGTACAAATGTCTTTGCTCGAATACAACTTATCATTGGGTAGGTACATACATATTCATATGCATAAATACATAGTTAATAAGTTTATTTATAAATACAATAGTGAATGTAACACAATATGAATAAATTATGAAATTAGGAGATATCGCTTTAGGAAGAATGAACATAGGTGTTATGCTATTCTTAAATAAGAAGGCTTTATTAAACTGTAAGTGCGACAGATGGAATAGTGAGAAGAAATTTAAAGAGGAATAAATGATCAAAGATATAGTGGAACGTGTGACAGTAGACAGGATAATGAATGGCAGATGGAGACGAGAAGTACCTACATACCTTAATAGTACCCGAGATGATGTAAAATAAAACAAGGAAGACCAAACGGACGATGGGCTGTGGATGGTGAACGGCTGATGATGATTTTTGTTTTTTTTTTTACTTATTTTTTAATAAAATAAAAAATTATAACACAACGCAACACGAAATCTAAATATTGATATACAATTTCATATTTGAGCGATCCTTATATTTTTCTCCTTTGTTCTCGTTTGCCGGCATATTGCTCTCGCAGTCGTTTACCGAACAATGCCAGTCTGATAAAATTCAAGGTTTCATCTCGACATCTTTTATCATACCTACACTTTTTTTTTTTTCGAATGTTTGTAAACGCCACGAACGGAAATTTTTTGTTTTCCTCCTGTTTACACTCCTGTTTACACTCGCACTGTGAACTAGCCGACGAATGATAAATAATTACGAATCGGTTGACGAAAACGTTTCGCACACAAAGAGGAGCGAACACGTTAAACTCGTATAATTCAATGGAAGTTGTTTTTTTTTTTTAGAGAACCGCGAGTTTTCACGCGGGGGGAGGGCATTTACCTAAGGGTGCGCACCTCGTTAAAATCTGGAGGAGGAGGAGGATGAACGAACGGGTATAAGCCGGCACTCCGATGACGTCACGCGATCTCTAACAACCTTTGCTTTTTAGTAGTCGTCATCGTCACCGTGCGATATACATTTTTTCCCTTTTGTGCCCGATACAAATCCTCGTTGGCATTCATCCCCCGCGCAGCCGTCAGCGGCTTTGTCCCGGTGACGAGACGCTTATCACCTTTTTATAAGGAGAATTTTCATATTGTGCCGCCCCGTGTCAATGAGAGGGCGCCTGCCTAGTGAAGACTTGGAGAGGGCGTTCGGCTGCTCATAATTCAGGTAATGTGTCGCGGGAACGTGACGCCACTGGAAATCGCGCACATCGTATGTATGGATGTGGGTACCTGGCGCTTTGAGTGTGTGCGCCCCAGGAATAACTAGCAGATTCACTGAATATACTTATTTATTATATAGGTATCTATATACGACAAAACCTAGGACAATTGGTGAATATGACTGGTTGTCAAAAAGAAAAAATAAAACGAAGAATGAAACTAGGATGGAGTGCTTATGGAAGAATGAACATTGTTCTTACATACAACATTCCGCTATGCTTAAAAAATAAGGCATATCTACAACCAATGCGTACTGCCAGTTAAGACGTATGGATGTGAAACGTGGATGCTAAATTCAAGTATGTTACGCAAGATGCAGTGCACACTCGGGTGGAGCGATTTTGTATGAAGAAAATTTTTTTCCTAATATCAAAAAGCTTGGGTGCGGGATTAGTGCTCTATCACATGCCCATCATAACAACAAAATATTAATGTTTAGTACTGCCCCAAGCTGCTTGAATATTGGGAAAATATATAAAATCTTCCCATGGTTGGTAGGTGGAGCGAAATTTTTTTTTTTTTGAAAATCGAAATGCTTGGGTTTGCAAAAGTTGCTACATGGGTATACAAAAAAAATGGTGTAATTATTATTTTTTTGTATTTTAACTCTTTATACTTTCCCAATGGAGTTAAAAATTTAGAGGAAATGTGTTTTTAGCTAAAAGTGGAAGTTTCATATAGCGGCATTAAACCGCAGATAAAATACATTTTTTGTCATTTATTTGATTTAAGACAATGCAAACAAGTAATACATATGCTTCAGTTGCCAATTAAGAACAAAAAACAAAGGAAATATCATACCAGGATCCCACAAGAAAACCTTTTTTGTGTTGAAAATAGGCATTATTTTGCGTTATTCTAATCTCATTTTTATGAAACCATCTCGCCTTGAGG
Source organism: Parapsyche elsis (assembly GCA_022651745.1). Taxonomy (NCBI): domain Eukaryota; kingdom Metazoa; phylum Arthropoda; class Insecta; order Trichoptera; family Hydropsychidae; genus Parapsyche; species Parapsyche elsis. The sequence goes on along the minus strand of JAGVSN010000001.1, from coordinate 18,153,501 downwards.
GTTAACAAACAGTAGCAGAGTCCTATGTCACTATTTTCACTGTGTAGCTTGAGTATGACAGGGAAAAATCTTTATCTGAGGTAAAGTGACTATTTATTACGTTTTTATTTGCAATTGCTTGTTAAATAGTCTCTTTATCTATGAATTTGTTGTGAGAAGACTCTATTACCTTTTCCCAATTTATAATATTGCCACAATATGCCAAGCATGAACGATGGGCTGATGAATTGTGAAAAATGTCTGGTGTCAACTGGATGCAGATTGCCCAAGACAAACAGGAATGGAAGAGGATTGGAGAGGCCTTCATCCAGCAGTTGATGGTGAACGGCTGAAAATGATGATACGAAATGGAAAATTTATCAGTGGTATAAAAAAACTAAACCTAACGTAAGATTATCCAATCTAATTGAATGGTTTTGTTTTAGTATAGTGTTAATTTAGAGAGCACCTAAATTAGAAAGTCAATTTTTTAAAGATAGATGAGTTTTTGTTTGTTTGTTTTTTGGGTTTAAACATTAAGTCGTAATGAAGTTTGAAACTGGCGTTAGTACGAGTCAAAGTCATAAAAAGCACTTATTGTGGTAAAAAAAAATGCTGCAATGAAATTATTCTTCATTGTTGTTACGATAACAGTTTGGATTTATTGAATATAGTTTAGTTAATTATAATATTGTGAAATAACATTTGGAAAATATTAAATGAATTTTCTTTTGATTTAATTGTTTCATAAGCGGAACATAACAAGGTGTATAATATTTATTAGGAAAATTGTCGAAAGGAAGCCGTTTTCTTTGAATGAAAAGTTTTTACCTATTGTACAAGCCTTTCGTATTGAGCTTTGGGCAAATTGCGTAATTGAAATTAGTACGTTTTCATTTGCAGGCCTACTTTGCCCCACTTTAAATGAAAATGTGAACGTTGAATGAAAAATTCAATGTTTTGAGACATTTTTCATTAACGAACTCCGCTCGCGAATCGGTTACGTTTTGAATTTAATTATTTTTTCGACAAATTTGTCGGCACTTTTGATTGTTTAGTAAAATTCAACAAAATTTCTTTCAAACACAAAAAAAAAATACGTTTTTTGAATGAAGCAAAAAGCTTGCACGCTCTACTGAATGGACCACACATTGTGTCAATTGTGTAGAAATTCACTTGTACGTTACAAAGAAATGAATCAGACATGCGAGTTTTGCACGGTCATTTGTATTGAGAACTATTGCACCGTGAGTGAAATATTTTATTGAAATGTTTATCTTTTTTTCTGCAGAGGTACCTGCCTAATATGTTTGATTTTTGTTTCCAAGCGTGGATACATTCGATCGTCGCAGTTTATTTCGAGAATCCCTGGGGAATCTAATCGACGTTTTGTCGGCACTTTACCGGGGTAGAAAAAAGTTCAAATATTGGTTTAATTAGGCGCCGCATATGTTTGTGCCACCCTCTCGATTTTCCGAATTAATCTCATCCCGGGTAGCCGGGGGCGAAAGGTTTTCAATTGCTCGAATAATGAAATGCATTAATATTATATTAGCAGGTCGCGGTTAGTTCTCTTAATGCAAACACGCGTCGTTGCGCAGGGGTTGAAGCGACAAGAGGGTCACGGAATATATTATTTTTTCACTTCAACCGATGGTGGAAAAACTTTATAAGATTTTCCTACTGTAATTGATGGTAATTGAAATTGAGTTGTGGTTAGTTCAGTTGATAAGAGCTTTCCTATTTGGAGTCACGAACCATCCAGAAAGCTGGTCGCTTCGACAATACCTACCCACAGTCTAACCGGGACCCTCAGAATCACACTGCAGAATCCCAAATGAGCTGACAGTGGTAGAGAGGGGGGCCAACTCCCTGACAGTGGGGTCCCGCCCCCTAGATGGGGCCCTCGCCCGACCAAACAGAGGTGTATTTACCTACGGCCGCCATATTGCTTCGCTCGTCAACTGTCACGTTATGTAAATTGCGCTGATGTGCCGAAAAAGGCATCAACCCACCCAGTACGGGTTGCAACCGACATAATTTCTAACACTTGAAAAGTGCAAGGACCCTATTTTTATATAAAAAGTTCAAAAATTTAATTTATTGCTCACTTTTAGGTATATTATAAATTTAATTTAAAATGACATGACTTTATGTTTCATTTATGTATATCAACATCATCATGATTTTCAGCCGTTGACAATCCACTGCTGGACGAAGCCCTCTCCAATCCTCTTCCATTCCTGTCTGTCTTGAGCAATCTGCATCCACTTGACTCCACATATTCTTCTCAAGTCATCAGCCCATCTTCAATGCGGTCTACCTTACTTTCACACGTTCACACTTTCTGCTATATCTGCCACTTTGGTCATACTTCTTACCCATGTATTCCTCGTACGATCTCTTCTCATTATACCGAGCATACATCTTTCCATGCTACTCTGTGTGCACTGAATCTTACGTAACAATCCTGAATATAGTTTTATTTATATAGTTAGTCAAAATGAATTGTCTTTTGTTGCATTTTTCTTGAGGTGATGCTTCATTCATTTTTTAAAGTCAGCTATAGTGAAGTAACAAAGAGAAATATACTTTCCAGCAGTGTTGCATTGCTTTCTGTAGGTGAAAGAAATGATAGATGGAAGGAAAAATTAATTGGCATATAGGAAAATATCAAATCTTGCAAACTTTGTATGTAAACGTCTAATAAATTGTAAATTTCTGAGAAGAATTGATTTTAATAATAGCCAATTTTTTTTCCAGCAACCAGCATAACCTAAAACCTTCGAATAAATTTCTTTTAAAAGTATCATAAATCTAACTACGTAACTTGGGTAGGTATTTTTAATTCCATTTAATTTTAGACTTTCCATTTACGTGTACGTAAGTGGGTGTGTGTGTATACTCTTTCTATCCAGGAAAAACTGAAAGCACGTCAATGCATTTTTTGTGTTATATGTATATATTCAGGGGTCTGTTTTCTTAGCCCACTCCATCACGAAAGCCTAAGGTATTCATACTGTGTAAGCCACGGAGCCAACGTTCATAAATATTCAATGACAGGCGCTCTAGACGCAGTAGTATACTCTCTACCCTACTCTCATATATAACGTATAACGCGTATATAATAAGTATGTACGTCGTACATACTGGCGAAGAAATTTATCTAAGTAGAGCAATGTTTCTTGTAAGCTCACTATTGATAAATATGAGCAAAATTGCTTCTAAACACTATCCCAAATCAATGTGAACTTAATCTGGAATTATTTAATAAACTAATCCCGTCGTGGAAATATATGGAAATCCCACGTAAATTCATTCAAATGAGCGGCTTCTTTGTGCCGAAGCAGCACATCAATCAGTCAAGTGGGTATCTCGGCCAAGGAACGTATAAATTTTAGCGTTAATATTATGCCTTTAAAAATACGCCTGTCAATTTTTACGCATTAAATTACTATATAAAATAAAATATGAGCAGTAGACTGATTTTATTTATAGGAAATATGTGTTTAGCATGTGTTATATAAAATTGTTAATACCAATGCAAATTGAGGTTTCTTAGAATGGTATTTGCTCGCGTGATTAGTCGCCGTACTAATTCCAAATGAGTTCTGCGTTTTGAGATCGTCAAGACAGTCGAGGAAACAGATTAATGACTACCGCCGTGGCAGGTGATGATGTTTCTCGGATGAATAGAAAACTAATTCTGCGTATTTATTGTCGATCACGAATTTGTAAACACTGCCTTTACGGCCATTATGAGCCGCGCCGAAGAAGTGAATCACCGATAATTGATAATTAATTACCACCGACCGAGGAATGTTACGTGTGTTACGTACAGACTTGATGACGGTTGAAACCTTGAAATTCATCACAAATTAAATTAGAATTTACAGAAATAATGTTATAAAGGTTTGTTTATTTCGTATATTTTCTATGTAAATCTTTAATCAAGATTAATTCGAGGGAAATATTGCTTTACAACCTACATATGTATAAGCAGCTGTGGTATACATATAAAGTGTTAATGGCAGCCAGCTCATCCAACCTATTTCTCCAACGCTGGACAAGTCATTTATCTTACTTCAGTCGACCAAAAAAGGAGTGCTACCCGAGTGCACATGTACGCACAATGACACGAAGTTTCAGACGTAATGGATAACGTAAATACATCGTTGCCGTAATACAATCCGGATTTTTCCACACACACACATATTCCCAATCGACATATTTCGTAGATATTTATAATCTTCGTCGAATTGTCGCATTCGTTCGTATGCACTCTCCATTAATTTAGCGTGTGTTTTTGTGTTTCATCTGTCTGTATGTTGGGGCTGGTCTGTAGGGTGTATAGTGCGGAACAGGCTTTTCCACGTGCGGTAAGTGGCCTCCGGTGGATTCTCTCACGTGTGTTTTTGCGTTTGTTTTGTGCTTCGGGGTCGAATTGCCACAGACCCGTGGAACAGGCTCTTCTCATGGGGTGCGGACACTGAAACAGCCCTAAGTGCAGCTCTGTTCCCAGAGCGCTCCAACTCGAGACCCTTCTTTGTGCGCAGATCGCAGTGCCGGCTCGTTAATTGATGCCGTTCAATTTTTTGTCAAGATTCAGTTGTCTAATTTAGTATAAAAAGTTGTGACCTTACACAAGTCATACACATTCCGAAAAATCATTTAGGTATGTTGGTGTATTCATTACATTTCTTAGAAATATTTGAAATTAAAAATAATTCTTCGATTCAGATACCGACTTAATAACAAGTAATTGACAACTTTGTGTTTTGAGACCCTTTTTTTCATAGTAATATTATTCTCGGCAACTTTTGAATTACCGGCTCTATAGAGCCGGTACGAACCCGTAAAAAAACACTACTGAAAGTATGTGTGAAAATTGTAACAGTAACATTTTCAAATTTTCGATTTTGTTGACAGCTTTTATGAGAGTCGTGAATGATCAAACAATTGCTTTTATTACATAGTTGTTTTAAAAGTTTAAGCTTTATTTTAAGAAAAAGTTTGTTTCTCAAAATTCTTGTAGGTTCATTCATGCCCAGATCAAGAAGGACCGTTTTGTAAACGTTCTGCGTATAATGTTACGCCCCTTTTCGTACATGACCAATAATAGTAATTTTTTTTATTGGGCAATTCTATCTTACACCCTTCAACAGACATAACTATTCAATTTTACTACTTATATATACAATTTTTATACATTAATTTATTTAAAATACATGGGCAGGCGGCATAATCGATGGAGACCAGCATTAAGTACAATTTTTATCTATTTAGTTATTTATATTCAAAGGATAACAAAAATTCATTAATATTCAAAAACTTGTCGAGATGATTTTTAATGAGTTTTATATTTTCTAAAGTTAGAAGCTGAATTTGGGAGGTGGTTCCAAACTTCAACCACTCTAATTGAATATAATGAGTCTCTGACAATTTACTTTGATAATATATTCAAAGTGAGTATTGTGGCAATAGGTGTCAACTATTATACCCAATATATAATCGTAAAAGTTTATTAATTAGTTTGAGTTGAAGTCGAAAATTTAATATGAAAAGTTAATTTAATATTTTGATGATTTTTCTACGCCGTCACTGACATTAATGATTCGACCCCTATAGTTACCCTTCGTACAATTTTGTTCACATGATTGTCTACCGTGATTTCCTCGATCATGCATAGCATTACCTGGGGGGGTTGGCAAACACACACACACAAACATAATTCTATTCATACAATTCGAAATCCTCTTTTTTTTTTTTATCCGAGTGCACCGAGCGAAATCGACAAGTTTTGTATTTAAAAAAAAAAAGTGAAAAACAAAAATAAAATAACTGGATTGAAATCGTAACGACTTTCTTCAACGACTGTCTTTAATTCCTATTTTTTCAAATAAAATAATATCAATTGTTGTATTGTGCATTCATTGTACCTACATATCTTCTCAAGATTTACTTGTCGATTTTGATGGATAAAAAACTACAACGCTTGTTTGTTTTTATAACAATTTTCTTTTATGTTTGATCTAGTATCGTTCCTTGTAAACGAATCAACTCAATTCAATTTTTTTTGAGGACCCTTTGTGCCCTTTCGTAAACTATCAATGTTTGCGGGCGGGGGTGTATGAAAACTGTTCCGCCGCGAGTGAAACGCACTTGAAAGGAAACTGGGTGAGCGGTGCATTGAAATGCAGATGCAACCGCGGATTCCCTCGGATCAGGTAGTTTTATTCGCCGTTTTTACCGCACAACTGCGAGATGATACCGCGTTTATTATTGTTGTAAACGGCTTGTAGACGCGCTTTATTGTTGTTTGACTATGGACGCAGAGCCAGTCTATATGTACTGAGGGGGGGTTGACTGCGACCCGAAAACTCGACAATGGATTTTATTCATCGTTGACAATGCGAGCTTTTGTAAACCCCCGCGACTCCGCGGAGCTTTCGGAGCATTCTCATAAGCCATTATATCCGATTCGATTAAATCGTATTTTGTTACATAATTACGAGAGCGATGCAAGTGCCATTGTTGTGGCGTACAATGCTAAACGGGTAGGCGTGTCGTTGATTTTGATGAGAAGTGCATCCGAGATGAGTACCTTTCACGGCTAAATTGGATACGATACTCACAATTAAACGCTCATATTTCAATGAGAGACCACTCAACGCACAGGTGCTAAATAAAGGTAATTCAACGCGCAATTGAATACAGAAACTGAGTCGCGCAGCGCGTAAAACAACAAAGTGTACTCGCGTGTGAAATTTTCACATTCAATTTTCTCGTTTTCATATATGCAAATTTAATGGGATAAAAGTGCGCGAGCTTGCGCAACACCTGAATGTTCCTTCGTCCGTTTCAATGTACAGGTAAAATATAAAACGACATGGTCGCAATGTAAAAAGGCGCGTTTCGCGTTTGTGCACGCCATACTCGTTTGTCGGCTTCGCGTTCATACGGTTCGTTTTCGCTCGAGGCTGTCGGCCTTTTGTTTGCCCGCCGATGTAAGGTCTGTTCGCTGATGAAGTATTAATTTAATGATTTAATGATAGGCTGGTTGAAGTTGATTGATTTAATTAGAGCGAAACGGAGAGCTTCATAAAACGCAAGTCATATAGCGCCTGTATAGAGACGGATCTCGTGCTGCTGCTGCTGCTGCTGTTATATTATCGTATGCGTATGAAATATAACTGGTATTTTTTTTCTATTGTGTTTTTATCGTTATCTGAGATTATGATCTGGCGTAAAATTCGTCGGAAGATTGCACGACTCAAATTAAAATTAAAAACAACTATGTATGTATGTAAAACTTCACACGCTTTTTAAACAATTTCCTCATATACATCATATGTACATTATGTATATATTGTACATGTGTGTGAGAATTACATTTTTACATATTTGCAATATTTGAACATCCACCATTCTAGTACTTTTTAATTATTAGGTAATTTCGATACTATGTCTCTTTCAGCTATATTTTGAGTTTAAATTTGATTACATTTTATCTAGGCGATTATAAAACACGGTATTGGGCTAACTTTAGTGGATTATGCAAATGTCGCGCTCATTATCCGTTTAATGGTGTAGATTTACTTTAACGTTTTGCCGTTAACCCGAAAAGCTTTAAATTTGCGATAAATTGAAAATTTTCATTATTAACTTCAGTAAATACTTAAAATATATAATATCATATTACTTAATAGTTCAAACGGTTAGGTTGTGATTTTATACGCATCTTTATGATTTTGTGAAAACGATCCGGCCTTAAAGTTTTCAATTTTCTTCAACCTCACATTGATAGTTACTAGCCGGTTTGCCCGTCATATGACGGTGGATTCTAACCACAACTTGCACCCGTGCACGCGGGCTTGTATAATAACCCCGTTTAGCCCGTTTGACAGTACGTAAAACAATTGTAGAGTGTACCGTTGAGTGAATGGGTGTATGGCCATAAAATCGCACTGTCGACTCACATCAGCTTTAACAGATCGTGACTTGTTGACAACATTTGTTATGTTGGTAATGCTTGGCGTGACCACAACGACCCAAGCATGCAGAAGCTTGCGCTAATACATACATATGTACATATATGTATATGTGTAGTATGTGCAAATGTGAATATAACTATCAATATCCTTATTAGCCACTATTTTTTCTTTTAATTCCGCGATAACAGCTCTGAATAAAACGTGTGGTGTTGGTTAATGATAATATTTTGACTTTTTACCAATTCGTCTTGTTTGATAGACTTTTTGCTGATTAACTACTGAACCAATCAAACATTTGACTGATTTACTTTTTTACATTATTTTCAGCCGTTCACCATCCACTGCTGGATGAAGACCTCTCCAATCCTCTTCCATTCCTGTCTGTCTTGAGCAATCTGCATCCAGTTGACTCCACACATTCTTCTCAATTCATCAGCCCATCGTCCACTCAGTCTACCTCCCTTTCTTTCACATCCTCTCGGATACCATTACAGTATTGCTCGCGTCCATCTGCCATCCATTCTTCTCGCTATGTGTCCACTTTTTTTCACGTTCCACTATATCTGCCACCTTGGTCATGCTTCTTACCCATGTATTCCTCTTACGATCTCTTCTTGTTATACCAAGTAGATACCTATACATCATGCCTCTCTGTGTGCACTAGATCTTACGTAACATTCTTGAATTCAGCATGCACGTTTCACATCAGTACGAATTGGTTGTATGTCTTCTTTTTTAAGCATAGTGGGATTTTCATTGTTTTTAAATCCAAAATTTCATGTAAGCAATAGTAGTCTTATGTGCGCAAACTTAGCACCGACCGATTTGCGCAGGTCGAGCACGAGCGTGTAGAAACCCCTTTCACTGTTTCTGTAAGCGATGTGTCCACTTTTTCACACGTTCCACTATATCTGCCACCTTGGTCATGCTTCTTACCCATGTATTCCTCTTACGATCTCTTCTCGTTATACCAAAGCATACATCTTTCCATGCTTCTCTCTGTGTGCACTGGATCTTGCGTAACATTCTTGAACATCCATACGTCATAACTGGCAGTACGCATTGGTCGGATGCCTTATTTTTTAAGCATACGCCTTCTTTTTTATATGAACCACATACTTTTCAACTTTTTCGAACGATCTAGCCGCACTTGTCGTTGTGTGCATACATTGTCCAAATTGAACTTTTCGCGCGGGTATCCAAAGATGGCGGTCGACCCCAGAGCCCCCCCCCCACACATACGGGCACTATTTTTGCACACGGCAACCGTCTTGGCCCCCAGATTTATGTGCGGTCGGTGCGTGTGGGGGCCACTTTACAGTGGCGGGTGCCAGTGACGTCACCACCCGCCGCCTGATGAAGTGTCCTCGTGTACAGCCGCAAGGATTAATGTATGCGAGTGTTTCGTGACACCGGCACCGCCCATCGAAACCACCCAACCACCCCCTTTCAAACCACCCACCCACCCACCCATAGACCCCCTATCGTGAACGGGGGGAGGGAAGCCGACCGGCGAAATTGAATTCCTTGCTTGTGACACTGTGCCCGTTTATAAAAAAAAAAAAGATCTCATTCGACGAATTTCGTCGGAAGAATTACTCATAATAATAATAATGAAAAAAATGTCGTAACGAGGCGCGTCGTTGTGCGAAAACCGCCCCTATTCCGTTTTGTACTCGCGATTGGAAAATTTGAATCGCGCCATTTCGCACCCACTCTCTTTCTCAATCTCGACGTGAGGTAATTATTTTCATTTTTGCACTGACAGATTTCTCGGAAACTCGTTAATATCTCATTTGACTTTCGGCCGCAATAGTCTATTCAAATAAATGAAATTCAGTTGCACTTGATTGTGTGCGTGCTTTGGCGTCGTCGTCAGAATGTAAAGGTATCAATCTTTTCGCAGATAATTAGTGCACACTAGCTTTAGAATTAATAGTATTAGGTACGTTAGACGAGGCGAAACTTCTACGAAAGCCTTTTCATTTCAGCACCGGGCCAGGCTTGTTTATTATGCGTCTGTGTACTTAGCGAACGGTGATACATGTAAAATCCTCCACATAGTACTGTATGTGATAAAAGTTTTGATTGAAAATTATTTTTTTCATTATATAAATCACTACGCTTTGCCTAACTGAGTATAGGCATACGATTTAGATAGAATTTAGCTTTAGATACTTTTACTACCAGCATAATTTTATTATACAAATTCTCCCTATTTGTTTGATTCAAAATCAGACTTTCCTAATAGGAATTGTATCCTCTATGATCTACTACTACTCATATAATGAGCTTTGAGTTTTAAATTTGATTCAAAGTATTGCCAATACGTTGAGAAATTCAATATTTGAAACACTTTATATTGCGATTCTTTTAATTATTGCAATAAATTCGTAGGGGCTTGTACGCACTGTATTATTTAGGTTGTAAGGCGGACCGGAGAATAATGGTCCAAGTTCACGTGACATAAATTCAACGAACAAGGCAATGGCGGTCGCACACCGGCCGATCGTAAATTAATCAGACCTTACTTCTAACTAACTGCCCTCACCCACCCTAGGCACAGAAAGGGTTCCTTTCCATCCACACATCGCCCTTTATTAACACCTCGGCAACGACCATCACTCGCACCGCGTTGACCTTTCTTTACGTTGGACGAAAATATTGTAATCAGTTTACTATTGATAATAAGATATATCTGGAAAAAAAGCCGCATATTGGGCTATACGTACCTGCGTGTGCTTATTTTATTGCGTACGATGCGTCAGTGAACACGGTGAAGGCTTAAGTTATCGCCTTCTCGTGCTTCAAATGCTATACACACAAAGCCGGTTCCTCTCACTCTCCCGAATATGTGCGCGTATATTATACGCGTTTATGTCGAGAGTTTGTCGGTGGGGTTGTAGGGGGTTGTAGTCAGAGTCGATGGGGATTGTTTGGGGGTTGGGGTAGGTGATGGGAGTTCCTTTACCGGTGTGCCGCCTCGTGCTCGGGCTGGGGGAAATAACTTATTTCCAGATCCGAGCAATATGTAATAAGGATTACGAATAGGTATTTTCTTAAGACATAGCCAACCCCATGGCGCAGGGTTGGGGGTTGACTGCGCGCCGAGATAAATCATCGACGTAAAATATATTAGGTACCTCCAATATACGTACGTAGGTGTCTAGAATATTTTTGCAATAGGTGGTAAGTACATAGGTACCTACCTAGACGCGGATGACTGACTCGATGTGCGAGAAAGTGTTCGTCGATGTAATTAATCAAGTGCGTTGACGTTGATGTAGTGGTATTTTTTATTTTAATCGAACGTCGAAGACGTTGAAAGCGTTAAAAATTAATTAAAAAATAATAATTCACTAATCGACGGTCATTAAACTTCACACGTGTATGTGTATGGTTTCGCCTTAAGAACTTTTGCTCTGAGTAAGTGATGTTATTTATTTTGTTTTATTTTGTTGGGGTGAAGGTTAACCAACAGGTAAGAACACAAGGATCCAGTTGAACATGCGAATAATGGATAAGAGGTGAAGATTTTTGATGGAACCGTCTGACAACTGAAATAAATTGGCCAATTCTAACAAAACCGAACTGAATTTAGTAATATCCTGATCTTGCCAATGACGACAGTTGAGGTCGTAAAAAAACTGCCGAAAAATCATTCGACATGCGACGATCGAACAGAATGGTTGAAAGAAAAATTGTGACAGATACCAAAACAAATACAATTAATTAAATTCTGATATTAAAATTGTACAGAGTGAAGAGGAAAAGTCGGTAGGAGATTTTAAATTTAACTAAGGATTATAAACGTGACGCATGGAATATTGTTAAAATTATCTAAATATAACACGATCTATAAATTAATTAATTTTTGGAATAATTTTTAGTTTGGGACTTTATTTGCAGTTGAGTTTTACACTAAACAATGGTCATTTTTCAACCGTCTCATTTATTTATGAATTAAGATTTTGCAAAATAAATGTTGCTTAGTAGATACATTTTTACTTTATCCTAATCGGATAAAGTATTGTGATCGTGCGAAAATTCGACTTCGAGATTTTGACTGATTTGGATCAAGTATCATCCCCTGATCACGTTTTCATGATTTCTGGAAAATGTCTGTATGTCTGTGTACTATTTGTGTGTGTGTTTTCTCCGAAACTATCAAGTCTATCAAGCTGAAATTTCATATCTATTATTTTCACGTAAAGTTTAAAAGCCATAAGGAATTTGGTCAACATCAGTCAACCGGAAGTAGGGTTTTTTTCGTGCAGAAAATTCAAAAATCCGGTAAAAATCATATTTCGAAACTGCACCGGGAATTTTCTCCAAATTTCATATCTATAGTTTTCACATTAGCCTTAAGAGATACTGTGATTTTAGTCAACTTCTGACTACCGGAAATGGCAGTTTACTCTTGAACGATTTTTTTGTTTTTATTTTTTCGACCTTTTAAATATGTGGTATCGTCACAATATTGTAATGTTGTAATTTTGAGAGAAATTTATATTTAAAAAAAATAAATTAATAAAATTAGTCAACCGGAAGTAGGTTTTTTTTTTTTTGTTGAAAAGTTTACCGCAAAATATTTCCGAATCTGCCCCATCGATCAAGTTGAAATTTCATATCTATAGTTTTCACGTTAGCCTTAAGAGATACTGTGATTTTGGTCAAAATCCGTCTGACAGAAGTGGCAGTTTACTCTTGAACGATTTTTTTGTTTTTTTATTTTTTTTTATTTTTCGGCCTTTTAAATATGTATTATCGTCACAATATTATAATGTTGTACTCCTGAGTAAAATTGCTAGTTACGAAAAAATAATCATTAAAATCAGTCAACCGGAAGTAGGGTTTTTTTTTGTCGAAAAGTTTACCACAGAATATTTCAGAAACTGCCCTATTGATCAAGTCGAAAATTTATATTTATAATTATCATATAAAATTTAAGAGTTGATAAGGTTTTGATTAAAATCCGCCGACCGGAAGTGGTAGTTTTTCTTATTTGAATATATGCCGAAGATCGTATTTTATATACGCGCGCGCACTCAACACAGTAATTTCATGATATGTATGTATGTATTTTGATTGGTGTGGTGGTGGTGTATGCGTTTTATTTACTTACGTACTTAAAAAATTAATTTCGTTACTCTTTGTATTCCTCAAATATATGGATAAAGTCTTGGGTTGGCTACGCCCGAATTTTTTTATGTAGGTACTTATTACGCTACATATGTACATATGTACAATATCAACAAGTGTGTAATCATCCTTTCAAGATACTTCACATATTTTCATCCCCTATTTTGGACACAGTGAATAATCATAATGTAGAGATAGTTGCTAGTTAATAATACCTAGGACAATTGGTGAATATGATCGGATAAAACAAATAATGAAACTAGGATGGAGTAGGGACTTTTGAAAGAATGAACAATGTTTTTAAATCCAACATTCCGCTATGCTTAAAAAAGAAGGCATACGACCAATGCGTACTGCCGGTTATGACGTATGCATGTGAAACGTGAATGCTAAATTCAAGAATGCTACGTAAGACCCAGTGCACACAGAGAGCGTCGAAAGATGTATGCTTGGTATAACGAGAAGAGATCGTAAGAGGAATACATGGGTGAGAAGTATGACCAAAATGGCAGATATAGCGGAACGTGTGACAAAGTCGGAGTGGACACATAGCGAAAATAATGGATGGCAGATGGACGCGAGAAATACTGAAATGGTATCCGAGAGGATGTGAAAGAAAGCAGGGTAGAACGAATGGAAAATGGGCTGATGAATGTGTGGAGTCAAGTGGATGTAGATTCCTCAAGATAGACTTTATGCGTACTGCCGGTTATGACGTATGAATGTGAAACTTGGACGCTACGAAAGATCCAGTGCACACAGAGAAGCATAGAAATATGTATGCTTGGTATAACAAGAAGAAATCGCAAAATAAATACATGGGTAAGAAGTATGACCAAAGTGGCAGATATAGCAGTACCTACCTACATATGTAGGTACGTGTGAAACAGTTGAAGTGGCAATGGGCTGGACACGCTGGAACATAGCGAGAAGAATGGATGGCAGAATGGACGCGAGAAATACTGAAATGTTGAGAGGATGTGAAAGAAAGCAAGGTAGACCGAGTGGATGATGGGCTGATGAATTGGGATGGAATGTGTGCAGTCAAGTGGATGCAGATTGCTCAAGACAGACAGGAATGAAAGATCTTCATCCAGCAGTGGATAGCGAACGGCTGAAAATGATGATGAACTCAAAATTACGTTAAATTCAAGAATGATACGCACAATCCAGTGCACACAGAAAGATGCATGATTGGTATAACAAGAAGAGATCGTAAAAGGAATACATGGGTAAGAAGAGTGACCAAAGTGGCAGAAAAACGTGGCTGGAAGAATGGATGGCAGATGGACGCGAGAAATACTGGAATGGTATCCGAGAGGATGTGAAAGAAAGCAAGGTAGACCGAGTGGAAGATGGGCTGATGAATTGAGAAGAATGTGTGCGAGTCGAGTGGATGCAGATTCCTCAAGATAGACAGAAATGGACGGCGATTGGAGAGGCCTTCATCCAGCAGTGGATGGCGAACGGCTGAAAATGATGATGAGTTCGAATGATAGCATATGTACGTTATTGGCTGTTTGGGTCACCCGGTGCACGTACATTCCACATCCGCATATGGGGGAGGGTAGGACTTTGAAGGGAGCGGGGAACGAGGGGGTTGAGTCTTTTGTTCTAACAGCTGATTGGACGGGGGCGACGAGTGCGTGAGCCACCCTCTGCCACCCCCATTGGTCCGTTTTCCGTTTTCTCAGGGTGCAGTCGTCCTTTTCGCACAACCGCTCCATTGCACCCTATCAGATTACCTCTCTCTCTTTTTTTTTCTCCTCTCCTTTTGGTTTTTACCGCGGATGTTCGGCAGACGTGGGAGCGGCTTCCGAGATCGCGGATTCGCTTATTTCACCCACACGTGCGAACGTGTCGGTCTGCAGTACCTACAATGTATGTACATATGTACATACATAGGTATCCCCGTTGCCAGAATACGATGCCAACCCAAGATTAAAAATATTCAAAAGAAATACGGTCCAAGGACGAAAATCTGTGATGTTTTTTGCGTTTAGGTACTAATGGTAATTACTGTCATGATTAGACCGTTATTGTGTTGTTGAGTTGTTGTTTATTTTACGTGCCTGATCCGATTATATTATTTTTACCAAAATCAACATCGGTTTTTTTCTTGTAGCTTGAAATAAGTTAATCTACATACACCAGTGGTCGGGAACCTTTTTCGAGCTAAGAGCCAAATCAGGGAAAACCCTTCAAAATTTGCAAGTTATGGAGCCGCAACATACTAACGTTACTCCTTTGAGAAATGGATTGCTGTAAGAAATAAGTTCTCTTCGTGATATTTCTTAATATTATACAGTTTATTACTAAAAAGTATTTAATCTGAAAGCTTTTTATAGCCACGAAGTTTTGGAAATCGGATTTATTTTGATTTTGTTTAAATCGTGTCAAAGAATTGTGTTTCGCGCAAAACGTTGGATAACAGCGAGAGCCGCAGATTTTCATACAAAGAGCCGCATGCGGCTCCGGAGCCGCCGGTTCCCGACCGCTGATCTACACTATTGTAAGCACACTCTTATCATCATCATCCACTGCTGAATGAAGGCCTCTCCAATCCTGCATCCGTTCGTCTCCACACATTCACCAGTCCATCGTCCACTCGGTGTACCTTGCTTTCTTTCACATCCTCTCGGATACCACTGCGGTGTTTCTCGCGTCCATCTGCCATCCATTCTTCGTCCAGCTCATTGCCACTTCAACTTTTTCACGCGCTCTGCTATATCTGCCACTTTGGTCATACTTCTCACACGTGTAATTCCTCATACGATCGGATCACTTCTTGTTATACCAAGCATACATCTTTTCAGGTTTCTCTGTGTGCATTGGATCTTACGTAACATTCTCGAATTCAGGTATATCTATCACGGGGTAATATGTAAATATATGGCCATTAGCCATAGTGACGAATTGGAGCAACCTGTCATGTCACTATGGTATAATTTAGAAATAAAATATGTATGTAAATGTGTAGATTGAAAATGGAATACATACAAATAAAGGAAGCCGTGGTTCATTAATTTTTTTCTCCATAATATGGATTTGTGCAACGTCGGACTAATTGATTCAGGCGAAAATAAAAGTTTTATGCCGTTATTGATGACCTTGAAGTTTAAAATTAATAATTTTTTGCAATACTTTTCGATTAGTGATCGGCAGAAAAAAGAGTGGTACAAAAAAGTCGATAATTTGAAAGTACTATGTACATATGTATGTATGTATGTATTTAAAAAGACTTTTTCCAAATGTGTAGCTGGTGTAGTCTTCCCCCATAGTGATTATGGTTTTCACTTTTTAGATATCGCAGAACGGTCTTTTAATTTAAATCCGTTGAAGTACTTTGACAATATATGTACATATTGAGATAGACACTACAAATACATATGTGTGTATGGCCGTGGACTGCTGTGGAAGATTATTGGGGAGGAGTGGTGCTGGCAAGTTATGGCGAACCAAATTAGGGATGCGGATTGTTGCGGTCCAGCGGGCACAGCCTGTCGCGCCCCGCCACGCTTATCAAAAATACACACAGATGACGTTCGTCAATAGGACAATATGTATGCAAATAATTAATACCCTTATCCTGGGGAACACACATTTTTCGATAATAATAAATAATAAAAAAAAAAAAAAATACCCCGGCTTTAAAAAGTCTCACAAACGGCTCTAAATCTACCACTGCAATATAATGTGGCATAACTCGCGGCATTTCTGCAAGTGTGAAATATGCGAAAGATATCTAAAATATTCGCTGTAAGCCGCGATTTGTACAGGTGTTAGGGTACAAGGGCCGGGCTCGGGGTCCCATCCGCTCCTATTCTCCCCCCCCCCCCTCCTCCTTATATTGCCTACACCCCCCTTCATCCCCCATCGTCTCGTAAGTGCGAAGCCTCCCCCAAGGCACTAAGGAAGTCCCCAACAAGGCGATAGTGCCTTCGCGACACGTTCGACTTATCTTTACGGCCACTTCTGCCGCCCCGCTCGCGCCCTACACTCCCCCCCTACCCCATCCGTGCCTTATGGATAGACTATAACCTGGTTTAAGGGTATTGCTATTCCATGTACAAAAATATAGCGGCTATGTGTGTGTCTTTATATATGATTTTTTATGAGAAGAGGAAAAAATTTCGCTGTAGCTATTTCAACGATACGGGTTAAATCGTTAAATGCAAGGTGTACGAAAACACTCGAAGAATTTTTATTGCGTTGCTTCTAATGAAATTATAATGTCGATTTCAGTTTTTCGTTTCATGCCAATGTCAAATTATTATTTATGAATCTTACTGACGGCTTTTTCTTTAGATTCAAAGTTTGGTAAATACAAATGTGTTACATACATTTTAAATTAACATTACCACACAGAAGCATGGAAAGATGTATGCTCGGTATAACGAGAAGAGATCGTAAGAGGAATAGATACATGGGTGAGAAGTTTGACCAAAGTGGCATATATAGCAGAACGTGTGAAAAAGTTGAAGTGGCAATGCGCTGGACATAGCGAGAAGAATTTATGGCAGATGGATGCGAGAAATACTGGAATGGTATCCGAGAGATGTATGTATGTAAAAGAGAGCAAGGGAGACCGCGTGGAAGATGGGCTGATGACTTGAGAAGAATATGTGGAGTCAAGTGGATGCAGATTGCTCAAGACAGACAGGAATGGAAGAGGATTGGAGAGGGCTTCGTGCATTTTGCATGCCCTTTTTGTATGTCATGCATACGACCAATGCGTACCTACTGCCAGTTATGACGTGAAACGTGGATGCTAACTTCAAGAATGCTACGTGAGATCCAGTGCACACAGATGAAAAAATGTATGCTCAGTATATATAACAAGAGAATAACGTAAAAGGAATACACGTGTACGAGGCATGACCAAAGTGGCAGATATAGCCGAGCGTGTGAAAATGTTGCATAGCAATAAGAATGGATGGCAGATGAACGCGAAAAATATTGGAATAGTATCTGAGAGGATGTGAAAGAAAGCAAAGTAGACCGAGTGGACGATGGGCTGATGAATTGAGAATGTGTGCAGTCAAGTCGATGCAGATTGCTCAAGACAGACAGGAATGGAAGAGGATTGGAAAGGCCTTCATCCAGCAGTGGATGTTGAACGGCTGAAAATGATGATGATGATGAGAAAACTTACAGAATGTTCATTACTTCACATACGATACATAATTTTCGGATATAAAAATTAATTCGTTCGCAAATTGATTTCCGTATGCAAAAAGCCTTATGAGCTAACAATTTCAATAGTATTAAGGATTTTCACATGTGAAGCTAAAAAAAAATTTAAAAGTTATACAATTTTAAGAAGATTTGATTAAATTTGATGGAGATTATTTCGGAATTGAATTTTTTGGAAAAAAAAATCATTTTAACCCGGCTAATGATGGCTTATATCTCGGGTATGTGGAAATAGGACGTATGTCGTATACGAGGAGAGCTTTATGATTACGTGCGCTTTTTGTCGATAAGTAAATAAGTGAAATTTAAGTCACCGTGGATTGCGAAGTGAGGGGGAAAAGGGGATGAGGGGTCGCAGAGGGCGCAGTCCCATCTTCCGCCCTTACATAATCCGACCCCCCCTTCACCCCCTGCCACCCCGCGACTGCGCCCCCTGAGGGCGAGCCTAATCCGGCTTATCCCACAAGTAATTTCGAGTCTCACGCCAGATTGGCGGAGAGTTTCGTCTCTTTGTGTCAATGCCTGTACTCAATTTGGATTCTTTAATTCTGTTCATATTGGCCCCGATCGATAAAATCGAATCCCCAATGGCAATCTAAAATTGCCACGCCAAACTTGAAACGTCGCCGGAAAATATGCGGATTTTCCTCGTTTCACAATTACCCAGGGCACCGTAATAAAACCGAACGAAAATATTTTTCACACTCGTACGATCAAATTCGGTATATGTACGTTTGAACGTGTGTACACGTCCTAGTGTGAAAAGATATAATCAAACTACCTTTCCGCCCGCATTTGAACCGTTCGCTGGCAAACAGAAGGGTTGAACGGATTTAACGATGACAAGTTGAACACGATTCGATTGAATTGTACTTCAATTAGTATTAAGTCACATATATATGGACGCGTTTATCGTAAGAGAATTTGTATGCCTATATATGATATGCTATACAATTCAGTGGTCGGGTACCACTTTTTCGAGCTAAGAGCCAAATTAGGGAAAACCTTGCAAAATTGGTAAGTTTGGGAGCCGCAATTATATACATATGTATATTTAAAATTAAATTAAATGTTACACATTGTAAGTTATCCTCGTGATATTTCTCAACGTTCGACAGTTTATTACTGAAAAGTATTATAAAGTTTAATCTGAAAAACGACCTTAAAGCATTTTATAGCCGTGACGTGATTAATTTTGATCTTGTATAATTGTGTATCAACATTTTGTATTTGACAGAGCTGCAGGTTTACATACAAAGAGCCGCATGCGGCTCCAGAGCCGCCAGTTTCCAACCACTGCAGTATACATAAATCCGATTTCGTTTCGACATACGTATAATAAATTAATGTAATGGCATATATTTGGGGTTATACAAACATATGTAGGTATGTATGTACATATATGGCTATGAATACAACACGCGCGCAAAAGGGTTACATTCTCTAATTGGATGTTGTGAACTTTTCGTCGAAAAAATTTCTACAAATTTGCGTGTATATTTTTTTCGATTGAAAAATGTGATTGAAATGTCAATTGCATGCGAATTTTTTTTTTTATTTTATTTTTTTGTTTCAATTTTTATTTTTATATCGTTCGATTGGATTTCGTCAAAGTTGAAAAATATACATCGACGAACAGTGTGGTGAATGGTTTTCGAACGGGCGCACCTCGCGTGCCTCAAATGCACACATAGTTGTTGCGTTTCGAATGCGCCGCGACGCTCAAAATTGCAACGAGGCCGCAAATTCGACTAAATGCAGTTAGTTGCGCAGCAAAACCGCTTGAGCATTCGATGGGGCCCCCGTGTTGTTTGTCGGCTTTGACTCTTCGCCTCAAAGGACCGCTACCGACCATCAAAGCAAATTTTAAATCGCATTTCAACAGCGTTTCGATGCTAAAACCTCTAACAGCCGCGCTAACGTCCCGTATGATAATTGCACTCTATCTGCGTACGCGTGTGTACCTACTTTTACAAATACCTAAACCTATAGAGATGTGTTTGTTCATTTAAAACGTACCTACAATATATCACGATCACGTAATTGGGTATTTATTTCCTAATTTCAATGGTATCATATCCCTCGAAAGATTCGTATCTGGTTCCAAAGAGCGCCCATAAATTTATTTCGCGATCATCTCTTCTGCTATTTTTTTTTCTCCTCCTCTCTCCTCCATCCTCTACTCCGCCTCCTCCCATCCGTTCACAAATAAGACGCCATTTTCCAAATCATTAACGCCGATACGGCTCTTCCTCCGCAATATCCCGGAGCGGTGTAAATTTTTATATACATCCCCCTTGCTGATCTCTCTCTTTGCTAAATTGTAGAGTCGTTAAGCAGTTTATCGCTCTATCCGTACACAGACTTTGTAGAGAGTCGCTTTTGTCGCTCACCTATAGACGCCTCTCAGGCCGTGAAATTATAGAGCTGTCAATCGACTACGGGTGGCTGTCACCGAACAAGCTCCAAATGAAATTCAGCACGCCGTTTCATCCCCCAAACCCCCCTAGGAGGTAGATGGGGTTGGAGGGATGGATCAACTCCCAACCGGGACTGGGGTGGCTCACTGCTCATCCTTTTTATCCCGCCGGAAAATTATCACACCTTTCGATTTAGAGCTTGCGTGAAAAAAATAATGAAGCTCAACTTTGACATTATATATATTTCGTATATGAACGAACGTTCATATAGGTATGTACATCTGCGAGGAAAATAGTGGCAAAATGAAAATTGGCTTCTTCATCAGACATTGCCCTGAAGCTAACTGAGAGTTTTTGTGTTCGGTGGTAGATACTGCGAGTACGGACTAGTGTAACTTTCAGTTGACGAGTACATACGTATACGCAAGTTCGTCTAAAATTAAAATAAAATAATTTCTACAGTAAAAAATGGCTGATTTTTTCCTCCGTCGAATGTAAGTGGAAATATGTGTTGTATATTTGAAAATATTCGAGATTAGGACCGTGGTCCCGTAAACCAGCCCATTGATCGGCAGCAGAACGGGTGCACGTGACCTTTTGTACAGCCAATCAGCATCGCAGGTAGGTGAGGAACTCACCCACCCCCAAACCCCTTTTAACCCTCATCCACCCACCGCTCTTATCAAACCTATTTTCATCTATGAAATTTCATCGCTTACTTACACGACATTTGCACTTTCTTACAAGTCGATGGAAATTAATTTAAAACAATTCAATTGTTTGAAGGGTCCAAAATGAGGTTCAGAAATTTCACATTTAATGACTGGAATATATATATGTATATTCTCCTTGTTTCTTCACTTTATAAAGAAATAAAAGATGGAAGGGCGCTTGTTATGATAATCTTTTGCATAAAAATGCTAATACGATTCTTTTCTGTTCCGTATAATGATTATGCAGATTTGTTTTCCTATCAAATTATTTTCAGGTATAAGTTATCCAACTAAAAAGAATCTGCCTTATAAACACTTGTTTAATTAAATAAGCTTTTCACATAAATACGAATTTTTCTTGTAAAATATCACAATGACTGTTTATTTATTTAGTGTGTCAAAGGGTGAATCGTGAAATAAACCTTTTTAATAGTACCTACCTACCCTTGACTGCATTCCCAAATATTAATTATTATTCTACAAGCGTATTAAATAGACTAACACAATTAAGCAAACCAAAGTATGAAAATAGGTTTAAAAATGAATTTTAATAAAACTATAATTATGTATGTTTACGAATTTTAAAGTAGATAATCAAATTGTAGAGATAGTTGATAGTTATTTATACCTAGGACAATTGGTGAATATGACTGGATGTAAAGTAGAAGAAATAGGATGGAGCGCTTTTGGAAGAATGAACATAGTTTTGAAATCCAACATCCCGCTATGCTTATAAAATAAGGCATACGACAAATGAGAAGCATAGAAAGATGTATGATTGATATAACGAGAAGAGATCGTAAGAGGGATACATGGGTACCAAAATGACAGATAAAGCGGAACATGGGAAAAAGTTGAAGTGGACACATAGCAAGAAGAATGGATGGCAAATGGACGCGAGAAATACTTTAATGGTATCCAAGAGGATTTGAAAGAAAGCAAGGAAGATCAAGTGGACGATGGGCTGGTGAATTAAGAAGGATGTGTGGTGTCAAGTGGATGCAGATTACTCAAGACAGACAGGAATGGAGTAGGATTGTCAGTAGAGGCCTTCCTTCATCAGCAGTGGATGGTGAACGGCTAAAAATTATGATGGTGATGTACATAAATTAAGGTTCAGAAATTGTTTGTTCTCCGATATTAGTTGCACACTTCTTATAAATAGTCTATTTTCCGACTATCAAACGTGTATCGACATTACGAGAGTTTTATATTAAAGACTGAAATGTTTGGTGCAATACTGGTGACCCAAAAATAGTGCTCCAAGCCTACTTTAGACGTAGTAATACTGTCACAATGGACGAAGGCTGTGATATATAAAAAAGCTCACCCCCTCTGGCTCCTCAGTATGGGAGGGGGTTGGCTCGGAGCAAGGGGCTGCGAAATGAATCTAGCGGTTTACCGGTTTCATTAGTAAGGCTGTCCAATTCCGACCGGCTTCCCCTCCTTGTGTCGTCGGGGCAAAAAATGGGAAGAAAAATAAATCAGGACGCCGGCGTCGGATTTAGTTCGGGCGTCGTTTCAATGGGACGCTCTAATAGAGTTTTGGATTAACTATTGTGGAGACTTTTTCGTACGACCTTTTTTTTTCTCTTCTTGCTTCGGCTTGCCTTGCCTTGCTTGGCTTGCCGCTAGTCTCCCCCGATGCTGTTGTGTTTCCTGAGCGGTGGATAAATAAAAATCCTTCAGCACACTGCACACCAGTTCAGGACGAGAAGCGTTTTCAGCCATTTTCAAAACAATGCCGCCATTAAGAGACAATATCGTCTATCAAAAAAAAAAAAAGTTCGTCTAAATTGAATTTAACTGTGTTGCATTGTATATTGTTTAATATGTAAACACATATTGTTATGTACCACGTTTACAATTCATAGTACAGTAAAAACGTTTTATTTCCTATATATTATTTTCTCTCAAGGGCCAGGGGAAAAATCTAATCTGAGCATTTTTTACGACCGCAAGGAATTTCATTTGGTGGCGTTCATTCGTCTCGTGTCTTTACCCCTGGAATTGCTCCGAAATTTTAATGTCAAAGTGAGTTTCGCGTTATATAATTTATTATATTAATCGTACAAAACAAGTTAATTTTACTTACAAAATAACGCTGCTCTACATATAAGAGCAAGGGTTAAATTTTATATTTTAAAAAATTGGCCTTGACCTGTTATGTTTGTAGCTCAATTGCTTGTCTGATTGAATGCCATGTCAGTATTTATCAACAAGAATCGAAAATTCTAATTCATATATTAAAATTTAAGTATTTTACGTCTCGATATTTCTGTTATTATGTGGAGTGATTCATCAAAAGTGTTATTTTTGATTGTGATTGAAGTTTGCGAGTTGTTAAAATAAGTTCTGGAACAACTGGCGAATAGCACTGTGTCGGTGGTGGCGAAAAGACTATGGGGGATGAAATCAACCCCCCATTTTCCCACCCCCAACCCACCCCAGTAGATTAAAATGATATCGCCGTACGTAACAGATCCCTCGTCGTGATTGCTTCGACTTATTCTGTTTTTTACATGCCATTGCAGCATTATTCGAAATGAGTACATCGATTGACTTTTTTTTTATATTTTTATTCATCCCATCATATTATTCACGTGTATAAATTACAATCCGTCGTATTTTTATATGTTGTATGCTGCATTCGTTAATTTCATTATTGATATATTATGGGAGATGGAATCATTTTTATCGCCGATTATTCACTTATCTGTAAAATATCGACATGTCGCGTCGAGTGGCGACACAATAGATGACCGTTTTTTTTTTTTATTCCTCTTTTATTTACACATAAATGTCTCATTTATGTGTCGTACATAATTTTTTCTCACGATTTTTATTAACAAAACCGGCGTCACATTGTGCAGAAGTAATAATACGGGCGAACGACATAAAACCAAGCGGGCGTGATCATTATTTGTAATGGAGATCTTTGATTGATTGCGTTTATTGTTATCAATGCATTTCCTGCTATTTTGTATACATAAAATTCCAAAAATCGTAAAAATGCGTTGCATTACATTTATTATTAAAATTATAAAAGGGCTTACGTATATTATTGGCAGTGACTTTTATGAGAAGTATGTTTTACCAGAGTAAATTATCATGAAATAAAACAAAAAAATTATACAAGCGTTCTCTCTGCAATTAGATTTTTTATGTAATTTCTCCTTTCCCCCAATTTATACCATTGAAATAAAAATTGTTTTTCTCTGAGCATTATTGGTAGGAAATTATGTGTCACCAGATAAATGCCACAGATAAGGTCTTTTACGTTGTTATTTTTTATTCCTTTGATGCGAAATCGATTATTCCTGTATATTATATACAATCGACACAAAATATCCGGGTATTGATGGGGCATACTTATAAAACCATTAAGCGTTTCGTAATAGATTCCACCCTACCGCAGTAAAATGCTTTATTGCCGCTCTTACAGCATTTCTTCGTCAGTAGATATCTACGTAAATAGCAACGTTTGCTGTCATTCAATCGAACTTAAAGCTTTCGCCAAAATTTGGTCCATTTTTCTCATACGAACAATGCGACACAATTAAAACACTACCATTCGACATTTTTGCATAATAAAATTGGTCGGAATTTTGAACTGAATCTGCTTACGATTTTCATTATTTTTTCACGAAAGCTCAATGGAAACAGTCAGCTAGCAAACGTGCGGGATTTTCCTTCTCCGCTTTTCCCCGTCTTTCCCGGACATTATTGTTTTTTCTGCGTATCTACGATCGTGCCCCGCTGTCATGTCAAACGTATCGGGGGGGTTGGCCTGTCTAGCTGCCGCTGACGGGGAAATGTTGAAACGTGTAAGGGTGCATTGATTATCTTTACTACTTACCTACCCACCGTTCAAACTCGAAAATATTATCAAAAATTAAATATTACCATCGATTATTATTATTGAACATTGTTGGGTTTGGTTGAAATGTGTTCCGACATAAAACACACATGGGAAGTGGGTGCGTATTTGTTTGCATGTGAGAGGTTAAAAGCTTCGTTTGGTTTGGACATATTTTGGGTGCGTGTATGTGCATATTTGGCGTGTGACAGATGCAAGTGTCCGATAAGCACTCGTCGACTGGAGTCCTCCGCGAGCTGGTTTGGTAGGTGCTTTTGGTACTTTCTGGTACCTACATAGTTGGCGACAGCTCGACACGCGAAGGGTGATGCCTCTGTCCAGATAAAGGGCTGCAGCTTGTTGCTGAAACACACCCTCACCCTCTCTCGGGAGTAGCTGCTTGCTTCCTCACAAAGAAACCATCCCCGAGCCTAAAACTTAACTCGGCTACCCCCACGTCGAAGCTCTTATCGTGTATCTCTCTCCCCGTATCTTCAACGGGGACCTCCTCTGTTTGTTGCGCGCGTGATGAGTGTTGGCTTGTCTTACCATTTTCAATTTGCTCGCTAAAAAAAATGTCGATCGATTCTACTCGTCTTGTGTAGGTACGCGGTGCGGTTTGTATGATTAGATTGTAATAAGCTTTAAAATTCGAAATAGTACATTCAATAGCACATTCAAACGAGTAAATTTATCGTTGATATGAATCGGCAATCGAATCTGAACATTTTTTTGATAGTTGAAAAAGATCATGATCAAGTCTACTAGGCACAATATTGGTCAAATTTTCAACACTTTTTTCACTAACCAGTAATGATACTTCCTTTGTTAAGCACTAAGACCAGGAAAATTGTACACTTAAAATACACTTTTAGGGGTCTTACACAAGAGAAAAAGAAAATAATATATTTAAGTAGTATTTAAAAACGTGCATTATGCTTGAACGTACTTCATTATCGTCATTTTCAGCCGTTCACCATCCACTGCTGGATAAAGACCTCTCCAATCCTCTTCTTCTTCAATTCAATTCTTCTTCTTCTCTACGATTCTCTACTTCTTTAATTCTCTAATTCTCAATGTGTCGACCTTGCTTTCTTTCACATCCTCTCGGTTACCATTCCAGTATTTCTCGCGTCATTCTTCTAGCTATTCTCGCTATTCGTCCATTCTTCTCGCTATGTGTCCAGCCCATTGTCACTTAAACTTTTTCACACGTTTGGTTTATATCTGCCACCTTTTCATGCTTCTTACCCATTCCTCTTATGATCTCTTCTCGTTATACCGAGCATACACATCTTTCCATGCTTCTCTGCGTGCACTGGATCTTGAATTTAGCATCCACGTTTCACATCCATACGTCATACGTATGCTCGTCAACTCGCCGGTATCGAGTGCGATAACACTTTTAAATCGGATTGCTAGGAGTGTTGACATGTTCACGATCTCTGACAGCAACTTGTCAGTATTTTTGGATTTTTTCGATATATAATATTTTATTTTCTTATGCAATTATTTTGTTATTATTATTGTTATTAGTATTATTATTATTATTATTATTATCATTTTTAATGTTATTACTATAATTATTTTTGGTTTTGTTATCATTATTAATATTTTCATTATAATTCTCATTTTTAATTCTATATTTATATTATGTATCTGGCCGATGTGGCGTTTTAGGGATACCTGTGAAGTCACATCGGTATATTTTAAAACGAAAAATAAAATAACTGTTAGTACGCATTGGTCGTATGCCTTCTCTTTTAAGTATAGCGGAATGTTCATTCTTCCAAAAGCATCCTAGTTTCATTATTGACTATGACTATGTCGTCAGCGAATCTTAGATGGCTCAAGTGCTTTCCGTTAATCTTGACCCCCGTTTTGTGCTATTCCAGCTACCTAAATATGCCCTCAAGCATCCGCATTGAATAATTGAGGAGAAATTGTGTCTCCTTGTCTAACGCCTTTCTCGATACCAAGCGTACTTAAGTTGACTAAAAATAGAAGTAAATCGTTCGCGTAGCCGTTTTTGATCCACGGCGGAAGCTTACGATTCCGCAGCTAGAAAACCACCATTGCATTCAACATTTTGTTCTTAAGTTCTTTACAGTCGTCGATACGTACATAATGCATCGACCGGAAGTGTCAATTCATCCACGCGTCATATTTGTATCGCCGCCTGTCAAAACCTTCGCTTACCTACATACATATATGTACGCGTAGGTATATTTTTCAAGTTGAAATTGGAGCGTATCTCAGTGTCGCAAAGGTGGCAGGGCTCGCCATTGTAGTCGGTTTAGGCAAGGGGATTAACCCCCTGGTGAGCACCCCATGCCTTACCCCCCCCCCCCCCCCCCCCCCGCCTCAATATTGAATATTGCATAATTTAGAGTCTATTCAGGTTTGCGCAACCCCTCTTTCTCTCAGTCGAAACACGCAATTATTAATTCCAACCGGTTTCGAGGAATTTCCATGAAAAATTATATTTATATATTAAAATTTCCGCGAAGCGCAGTTTCCGAGGCCTTCCCCCCGTGTGCAAAGAAGGCTTCCGGCGAAGGGTTGAACGTAAGATTCAATTCGTACGAAAGCTCTAGTGTAGGTACAAAGAGTACGTGTATGCGTTACGTACGAGCGTATTCTTTTTTTTTTGTCGTTCGTTGTTTACGGCGTTCAATTTTTCTTCGGCGGCTCGAACCATTTTAGGATTTTATATTCCCCGAGATTTTCTCGAATGGCTGCAATAGTGGTGGAGTTATGTAAGAGGAGGGTTTTGGGGTGGTGGTAGTGTGGGGTAGTGTGAGGGTGTGCTCATCAGCTAATGGCCCGTGCGGCAGGTGAGCGGCAATAGAACGGACGGGTGCGGGTTCGAATCCCATCCAGAGTCCGCCGCTCGACTAGACTCGAATCTCTCTCTCTCCTGGTTGAAATCCTCAGCTAGTAGGTACAGTACATATCTGTGTATGTCTGTCTGTCTGTACGCCTGCCGTGCGTTATGGACTGCACAAATGTATCATTCACACTACAATACATCAATGGAATGAGTGTGCTTGCTACCTGCCTGCAGAGCAGCGCACACGCTCAAGTCGGTATAAATTATTTTATTATTGTACAATCATATACATACATACACTCCAAAAGTGTCATAAATTATAATTTCAATGAGATTGTATTGTGGCTGTTTTTTGGTTAAATTTTCTATTCAATCTCAACGGCGCGGTTCCATGTAATAAATGCATTCAAAATGCACGATGTAAATTAGCAAAGTTGTACCTATGTATATAAAATTGATAAGTAGGTATACAATAAATATAAAGCACTTCAATCACTTAAATAAATTTATTGTCTTTTGATATGCTTGAAAGTTTATTTTGAATAAATATTTGATCAATACTGGAATGGTATCCGAGGGGATGTGGAGAAAGCAAGGTAGACCGAGTGGACGATGGGTTGATGAATTGAGAAGAATGTGTGCGAGTCAATGGATGCAGAATTGCTCAAGACAGACAGGAATGCCTTCGAGGGACAGGCCTTCATCCAGCAGTGGATGTTGAACGGCTGAAAATTTGATCAATGGTGATCATTCACGATCCGTACAAAATGGACGTCTTATTAAAGTGGATCGTGAATGTGCTAAATCGACCGTTTTCAGATCGGAAATCGACAATCGGTGGAAATTTTGTCACTACTTGAATTCCATACGGAAGTTTTATGGATAGGCCCGCGAAAACTGATCGTGCGTGGGCGCCAGCCGTATTTCGACCGGTGATGCGTAAAAACAGTCGGTTCACACCGATTGTGAGTGGGGTACATAACTACAAACGGTTCCATTGATAAACAGAACATGATAAAACAGAACCATGACAATTCAGAACAGGGGAAAAATATAAAATATTTATCTATTATTTAATGAAACATAACTTAACATATTTTGGCTCTCATTTAAAATGGTGGTAATTAAATTTTGTACTCGTTCGCTTTTACATTCAATGCAAAAAAAATGCCTATTTATCACTAAGTGTACATATGTATGTACATACATATATTATAGGTTGATAGCCATTATTCGTCAAAAAATAAAATAAAAATCCGATATCAATCAAATGTCGATTGCTTGTTGTTGCAGCTACAATAAAAAAGAGCGAGCTCTTTCATACATATCCACCGCAGACGTCAAAAATCGTTCGCGAAAAAAAAATCCAATCGCTCATTGACGAAATATCTGCGGTTAAATCAAACCATGAAACTTTGCTCTCGAAATTAAATTGCATCGCGGATGCGAATG
Source organism: Parapsyche elsis (assembly GCA_022651745.1). NCBI lineage: Eukaryota > Metazoa > Arthropoda > Insecta > Trichoptera > Hydropsychidae > Parapsyche > Parapsyche elsis. Next base: position 18,123,913 of record JAGVSN010000001.1, on the reverse strand, counting down.
CAAAAAAAAAAGCGGCAGAACTGAAAATAGAAAATAAATGAAAAACATGTAACTGCAGCAAAGCGACCGTTTCAAGTGGAGCAGCGCGGTACTCCGTGGGGGGGATGCAAGCCTTACAAAAACAAACAAATTACATTATTGCCGCACGGGACCGAGCCTAACAACAGCCCCCTTACAATTCAGACCTGATCAACCCCTGAACCGGAAACGCGACCTAATAATTGTATCGACTGAAAAATGGAACAAAAATTTAATCGACATTTTCCATACAATGCGACAGTATGTGTGACTCCGCGGCGGAAATGACAACGTGCACACACGTCATCCACAGCGCAAAATTGACGATTACAGATAATTTTTCAACTGTGGAACAATCGACTGGTTACCTTTTTTGACCCGTCGCCTCGGTGGAATCTCAGAATTCGGTCAGACAAGTTGGCAATGTCTGACCGTTGAGTGCGCGCGCGTACTCGACAGCGCGAGCGCCCGTACAAATCAAACTCGCCCATAAAAAATGTAGCATGTCGCATAATGACAGCTGGCCCACTCGCCAACAAAGCAGAGGGCCTACCACTGTTCAACAACAACAACGGAAAAAAAAACCGAGAGGGCTTCAACAAGTGCTTTGGTGGGCGCAGGCGTGTACCACCCCCACCAGCCCCTAACTGAAATCCGCCACACAGAATTTTATTGTTTCCGATTCGAAACGGACGAAAATTTGAAGCTTTCGCATTCTTAGTAAGAGCTCGGTGCTCGTGGTTCAATCCCTGATACGGTCGAAATATTTGACATATCCCTGATGGCAATATTTTATATGGTACAGATTCGCACATACACGAATCGGTCACTATAGGTTGCTAAAGCCGAAGACGGTAGTCAAGATAAACGATGGACGAAAAATGGTCGAATCATCTAAATATTGTGGAATAGAATGCGCAGAATTGACTATTGGGCAGCGTTTTCAAACTTTTTTTACTACGACCCACTGCAAGAACTGCATTTTGTATTGCAACCCAGTAGTTTTCAATTAGAAACATTGTTTTTAATTGAGATAAAGTGGAGAATCCTAGTTCACACAAAGAAGTTGAAGTAAAGGGTAAAAGTATAAAGATTGCTTTTTTTTTTAAAAGCGGAAATTCTCCTTTAACCTTAATCCAAAATGGTGAAAAATTTAATTGCTAAAAATCATACTTCAGTGTAAATGTACTAATAAAGTGCAAAAATTCAGCCTCCTCTTCAGGTTTAAAGTTTAACTCAATTACTGATTCAGGGCTTTTCTTGTTGTCTGTTTAAAATTTCTACACTGTAAAATACATAGTTATCAAAGCTTTGGGATAGAGAAGTGAGATGTGACAATACCTCGAGTTTTAATTCTTTTAAAATATCTTCATTGAAAATGTTAAACAATGATTTATTTATTTTGCGACCCACCAATTGGTCGGGACTCACAGTTTGAAAAACCCTGAGATAAATTTAAGAGGATTGGATAACAGTAATGTAGGGACGTAGTGATGAAGACAACTTCGTTAATAGAATAGGAGACCTGGAGCTATTGGAACGTAGTTGTTCGTTGGCCAAGTCTCGTCGATCAGATACAGTTGGTCAATTTTCTGCGGATTGGCTTGAGCTCTACTTGTGTATTTGTAAATGTGTATTACTAATAAAACTCATAAAACCATTTTACCCCCCTTTCTAACGTGTAACAATATTATTAAATTCAAACCTGTCAAAATTTGCCCTGGTTTCCTGTCCATGTGTTAGATCACCGACTCACTAGATTGGTCTTGTTAAGCTCAGAGCATTGAAACAGATAGCTCGAGTATAACTGCTCTACTAACGGGTGATTAAATGTTTGTCACAAATTGAAAATCCAGCTTTAAGTAAAAAATTATCTCAAATTCAATCGATTGGGTGCACAATTCCCATATTGCTTCATATTAATTCTGTCATGAGTGCTGATTTCCATGAAAATTCAATTCAATAGGCGATTTCAGAAGTTGGCTCGTAAAATGAGCGTCGTTAGACGTCGACGAAAGCGGAAAATGAAAAAAAGCTTTATTAAAAGAGTAGCGGAAAATCGTCGAGGCCAATAAAGCTTTCGCACGCCCAATAGGTATATCACCGATGGTAAATGAATGCATTCGATCTCCGCTTTTCCACAATCGCTCTATTTCACTTTTTTATTATACACGTTGATAATTTTCTCTTTTTCCCCCTACATACTTTGCGGCAATATCAATTTGAGCGACAGTTGATTTGATTTGGCAACCGTGCGCGTCAAAAATTACTCTACATTTTTCGACACACAAAAAATAACGAATTGAATAATTCGTGTATTTTCAATTGAATTTTTCGGTTTGAATGAAATCAGAGAATTTAACGGTCACCTAACAACGACCGATTCTTCGTATGCAATTTTAAACTATTGAGGTGCATCACTCGAAAAGACTTGTCAACTCGGTAACCTAAGTGTACATTTTGCTATTTATACATATACATGTATGTGTGCAAATCTAATTAACGTATTGGGTGCAGGTGTGCTTTAATTAATTAACAATTCGACTCACTAGACAATTTGAAATGTCTTTGGTGATGTTCGCAATAAACATATGCAGCAGCCGGCTTTCGCGAATTCGGGGGAATTATTGTGCTCCGCTCTACTACCACTACGTCGACACAAAGACCGGTGGCTCTCAATATGCAAGAGGTAATTCCACGCGTGCGACGGCTGAATGGCCTGTTCCAATATGAGATTAACAAACAACAACCTAATTTGGGCTCAGCCGAATCCAACCCATGTACCAATCATATATACACCTCACTGCGTGGCACTCCGAGTACCACACCGTGGTACTACGCCCTCAACCGGATAGCATCGCTCCACATTTGCTCTGCTCGTTCGGCATCACAGAAGCCCTGCGATGTGTACAAATCTTGTCGTATATTCACCTCCCAGCACACGTGTATGGATCTATGTACCCTACCTACGGTGCATTACTAGGTAGGTACTAGTCCACGTGGGACACGGCAACGACAATGTCGGTACGTGGCTTCACAATCAGCGTTCATCTAGTAAATGGCACCCACGAGGCTGGTGTACTGTTTGAGCACACAACCGACCGCCTCATTGCGAAGGTTGTTCCTCAATAATGCGCTAAAGCGTTGCACTAATTATTTCCGCGTTGGGCTCTATTGTGTACTCGCGTGTGTATGTATGTCGAAACAATGCCCTCAGTGCACGGTCAGTGCTTTTTGAACTTTTTAAAAGCTCGCGCGCTTAAAAAAGTGCTCTCCTTATGAAGTTCGTTTGCTCGGTGCCTTCTCTTTTGATGGCCGGTTGTATTTGTGTGTGTAATTCGTTTTGAATTCGCTGACTTTTACTGTGTACTTGCATGGTCTTGCTTTTTCATCTCATTTCAGTAGAATTATACTGAGCTTAGCTTAGCATCGTAAAATCTGAATTTTAAAAAAAAGCATACAAATAAAAGGATTGTCTTTTTTTTATTACATGAATTTTCTAGATCAGTTACGTACATATATTCTGTATATCTGAGAAATTGAACATTGAAACTTCCTGAAGCTTTTATTTAATGCCAAGGAATTTTCCATTTTCAATGAATTAGCGTAAGCTAATAAGCTGCTTGCCTGACTGGGTCGTTGCGGTCATGGTGGCATTGCCAACAAACAATTATTTTAGGTGTGTTGGCAACAAGCCGCTCTCTTCCAAAGCTGATTCGAGTCAACAACGCGATTTTACAGCCATACACCCATTCAATCAACAGTATTTTATTTTATTTATTTATTTATTTTATATAATATTAGCTAATAAGCTAATTTAACTTACGTCTATTACATATTTATAACAACTACATAAATCTATGTAGTACATAGTACACTATACTTAAACTCACAGAAGTGTCTTCTCACACTTTGCAAGAATGCATGTATGGTCTTAGAAGGTATACTATACAATCGGCTATGGGCTATACTGCTTTTGTACAAACCAATGCGTACGGGTAGGGGTTGGGGGTGGGGTTAGAATTCACCGTCATATGATGGGCAAACTGACTATACTTTATTCAACTTAAGAAGCACCCCGTTTTCGCGCAACTAACAAAAAAGAGGATTGTGACTGTTCGAGATTTACGACTTTGGTTGGTTATCGTTAATGTTTATTCCAAGAAGCTGAGATGGTGACGAAGCTCATTGGTTGACACCCAGGTAGTCTGCGCAGATTGATTATAAATCGATCAAATCTAGGGGGTTTCTCAAGTTGGATAGAGTATACATAGTTGTATACTCTATCCAACTTGTACAAATAAATAGTTGTAACAATATTTTTCCAAATTTCCCCTTCAGTTTAGATTAATTTAGTTTCGATTAATTTTCATAGATTCATCAAATTAACTACAAAATATTGTATAGTAGACAAATTCAATGTTTCAAATAAAGGAACGATAAAAAAAGCGTCTAGAATGACTTTTGAATCAATTTTCGCTAGAATTGAGGTAGCCTCGTTAGGAAATATCACCGATGTGAAACGTATTACGGTCAACGGTTTTCAATTTGAATTTACATATTTAACGTAATCAAAAGCATAAAATGGCGACTTTGAATTCAAACGCGATCGGCCAATAACTCGCACTTGTGTCTGGCGCGGTGGCGTAAATAGGGAAAGCGGTGGTGGGCCTGCGTTACCTGGCCGCATTGTTGAACGAGTGGAAATCCTTTGCATCTATATCAGAAACTATAAATCTACACACGCAGTTAATCTTCTAAATAGGCCTCTTTAACCACCCCTTTACGGGGAAAGATTTAATATTCTCAAGTGTCTACTATTCGGGACCCAATCCCAATTTGGGGTGGCTGGAGCGGGGCGGGTCTACGTCGCGGCGTATGTGGCGCACGCACCCCCTATTTCCACCCCCTAAATCCACCATAACCCACCCATCTACCCTCCAGGTACTACATGGGGGTGCTACGCACGTAGAGGCCTGCCGGCGATACACGCGGGCAATCCATATTGAGTGAAACGGCCATTCGGAGGCTGCCGAGCGTGCAGGTTAGCGGCGCGTGAGCGAATTCGTCAATATGTAGAAACACTGCTCTAAACGCCATTTGCCGAATTTAGTCTATATCGAATAAAAAATACGGTTTATATAGGCACTTGTACGTCTTCTGATAACACATAGTAAATACAACACAATATAAAATAATACTACTCGTATTATTGTAGACAAAACATATGTAAAGGTGCCCTAAAATTCAAGCAAGAAGTAATTTTGATAGAAAACACAGGTTTTTAATTAAAAATTGTAAATTTTTTATTGATTCATAAAGCATATAGTATAAGGTTATGTATGAAGTAGCATAAATAAATAAAAAAACACATCCCGAAAGTTCACATGTATTCGAAAATTAATCACACTTTCACAACTCTTGAATTGAACAAAATAAAATTGTTGCTCTAAATAGTCGAAGGTCTTTCTTTTTTATTTACAAATTATGCTTTGTCGTGACAATGTGCACTAGTGAGTATTTTTGAATGAATCAAATCACTGGAACTTCACCGATACAAGCATACGGTTCAGGACAGTAGCTTATGTGAGTTATGTTCCACTGTTGGACGCTTCTTGTTGGGAATGAACCTCGATGTGCTATTCCAACCCGATATGCTACTCCATACATAACTTTATACTGTAAACTTTATGAATCAATAAAAAATTTAGAATTTTTAATTAAAAACATGTGTTTTCTATCAAAATTACTTTTTGCGTGAATTTTGGGACACCGTTATTGAACATTTGTATCATACATACATATGTACATATGTACATTCGTATGTATAGGTATGTCATTTCGTTTTCTAGACACAAACTTATGCTATTATGATTTTTTCACCAAATGATATAACTAATGCAATAATAATGTAAAATTTCAATGTTCAATTTTTAACACGGTTACAATAGTTCGAGTGTAGTGTAAAAAAAATGTGTTTCAATGTGTCTAATGTGAATTTGACGCTATCGAATAAAAGTCACCCAGGCCAAAATACAACACGGCGTCTCTATGACAGCCTCTTTCAAAGATGGATTGTTTGACGTAAATGATGACAAAGTTCAGTATCGAATCTATAGAGTGCACAAAAACATCGCGCGTGCGTGCAAGAAGAAAATCTACGATTGTGCGTATGTGTGTTCGTTTTGGAAAAAGGGGACCGTTTCCAAAGGGTGAATCCTCGAGGGACAATCCCCGGATCTGTGGAACCGTTGATAATTTCATTGTCACACTGAATAATTCAAGATGCAAACTGAATTTGCACACCGAGAATCCGACGTCGATACCCATGTCGAATTGATCTGTGACTGAATCCGCAAACATTCACACTACGTACAAATACATATGTATAGTACTCGGAGCTTTGACTATTTTTATCAAATCTAAAATAAAATAATTAATTGTTGTATGTATGTTTATCGAAGTTTGATTGTGATGACTCCTACTAATGAATGACAGTTGATAGATAGAGTATTGCCAGCCGAAAACTATGTATGTACATCTAGTATTATGTACATAGTAAGGATTTAGGAGTATTATTCACCTGTAATCATGATATTGATTATATATGCTTGAAAGTGATAAAGACGATGGGCTTTGTTTTAAGAGTCAGCAAACCTTTCCAATATGTTATAGTGCTAAAAATTCTTTATGGAATACTGGTACGGACCATTATCGAATTTTCTTTTATTATATGGAGCCCTTGTGATAAGGCTCATACATACATTGAAACTCAAAAAAATCCAGAAGAAGATCCTTTGATACCTATATATGGTTGAATGTGGATGCTACCCCTGGTTGCATCCGAGTGCTTTCCTATTGGGAGCACTAAGCTTCTTCTCTCTTGAATCGAGGTGAAAGCTCTACATGGGCAAGAATTTTTTCAAACTACTGGTTGGCTTGGTGGTTCTTGCTGATCTTAAGTCCTAGGCAGAATCTTCTGATCTACCCCCCCACGCTGACACGCACTAATATGATGATAACTCACCGGTGGCTAGAGCGGTTCCATGAATAAACAGAACATGCTATAACAGAAAATGATAAAACAGAACATGCTATAACAGAAAATGATAAAACAGAACATGATATAACATAACATGAAGAATCAAAACAGTGACAAAACAGAACAGCGAATAACAGAACCATGACAAAACAGAACAGTGGAAAAATAAAATATTTATTTTTGTCGTATACATATTCTGTTTTGTCCGGTTACCGGCTAGAGTCATCAACCTACTCAACCAAATAGCAGACTCCTCGACATGTTTTCAGGGAGCTATACAAAACTGGTTGAGGTCATTTTAAACTCCGAAAATATACATATCTTAAACATTAACTTTTGACATAATTATTGTATTATGTATGTTTGCATGAGTTTGCCCTGCATGGCGATCTGGATGAAAAATCCGTAATGTCATACAGGGCGATCAGATAAATAAATAAATAAATATACATATAATACCGTACATTCAAATCAAATTTATGTACCTATGTATATAGGTAGACTATTCGCACGCAACACGTGCACACCCAAACATGCAAACAAACATGTGTGTGCATATATTTACGTATTTGGGTGCATCGCTAATGCGGTTTAGTGACGTATTATTTGCACGGTGCACTTGACCCGGCAGCCTCCGCCAAAACGGGCGGTGCACAGTGCACAGACACGCAAAGGGGCACACAAAACCGTATTCCCTCGTAGCGTTTGCCTATTGTCTGCGCCCATTGTGCGGCCTCGTTTCGGTATCTTCCGTGCGACATTGACAATGAATTTTATATCGGCGCACATGTCCTTGTTGTGTGACGAGGTCAACCGCGAACGCACGGGACCATGTGCGCCACCTACGCTCGTTTTAATTGTTTTATTTAAATACTGGCGTATGTGTGATTGTATAGAATGGTGCCATTCATATCTGACGCGTTTCAGAGTATTACATAACATTAATACTACGCATTATTGACACGATCAAGTAACTAACTTATGTACATGTTTAATGAATTTTGCAAGCAAAACGTAGTCACAGTAGATATCCATATTGTAGAGATAGTCGATAGTTATTTATATCTAGGACAAAGCAAGAGTGCGATTGTGTAAAATTAACTTTAATATGCATCTGACCATCGTATTCTTCAGTCTGAGATTATCAGATTTCAGTATTGCAAACCAAATCTAAATATCGCTTTTCAGTTTAGGATTAGGTATCATATCAAGATTTTGTAAAATTGGTATAAATTATATAATGCAAATTGAAACCAATGATCATAGATTTTAACCTCATAATAATTTGAAAGTTATAAAATGAAAAAAAAAAAGATTTTGATGACCTTTAAAGGTATCTTGAGCTTATGAATTTAGTTTGTGAAAACGAAACCCACTTAAAGGACCTCACAAACAGGAGCGGATAAATAATGTCGGTGGTATGTGGGGGGGGGGTTGTAGCACAAGCGTTTTTATCCGTCCGATTTGTGAGGTCCTTTAAAGGCGTAAACCTAGTTATGTCATTTTATGCAATCTGACGTGTATGCGTGCGCTTTTTTGGTTGGAAAATTAACCAACAGGTTTAAGAATACAAGGATCCGGACCCAATAGCAGGTATGAATAGTGGATAAATTACAAGTTAAATTGTCAAATTCTAACAGGAGACGGCTGATTTGAATTTGGTAATGTCCAGATCTTGCTAATATCGGTAATTAAGGACGAGAAAATCATTTTAACATTCGAAAATCGAACCCCGGACTTCACTCAAAAGACTAACGCTCTAACCACTGAGCTATCGCCTGCTATATACATACATACATATAATGGCCACGCTTGTAGAGTCGTTACTTTTGTATACTGTAGGTATATTTCGTTCGACTAATAAAATAGAGGCTGTTGGGAGGTTACAGTTTCGAAAATTTAATAAGACTGCAATATAAAATTTTCACGCGCACTCCTTTGTCTCGGCTGGGAAAATTTTATCATGGAAATATATCAAGTACTAATTCATCTTCTACCTGTTGTATTACACTGTGTAAAAGAAGAACAAGAAGGAGCCAAAGCAGAGGCGAACCCCGCGGGGCCGGCGCCGAGTTTTGTTTCAACCCGCGCTCGGGCCCTCCCCATTCACGGCGATTTGCTAATAACGCGGAGAAATTTTCACGGCACTTTCCCCAATTTATCACGGTGATTTATTGTTTCACTTGGTTTTTTCTCCGCCTTTGTTGCGGCGAGCTTTCCATTTTCTTTTTTTTTTTTTTTTGAGCGCGCGCGCGCTTTGCCGTACTGACGCTCCTCTGTACTACTGCGGCGTTCGGAACGACCGGGCAAAAAAAAAATATATACATAGTAGATAAAAAAGGGCATCCTAAAAATCGCTTTTTTCGTTCTGAAAATAAACAATTTTCTCCTTCGCGTAATATATCAAAATTGTATTTCAAAAAACTCCTTTCATTGTATGTAGGTACATGAAAATTGAAGAGTTGCTCGGATTTTACCTTCGAGAGAAAAATTAACAAAAATGTATCACACAAACCAAAGCACGCTCTAGTCTGCTCATTTATCATACGATAACTGTATTTTAAAAGATTATATCTCCGAAACGAACAATGCTACGGTAATAAACAATAAATCATTTGATAGGTAATTTAATCTTCTTTCTAATGATATTGTAGTTTTTTACAAACGCATAACTATGAATTCCAAAATTAGCGTTCAAAAAACATTTACAGAAAAAACGCATTCATATGAAAATTTCATACAAAAATATTTAATTTTTTTTTTGTTTATTTTTTTCAATATCTCAAATTTTAATTTTTAGAGCAAATATTTAACCATATATGTACGTTGATACACTATTAAGTTGATTGTTATCATTTAAGTAGTTTTTCGTTCGTAAAAACTATAATATAATGTGAAAGAGGATTAAATCAACGTAATAATAATTTATACATATTTTATCACCGTAGCGTGTTTCGGAATACGAAATTTTTAAATGACCGATATCGTTTTTTTTTTTTTGTGTCCACTGTGTATAAGTGTATATTCGCATAATGCATAAAACATAGCTTTTGATCCCTTACGTTTCAGCCTTCCACACACCTAAGCGTCACATTGGAAATTCAGGGCTTTTCTTTGTGTGAGTCGGCTCACGCTTAGTTAAGTAAGCTTTCTCGCTCAACTTTTAACTTGGAGCAGCATGTAGTCATTTGCAAAGTTTCCATAAGTTTATTGCTCTCTCCTCCCTCCCACCTCCCCTACTTGGATCGTGTCGCACGCGTTCTCCAGAAACTTTTCTCAGATTTCATACGAGAAATTTATAATAAAACTCGCACGGATGCTGCTACCTGTAGATACTCGTATTTTACGTGGGTACGACACTACACTTGATGACTTTAAACGTGAACCATCTCGACTCACATCTCTTCGAATTTTATTATATTTAACTTATTTTACACATTGTCAGAAGTACAAAGAGACAGTAAGTTGAAACATTGAAGTTTGCAACATATATAAAATAGATTTTCCACTCTGTATCCAATATAAAAATATTGTTTTTTTTCAATGATAACTTTCAGCCTTCGATTTTTAGACTCATTGTAAAAATCGATTGATTTACAAACGTGTTTACTTACCGCTAAAATGTGGACGACTTACCGCTAGTATGAAACATGAAGAATAAGATCGTAAATTGTTTTTGGCGATATATGTATGTACATAAGTAGTGTATTAGCATAAAAATACATAAAATGATATTTGAAATAATGTTTATATATATTTTGAGCGAAAGCGATGAATATTCAGCATCATAATTGTGGGTTTTTCATACGGGGAAAATTCAACCCCTCTTTAGCGCGCGCGGCAGCATCCCGCGCGCATGATTTATGATAGGTGTTTTCACATCTCCTTACACTTATTTTTCATTTCCACTCACTTTTTTTCAATCTCGTTGCAGTAATGTTTCTCTTTTTTTTTCGCTTTTGCGAACACCTTACAAATCCTCCCTTATGACGCCTGCAAATCTTTTTAGGCTTCCTCTTGCCGGGGGCGCGGGAGCTTAGGGCGCACTTTGTTCGTCGTTGGCTTGCTTCCCTTCGCCAAACCGGGTTTTGTATTACGCACATATTTTCCGTGATTTACATATATTTATCCAAAAAAATAAACATAAACGTAGGTATTCTAAAACGTGATATTTTGTTTAGACTTTCATATCGTGCGATTTTCCCATACAGTTGAAACGATTCCGTGCAGCGTAGTTAGTACGAATGTATGTAAAGTACCTACTGGTGGCGGTAAATTTTAAATATATTCCACTAATGGCTAAACACATTAAAAAAGAGTTCGTTTATTGCCCGGAACATTAAAAGCGCTATTATTGTTCTCGTTTTGAGGTTGAGACATTCTACACTCGACAAAGAACTTTTTAAGACGCATTAAAATTTTCCCCGGCGTTTTATATAATATAGCGACGGAATTGAAACGCGCGCGCGCGTTTTTCATTGAATAAAATTGACAAATTAATAATAACTTGATGAAAGTTAAGATCACGCATTTTCCCCCGAGTGGAGAAAAAAAGTTCAAAGGGAAAAATCTCGGATTCTCTTCGCGCGTATCTCGGATTCAATATTGAGGAAGTGTCGCTGTGAAGACAATGCCCGGTAGCGGGGAAGGGCCGGCGCAAGGTTTTCATAAGAAATACGAGATGTTTCGCGCAGAAAACGAACCTTAACATCAAAGCCGAAGCCGGTCGATCCTCACAGAAAGACGCTGGAAGTGAGCGAGTCCTGCAATAACTTGTTTGTTTGATGTCACGTGTAATGGCGAGAGGGACGAGTTCTGGGTGGTTAGTAGGGAGGAAGGGTGGGATCTCCTCCCCTTTATTACAGACAAGCCACCTACGCGTTCGGGCCCTTTGAGCGCCCTCAAAGGACAACTCTCTCTCTCTCAGTCATCTGTACGCACTTTTTGAAATGATTTTATCGCATCGTCGCGGACGGATGCGGAGCCTCGGTGACGGGCGATCTTCCGCCGATATGTCATAACAACAAAATCGATATGTCAAATTTCGATAACATCATCTGAAAATAAACTGAATGAAAATTCACCCGATCGTCTGTCGCTCGCCCAAAGTCAAATTCCTATAAATCTAATGAAAATTATAATATTCAGTGTGCGAGTGTATGATTTTACGTCTCTCAAATGTACAGTAATATTATTTTTTGAAGCGCAAAGTAGCGTTTTACGAGTCGTTCATGGCGACAAAGTCCCCCCCTCGCATAGCGCGGCCTATTCATTCAGACATCAAAAATAATGCCCGAACATCAATCGCCATAAAAGTTTTGGCGGCGTTCCCTTTAACAAGGAGAGATCTCTCTGAGGAAGCAGGTGAGGTCCTGGTCACCATGACAACATCCCTCGAAGCCTCCGCACCCTCCAAATAGGTACCATCCCCTCAAACCCCCAACTTCACCCCCTTTCCCCGTCTTTCGCATCCTCTTTCACGAGCCCCCATTCTCACTTTTAGATGTTGTTCATTTTTCACCCCGTGGACTTTGTCGTTAAATTCATTTCGAAGATGGAAAAGTTGACTTTCGAACAACAACTACATATATTTTAATTTATATAACTTAGGCGAGATTATTTTTAATTTCCTTCATTTAAGTTGTTATTCCACGAACAACTCTTTCAAATTATTAATGAAGGCTAACTGAGAAATATACTTTTGTACAAGAAGAAAAGTTAATCGACCGGCCCGATTATACTGTTCATGTTATCTTCAATTGTATGTACGTATATCCGTGATTCAGATTATAGTATAATACATACATATGTATGTATGTATGTACCTCCATATATTATTTACATAATAAATTAACTCTGTAGGTATAATATATTCAATTGGAATTAAAACTATTGTTTCGTGAGTTTAGTCCAGTAGTCGGGAACCGGCGGTTACGGAGACGCATGCGGCTATTTGTATGAAAACCTGCGTCTCTCGCTGTCATCAAACGTTTTGCCTGAAATGCAAAATGTTGACACACAATTTACACAAGATCAAAATAAATCCCATTTCCACAACGTCACGTCTATAAAGTCGTTTTTCAGATTAGCTTTTCAATAATAAACTGTCAAACATTAAGAAATTTCACGATGATGACTTATTTCTTACTGTGCTATCCAATTCATAAATGCATTTAATTTAATTTTGAATATATAATCCGAAAATATATTGCGGCTTCCAAACTTACCAATCTTGCGAGGTTTTCCCAAATTTGGCTCGAAAAAGGTTCCCGACCAGTGTATCCGTTAAAATGTGATTAAAATTAAAATTAAATGTGCTCACCTTCAATTGTTCATAATAGTGTATCGATCGTATAACGAAATGATGTTGATAGTCTCTCACATGTATTAAATAATTTACACCAATAAATTTGACAATACCGAGTGCAATAGAGTATAGAAAAAAGTCAGTGGCCTGTGTGTTTATCTCGAAAATGGGCGATATTACGCCCGACTAAGCGTCGCGTAGTATGAATCCTTACATAATAATACAAACTAACCGGAGAAGCCGGCCAATTCATAAATAAAAATCTCGTAAAAGGGAGTGAGGGTGAACGAGGAGGGGGATGGCTTCGTAAAATATGGAGACACAGAGAGACGACAATGGTGAAGTAGCTTACACTCGCTAAAGCCAAAGTGGTTCGCCCGCACACCCCCCCCCGAATAAATTACACTTTATTTGTTTCTGAACAAATACCGCAAAATATCCCACATTGCTCTAATTGAATATGTGACCCGTATAAAATAATTTATATATACTATTTTTTTACAAAATAAACCAATTGGTGGTACCTACCGACACTTTAGCACGAATGGTTAAAGTTTGATGTGATTTTTAACAATGTTTCATAATAAAATTTTATTTAAAGCACTTGCACGTACTAGTGTGTGTATGTATATTGTTTAGTTTCGGTTCAACCGTAGACGAATAAATAAGCGGTAATGTGTAGGCCATTACGCGCGGCCATCGGAAGTGAAATTACACGACCGCTGGCCGTCCCGACAGAAACCCTCCATTTCCTGGCATGGAAACTGCACACGAGTCTTCTGCATTTTTGCACCCCATCGCCAGGACCGAATCGGGAATATAAACATCGCCCCGAATGCGAATGGCACATTAAATCTATCAGCGATCCGATTATCTTCTTCCACTCGCAAATTGATTCACACAACACAACAAATCGAGGGTCAATTTTGACCGAACGCCGTATAAAATTACAAGTGAAATTTAGTATAATAGAATTTTGCGTATCTTGTAATATAGAACTGTGTGGGAAAAAAATCAAATACATTTCGATTTTAGTCGTATTATGAATTTTTTTGGCTCAAGTGACGTTGTTTCTACGTCTCTGTCCGCTCACTTCCGGCCGTGGGCGGATGCATTAGTTGGACTTCCGGCACACGACTCCACCTCTCCCCATATTTCAGTTTTTTTTTTCTACTATCTACCTAAATGTACAAAACTCATTCACGTATGTATATGAAATCTAAAAAGAATTTAAAATTCCATATATTATATGTACATAGGTACCTACCTAATTCAAATGTACAGTTTGATACTGTACTTTTGAACTATCTGTACCTGACGTTTCCTGTAAGCATTTAGGACTGAAATATTAAATTTTTTCGACTGGCCATACCTTATCTGAAGAATGGAGTGCTTTTGGAAGAATGAACATAGTTTTTACATAGAACATAACTTAAAAATAAAAAAAGAAGCCATACGACCAATGCGTACTGCCAGTTATATGTATGGATGTGAAACGTGGATGTTAAATTCGAGAATGCTACCTAAGATCCAGTGCACACAGAAGAGCGCGGAAAGATGTAAGAGGAATACATGGGTAAGAAGTATGACCAAAGTGGCAGCTATAGCGGAACGTGTGAAAAAGTTGAAGCGGCAATGGGCTGGACACATAGTGAGAAGAATGAATGGCAGATGGACGCGAGAAATACTGGAATGTTATCCGAGAGGATGTGAAAGAAAGCAAGGTAGAGCGAATGGAATATGGACTGATGAATTGAGAAGAATGTGTGGAGTCAAGTGGATGCAGATTCCTCAAGACAGACAGGAACCTTCATCCAGCAGTGGATGGTGAACGGCTGAAAATGATGATGATACCTTAATCTGTCAACTGTCATTAGTTGACAGATAAGTTAGTTATCGAAACAAAAAATTGCAGGATTGAATCAAAGTACGTATCCTGAAAAATTTAGCATCGATTAGTCAAACAATGTACCTATTTGGAAATGTATTAATAAACGCACTGATAAGAATTGAAGTTTATACATAAAAAAATACAAGATTAATCACTTTTATACTAAAATTTTAATTATTATATCGTATGGACTGTATTGTATTGTCCATTCGTGCCTCGGAATTCCGGAATGGAATTACATATGCAAAATACATATACATACGTACGATTACGTTCTCAACCGGTGTCGGAATGGCCGACCCGGTGTGTAAAACGATATTTTTATTGAAAAGTATCTACTGACCTCCCGGCTCTCGCAGGAAACGCATACACAAAAGCACATTTATCGTGCGCCCTTCCATTCCTCCCCAAAAAACGTGGGCAACTGCACTTTTTATCATATTTTGTCCTGAGACATTTTCGCTTACCCTTTTTTGCCAGGCGCGTCGGGATGATCGATGGTTTTTTATGCCTCAAAGGGTAACTGCGCACAGTGGTGGCCGCGACGAAAATATCAACTTGTAAAAAGGGGTAGGTGGGTGGATATTGAGCCACACACACACACAACTCTACCACAGTAGGTGGATTACCATACTAGATAACGTAAGTCTGAATAAATCTTTAAAAATGATGAATGATCCATAAATATACGTTCATCCCGCGCTTAGAGTGGGTATTCCGCAAAAATTGCGAAATTCGCACACTATTTTTCGCAACTGCATATGTGTGAAATATACATCGAATGATTCAATTTACTTAACGCGCAATTTCATGTACATATTTTATATTCGTCTTTGAGTGTGAAAATAATAAATAATGTATACGCGTGTTAAATTCACGCGCCGTTAGCGGAGAAAACTTTTCCCCGTTCCCCATTGGCGCTTATAACAAAAACACGAGTAATTCATGTGTTAATGAAACGCCGTGTTATTAAAATTCATTAATTATCTTTACGACGAGAAGGTTATGCGAATAAATCTTGCGCTTAAATTCTTCACCGTCCTAACCTTTAGATACGTATATTTATATATGTATGTATGTATGTAGATTAGCCAATTCGATCATATTGTTTTTAACGTGTCGTATTTACCTACTACATATATAATATGTTCTGATTTTTTTTTTTGTGACAGTTCATTCTTTATTGCGAAGTGGATAGGTACGTAGGTCTTATATTTCCTTGTTCTTTAGAAACTCAGGGATGACGGTCACGACTTTGTCTTGATGCAATATGCACGACTTATGACCGTGTAAAGATTTGTTACGGGTAAAATATTCGAACGTGACTCAAATAAGACGACACGATCATACTCATACCTTACTATCGCCGATACGATTTTTTTCCTCTACATAAACAAACATGTACAATACACTTTTTAGACGAGATCCGGTTTCGCTACAGGACATCCTCTAATAAAATATAATGTAACGGTGTGTGTGTGTGTGTATTAAGCAGACGCTAATTTGGAATGGAGTTTCCTTCCGACCCCGGTGTGATGGTGGGGTGTTCTAACGTTCGAACGAAGATTTTAGGTGTGCAGCGTTATTAAGAAGGGCATCTTGGAAGGGCTGACGACGACGGTGGATGGGCGGGCAAAAACCCATTAAGGCCCGTGCACACCCGCCTTGATTAATGTGTGCATTATTCAATTAGCAGCTCGGGCGGTGGCCTTTGTCTCCGAGGAGCTGCCACCATCCCCTCCTTCCTCTCGTGCCCCTAAACCCTCCCTGAATTCGTCCAAGGCTGCCAGGGTGACTTCGTATAAACCCCACCTCCCCATGACTAGAGGGACAGAGAAGGAGAGAGTCAACCCCCCCAACCCCCCCCCCCCCCCCAGAACTGGCGGATTAATTATGGCGTTTTTAATTTACGATTCGAGAATTTTAATCGGCTCATATACTAATTTTTCATTGGACTGTTTGTGCCGTGGTGGTTTGAGCTCGCAATTAGGTCTATGCGCAATTGCTTTTATTAAAATTGGCCGTCCCATTAGACAGGTCATTGCATCCATGTAATTTGTCAATTGAGATGTCTATCTTATGATTTGATGCTTCGTGTTATGTTGTGAACTATTCTTCAGAACTGCACCGTAAAGATTTCTTCAATTCAGAAATAGATTTTAAAAATAATGAAAAGATCATATAATTTAGGAAATTTAGTTTTTGTTTCCAGAAATTAATTTTTTTTTTTTTTCATTAAACGGCACACAAAGAAAAAACTTTGAAATACTGTACCTACTGCAAGGTTATATTTCCTTCATAGGTTTTTAGGTTAGGTTAGGTTAAATTATATTTCTTGATTAGACAAGAAATGAAGAGCTGCCTACTACTACGTCAGGTAGGTAGTTAGTTACCTACTGTAATGTGTAATAACTTAATGTTGATAAATATGAAAATTATTGCCTATCAGAACAAGATTTTCATCATTATCATTTTCAGCCGTTCACCATCCACTGCTGGATGAAGGCCTCTGCAATCCCCTTCCATTCCTATCTGTCTTGAGCAATCTGCATTCAGTTGATTCCACACATTCTTCTCAATTCATCAGCTTTCTTCCACTCAGTCTTCTTTGCTTTCTTTCACATCCTCTCATAACATTCCAGTATTTCTCGCGTCCACCTGCCATCCATTCTTCTCATTATCTGTCCAGCCCATTGTCACTTCAACTTTTTCACACATTCCGCTATATCTGCCACTTTGGTCATGCTTCTCACCCATGTATTCCTATTACGATATCTTCTTATTATACCGAGCATACATCTTTCCATACTTCTCTGTGTGCACTGAATCTTACGTAACATTCTTGAATTTATCATCCACGCTTCACATCCATAACAAGATTTAAAAAAAATTATTTCTCAATTTAAAAACTCTTCTTAAACTTATCAATAACGCTTTGAATGCAATCCCCTTTTAATAAAAAGACTCAACTGCACAATATCTTAAATAAATAAAGTTAAAATATCGAAGTCGATTTTTCGCATGATCACAATACTTTATACTGCGTATACCTAGTACCTATCATATACACGGCGTATGGATAAAGCACAAAACGTCAAATTTTAATTTAATTTAAATACAAACAAAACCGTCCATCGGTACCAGCCCAAACAGATCCAAAACACTTGGGCGCCGCCTAAAGCACCTACGCTTCTAAATCTGAAATGAGCGACTTCAATGGAGCACAAATCGAATTTCAATGTCAAACCGTTGCGGTGTGACGTTTCGTCCATTAATCCGGATCGATGTTTGCGATCGGTGTAGTAGCGATAAATCAGCGCTCATTGTCTGCCCGCCGGCTATCGACCAATAAAAACAAAGGGAGAACGCGTGCCGGCCAATGAGGTGGGAGGAGAACTCGCCCGCTGATTGGTCCAGACTCCCACTCCTGCCCTAAAACAATAACACGAGACTAGAGGTGGGGGAAATGGGGGCACCGAGACGCCCTTTGACGCGAGACGATAGTTTGGCGACAGACGTGCCGTGCCGTCTTGACAGCTAATTGGAACAAACCGTCTCGTCCTTAGCCGTCAAACGATTCAATCTCTTTCTCTGATGTAGCATATTCCATCGTAATAATCAAAATATCAAAATTCAAAAGCGTGCTCAAAGATATCGCTTTACATTACATATTAGCTAGCTACTACTACTAGTATACTACGTTCCTAATGGTGGTAATTTAGTTAAAAGACATTTTTGTCGGACTTTTGATAAATAATAATTTGACGACGTAAAAGTCTCATTCTGCTATTGATCCAAACGAGTAATTAAATATGTAATTAGACGTGTAATTGCCTACGCAAGTGGGTCTTTGAACACGGGAGCTTTCTTAGCGTTTGAAAGAATTATTTATTAATAATTTTCTTACAGCACCTATGTAGGTACAACACTCATATTTTTAGATCATACGAGATCTTTCAGTCGTTAAATTTAACAAAATACTCAATTGTGAATTTTCGTTAATTGGTAGATTGTTTCAAAAATGAAACAAAGAGCAATGTGCTCAATATGAAAAAGCATTTTTATATTTTTATATAACTAGCCGATTTACCCGTCATATGACGGTGAATTCTAAACCCGCCTCCACCCGTGCTTGTACGATAACAGTACAGCTCCCAGTCCGTTTGACAGTGTGTGAAACAATTGTATAGTGCACCGTTGATTGATTGGGTGTATGGCCATAAAATCGCACTCGAACCAGCTATGACAGATAGCGGCTTGTTGCACACCACCAAACATATCGTTTGTTATGTTGGCAATGTAATTCCGACCTTGCCGGACAACCGTCTGTCCCCAATGGAAAGGTCAACAGACTATGTAGGTATATTCGTTTGGGGAGGGGGGGTGGGTGGCCTCATGTGAGGGTGTTGGGGAAAAAAGGATGTGGAGGTGTTTTATATATATACCTATATGTTGACAATGCTAGCGTGACCGCAACGACCCAGACAGGCCTACAAGCAGACGCTAACACTAATAGGTATATCTTGCATAATTAATTTATTTCAAATGCTATCTCGATTGTATGGAAAATTTCTCACATTTTAACAATCGTGCTAAAAATACATATTATCTACAAATTGTTCGGATTTGTATGTACATAGGTACATATATGTATGTAGGTATAGCGATTTCGGAGCAAAAGAAAGTTTTGTATTAAAAAGTTTCGAGACATCTTAGCGATGCGATATATCGGAAACTATCACAAAACCTCAACAATGTCCTCCGCTAACTTTCTTCGACTCGAGAAGTACACAGTGTGTTGTAGTAATTCTCGGTTAAACGCAATATCTTTTCAGACGCTGCTCCACACAAATTCCGTATACATACATAGATATGTGTCTAACTCGACAACTATAGTTGAATTTTTTTTTTTTTTTGCAGTTTCACCATTGATACAGGTGAGGGGTAGTAAAATTGAATTTATGCGATAATTTTACGCGTGTCGAGTTATTGATTGCGCGTTGTGTGTAGGTATATTTCCACGCTAGCAGGTAAGTGTTTAATCAATAAATGTTGAATGTTGATGGCCCTAGGTGTCAGAAGGTGTCGGCTGTTATTTAAATAGTGCAGTGTAATATTGTGAGGCGGATGCCACCTCTCCCCCCCCCCTCCCTCAATCATTCCTCATTCCTCGCGATACATCATTTATCATCCGCCATCTTCACAGACACTCCGCTCGCCGGAACGGTGCACCAACTGTGGCTCGCGAATCAAAATTTTCAATATTTAATTAACTCAAACATTCAAAACACCCCCACAAGTACTAAAATTGCGTTCAAAATCGACGAACGACAGTTCAATGTAGTATTAGAGCGATAAAATCGATCCATGTCATACAAGCGGTTCGATATAAGTGTGGATTTGCGAATCACAGATTGAACATCGTCGATGGTACATGTATGTATGTATGTATGTACGATGTACCTACCTCATTTACGTACTCTTGCTAGGTTAAAGCGAACAAGTAGGAAGTAGAAAGGTATCACACTGTTATTTCGTTTCGTACATCAGTCATCCAAAGTTAGATAACGTTTTGAAACACAATTTAGAATTGTTAAATGCGACAACATGCATCGATTTCACTTCCGCTATTGGAAATATAAAATGAACATTAATATAATTTGTACAAAAAAATCTGTTATTGTTTACAATGTATATTGTAGACTTTTTTACGTAGGCACACGGCGAGAATGAACGTAATTAGAATCATAAAATGCAAATTCACACTGGGAACATAACTAAATCGATTTTCTCGTTTAGTGCGAAGGAAGCGAGACGAATCAAGATTGACACCATAGTGAATTACATTGGCCCCTTTTATAGTAAATAGCGCGGGGCGTATAATTCAAAAATACATCACGGGGAAAGTTTTCGTATAAGTAATAAATATAATTATACAATTGTGTGTGCATCGTACATAAATTCATCTAAAATGTATACAAGTAGGTAGACCTACCTATACCTATGTATGTACATACATATATGAACGTATGATTCATTACTGAGAAAACCGTATCAAATATTTCTAATAATATATAAATTATTTTTATGTATGAAATTTTCTTTGAAATTGAAAATAAATTCGTTGATTTTATTTTAATTGAAAAATTATTTCTACGAAATTTATACAATGAAAAATGGCAAACGGAGAGCGACGGTGGCGGTGGAAGCCCCAAATAGTAGCTTTGTGCGATTGGGAAACAATATTTTTCATAATTGAAGCATTTCCATGGACAGACCACAGGCAAACGGTAAACAATGCGTCTATATCATCATCCTCATCATAATTTTCATCCGTTCACCATCCACTGGATGAAAGCCTCTTTAGTCCTCTTCCATTCCTATCTGTCTTGAGCAATCTGCATCCACTCGACATTCTTCTCAATTCATCAGCTCATCATCCATTCGGTCTACCTTGCTTTCTTTCACATCCTCTCGGATGCCATTCAAGTATTTCTCGCGTCCATCTGCCATCCGTTCTTCTCGCTGTGTCCACTCCAACTTTTCCACACGTTCCGCTATATCTGCCACTTTGGTCACCCATATATTCATCTTACGATCTCTTCTTGTTACACCGAGCATACATATTTCCATGCTTCTCCGTGTGCACTGGATCTTACGTAACCTTCTTGAATTTTACATCCACGTTTCACATCCATACGTCATAACTGGCAGTGCGCATTGGTCGTATGCCTTCTTTTTCGAGCATTGCGGAATGTTCGATTTAAAAACTACATACATATGTATGTTCATTCTTCGTTTTATTACTTCTTCTTTACATCAGATCATATTCAATAGTCCTAGGTATAAATAACCGTCAACTATCTCTACAATATGATTATATGATGTAGGCATACGCTCTGCGTGCAAAATTCATTAAACATAATTTTAGATTTAATAAAAATTAATTTTCAAGCCTACTTTCACACTTTCGTTGCTCAATTGTGCTATGTACCAACTTTAATGTATGTATAGGTATAATACAAGTTTTAAGTAACGGCGTGGAAGTTTGAAGCATGCAGTGATGATATCCAGAAAGTATTCAACTGATATTTTTCATTTTATTTAAACTCAAATTATCACAGTAGATCCAGTGCCATTTACGTCTTTGATTAGTAATTTCCGTGTGCAGATATCGACGACTTTCCGTTTAAGTGTGCAGTGGGCAGGAGGGTTGAGGAAGAGAGGGTGAGGATTCGCGCCCCCTAGCCCTCATTAGGGCTGCCGTCTTTTATTTAAGGGCTGCTTATGAATAGAGTACTAATGAACTGGATCCATCGACGGGCGGGCTGTTGTAGGTAAACTGCCTCCCTGCTCTCTCACCTCACAAAGGCCCTCAGGCCCTACGTCCTGGGTGGCATCCGGCAAATGATACATGTCGATAAGCCCTAATGATCGGTCATAATTCACATGCACCGAGTGCGCCACATCGCCGCACCAATCAATCGACTTTAATTGACGTTCGTTCACTTCTCGAACGCACATTACCTATGTATGTATGTATGTGGGTAGGTATGTACATATCGAAATAAGTGACTGTCGCGTATAATTCGATAGCATTTAGTGGTGTATAAAAATTAAGTGGTATGATGTTATAAAGTGTGATCGAATTGGGTGTGACGCATCACGGCTCCAACGGTCGCTTGTTTGTAAAAAGCGTAAGCGATCCCACGGGTCCCCGTACGCCCAGCGTCGTCCACACACATAAATCAGGGTCACATTAAGGTTCTTGTAAGCAAATAGGGAGACAATGGGAGGACGTACGAGCGTGACGGGCCGCCCATTGTGGTCGCCTCTCGAGACAATCGTGAAAAAAGGGAAGCGGCTTCCGGCGTTGGTCCTGACGCACGCGCACCCACATTGACCCTGGATCTCGTTTTGGAAAATTAAATTGTGTCTCCTTATCGTTTTTGGTATCTTCAGATTTGTAATTTGACAGTTTTTAGTTTAGACAGTTTGAAAATCATCAATAGTCACACATTGGCCCTTTGCCAGGTACAGTCGTACCGTGTTTCTTTGAAAGTGTTATAAAATTTGTAATTAATTATCCAAGGAATATAAGTACAATACGAGTGTGCTAAAATTGCTGTATGATAATTTTAAATATGTACCTACCTATACCTACGCAAGATATTGCAATATAAATAACTCTTTGAACTCGGAATTAATTTTGACATTTTTCAATTTCCAAATGATGAAAGTCAATTACAAAAATAAAATATTTTTAACCTCTTGGGGCAAAAAATAGCTATAAATCCGTGAAACACATATTTTTGGCATTGTATACGATGAAAAAACATTACATGAATCTTTCGAACCGGTGCTTCTCAAATTTTTCTACAGAAACGTATCCATTTCATCTTTACCAACTTGAAAATACAATAATTTCGGGGATTTTGATTTTTTTTTAAATTTGTTTCTTGAATAAATTATATGAAAATTTGACCGTCTAACCAGTGTAAGCAACTTTACGAGACAAACTCTGAACATGGGTTAAACTTGATTTCAAAATCATGATTACCATTCTTCATAAAATTTAAAACGTTCGACAAAAAAATTATTTTTTCAATAAAAAATTATTTTACATATTATCATTGATGATGAAAAATCTTCCCCACACTGTTGCCAAAATAACCAGCCATTCTCAATTTTTTTTTTCCAGTGGTTCCAAAATTTTTTTCAAATAATATATTTTTACTTTTGATGAAATTTTGAAATTAAAAATTGCATCAGGGATATTTTAGAGGCTTTATAAGATAAAGAGAATGTTTGAGAATCTATAATACAAAAATTATTAAATTTTTTTAACCTCTGTCAAGTAACCATTTTTACTTAAAAAGAAATTACGCTTTTGGTAAGCTAATGTTTGAGAATCACTGACGTGAAACAAAAATTCCAAAACTGGACCAGCTGTTTTCCAAGATATGCTAATTCGATTGGCAAAAAAAATAGTGGTTTCAGTCAGTTTTCATCTAAAAAATGGAGTCAAAGTAAATGTCGAGCTATGCTCGACATACGAGTTCAAAGAGTTAATTGAAGTAAAGAAGGAATGAGATTATTTTTCTAGCTTACGATTAATGAATGAAAACACATTTTATAAAATTTAAAAGTATTTCACTACGGCATATTTACTCGCATTGTTCTGTTACTGTTTGGTTATTCTATTTTTTTCCATTGAAAGAAAGTTGCATAATTAGTTGGAAAAGTGTACTTTTGAAAAGTTCTTGAAAAAGCTTATTCTTTCAACTATGTCACCGAATGCCTACAAAGTGTGAAGATTTAAAACAAGAAACAACAATTTAATACTGTGTTTTAAATTGTATATAATACGTGCTCGAATAAAACTGTTGATTCGGGATTTTTTTCCTCATAGTAAATGGAGTGAATCATCTGACATAATAATATCATACATACATACATATGTACATTGCAATCTTACATAAAAGCTTTCTGGTATGTAATTGAATACAATTGCTTCAAACGTTAGCTGTAAATTCTTCGGAATAAATTAAAAATATTTAGTTCTAACACACAATTTTGATTACTGATTATTTTACCAATGGTCGATTTAATACGATAAGCTTGTGCGTATAATGTACGCATTGAAACGCGCCCAAAAAATAATAATAAACCAAAACTACACTCAATTGAAAAGGTGAAATCGGAGTCGTCAGCTCGGCCATTTTTTTTTATTTTACGCGTATTATATGTATTTATACACACACACACAAACACATACATATATGTATGTACATACATAAACGGCGATGATGATAATAATAACGAGGCTCTTTAGCGCGCTACCAAAAAAATACACTTAAAGAAAATAATAAATAAAGGATCGTTCAGTTCCCATACCGCTCGCTGCGACCAACAAAAGGCCGCCCCCGACAATAGAATAATTTGATTGTTAGCAGTCTTTATATTGCATTATCCAATTGATTCATCTGGTCGCGCGTGTGTGCCCCGGCCTCACGTGTGAACGCGCCAGCTAAATGGCTGATGATGGTCGTTATCGTCGCCGTCAGCCAAATCTGCGATACCCCATCACCATTTCTTAGAAGAAAATTTACTCGTAAGTGTAAGGACAAATCGTAGAAAGTCGGCCACGACTGCTCGCAGCATCGAAACATCAGTTGGTCGTTGAGTTGGGACGCAATGACGGTTTGATTAATTGTCCCACGTGACCACCGAGCCCTACAAGATCACCTTGAGATGCACAGTCGTCCAAAGAGAACAACAAACTCAAAGCTAAAATCCTCTTTGAATCTTCAAACCGATCGTTGTTTTATATTCCGATTAATTAATGCGAAAAGTCGGCGTACGAGTGCGCGCCCTCCCCTATTGTTCGATTAATCAAATTTGAATTTATTTTTAGTGGATGAAAAAAGGACAGTGTCTCGAGGAGCCATATCCAAAAAATAATTTCTCCTTGATCGGTAATGACGATGGATCCTTCAAAGGTGGCGTGGGGCCGCGCGATGGGGCAAGGATATTAAACTGCCCCCCGTCGGGGCCAGGGTAATCAAACTGAGATTAAAGGATGCCTACCAATCCATCAAAATTGTGCGCGCCGAGGGTTGATGCTGATGCATCAACCTATCTATAATAATAACTCACATAATATATACTCTATACTACAAGTGTCTTATCCTATGTATATACCTACTTTGTACGTTGACAATAAGTGGGTATACACGAGTCGTATACCATGTCTATTGACAGTGAGCCAAATTAAATTAAATATATGTTATACTAAATTGACTAGCTTTGGATATTGGCATAACTAACTTAAGGCTCAATTCAATTTCATTTCACACAGAGAAGCATGAAATGGTATAGCTTGGTATAACAAGAAGAGATCGTAAGAGGAATACATAGGTAAGAAGTATGACCAAAGTGGCAGATATAGCAGAACGTGTGAAAAAGTTGAAGTGGCAATTAGCTGGACACACAGCGTATGTATGGATGTAGGTACCTGGTGCTTTGAGTATGTGCACCCCTGGAATAACTTCACAAATTCACTGAATATACTTATTTATTATACATATGTATACAAAAATACCAACATACATAGGACAATTGGTGAATATGACTGGTTGTAAAGAAGAAGAAGTAAAACGAAAAATTAAACTAGGATGGAGTGCTTTTGGAAGAATGAACATTGTTTTTAAATCCAAAATTTCGCTATGCTTAAAAAAGAAGGCATACGACCAATGCGTACTGCCAGTTATGACGTATGGATGTGAAACGTGGATGCTAAAAATTCAAGAATGTTACGTAAGATCCAGTCCACACAGAAAAGTATGAAAAGATGTATGCTTGGTATAACAAGAAGAGATCGTAAGTGGAATACATGGGTAAGAAGTATGACCAAGGTGGCAGATATAGCAGAACGTGTGAATAAGTTGAAGTGGCGATGGGCTGAACACAGCGAGAAGAATCGATGGCATATGGACGCGAGAAATACTGGAATGGTATCCGAGAGGATGTGGAAGAAAGCAAGGTAGACCGAGTGGAAGATGGGCTGATGAATTGAATGTCAAGTGAATGCAGATTCCTCAAGACAGACAGGAATGGAAGAGGATTGGAGAGGCCTTCATCCAGCAGTGGATGGTGAACGGCTGAAAATGATGATGATGAAGACATTTATATTATTTGTAACAATAAACTAGATGTACCTACAAGTATGATCAAGTAAAAATGGGTAGTATTAGAATACAACAAGTTAATTATTATCAGTTGATCCTCAGGCCAGTGCCATTAAATTGCCATTGTAAAACATGATCAAATCTATCTATAAATTGTCGTGCTATTTCAGAGAATGGGAAAAAATATATGTAGGTTTTCCTTGTTAGTTATTTTTACCATGGATCATCTGCTTGGATTGGTACGATGACATTATATTATGAATCACACTAATCATTTAGTTAAAAGTACTTATTATTTGTAGATAATTATTCCGGAATCAATTCGCCAAAATCGAGACGTACATAATAGAGCGTTAAGACGAACACACCGCGATCGGCGAGGGTAGTTAGTAGTGTAGGGGTTGCTACAGTTATTAACACCAGAAGGTGTAAAGCTCTAATACGACGATGGGGCTCAGTGGGGGTGCGTCCGCTGAACCGAAATGCATTAAGTTCGCTACCCCACTTGTCGACACACGATGGAAAAATCCAAATCGAACTCCAAAGGTTGCTAACTACTGCCTATAGCCAAAATTTAATATTGTACGTCACTGTGAGACTCGAAGTACCTAGGAAGGCTGGTGTCGTTTGAGAACGTTCGAAATTTGACGCAATCAGGGGATGTGAACAGTTTTTGGGTGCGAGAAAAAAAGACCACGGTCTCCACTAATCCGGATATATTACTGTGTGGATAAAGCTTCGGAACAAGGGGAGCAGATGGGCTTTGGCGTCATCGATTCGAGACTTGGGATTTGGCAACCCTCTAGGGAGGGCTGTCATGCGAATGATTTTTAAGCCCCTGTTTATTGTTTCGCCATTGCACTCCCATTCCTCGTCAATGATTTTCTCATATCATATTACTCAAAACTATTTTTTTTTTTTTTGAAAGATCGTTTCAAACTTAAAGTAATTGTGCTAGTCATGGTTAAAAATTATTTTTAATAAATACCATTCTCACGGGAGATACGTCAGTCGAGATTCTATCACACACGTATTTTAATTGGATTATATCGGCATTCGTATCGTACAATTTGCACGATAAAAATTAAACGATCCAATAATATTTTTTAACAACATACCGATGTAACTAAAGCATTTTTTTTGCGTCCAGCCTAATGTGCTTAGATTATTTTTACTAATGATGACAAGATACGTACATCCATCGAATTCGATCAAATGTTTGATCGTATCCAACTAACTATCTATTTATAGATTTTCCCTCGTATATTTTCTCTCGCAAAGTAATTTCCTACGCGCGGCTTCCCTCCTTATTTATTTTCCCTCTTAATAAATGATTGTTTGATGTGCCTGTGTAATGAAGTGTGGGACTTTCCCTTCATTTTCAGATACTTTCTGAGTGATAGACGCGTCGAAAGTACAACCCACCGCAAATAATGTTGACCAAAAGTTTACTTTTACGTGCATTAGTTCAGTGACATTACCTAGTACCAACTTACATACATTTTACATATGTATGTATGTAGGTAAAATTATTCATAATTTGTATCATAAAATACGCAACTACACAATTGCAATAAGGGAATCAGTACAATAGTGCCTAAGATCGTTTAATAAAAACAAATCACTTTAACCAAATTCGAATGAATAAATTATATACATATTTTGCAATATTTGTATATGTTATTAGTCGTATTAAAATTATCGATCGATTTGACATCCAGTGTTTCCTTTCCAATCTATTATAAATAGTCGCGACTCGCCCCAAATTGATGTTTTCCTCGATGTGAAGTATTTTTTTATTCGAAGCACGTTATTATTATATACATACCTATACATATTAAAGATGTATGTAACTGAAATCTTGGAAATATTTTCATAATAAAATTTCAGTGTTTTTATTTGAAAAATACTATACGCGTAAAAATTACTATATCAAATTTCGTAAAAATAAATCACTAAATGTGGTGCAATTAGTATCCAATCAAGATGACTGAGGCAAGGTGATTTGGAATTATAGTCTTTGAGCTACAATTTTCAATTTAAACTGAACCGTATATAAATTAAAAGTATTCTGTAACCATCCTTTGATATATGTATCTGCAAAATGAGTCTAAATTTAGAAATATTGTAATACACATTAAAAAAATTCGTTCTTACATCTCACACATATTGTCGTTGGAGTATACTGATTTATTGATTTTACTTTCATTTGTTAAGGGTGATACTGCATTCAGAGACGAATCTAAACGAAACAAATATTATATACATATATATAATAATACGCACACATACGATATTTACCCTCGCTTCTGAATAATTCACTTACAATATTTTGTTTTGATTGCACTCCGCATTTTATTGAGCGCACCAAACATATTTACGGCCATAATTGAATATCAAAACCGAAATTCGTTTACCGGCGCTCGTTGCGCCCCATTGTGCATTCATTATTGTTGATTTTTAGCTCTCGGGGGATTTTTCGACTCTGTTCGAAGGAAACGGGGGATGCACCGAATATACCTATATACCTACAACAACTTGTATATGCGCATCTATAATAATGTTTTTTTTTTATTTGGAAAATCGGTCCACGTGTGTATTTACACGGAATACGTAATAAATAGGAATCCTAACAAGGCGTTCGGACACGCCAGTTTACAATTAACAACTTTTTATTTATGAATCATCTCTGGGTCCCATTCATCCGACGGCACACCGTGTTTCTGGTTCATTGTTGTCGGTGTGGCGTATATTATAGGAACACCGATGGTATTATCGTCTCGTCGTCGCCCAGGAGGTCTCATGCATATTTAATGCAACCGCGTATCGTCCCGAATCAAAATGTTGTAATTGTTATTCAACAGGCGACCCCTTGCCTCCTGAATTTAACACGCCGATTCCGATACAGAATCAAAGAGGTCCGCCTCCGCGCTCAAAACGCTTAGAATACCTATATGTGTCAACAATGTATATTGGACAAAGCCACGCTACAAGCTTCGCCCGAATTTATTACATTTTTTTTTCACAGTGCGAGAATAGCTCGTATAATTAACAACGATGGTGTTTTTTTCGATTGAGTTTGTTCGAAAACTGATTGAATTAAGTACGGTTCATTGTATTGTTTTGACGTATCCCAGTGGTTCGTAAGCTTTTTTTCAAATGTACCACCCACTCAAGTTTTCAACCAATTATACCTAGGCACTTTCAAACAAGTACATTTTAACATTTTTTTATGAAATGGCATCAACATAGTAAATTAAAGGAAGGTTTCTATATATGTAGTATATGTACATATATATATAATACCTAGGACAATTGGTGAATATGACTGGTTGTAAAGAAGAAGAAGTAAAACGAAGAATCAAACTAGGATGGAGTGCTTTTGGAAGAATGAACATTGTTTTTAAATCCAAAATTCCGCTATACTTAAAAAATAAGGCATACGACCAATGCGTACTGCCAGTTATGACGTATGGATGTGAAACTTGGATGCTAAATTCAAGAATGCCACGTAAGATCCAGTGCATACAGAGAAGCATGGAAAGATCGTAAGAGGAATACGTGGGTAAGAACTATGACCAAAATGGCAGATATAGCAGAACATGTGAAAAAGTTGGAGTGGATACATAGCGAGAAGAATCGATGGCAAATTGACGCGAGAAATACTGGAATGGTATACAAGAGGATGTAAAAGAAAGCAAGGTAGGTAGACAGGGAGGACGATGGGTTGATCATCCAGCAGTGGATGGTAAACGGCTGAAAATGATGATGATGTGTATATATGTAATACATAGATGTAACGAGATTGACTGACTTAAGATACTGTAGCAGGCGTACCGCATGGCCGAAACTTTCGTACCATAGTTTGCCGAATACTGTTGTATTCGATATGTATTTTTTGTCCAGATAAGGATTCGAAAGTTTGGGAAAATCACACGTGGACGTTTCACACGTGACGAAAAGTGGGAAGGTGTCCTGACCCGGTGTGTGTATGCGGGCAACGTCTTGCACAGGGAACTTGTCACTAATTGTTTTCGCCTGTCACGGGCTTGAAGAGGGTCTCTCTCTCTCTTCAGTTCCGAAACGCTTCTGGTGCACCCTTTGATCCAATTTTATCAAAAAAATTGTAGGTACGTTCGAAAGTGCTGAATGAAAAATTCAATGGGGCCCCCGGGGACACCTGAAAAGGATAAATCGGCCACGCAACGAAAACGACAAGAGGGAGTTAATTGATATGAAATGACTTATAAAGTGTTGAATGAAATATTTATACGGCACACACGGCGAAAGGGGTTATTTTGATGCTGTTTTTTATTTGACTGTTTTCGACAAATACAACGTTAGCGTCGTCCCGCTGTTTGTTTGACAATATTTTATTTTTATTTTTATATAAAAAATATAAATAAATGAACGTGTGATAGGTATACGAATGATTTATGTTCGTAGGTAATCCTTGAAATTAGATTAGATACTTACCTTGAATGATTTATGGAATTTTTATTTTTATAGATATGATTAGGCAGGTACATATGTATATACATAGGTATATTATATCAGTGTAACCCTTCAATTACTATAAAAATCTTAAAATTGATTTAAGTTTATTACCTTATCTATATAACAATGTACCTACTTAGTAGGTATAGATTGTAATCGTTGAAAATGTTGACTGATGCTGTAATAGGGTGATATTACACTGAGCAACCAAACGGCACACCAGACTTTTTTTGAACCTCGACGACCAGATAGATATACAGGTTCCAATGCTACGTATTAGACGATGCGATTCTCAGTTGCATAAAAATTTCTTGGAAGTCAATGTTCGACGAAAATAACCTTCACCAAAAACCCTTTTCTGACCTTTTTCGCATCGTCGTAATCAATTGTCAACGCAACGCAACGTCAACGCAATTGTTTCGAAAACAATGAAATTCAGAAAGAAATATGAGAGGTTGAATTTTATATATTTTCTACGTCTACATAGAGTACCTAGTTTTCGTATAGCTTCCTAGACCTATTTTTTTTGTATGATGATTATGAGATGAGCAGGTAGCTTGGTGAGTGAAAAGTGGTACAATGTAATAAGATGCTCGCAACCGTTAAAAAAAATCTGGTTGTTGGTGTGGTTGCTCAGTGTAATATCGCTCTAAGGTATCGTCCCCTGATCACGTTTTCATGATTTTTGGAAAATGTCTGTATGTTAGGTGGATATATAATCGCTATATCTCAAAAGTTGTTCATCCTATCACACTGAAACTTCTTATTATTAAGTTTTGTACCAACCATTACAATCTGTAAGGTTTGAAAAAATTTACGTCAACCGGAAATGGTATTTCCCTTTGTTTTTCATATAAGTTGGCGTGTATAGAATTCATGTTGATGTTTCCTTGATACATTTCATAGTATAAATGTACCTATTTATAGGAATATGTACATAAGAATGATAGTTCATGGAAGGAAGTGTGACACATTTGCACTCAATAACGTATCGTATTGCAGAAACCATTAACTGAGTATTGATTACATTTTTAGCGTCGCCTTTGAGTAAATACCATATGATTTGAGAACCCTGGATTAGGTTGGTGCTCGTATTCTTATAGGTACCTATACCTATGTATAAAATAGTGACTTTCGTGACTTGTCGTATTTTATGTGTAAAAATTGCATTTTTTTCGATGCGTTTACCTGTAGGTATGTGCAAGTTCGCAGAAAATAGAGCACACCTTGATTTATGTCGGGATCATGTTGTGTGCAAGTACGACTGAAAGACGCACCTTGCACCGCAGGAAATGACAATTAAAAGTCCTTTCAGTCCGCGAAGCAAAAATGTCCGTGATAGCCAAAACGAATCGCAAACAAAGGTGTTCGGTCTATTGTCCGCGATGTGTGTCATTCACAAAAATATTTTTTTTTGGCCCCCACCAAAATGTCTTTGACGGTGAACGAAATGTGTCAAAGTTTTAATGTTCTTCCAACTTACAAGATATATTATTGTATTGTGAAAAAAAAGGTGAAACGATTATGAATTGAGGTACTCCAGCATTCAAGAATGATTCTGGGTGTACTCTCAGGTAAACTGTGCCCCATTGTGGTGCATTGAGTTATGTTTTTGTATTTCTTGTACTCCAATTTTGTGTTTAACGAGTTCATAAATAAAATTTCTGCATTATATTCAATTTTGTGTATAATGGGGAGTAATCTATTGATATAAAATTTTTAAATACAACAAGAATGCATAGTGCAATTTTTTATTATTCAATAAAAAAAATTCCCTAATTCTAATTGGATTTTCAAACAGTTCTACTTAAATCCAGAATCCATATACCTACGTCAATTAAAAGAAAGAGATGTTATTTTTTATTAATAACATGCGATTGCGCGAACGAATATTTATGAAGTGGATGGTAAAAGAAATCGTTTCAAAGATATCATAAACAATAGCCACGCAGTCTGGCCGGTTTTGCGAAAGCGGCATTCTCGCACATTCCTACGATTTCTGAAAATTCAGACCCAAAACGTGGGGGGTGTGCACCCCATTTGTCAGTCAGGTTGATTTATAAGCGAACCGCCACAATTCATGGGATGAAAACCCGCGACAGGGCTTTCGAACCATATGTTTTGCAAAATTTGCCATTTATGCGAATAAAAATTATTTCATGCGATTCGGTTCCATTTGAGAAGTCAGATTAATTCCACTTTTTTTAGTATATGTTAAATTAAACTTGAAATTTTACATAAATTGTATTTATATATTTGCTATATTTTTTGCGTGAATATTTTAAAACATGCTTCTACATATGTACATGTACGTTATGTACGAGTATGTACTTGTAGTGGGTAAGCTTTCGGCAAATAGTAGAAAAAATCTATTTTGGAATCACGTGCCCTGGAATAAGGGACAGGTAAGGGACCGAGGAGATTATTTAACTGTTTCCTGGAAAAGGACAGAAATTCTCTCAGGTGAGAAATGGGTCCAGGCACCCTTGTTCAAAGCCTTGGTGGGCTGGGCGACCAATTTCGGATTATTAATGGTGAGGGATGCAAAAGAAAGCCTACCTCTACACAGAATTGCAAACATATTTTTCATGTTCTGAAATATGTATGTTAAATTTTAAAAAAATTGCTTACTTTCGTAGATACAACTGTAAAAATTAAATAAACAACATACAGGTACATATGTACACTACATACATGAACATTAATTGATCTTTGAATTAGATACTTCACTTCTTTGTGTGGGTTCATTGTCATAATATAGTAACACCTCTCCATTGTGAATACTTTTAGTAGATTTGCGCAAGATAAATTTAACTGAAACATGAAAAGATTAGTTGAAAATATTATAGATGGATAAGAAAAAAGAAATGAGTATTAAAAGTTATCTTAAAATAAAGCTCTTATAAGCCTATTGTGTTGCGTCCGTAAGGATAAAAGCTCGTTTTTCACAACCTGTTTCGAATTTCGCACATCCTTGTGTAACAATATATCCTTTTTCTTCGCAATTATTCGCACTACTGATCACACTTATCTTTCATTATAAATTCTTGTCAACTTTTAATTTTTTCAAAAGGTACGCATGTACCTAACATATATATTTTTAAATATACAAATAAATAGTAAATCAGAACTGAGTATTAGAGGATTTTTTTAATATCTTACTGATTTTTTAATCGATTTCCTAATATTCTTTCGAACGTTATGCGGTTCAACGAAATAAGATATAATCGAAAGAGATCACAATCTTACGTCCTGTTTGCAAAATATTGTATTTCGGGGAATCTGACAATGCGTGTATGTCAGGTAGCCATTGCATTTCCCGGGATGATAGACATCTCTCACAAATCTAAGGTTTCAGGTACACATCACTAAGGCCACTATTATTATTGGGCCTTTTACCTTGATAACTTGCCGACATTTTGAAAAAATAACACTGACACACATGCATTATGTCGACACATTCACATACTAAAATGCACAGTGAATGTACATATATAGGTACATACATACATATAACTGTTCGTTGCTCTCGACTATATTAAAATTAGAACTAATCACCTTAAATTAAAAAAAAATCTATTATCATTTATGTACATATGTACATATGTATATGAAAGTCGTAGGTTAACAAAATATTTTTCCGACTTTGTTTTGTTTGCACATGCATATTAATTGATTTATTAATCGAATCAACAAATCCGTATTATATGTATGTACATACATCTGTGCACATCCCCATAATTTTTTGTTAAAATATTTGCAAAACGGCTTACACTCATATAAATTGTAAACATTTTAAACGGTCATTGATTTGTTTGTACAGATGTTCTTATTGTGTTGTTACATATTTTTCTCTCCAATCACCGTATCAATTATAAATAGAAAATGAGTTTTATTATGATTCATATGAGGTACTTTTTTATTGTTATTCTTTATCTGTCTATTTATTATCAATCATATTCGAGATGAACTTCCATCAGTCCGGTTTCTGACACGCGCACAAGTGTTTACGTACGAAATTGTTTCAAGTATTTATTTTACAGCGTGTCGACGAGCCAAAGCTGAACAAATATATATATGTACATATGTTTGAGCGTCATATAGGAATTTCATATCATAGATATATTTATGCTTTTCGGATATCGCCATCGTGTCTGACGATAACATCGTGAGGGTTTCACGGAAAACCCACCCCCATATACCTACCCGAGAAGGGAAAAAAATTACGAAAGAATCCCAAAAATTTCGGTGGGAAAATAATAAATTACGAATCATTGACATGTAGTGCGCGGGAATTGTCCAGGTAGCTTCAAGGAGAGGGACATCATTCATATGTCGGTCGATATGGTTGCACTGCGATTCTCAAACTACGCGTATCTTATAATTTCAATGATAATAAATTTGATAGTTGATGTAATTCAAATGAAAATAGCACCTACTGTTTAATTAATTGTACACTTTTTGCATTAGGCAGCTGATATAATATCTTATCATAGTTCCGTATGTTTGTACCTACAGTTAATTCAGTGATGCTTTTGTGTGGAGGATCAAATTTTAAATTTGATTGTATTGATTTAAGTTAATTTAATTCACACACTGAATGGTTTGAATATTATTATAATGATTTTACTCTTAGCCTACATATTGACAATGAATACTGCAATGTGATTTTTACCTGAAACGGTCACGGCAGCCAGCGAGTCTCCATTCATTCAAATGTGTGAAACGAAAAATGTCCATTATGCACGATGATAGATAAATAGATTATCGAGATGGTAATTATGAGCTGCGCGCTTTAAACGCAATTCACACACACACACACACATAAATATGAAAATTCTCTAAATATTTTTTCACGTGACGTTTAATTTCAATTAATGGTCGTGGCAATTAAAAAGTAATCTCCGTCACGGTAAACAAA
This sequence comes from Parapsyche elsis, assembly GCA_022651745.1. Classification (NCBI taxonomy): domain Eukaryota; kingdom Metazoa; phylum Arthropoda; class Insecta; order Trichoptera; family Hydropsychidae; genus Parapsyche; species Parapsyche elsis. Next base: position 18,087,547 of record JAGVSN010000001.1, on the reverse strand, counting down.
ACGTTGCGCCATTGTGTAATGGGGGAATTAGCGAAGCGCCGTTTGTCCACCGGTTCGAATTCCCAGGCGCAATATATACATACATATATATATATTTTTTTTTTCGTTTGCTCTCCGAGTGTCTGGCGACAATGGCTTGGCCGAAACCACTAATGTCTAAACGTGTGGGAACGGACAAGGAAATTAGGCGAAAGCGCATTAAAATATTTGTACCATATACATACATACATACGTGTGTGTGAGCGCGCTGCGAACCGGTAAGCCACAAATTAATAACGAATTAAGCCCCCGTGAGTCGTAGCGAAAAAGTTTGAGAAAATTGTGGGAAAATGAGTCACCGCAACGCGCAAAACTTTCACGTCTAAGTACTAAAAAATGTTATTGTAGTGACGCTTTTTGCAAATTAGGGTATAACGTATAAATAATTCTAAATATTATCGCACTCTCCTATATTGATTTTTTCTATAATCAATGTTTGTTTAGTCACTAGCCGGTTTGCCCGTCATATGACGGTGGATTGTAACCCGATCCATGTGTGCTGACTTGCACTCCCCGTTTTACAGCGCATGAGACAAGTGTATAGTGTGCCGTTGATTGAACGGCTATATGGCGATAAAATAGCGTTGTTGACTCAAACCAGCTATGAAAGATAGCGGCTTGTTGCCAACACGTCGCTTTTGTTTGTTGTGTTGGCAATGCCAGCGTGACCGCAACGACCCAGATAGGCAGACGAACGATTACGCTAATATATGTATATAGCAATTCATTTCATTAATGTGCTATACCTATGAGGCATTAAGTAAGAATACAGCTATGTATGTATGTATGGTGATTTAATCGTATTCATATTAATTATTAAATGCTGTGCAAAAACTGTTATGCGGATTTAAAAACATTTTGGTGGAATTTGAATCAACAGATTATTGCATACGGGCATCGGTGTTAGTATGAACTACTTACATATATATAAATACGATTAAAATGAATGTTGAAAACGATGAATACTTTAAATGGGTTTAAAAATTCTAATGGGAATTTTTCCATTGAATTTGCATAGGTTTAATACAGTGTAGGAAAATTTGTGTGAAAGCTTTACGAATTTTCCGTTATTTCCTATTTGATTTTATTTCATCATTGAAAATTAAAATATAAACATTTGATGAACCCGTAACAAAAAAAAAAAAATGCATTACTATGATGGTATCCAAAATAGGATAATCGTATGAACTTACAGGTCTATTGTCGAACGATGTGCTTATTTATTCATTCGGTGGCATTTGGATGTGTATAAGAATGTATTTGAGTTTATGTTCGGTAATCAATATTGTACAATGGCAATCAGTAATCATGATGCTATGACTTTTATCATCAGATGTCATCATCATTTTCAGCCGTTCACCATCCACCGCTGGATGAAGGCCTCTCCGAACCTCTTCTATTCCTGTCTGTCTTGGGTAATCTGCATCCACTTGACTTCACACATTCTTCTCGATTAATCAGCCCATCTTCCACTCGGTCTACCTTGCTTTCTTTCACATCCTCTCGGATACCATTCCAGTATTTCTCGCGTCCATCTGCCATCCATTCTTCTCGCTATGTGTTCTGCTATATATGCCACATTGGTTATGCTTCTTACCCATGTATTCCGCATACGATCTCTTCTTGTTATATCTACAAATCATACATCTTTCTGTGTGCACATGATTGTATTTCCATCCACTGCTGGATGAAGATCTTTCTAATCTTCTTTCACTCCTGTCTGTTTTGAGTAATCTATATCCACTTGACTCCACACATTCTTCTCAATTCATCAGCCCACCGTTCACTCGATCTACTCGGTTCTTTCAAATATTCTCGGATAGCATTCCAGTAGTTCTCGCTTCCAACTGCCATCCATTATTCTCACTATATCCCAGTCACGTTTTTCACACGTTCCGCTATATCTGCCACTTTGGTCACGCTTCTTACCCATGTATTCCTCTTATGATCTTTCCATGCTTTCCTGTGTGTACTGGATCTTGTGTGGCATTCTTGAATTTAATATCCACACGTCATAACTGGCAGTACGCATTGGTCGTATGCCTTCTTTTTTAAACACAGCGGGATGTTGGCTTTAAAAACTATGTTCATTCATCCAAAAGCGCTCCATTCTAGTTTCATTCTTCGTTATATCTCTTCTTCTCTACATCCAGTCATGTTCACCAATTGTCCCAGGTATAAATAATTATCAAATAATCAGATGTACCGTTGGTTAAATACAGCGATTTTTTTTTTCCGCCGAGTTTTCGTTATATTCGGACAATGCGGAAAAGTCGAACGTGCGCCGACACGATGCCATCACCATCGTCGTTGCAATTTATAAACGTGTCTCGGCGACAAATTAATAACGAATTAACGCGTGGACGTGTCCGCCATTGTTGTGGCTCAATGGCCGCCTTTGATCTGTGCCGATTTGGCCGCTCGCGGAACGCCCGCTGCCAAGCCGCCTTCTTAATGCCATGTTGTTTTCTACTATTTTCGCGCCATTGCAGGGTAAACGACTTGCCCGGGACGATCACGAATCGAAGCCTTTTCAAACGGCCGGTTAACGACTTAAAGACCATCGCAATTAAAAAAAAAAGCTGTTGAAATCCATCTTCACGATTTCAAATCGTCAAAATTTCACCGTCACGTACCTACCTACATATGTCCTTATCGATATTCATCTCTGGTGATTTAGAATAGACGAGCATTCTTGCGAGTAGGTACAGTTAGTTATTCGCAGATGTGAGGATCGCGGTGCAATGTCCACTACCTCGGTGTGTTTCTGACCGTGCGCGATTCAGTCTCAATTCAATGTGTACCACAGTTTTGTTTTTTTTTTGCACAGGTCGCCTAATCCGCAAAGGGTTCTGTGGCGAAATACTTTTTCTCAACAATATATCTAATAATATCCTTATTTTTTCGTTGTCGAGAGTGTAGTACCTAACCATCGCTCATCGCGTTTGTCGGTGAGCGTTTCGTAGGATTTCCCTATTCATCTTCTTCAGTAGGTGAATATTTAATATTAACTAGGAACGGCGCACCGACACAAAGAGCACAGTCATCACGTACCCAAGAAAGGCTTTGAAAGATCATTCGTCATTGTTTTCTTGCTTCGGCAGACTTTGAGGCTCTACCTACGAGGTTCGCTAGCACTCGCTTCGTCTACACGGGAGTGTATAATCCCAAAGTGGAAATATTTCTATTCAGGCAATGAAAAAAAAAAAAAAAAAAAAAAATGCACGGGATTTGTGTGCGTTTTCATGAACGTGAAATTCGCTATTTTTTTTGTCCTACTTACGGTACCTTTTAAAAGTATATTTAAATTCTTACTTTTACGATTTATTTACACTCCTTTCTTCTTGACATTTCTTTCGTTCACATTACAATATATGTATTTAATTATTTTAATAATGTTTATATTTTTTGTTACAGGTACCTATGTACATACATACATATGTACACTACTATAAGCCAACTCTGCCGAATTTTCGTACAGGTATTAAATTATTGTTATTGCTAGGTTTTTATTTAAAAAAAAAAAAAAATCAATATAAAAAATTGCATGACAATATTTATATCAATTCTTTGTAAATAGACACAGTACAAATTTAAACTCATAATATAAATTTTTATTTTGGAAACAAGTAGATATGCATCGATTTAGATTTTAAGCTCACGAAACTTAAGTGTCCCAAAATTCACGCAAGAAGTAATTTTGATAGAAAACACAGGTGTTTAATTAAAAATTGAAAATTTTTTATTGATTCATAAAGTATACAGTATAAGGTAAAGTATACATACCTACATGACTTTCAATATACACTTTGTAATTTCAATTTTATATAACGAAAGTTACTTTTAGAAATTTACTTCAGAATCTTAACCGATGATGATTGATACGTAACTACATACGAGTAGCTTCTTTATAACTATTTTTCGACATTCTCCTGTTGACTTTAGGATGCGAAAGCATGGATTCTGTCACAGGTCAAACGCTGCGTGCAATTTTTTATTTATTTTTTTTATTTTTTGTGCCTCAGCATCAATCGGTGTGTCTCGGTTTCGGTTTGTCCATGTTGATATCCATTTGCGGGGGTGACCCTGTCAACTGGTGATGGACGATTGTGGTTTGTGGCAAACGGCACACACCACTGCAGATTATTTATAAGGTATGGGGGCGAGCCGTGACACTGGCGCGATCCATCAGCGATCGCCGATCTCTTTGTGGTCCACCTGGACACGTGTGCCAACGACGAACGCTCATTACCGACCGTGTATGTGTATATATATATATGTATATAGTAGGTACGTGTCTCGCCTAAATTCCTACACCACTAATTTCAACACCGTGCGGTGGTAGTTAATCATTAATAATAGTAATAATAAAAAAAAAACGAGCGCGGACTCTTTTACGACTCTGCAGATGCGAAATGTGTTGCATACTTTTGGAAAATCGGCAGTTAAAAAGTAAACCTTTCGTGTGTGTCCATTCCAGTTTTAAGAATAGGATAGGCAAATTTTACTGTAGTGCGACTTCCTAAAAATTGTGAAAAAATATATTATACAACCAACACTGATGCCAGTTGTGAAGTTTGGTTGTTGTAACCCGTAACAGTGTAACGTCTTTCATCAAAACGTTTTCGCATTTTTGATACAGAACTGTGTTCATCCCGTCGTGAGGCACATTCGGACAATTTCGCTATTTTTATTTTATTTATTACCAAAGCAATGAAGTCGTGAAATCAATATGTGATATTTGCATATTAAAGTTAGGATTGTAACCGTAACTGACTCTAATGCTGCGTACACACCGACGAACCAAACAGACATTCATAAATCATCGGACGTTATTGTGTGGAGCGGTCCACACAGTCGGTGTGTACGCAGCTTGAAGGTGGGTCCACATTGGCAAACCGAACACCGAACGACGAAGGGCGAATGGCGAATTGTGTGGACGTTCATAAATCATCGGACGTTACTGTCCACACCACACAATAACAATTCGCCTTCGCCCTTCGTCGTGCGCTGTTCGGTTCGCCAATGTGGACCCACCTTTACGCGAAAAAAACAATATTTTGCTGAATTCGTGAAATAGATAGTGAAGAAGGCAAAATACCTGCTGATTACGTGTACATACATATATGCATTGCTTAAAATTTCGATGAGAAAATTTAAGCTACACTGACATCTAAGTTAGTGTTGTCTCACATATGTACATACATGTATATCTGTCAAACGTCAAATTTTTCGGAGCGTCTTCTTCATTTGTTGCAATTTAAACCCCTCTAGGAAAACACTTCTACCTCCTATCTCCTCAAGACATGAGGCCACCACCTCCCCAAATGAATATATGTAGTCTATTGACTTTTCGTTCGGGGACAGACGATTGTCCAGCAAAGTTGGAATAACCGCGCATCACTACAAAATATATGAAAATAAACTTTAATAATGACAAAAGTGTGTGGAAGACGATAAAATTCCATTCAAATCTGCCCCTCTCACCCCACTTATAAATTTTAGCTATCGAACTAACTTTAAAGTAGGTACCTATAAGAAGTCGCGTCAAACTTCCAATTCGACATATCGACGACGTATCAGTTTTTTTTCGTCAGCTAGGCATCGCAAAAAATTGACCTACACCATACGAACACGTGAGTCATTGGACCTATCCTCTCAAAGGTCAAGATGTGTCGAATCCGTTGCCGTCTTTAGTGAGCACTAAAAGAATCCATCCCGAGATCTGAAATTCCTTCGATCGATTCGTATCGAATGCTACGATATTTTTTTGACGCCGATCTGCTCACCGATCACCGTCAGAGATTTTGGCGAATTTCCAAATATATTCAATCTCAACGATGCACACACGTTCTGGATTGATCGGGGGAGACCACTATCAAAGCAGGTGGACCGCGGTGTTACATGTCGATGATTTTTTATTGGTACGGTAGATGTTGAGCCGCCTCAGCGGGATGTTGCACCGACAAATGCGGGATGTTGCCGCCAATCAATCGGCCACCCGCTGTTTGCCCACCGAGACGCGGCCCTTCTGCTCTCCACAACTAATTATGTTATTCCGTCGATATCATATGCGCCAAACTATCGCATCTTGAACACATGTAAACGTCACTCCGTATGTCCGAAAAATTTCCGACTTTATTCGAATAATACGCATGTGTACGTGTGTTGCAGCGAAAGCATATTTCAAATGAAAATATATTTACACTGGCGTTTCGGTGAAATCATACTCGAGCACATTTTCACCAGTAGATATATATTTTAACAGATACTCACTGGTGAAATTATATTCGTCTGCGAACTGTCATTGAGACTAAATTTGACAGTTGTGAAATGACCAATTGAATCATACAATCTGCTGAAATGTTCAATTCTAGTTATTTTGTCGCCTTCTTATCGTGCCGTGCCCGTGTGCTTATTGGAAATGTCTAAACGAGACGGGGCACAGCCGCGGTGCGAGGGAGAACGCATATACGTAAGACCATCGGAGCTAGCGAGAAAGCGCTATCTGACCTTCTATGCATGTGTGCGCGTGTAGCGATCAACAGAATCCTGCGGCGAGGCCATTATTACAACCTACTCTCAAGTGTTTTTGTTGTATGCTGTGTCGTATACGAGGAGACCAAGTACTGCCCCCGATCCATCCATTGATTTATTTCTTCATTTTACTATGTAATTTAAAATTGCACACATGCATAGAAGGCCAGCTAGCGCTTTCTCGCTCGCTCCGATGTTCTTACGTATATGCGGTCTCCCTCGTACCGCGGCTGTGCCCCGTCTCGTTTAGACATTTCCAATAAGCTGCCCGTGTTCAGGCGTAGGCTTTTACTGGTTAGTACCAATTATAGTTTACAATTGTCTTTGTTGATTTTATAACAATTGACTTATAATGGTCGGTTTAAGAAGAAAAGGGTACGTGTTGCTGCCCTTGCAAGATGAAGGCCCTCACAAACCCGAGCGGATTCGCTGCGTCAAGTTGACGTCCTCTATCGTCGTTGGTTCGCACCAATGCGAATTATATCGGTGCGAATGAGACGACGACGGGGGCGTCAGTTTGTGAGGGTCTTAATGCGAGTGAAACGTTACAAAAAAATTTGAGGACATTTCACGCGCTTGAGCTATGCACGTTTTCCATACGGAAGTCGTGCAAACGGCGGCACCGCAACTTTACGGGCAATGCGTTCTAGGAAACCATCGCCATCTGATTATATGGACAACGTTTTAGTGACGTCATACGCCACTACATTACGGCCGCTACACAACAGCACCGTTTTCCTAGGAAACCATAGCTTTACAATGAATTAAAATTTCAATGATTTTATAACAATTGACTTATATTTAATGTTGCAATGAGATGGTTTTTATAACCTGGGTCCGATACATAGTAGGTACGACCGTGCATTCGGAATCCTCAGATATAACAGCGCCACCGTTTCGTTCAAAGCACACTTGTAGGATGACACATCATCGACTTGGGCCAACATCAACAAGTCACAAACACACACGCTTACTTTAATATACATTCACCGATACTGAGCAGTGAAACTGTAAATTCATTGTTTGATACATTTTCACTGCCTGAATTAGTAAAAATATATTTATACAAGGTGAAAATATATTTTCACTTGAAATATGCTTTCGCTGTTAACATATGCATTCTTAGTCAGGACGCGAGTGGGTACCTACATACAGTTGTTGTGTTCCGCTTCGCCACCTGTATCTACACGGTCGCCTTATGCAATCACAGTGCAAACAGAGAACTAACTGCGTACGAGGATCGAGGTTGATAACCCTCATCGGCAGAATGCACTCTTCAATCACATGCAATGTCGGTTTGGACCGCTTTGAACACTTGCAGAACGATGCAGCCAGCCAATGACACTATAGAGCGGCTCAATGAACTCGATGCAGATTAGACTCACATTTAAAATGTTCTATTATACACATAATATGTATGTACATATTTAGATATATATTGTGTGTGGTACGTGGAGGCTCGATCTGTTAAATGTGTATCCTCACACCTAGCGATGCGCGTGACAGTGAAGTATGTAAATTCCCGGGAACCGAACCCCGCATCCCGCACATCAAATACATTTGTCACGCGGCTTACCATTTTTCGGAGACATCAATCATTGGGCCGCATCATTTAGCCGGCATTTAAGACTGTCACCTGAGGCCAGGGGTTTGCTACGACCGAGACGCGGTCCTCGTTTGTATCTTTGAAGAAGAAAAGGGAGCAATTTTTTAAAGGAAAACGATGAAATTCGGCGCAAACTGAGAAAAATTCTCCGGATTGATCCATTTCTCTATCGGTACTTACTATTATAATATAACATCAATTTTTTTTAATAGCACACAAATTGCAAACATCTGGAAGCGTATTATAGAGCGGTGCTAAGACTCGAACCTGTGATAACGACTTTCAGTCAGACGATTTATCATTTACTCCCTCGGAGCTGTAAAGGCTGCATTCAACGGTAAACATTCGGTGAATATTCCAGGCCAAAGTAACCGAGCGTATCAAAACACAGCATACATATACATACATATGTACATATAATCTATTTTATCAAATAACCATTACAATTAAAAAAAAAAAACACCTGAAAGGATGAAAAGTAAAAGTTGCAAATAGATAAATCACTGTTACACTTCTAGACGATAAACGTGTATTATATTATAGTTAAGAATACAAATACTGTTAGTTTGAATTGGGGCCCGTGCACAGTCAGTGTGGTATAGTTCCTCTCACTTTTCCTCTCATCATCACAACGCCGCAGAATCACACCAATTACAAGATTAGATATCAGATTAGACATCGCGCCGGTCTATATCAAAGAGGCATGTCGATAGCCTTAACACTTGTAACGCGATAAAACATCTAGCGATCGCACGCTCTCAAACTTTCGTATCGGTTTGAATAGTGCCCGGTCGTGTTTTGCTTTAAAATTTTGTTTCTTAATGATTTCGGAGCTTAAACCTCGAATAGACAGAGGCAACAAGTGTCAAAATTTTGACTTTATCGCGGGTATTTGATGTAGTTTTTTAAAATTTTGAACCAACAACGTGTTTTTCATTTCTTCGTGTATAACGGAAAGCACTTGAGCCATCTAAGATTCGATGACGACATAGTCATAGTTGCATGCAACTCGGTAGATATACAAAATTGATTAACACAATTAATCAACGAAAGTATGAAAGTAGAGGCATAGAAATTAATTTTAATAAAACTAAAATTACGTTTAATGAATTTTGCACGCAAAACATTGTCAGTGTATCATATTGTAGAGATAGTTAATTGTTATTTATACCTACATACATAGGACAATTGGTGAATATGACTGGTTGTAAAGAAGAATAAATAAAACGATGAATGACACTAGGATGGAGTGCTTTTGGAATGATGAACATTGTTTTTTAATCCAACATTTTGCTATGTTTAAAAAAAAGGGCATACGACCAATACGTACTGCCAGTTATGACGTATGGATGTGAAACGTGGATACTAAATTCAAGAGTGCTACGCAAGATCCAGTGCACACAGGAAAGCACGGAACTATGTATAATTTGTATAACAAGATCATAAGAGGAATATATGGGTAAAAAGCGTGACCAAAGTGGCAGATATAGCGGAACGTGTGAAAAAGTTGAAGTGGAAATGGGCTGGATACATAACGAAAAGAATAGATTGCAGATGGATGCGAGAAATACTGGAATGGTATCCATGAGGATGTGAAAGAAAGCAAGATAGACCAAGTAGAAGATGGGTTGATGAATTGAGAAGAATGTGTGGAGTCAAGTGGATAATAGCATGTAGATTGCTCAAGACAGACAAGAATGAAAGAGGATTGGAAAAATCCAGCAGTGGATGGCGAACGGCTGAAAATTATGATGAACTTAAAATTACGTTAAATTCAATAATACTACGCAAGATCCAGTGCAGACAGTACATATGATTCGTATAAGAAAAGATCGTAAGAGGAATACATGGGTAGCACAATCAAAGTGTTATATGTATATAGCAGAACACATAGAAATACTAGAATGGTATCCGAGAGGATGTGAAAGAAAGCAAGGTAGACCGAGTGGACGATGGGCTTGTAAATTGAGAAGAATGTGTGGAGTCAAGTGGATATATGTAGATAGCAGAAGATAGACAGTAATGAAAGAGGATTGGAAAGATCTTCGTCCAGCAGTGGATGAGAACACAATGCAGTGCACACAGAAATATGTATGATTGGTATAACAAGAAGAGATCATAAGAGGAATACATGCATAAGAAGCATAACCAAAGTGGTATATATAGCAGAACACCAGAACAGAAGGATGTGCGGAGTCAAGTGGATGCAGATTACCCAAAACAGACAGGAATGGAAAATGATTGGAGATGCCTTCATGCAGCAATGGATGGTGAACGGCTGAAAATGAGTACCCATATGTTTCACGTTAAAGGTGCCGTTCTTTCGACATGTTAACTAAACACTTCAATGTCAATTCTCGCTATCTCAGATTTTTGATTTGCTTGTAAATTTTTTTGTTGAATTAATATTTGCACCTAAAGTTGCGGAATCTTCTATTGCTAGCTGTCAGAGAGGTGAGGGCCGCTCTCGGAGTGCCGTCGGATGACAGCAACGTCGGTCGGGCCAATATCGCTCCTATCAGGTGTCAAAAGACATCGACTGGCCGGTGGTGTCAAAAGACATTGGCTGGCCGTATCACGATGCGGCCACGGCCGGCATCTTTGGGCCGCAATGCTGCGATACGTCACGAGATAACAAAACGCCTAGCGGACGAGATTACCGAGAACACCGGTGACGATGCACAACAACAAACGCCATCACGAAACACAACGACAACGTGTTAAAACTCATGCAATTATTGTTTTTGTTTTTTTTTTTTTGTTTTACACCAAACACTGCCAAAAAGTTCTCAGTCGACTTTTAAAAATGCGAGTGATGTGTGTGTTTAATTAGCATCGCGTGCGCGCATCGGAGAGTTCAACGCATCGTGTGTTGGTACATGTGTACCGTACATACAATGCGTGCGTTTGTAATATTTGCAGTCTGTCGCGTTTTCTTGCCGTGGCTCGTTTTGTTTTTTAACGTCGTCGCACAAAAGATGATTTACAGCGAAACTTCATGCATATTAGTGCAAGCAATAAAAAGCGTCGCTCGTAGGGAGATACAGAGATGTGGGGGATGATGGTGGTAGCTGTAGCCAAACAAACCCGAGGGTCATTTTTATTTATGAGCGTCATTGACTTGTTGGAATGTCCAGCCATACATAATGCATGCCGATGCAGCTCTGTGGCGACAACGCGGGTGCGCAACTTTCGCCAATATTGTACGTCGTCCGATATTATATTTGTCATGCCAAAGTGGCCGGTGATGTTCCTAATATTGTAGCGATATTTCATTTTTTTTTAAATCGTATACTTATATTTTTTCAATCAATTGAAACGTCAGCGATTTACGATGTTCATACTGTGTATAGTTGTTCATTCCAGTGCTAGTGAATTATTTGATAGATGGGTACTAATAAATAAGCGTTCATTCAGTTTTTAAAGATTTTGATTATTTTTGTCCCTTTGGTGAAAATGTTTTTATCCCTTGCCGTGTCACCCATCCTCACTTGTGATAGTGTTAGGCGAGGGTCGCATTATTGGTACTATAAAAATTCACTTTACAACATATATTCCTCATATTTTATTTTCGTGCAATAAAATTTGTTGGCCAGCGATTTCCTACGTTTTCACTAGATTACACGCGCGATGCGAGACCTTTTCCGTTTGTTTGTTGTTGTTGTTTTTTTTTTTTTGTCTTTATAGTATCTATACGTGTAGGTGTACCTACCTAGGTGAATTTAATTTCATATAAATTAAAATTGTCATTGTCAAAAATTCATTGTCGGTGATCTATTAAAATTAATCATAAAAAGTCACACGATCAAATGAAAGTACATATGTACATAGGTACCAAAAACAATCACTCACTCATCACATTAACGATGCAATTGGCTCACATTTAAAATTCAACAGAAAAGTCATTTAAATTACATGCACATTTGTTAAATTAAAATAAGGAAACGTGGGTGAAAATTTTGTAATTTCAAAATTTAAATTTTGTTACACAGTAATTTTGTGTAATATAATTTTGAATCCACACATTCTTCTCAATTCATCAGCCCATCGTCCACTCAGTCTACCTTGCTTTCTTTCACATCCTCTCGGATACCATTCCAGTATTTATCGCGTCCATCTACCATTCATTCTTCTCGCAATAAAAAATAAATTCGATTTATTTTTGATTTCGAGAATTTTTTTGTCTATGTACCTACCTACCTATGAACATATGTAGATACATATTTTTTTACACGGTTTTTATTTGCACAGCAGTCCTGGAACGTATCCCCCGTGCAAAAAGAGAATCGGGTGTAATTATGAAGAAAGTGCCAATCAGAGTCTATTTTCATTATAACGAAATGCCCTTTTCGTCAATAGTTGAATAGTTCACCCTGGAGTGCGATTCGAAAGTGGTACAGCGAAATTTGCCACTTTTTCTTAGAATTCCATGGCAGTGAATCGCGCTTACGTACATACGTCTGGAACGGTTTCAGACAGTGACGACAGTAGTGGATCTTAACGTTGGAATTAAATTCTGTTAATTAATGTTTTTAATTTTATACATTGCACAAAAAGCGCTCGAGATGTTCGCCAAATGTATATTTGCCCTTTTCGTCCCTTGAAATGCCCTTTTCGTCAATAGTTGAATAGTTCACCCTGGAGTGCGATTCGAAAGTGGTACAACGAAATTTGCCACTTTTTCTTAGAAGCTCGGTACACGGCAAAGCAGGAAGTCGAAAATTTGATCGATTAGAAATCGGCCACGCCGTGAATTTCTCCTCGACTTGTATTTTGTAGTAGTAGTATTCGACGCGTGGACAAGCATTCGTTCCGTGCGTGAGGCACTCACAAAGAGAGGTTGACTTGTATCAGAAACGTCAGGGTGTGACGTGGCCCGGGCTGATCTGAAAGGAGCCAGCGAGCGATGCGTGTGACAGCCATTGTGATGCTCACCGTTAGCACACGTCATCGCCGTGGCTGCTCATCATCAGGAAACCTCAGGTGCTCAGGTGCTCGTGCACAAAGACTCGCGATTATTTCGCTACTCGCCAGCGAACACCGCGCATTGCCGAGCCGGTCAATTGTGCAACGGACTCGAAAGCGCTCGTCAAACATGCTCAGGGCTGGCCAAACTTCTGGGCTTTAGAACCGTGTCATTTCTGAAATTAATGACTACCATTTCCATATGGTGACAAATCTACGAAGGACTCCTCTGAACTGAACCGTTGACCTTTGGACACATTCCCCGGACAATACTCGTTTCAGTCCATTCACTACTTAGACGTAGTACCTACCTAAGGAAAAAAATATGAAATTTCAGCTTGATAGACTTGATAGTTTCGGAGAAAATGTTGAAAAAGACCGAAAACTTAGAAAAGCTTCCGATTGGAAAAATTATTTTGAAGCTAAATTCGAGAATGCTACGTAAGATCAAGTGAATACGGAGAAGCATGGAAAAATGTAGGTATGCTTGGTATAACAAGAAGACATCGTAAGAAGAATACATGGGTAAGAAGTATGACCAAAGTGGCAGATATAGTAGAACGTGTTAAAAAGTTGAAGTGGCAAAACGGCTGAAAATGATGATGATTATTTTGAAAGTCATTACACATACTACATATGCAAAATTTCAACTTAGTATATGTAAATATACGATAGTTTTGCAGGAAAATAACCTCCCAAAGATAGCAGAAAATTAGGTGACTTTCCATGGGAAGTGCCACTTTCGGTTGACGAAATTTTTTGAAAGTCTTACAGATTGTAAAGGCTGGTAAAAAAACTATAAATAGGAAGTTGCAGTGTGATAGGATAAACGGTTTTTGAGTTACATATAGCGATTCTACACACATCCGCCTAGCATACATACACAGACATTTGGCAGAAATCACAAAAACGTTATCAGGGGACCATATCTGATACAAATCAGTCAAAATTTCAAGGTCGAATTTTTGCACGATCTTTATCCGATTAGGATAAAATAAAAAAAGCACCACAGATGAAATTTTTATTCAACTAATCGCATTTTTCATAGAAAAGCTTTAAAGGTTTCATAGTAGCTACTAAGTTTTAGTGTTTTCAATAGAACGTTTAAAGAAATACGTACTTTTCTAATGTAAGATCATGAATTGAAGACCACCGATAGTACCTAATGTCGATTCACACTCATGAGTAGGTAGAGGCTAAAAATTATGTGAGACATTCTGCAACTCTTGTTAATCAATGTCTCACTTGTCTGCTTAGATTCAGAGCTCTCGATGAACATATTACATTTAAGTCTGCATATTTCAATTCTTGGTTGACATTTAAAAAAATTCCAATTTGGGCGAATTTGACCGCCCCTGTTACACATTGCACATCGATTGGCTCAAATCGTAGTCGATTATTGGCACAAACTCCCGCTCCGTTCACACTTGTGTATTTTTAATTAAAAACTTTGACGCTTTCGTCATTAACGAGCAGTCGAGTCGGAAGTGGGATATTCTCCCGGGTCGGGGACACCGCGATTGAAAGTTGACGTGTAGTTTTTTTTTTTTTTATTCTCTTTCCTTTCATTTTTTCGTATAGGTAAGCGATGAGTGTTGCAGATTGCAAGTATGTATATGTGGGGGGTTGACTCCACCGCAAATAATTAATTACAAAATGTAGACTGTTGTTTTGTCGGCGAGTGTGCTGCGATGAGTGCCGTGAATGCCGAGCACTGAGCGGAGGTGACGAGGTGATCAAACGGAGTCCTCCAGGAGTTGAGTGCCACGGTTGCTGCGAAGCAACTGCGCGAATCAAACCGACATTTCTCAACTTTGTGTGCGATAAAAAAAATGGCGTATTTTTAATTGAAATCGGTTCAAGTTTGAAAAAATTCTATTTTTGAGCGGTTCGTTATAAATTAAACCCCCATCGACCCAATTGAACGTAATCTGTTAACTACTCTACGTATGTGCATGTTACGTTTAGATTATTAAAAAATAAATAATTGAACTTGATTTGATTTTTTTTTTGTGTATAATCAAAAGTTATTGTATTATAGCAAAAATAGTATCAACTATAGGTACCTGTCAATAGTATCAATATCAATACCTATATCGATAGTATCAATATATACATTTATCACTTTAAACTTACCGTATCGAGTTTTTGTGAGGTAGTATAGTATACATAATACCCATATACATACATATGTAGACATGCTAGTCCGAAACCTTGTGTGTATACTCTGACGAATACCGTATTTATATATAACACTCGCCGACGTAAGTAATTAAAAAACCAGAACGTCGCACGAGTGGAATTTGAACCCGGTATCACTGATTCGGAACAGAGCGCTTACGCGGTGAGCCAAGCCAGATGATGCGAGATCCCTTTTATTTTGAACATATAAATCGGTTGAAAGTTCGCGACTTTGCTAAATTGTTACGTTTTTGTTATTATAAAGCGCCATCTATACAACAACTATAAAAACTATTAAATTTAATATTATTTTTCGGTACGGGTGATGAGAAACCGCTTCGTTGATATTCAACGGGCTTACACTAGTTTTGTATAGAGAACATCACTCTTACTTTCCATCTCAATTATCATCTCATTGGCATTTAATTTATTTATATACGTTTTATATCATCAATTTTCAGCCGTTCACCATCCACTGCTGGATGAAGGCCTCTTCCTGCATTTGCATCCACTTGACTCCACACATTCTTCTCAATTCATCAGCCCATCGTCCACTCGGTTTACCTTGCTTTCTTTCACATCCTCTCGGATACCATTCCAGTATTTCTCGCGTCCATCTGCCATCCATTCTTCTTGCTACGTGTCCAGCCCATTGCCACTTCGACTTTTTCACACGTTCCGCTATATCTGCCACTTTAGTCACACTTCTTACCCATGTATTCCTCTTACGATCTCTTCTTGTTATACGAAGCATACATCTTTCCATGCTTTCCTGTCTGCACTGGATCTTACGTAACATTCTTGAATTTAGCATCCACGTTTCACATCCATACGTCATAACTGGCAGTGCGCATTGGTCGTATGCCTTCTTTTTTAAGCATAGCGGGATGTTGGATTTAAAAACTATGTTCATTCATCCAAAAGCGCTCCATTTTAGTTTTATCTTTTCTTCTTTACATCCAGTCATGTTCACCAATTGTCCTAGGTATAAATAATTATCCTTTATCTCTACCTATACAATATGGTTGTCTACTGTACTTACGTTTTGCGTGCAAAATTCATTAAACATAATTTTAGTCTTATTAAAATTAATTCTTAAGCCTACTTTCATACTTGCGTTACTTAATTGTGCTAATCCACATACATAGGTACTTAAACCTAATATTCAATTGAACCTACACCATGGGCTTTCGTGTGAAATATCTACTATGCGAGATAAATATTTAAATTATGTTTCCATATGGCTAGACATTTTAATTTTGATCGTATTATCTGATTTATTTATGTATAATTATAATTGTCAAAGTAAAAAAAAAAACAATTTTGATTAAAATGTAATATTGTATATAATGGGTAGAATCAGTTTAACGGTCGATCGTTGCCGGAGCGGAGTACTCGAGTCGCAGCTTCACGCCCACACAGAGCCCGCTCGTCAAAATGGCAATTATTAAAAATTAGATAATGAAAAAAGTGGTAAACTCGCGGTGTGAAAAGAGAAATTGCTCATCGTTGCGAAATGCACCGCGCATTATGGTGCCGCGGCACCATTCAACGGCGAATCGCGCCAATTTAGTCCTTATGACACCACTGCGCTACAGCTCATTATTCCCTGGCAGTGAATCGCGCTTACGTACGTCTGGAACGGCCTCAGACAGTGACGACAGGAGTGGATCTTAACGTTGGAATTAAATTCTGTTAATTAATGTTTTTAATTTTATATATTGCACAAAAAAAGCTCGAGATGTTCGCCAAATGTACAAGTGCAGATATACGCTCGCTGTGTTGCCGCTTACGAATGTTTATATAAATGTGAAGGCTTTGAAGTCATTTTGCAATTATAAATAATTATCATTCTAAGAGCGTTGATCGCTCAAACTTAAAAGTTCGTTAAAGTAATACGTCGATTATAGCGGCTAAAAATGTAGGTACAGTGTGCAGTGTGATGAAATATATACATAGGTACATATATTCGTTTCGAGCCTTAGCAATCATTTTAATATTTTTACAGTGGGAGTGTTCACCACCCCTTGCGATCCCGAGTGCATGCGCTTCTAACTGCATAACTCTTAATTGGGAGGAGGTGTCAACCACTAATTACTGCAATCGTTTGCTCTCACGTTTGAACCAAAGATAGTAAATTTCTATATGATATCATATATCTAATTATTGTACTTTTTAATCTAATATTAAATTTTACTGCGCCAAACATGCCGAAATTGTTGTCCCAACAATATTCACACACTCATTCAGTATTTGGTACTGTAACATTTTAAATTACATGGCATATTAAATTCTTATTGGAATTTAAGTTCGTTGTGATGAAACTTTCAAAATTCACAGTGACCAACAATCGATGTATATGTATTGCAAAATTTAATTACAACTGTATCAAAGTTTGAGCAGCTGTGGTCTATCTGTTAAAATTAGTTCGTATTGGAAATTTCGGATGACTGCGTTATTGGATTCCCATAAGACCGTTAATCATAAATTATATTATCGTACTAATTAAATATGATTTTGTTTCAACGGAAATATAGGCAGTTTTATTTTCATTGATTAGGAATATTTCGCATTTATTTTAAAATATCTGAAAGAGCGGCATTTCAATTTCAATAAAAAGTTAAATATTCATACAAAAACTCATCCGTATCCGCGTATCCTATGTGGTGTATAAATAAATGTACCCACAATAAGAGTTTTTGTATCCGTACATGTGGACAATTCAATTACGCTTTTTTTGTAAACCTGTACCGCGCATATTTCCGTATTGAATTGGATAATGACAATGATTCCCCGCGCTTGATTATACATAATAGAAAAGCGAAAAAATTGTAAGAGGCACCTGTTTTGAAAACACCTTTGAATTGATAATACGTTTGAATGCTTAGAACGGCATCTGTTGCTCTGCACAGTTCATTCAGTTGCAGATCGAGCCCGCGATGGTTGTAAGTGCGAGTGCATTATTCCGTTTATAGCGGCTTCGGTATGGGGCCCCCATTGTATGCCGCCGTGCCCCGCTCTAGGGCCCCACAATGCTCCCGTTCAACGCGATCCTTTGCTAGTAAATTCTTTGAGGTTCATTGCTTTTCGTTTGACGCCACGCGTTTAATATGTGTACCCCTCCCCCCCCCTTTCTCCCACCCCTCTATTCACTTACTCAAAAATATGAAAAATGCCTAACCAAATCATCGATACTAGCAATATGTAATACGCTAATTTGATTTTAAATTGTTCAAAAGTACCTACAACCTATGAAAGACTTACTCTCACCATAGAAATTAATTTCATTGGTTTCTATATATGTACATGTCGATCAGAATGTATATTCGCTTGTGTTGTAAAAAAATTGTGTGAAAATCGATGAATAGGAAGTGATAATTTTATTTACGTTTTTATAGGATTTTCTCTGTTCATTTCACTCCTTATAAAGTTAATTTTGTATTCGCTTTCATCGTAATACATCGTAAGCACATTACACATGTGAGCTTTGCGCTCAACTTGTAGTTTTCAGACACCGCATTTTGTAGCCATAATGAGGAATAATATATTAAACAGTCGAATGATGCATTTTTGAAACAATAACATTATAAACATGAATACGCTCGAATTTGATGATTAATTTAAAAGCCAAACAGAATATTTCGTTAGTAGTATGCATAACGTGCATTAAAGTATGAATGAATATAAATTTAAATCACACTGAGCGTTAAATCAGTGGTTAGATCCCCATAGGTAGGAGTATGTCGAAATGATTCTCTCGAGCTTAATTTGTCAATTTATTTTACTCAATTGTGGGAGAGTTCCACCAATAAAAATTGGCACTGGATACTTGTGTTCTTAGACCTATTCTGCCGTCCCAAGTCCACTTAACCGAACTGACAAAACAATAGTAACTACATATGTACTTACGTATCCATCGAGATAAATGGATAAATTTCTTCATATGCAGTGCGTCCTAATCTTTTTAGTTTCGTCCATTACCTCACACAAATTTCATTACTAGTAAGCCGAATAATCATGTGGTTCATTGTCCCATATGTAACGAACGAAAACAAGCAGCCATGATAAACCTTGTATAACCGTGGAGTTGAGAGTCTCCAGTCGCAATGAGAAAAATTTACTCGCACCAACACTGCATCATCTTATTTTCTGCCCACTGGGACATTTCATCGATTCTGCGTGTAACGCGACATCGTTTCGACTTCTTTAAAGACAAAACATAACTCCAATGTATGTTATCGCTGGGAGCACTAAAGACTCGCCAATTGTGTGCGGTTGACCAGTTTGCGCGATTGGCAAACTAATCATGTACGAGGCGTGGAGAGATTTTTCATTAATGCTAATGTACCTACCTACATAATGCGAAAGTTTCGTTTTCGACGACTGAGCTGTTCCGGTTATTTTTCAAAAAATTCTAGTGGCTTGTTTTTAATGTAGATACTTAGTCTCAATATGCCGACGCAATTTATACATCGCAGCAAATAACACACTGCGGCCGTGGATCTTCTTCGTCTCCATTCCACGAAAATTCGATTTTTAAATAGTTGGAATCTTTGAACACATTTCTTGGTTTTGTTGGATTGAAACTCGATGTTGAGGGGGGCATCTTTGTCGACTTCGATTGTATCAAATAGTCTAAGAACACGAGGATCCAGACCTAATAACAGGAATAATGTTAGGGTGTCAATTTTTATTGGTGGACCAGTCCCACAACTGAGTCAGATAAATTGACAAATTTGAACAGAAGACGGACGATCTGGATTTAGCAATGTCCAAATCTTGCCAATGATGATAATTAAGCTCGAGAGAATCAGTTCGACATACCTACGGGGATCGAACCTCTGACACTCACTCAATACCACTGATTTTTCGCTTGGTGTGATTTCAAAGCAAATTTATTCGTTCATACTTAATCTACAATACTTTTTTATGCACGTTGTGCCTACAACTAACGAAATATTCTCTTTGGATTTTAAATTAACCATCGAATTCGAGCTTACTCACGTTATAATGTTATTGCTTCAAAAATGCATCGTTCGACCGTTTAACATATTATTCCTCATTATGGCTACAACGGTTTTAATCAAATGGTTAAATTGATTAAGGTGTCGATCTATACCTACTTACCGATCGATAAAATCTTCAATCGAAAAACTACAAGTTGAGCGCAAAGCTCAAATGTGTAAAGTGTTTATGATGTATTACGATGAAGGCGAATGCAAAACTAATTTACAACGAGTGAAATGAACAGAGAAAATCCTGTAAAGGCGCAAATAAAATTATCACTTCCCATTCATCGATTTTCATACACAATTTTTACAACACAAGCAAATATATGCATTCTGATCGATATAATTATATAAAATGCGTCATTCGACTGTTTAACATATTATTATTCATCATCATCATCACCATCATCATTTTCAGCCGTTCACCATCCACTGCTGGATGAAGGCCTCTCCAATCCTCTTCCATTCCTGTCTGTCTGAGCAATCTGCATCCACTTGACTCGCACACATTCTTCTCAATTCATCAGCCCATCTTCCACTAGGCCTACCTTGCTTTCTTTCACATCCTCTCGGATTCTTCTCGCTATGTGTCCAGCCCATTGCCACTTCAACATTTTCACCCGTACTGCTATATCTATATTATTATTATAGTCGGAAATGTATCCATTTATCTCGATAGGTAGGTAAGTAGGTACACAGTTAGATACCTACTATTGTTTTATCGGTTGCGTCAAGTGGACTCAAGACGGCAACGTCGGTCAACTTTGCCCCAACCAAAAAAAAAAAAACACCACCGTCGATAAACGCTAAAATTTTCAAAAGCGTCCCACGGCAAAGTGTCAAAGCTAAAAATAAAAAAAAAAAAAAAAAATCAACACTGTACAATTTTCCCAAAATCGACCCAAACAAACTTATGACACAAATGCGTGTGTGTGTATGTCATTCGCCATGTGGATAGATGAACGGGATGCGTGCGTATGCAACGTTAGTGGAGCGCGTGTTTTCAATTCAGGGTTATTTGCCCTTGAGCGGGCGCGGCGCTCGAGGGGGGGGAGGTGGGAGGTGGGAGAGGAGGGGGGGGCGGTAACGCCGCACTGGAGGGGGAGCCAAGCCCCGCCCCCTCTCTCTGATTGGTGCAAGGTTTTGGTTGGGCGAGGCGCGCGCGCTCACGGCAGCCGCATTACGGGGAGGTGCGCCGCGCCGCGCGGGTGTCTCACTGTGCACCAAACTGTCGCTACTCTAAAACACACACAGCCCCGACATACATACAGATTGAGTTTACAAACCTCGCAGCCGCAACATCCATCTGCCGCTGATGCGGCTCGGACGTCGTTGACGCGCCGCGCTACAAACAATTCGAAAAAATTCCCAAAGTAAAGAAAATCACGCACGGTCCACCGCACCACGCCAAACTGTACGCGCCGCGGGAAGACGACATGCTGACGATGGAGACAGACCTGAAGGGCGGCAGCCTTCACGGCAACATGGCACCCCATCACGGCCTGCACCATTCGTACGGCTCTCTAGGCGCTCTAGGCGGCATGATGGGACTCCAACAACACCAACATCAAGCCCTACACGCGCCTCATCTCCACGCACCACCCTCGGCGGGACCTTCGCCACCAGCTCACATGACAGCCCACCAGACTCACCAATCTCACCAAGCGCACCAAACGCACGCCCCGCAGCCCAACAACAACAACAACACGAATAAAAATCAAAATTTGGACCGCGTCAAGCGGCCGATGAACGCGTTCATGGTGTGGTCGCGCGGACAACGCCGAAAGATGGCCTCGGACAATCCGAAGATGCACAACTCGGAGATATCCAAACGACTCGGCGCACAGTGGAAGGATCTGAGCGAGACCGAGAAGAGACCGTTCATCGACGAGGCGAAACGCCTGCGCGCCGTTCACATGAAGGAGCATCCCGACTACAAATACAGACCGCGCAGGAAAACCAAGACTCTGGCCAAGAAGCAGGATAAATATCCTCTGGGCGTCGGAGTCGGAGTCGGCGGACTGTTGCAATCGGAGTCGCGAGCGCCGCCGTCGCAACCGCCGACGCCGTCGCGCGATATGTACCAAATGCCCAACGGATACATGCCCAACGGTTATATGATGCACGAGTCGGCGTATCAGCAGCAGCCGGGGTACGGCTATCCCCGGTACGATATGAGTCAAATGCAACACAGTTCAGTGAATTATATGAACTCTGGATACGGAATGTACGGTGGGGCGACGGCTCCCGGGCAAGGCTCCCCGTACGTTCAACAGCCGGGATCGCCGTACGGACCGCAAGGATCTCCCGGTGGTTACGCTTTGCAAGGATCGTGCCAGTCGCACAGTCCGAGCGGTTCCAGTGCTAAATCGGAGCCGCTGTCTCCCGGTCCGCCCATGAAACGTGAGTTCGCCACCGACGCTCATATGCTGTTGGGGATGAAGAGGGAATACGGAGTGGACGCCGGGGCTGGTATGAAGCGCGAGTACGGCGCCGACTCCGGTCCGGGCGGTGGTATGAAGCGTGAATACGGACAGCCGGATTTGAGCCACATCATCAACATGTACCATGTTCCGGATCCGGAATCCAGGGCTGCTGCGGCGCCGCTTTACGCTCCGGAACGCGCTTTGCCGTTGATGTGAGACGCGGCTTTCCCCGCGCACGACATCGACATTCCGCCACTCTGAGCGGCGCACGTCGCGCGGGGATTCTCGCACAAGCACTCGCCCTCACCCCAAAAGCACTACATCTCCTCCTGTATCTCTTGTACATAGTAGTGAGTAAGTTGCAAGTTTTCATTTACGGGAATTTTCTTTTTTTTTTTGTTAGTTTTTATAACAATTGTACGATTAAGGATTGTTTCTGGCCTAAGCGCACTCGTTTTGTAATAAATCTTTCACAAATTAGCGACTATGATATAGTTAAGTTTAACCTCTCCACCGTTCGATGCGATCCTTTTTGATTATTATTATTATTATCATTCGATAACGTTTTTTGTAGATGTCTTCATATATTTAAATGATATTATAAAGTTGTCGAATTTATTAGAACGGATATGATTATTTTGATTTTCTCGGGCCATACGCGATGAGTGAGAGGACGGGCGTTTATATTTTATATATTATTTTTTTGTTTAATTATAGCGTTGTAAATATTTGTCAGTTAATGGGCCACTCGCCGTTAAGTTTATGGTTCTGTGAAAATATCCTAATCCTACTGTCGCTCGGCACCGACGGGTCGGATCGTTTTATTTTTTTCGATTTCAATTCTTCGAAACATCTTTCGACGGTAGACCACTCGTCGATTCGACTTTTTGTATTAAATTTTTTTTTTACACCTCGCACGTTCGTGCGAGAAGTGTCTCTCCGCCCGTGCCGTGCCGGGGAAAATTCAGTGATAGTCGGGAACTGTCTCTAAATTTATTTTATATGTTTCGTTATTTTGTTGTTGTTAGTCGATTTAAAATTGTGAGGAACAAATTCGATTGAATATGTATAATATAATTTAAATTATGAAAAATTTACCTTGCAAAAAAAGGGGCGAACGATAGAAGAGATAGTGACTGAGAGAATGGTATATATGTAAAACCAAAAAATACGAACAACTTGTAAATATTTATAGTATGTAATAATAATAATGAAATTTAGTCAGTAAGATAAAAAATGCGGTAAATTTAAATACCGATGACTGTGACTATTAAGGACGCTATGCCGAAACTCTTAATTAAACATTCCAAAATATGTCTTCATTTATCTCATTATATTGTACAAAAAGTTCACCAAATTTAAAAAAAAAAACAAAACAAAAAAAGACTTCACAGACAAAATTTTAATATGTTTTTTTTTTCATTATACAGTGAGTGTTAATAGTCAGTGAATAAAAATATATGAGATTTGAAGTTAAAATATTTGTGTTTTCATGAAATCATTTTTATATTGTGATCCTTAAATTATCCCGAAGACCTCACCTTTCTGCACTGGAGACTCGATTGATAATAAGACAATCAGGTAAAAAATGTGATCATGCATAAAATTTAATTTATACATAGATTTTTGACAAAAATAATAAAATATCGATAACTTATCATAACAATAACAAATGCTTATCACTAGCGTAATTATTGAAAAGCACATGTCAAATTAACAAAATAAAATCTATTTAGACTTTTTTTTAAATAAAATTTGTATATAGATATAAATATGTTCATTATTCATCCTTTTTGTTTTCAATTAAATAATAAAATCAGGAGTTCCGTATTTTATTTTTACTGTAATGTATTTAAATGAAATGAAATCAAACGCTTTTACATTTAATATTTTTTACGATGACACTACTTTGAATCTTATTCAATATTATTTCTAGAATTCAAATCTAACACTATTGGAATAAACTCAACAACAATTAATATTTTTATTCCATATCAATATTTCATAAAGTTTAAAACGTATCATGCGCAACTAACTACAATTTCGAGTCGCTTCTTTAACAAATTAATATTTACTCATACAACATACAACTTTAAAATTTACTATTTAATTTAATCAAACATCTGAAAAATATTATTCAGATAATTTCACCTGCAAATAATCCTCAATGAAATTTTACAACAATTTAATTTATAAATTCTCGCAGCTTTTCCACCCTAGCTTTAAATAGGCTCACACCCCACACTCGAAATGCCGAAAAACCAACACGAATTCGCTTATGGTACCCACCCAGTGAGCCAGTAATATACGCGAACATGTGAACGGTTGGTTGGGGAAGGGATGGGGGATGAAAGATTCCACGTTGTTTATAACGCATTAATTTATTTCACCCTCTGAAATAATAGCGGACGGCGGCTCGGGTGTTATGAAATCTGAAATATGTCTTTTGGTAGTGAGATTTAAGCATGAATCATTAATGAGGGGTGCGGTGCTCTCTCGCCATGTACCCCACACATATAATATAAAATAGATAACGATGCCAGATTGTCGCAGATTCCAACGCTGCCAAATTCGTAAGTATGCAAACACACACACATCTATATATTATTCAGTCTTAGCAACAAAAAAACAAGTCGATTGCGACTGATAATTGTAACGTGATCCATCGTTATTTTTTTTTCTGATGACATTTAAAAACGTCACCGGTTCCCTGAAATATTATTTTGTGTTCTAATATTAAAATACCATTGGGCTACTACTGTGACGTTGATCTGTATCGTTTTATTACTAAAGAGCTGTGTAAATCATATTGTCTTATCGCACGGGTGATCGTCTTTTATGTACCTCGTGCCGGACAATGAACGCGTGGTGACCCTATATTGACTTTTGAATTTAAGATAAACAACACGACATTCATATGATATTGTAAATCAAGCTGATTACAATAAGTCTACATATGAAACAATTTGGCTGCGAGGAACCAACAAATTGTGCATTGATTTCATACGATTTTTACACTGTTACTTTTGATTGTACCTATAACACGTGCTAATAATATACCTGTTTCACTTTAATTTTACTCATTATATATATTTGAATTGACTTTATATCAATCATATATATGTATTATTATTAAATTATGTTCGAAGAGATATCAACGAGTTAAAATTTTTTATCACCGTGATTATATCGTGTGACGTAGTTAGTGCATTGCGTGTCGTAAATAAAGCCAACCCCAAATGCATAATGCATTACGTAGATAACGCACACCACTCACCACCACTGTTTCTGATTTGCGTATAAAAATTACATCATCGCCGTCATCACGCCGTTGTAACATATGTCGCCTGTCAAATTTCTTACACGGTCCGGTTAACCGGCGATGTCAACTGGACAAACTGATATTACTGTAATCCGACGTCTCATACAAATAAAAATAACTAAAAAAACATTTGAGCTTATAAAAAATCTAATTTGCGTACGATATGATATGTATCTGAATTTTGCGTAACATCTGTTACCTACATATTATTTGAACTTGATCCAAAAGTGACCTCTGTCAACAAAAGTAGGTATGCAGGTACGTCGGTTATCTCGTTTTCTTTCTACGTTTTGCAGTATCAAATTTGATTATTGCTTTATCCTAATATTGTTTATCGCAAGTAGTGTTTTGGTATCGTGTTCAACGACAATCGTTTGATAAACTAATTAAACACGGAAACTTTAAGCTAATTTTTGTTAATACACAATGAAATGATGCGATGATGATAATTATAGGGCTTGCATCATCGATACGAGGTATTTTTTAATAAATAGGCTCAATTCTTAAACATAATTTTCAGCTGTTCACCATCCACTGCTGGATGAAAGCCTATCCAATCCTCTTGCATTCCTGTCTATCTTGAGCACTATTTATCCATTTGACTTCTTAATTCATCACCCCATCGACCATTTTGGTCTTCCTATCTTTCTTCCACATCCTCTCGGATACCGTTCAAGTACATATTTCTCGCGTCCATTTGCTCCGCTATATCTGCCACTTTGGTCATGCTTCTTACCCATGTATTCCTCTTACGGTCCTTTCTTGTTATACCAAATATACTTCTTTCCATGCTTCTCTGTGTGCACTGGATCTTAAGTAGCATTGTTGAATTCAGCATCCACGTTTCACATCCATTCGCCATAACTGGACGTACCCATTGGTCGTATGCCTTTTTTTAAACCTTAATTCTTAAACATACCACTTGTTAATTGTATTTGTTTTTGTTGGCATTGAACTATGAACATTAAACTACATATGTTATATTATTTGTATGGAATGGTTTTTCGTGATAAACTTAGCCGATTTAAAAATAGGGCTTATCAATTTGTCCAAAAATGGTCTGAATATGACTTCAATTAATTTTTTCTCCACAATGATCTGACATGCACTAGTAGACAACACTAGTAGATGCTATGTATGTTCATAGTTTTCTTGGAAATGCGCAAATGCGCTAAGTCTGTTTTTTCCGCGTTGGTTGGTCTGTGATGGCGTGAAATTAGATCTTGCGCCCGGCAGTTAAAAGCTCGGCTCACCCAATAAATGTTTAATTGCCAGATACTTATCGATTTCATGTTACGTATTGTTCAAACTCCATTGTGGTTTTTTTCCGCCGATCGCTACCGGTTTTCTTGACCGCATCGAACCCCAAACGTGGCTTTCAAATATTCGATCGAAACGCGAGAGCCCTTTGAAACATTGAGTATTTCCCTACTTTGAGGAAAAGTCATCAAAGAGTTGTTAATATAAATTCTGAAATATCCGTTATTTCCAAGGGGTTGGGTTGTTTTTACTTTTTAGTAGTGCGTACGTAATAATAAGAGCCATTTTCTTTCCGTTATGGATCCAATTATTCGGCAATGAGTCGTCAACGACCTGGTGTAATTTGATTGAGGTATCAAAATAATCGTCAATTGAAGGAAACGGCCGATAAAAGACGTTTGAGAATCGTACAAACAATAAAAGTCGCCTGATATTTGTTCCGCGATGTTACAGTGTAAATGTTTTACGTGGTGTTTAGTGCGAGTCGTTAAACAACAAAAGCTCGCCGTAAAAAGTTTGATTTCAAAAAGCAATCAACATTCTCCACCTGTGGAGATTTGATAAAAATGCTTTTTATTGCGCGAACGAACAAACCGTTTTATTATTATGCAATAAATGAGAATGATACGTGTCTGAACAAACACAAAAAAAAATTAAATCATCAATACCACGGGTACGATTGTATATTTATTTGATGCGTTTTTGTATTGACCTAGACCCGAATTGACGAGCATATCAAAAACTCGTAATGTTCCGTTATTCGATTGCTGTAGGTTAGTTATTGAGGCTTCGATCAGATTCTCGGAATAGTGTGCGAAAATTTGATATCGATATCCGAATGGATTATTTATCACCAATTTGGCAGACGAAACTTCTTACGAATACGTCATCGCCTGTTCATTTTGATTTTATGCAACTTTTTAAACAAATTTATCATACATGCATTCAAAATAATATTATACATCTTCATTTCTTTTTTTTTGAGTAATTAAAATCGACGATAAGAATGACGGTGAGTGTGTAATATTAGGTACTCGTCAGTTTACGATCATAAATCATTCTTTTCGATAATGATTTTTTCCATCAATTGATTTCGCAACCGTCTGTCTTCAATTAAAGATTCTTCATACGCATTACGAAATCGAACTTTCGTACATACATAAATGTGAGTAAGATTTGATCGCACCAGACTTTTTGGAGAGCTTGTCCCACTTTTTCGCATGCTTCATACCGTGCGACATCAATGTAACAACTTCATTATTGTATAACTGTTTTGATATTAGTTCGACGAATATGAATGACTTTATTAGATACCTGCCTGCGAGACTTTGAGTATATAAATCACCTAAGCATTATTATTTTGAAATAAAAGACTCGTTCACAATCTTATGAATAGTTTATTTTGGTAATTTGAGTCGTTAATAAATAATTTGTGATCAATTTTAGTTAAATGATTATTTTTGTTTATTTTACACAGTATGCGTAAGCTCACTACTTGGTTTCGACATTGAAAAATATTGATATTTTCATTCTTGAGTATTTATTCCACATTATTCGGGGTGCATTATTCAGCATGTCAAAAAGTCATGTATCATCACGGGGGGGCCCACAATATGAGACGAAACTGGAGAGCCGGAGAGAGATTTTTGGCCGATATCAGAACGAGAAATTTATCATGATTTTTGTGTATAGAAGTAACACGGATGCTCGAACACAACATCAATTATATCATTATCATCAGTCAGATTATCAAGGATGGCCACGCTCGACTATCAAATTAGAAGCTCCCCATCATGCCGAAATTCGTAAAATTTATTTACAATTTTTTTCACCACACACTGTACCTACACGTTTATTGATGCATATATAGGTGTTGCATTGCTTAAATATCTAGTTACTATCTCATCAACGTGCGGGCTCTCGACGCTGTCTAAAATTATCGCTTTTGCTCGGCTCTTTTTTTTCCTTCGTCGTCTTCTTCTTCTCGAGAGATCTTTTATCCGGCGGGGTCAGGGTTCAAACCCATACACGCAGTCGCTTCAATTTCAATATTCAAATCGGCCACGGCCGGATGTCACCATAAATAAGATGTCACCCGGCGTCAGGAATGTCCGTCTGCTGGCACACCGCATAAATTACCAATAATCACGCAAAAGACAACGGGCACGTTTAATTTTTACGACTGACACTTTATATACTTACCTACTGCTGTTTTTGTTTCTAGCTGGCTTTTTACTACAATATTGTGTACATAAATAATAAAAAAGTTCGTTTGAAAAAATAAAACAAGATTTTCACTAATACTTTTTCGCCATTAAAGCTATCAATGGATAAATTAAGCGGCGCCAAGCCATTCACGTATATATTATTTTAAAATTTGACCGCATTCTTAAACGTATAATTAACTTTGCATTGCTAAAAACGGCACTATAATTAGTCAAATTTTATAGACGTGATACCATTAGCTTTAGCATTCAATTTAAAAACGATTGATTACATTGCTATGTAGTTTTATCGGTAAGGTAAGGTTAGTGTGGAACTGTGTATAATTTTAATCCAATATCACAGCATGTAAAAGAATAATAAGATTCTCCCTTAATATAATGATATACCTACGTTTTGTAATTGAGTTATAATTCCGCTAATAAATAATGAATGTTTTTGTCGCGAGCGGTTGAACAATTAAAATTCAGTATTATTTTATACAATTTATTTAATACATTATAAATACTATAAATTCTTCAATGAATCACGATTATCAAAAAAAAAAAACCAACAAAATTGTGTTTAGCATTCTTGCTTGTAAACTGACATATTAACGTTGGGAAAGTCCCTAATAAATATTAAACGAAAAAAATAATCAATTTCGGTGTGTTGTTTTTAGCGTCTTACACAATTATTAGATTCAACAATTTATACTCGTTTAAATCAAAAAAACGTTGACACAATTTTATTGCAAAAACGAGTCGTCTCCCGCTTTCGATGTTTATTGCAAATCGGACACATACATATGTATCCATTTAATGAATACGCAATGACTTTTTAATTTTAAGAAAACGTTATTTTTTCATGCAAATTCAATATCTCCTTAGCGTACTTTATCGACACTTTGAACGACAGGTCAATGCAAAAGATCCCGGATGATGTCCAGATGTAATTTCAGTAGGTGATTCGGCTCAGGTTACGATGGATGAACACAGGACACCCGCATCAAACTTCACTCTCCCTCAAAAGCTCATTCGATACTCTCTAAAAAGTTCTTGTAAACACGACAGTTTACTTACATGTACATTTATCGCGCGTGTGACGTATTTATGTATTAACACGTAAACGCCCACGCGTTGCGCGAGTTTCCCTTCGACATTTTCATTTCGAACGATCGTAAAGCAAATTATCTTATAATATACCAATTTTTCTTCGACCCGTAGAGGTACCCACATACACAATGTAATAAATTTATATTATTGCCGTTTTCCATCTACAATTTAGTAGATAGTCGGCTGAACCGAACCGGTCAGTCGTATGCTTTTTTTATACATGTGTGGTGAAACTGAATGAAACCGGTTACAGCACAGTCGCTTAATTTTGTCGCTTGGCACGGGACACCATCACGCGTCACGCCCTGACGAAGGAGGCAGCATCCTGCCACCGAAACGCATATCTGATCCTCGACCGGTTCCCATTGTGATATATTGCTTTACCGTAATCGACACCGCGGCACTGTCAGACCGATTCGCTCGCATTTTATAAACATAAGTACAGCACGAAGATGTGTCAACCGTATGAGCGAAATCGTCCGATGATGACCCAAACGGGGCTAAATATGTTTATTTGAACGTCAGTCAGTTTATTTGAACGTCAGTTCGAAATCGACCTCTTCCTGTTAATGTTAAGACGTACAAAATTACTGCTCGTGGTCTAGTTTTATGGAAATTTTCGTCGCCGTTCGCGACAATGTGGAAAAAAGCGTGTGACAAAATGGATCAACAGATTTTATGTACAATTTATCTGTATGTATTAAAGTCTAAAGAAAGCCTCAAATCGTTTCAATGTGTGTAGCTCGAGTTTGATCAAACCGGTGAATAGCTTTATCGTGAGATATCAATTTAATTTGCTTCCATTGTATGGTGCATAGTGTTATGTTATGAGTTATGATCAATTAACTTATGTATACAGTGTTGTTTACAAGAGCCTGTTCTAATTTACAAATAATAATTTATCACTTATTTGTTTTGTGAAGTTTCAGTGTGATGGAATTAGCTGTTTTTGAGATGTAACGATTCTACACACAGACACTTTCCAAAAATCATAAAAACGTAATCAGGGGACGATACCTGATACATTCAGTCAAAATTTCGAGGTCTAATTTTCGCACGATATATGTATGTACATACATACATATGTATGATGTGTCAATTGTTTATTATGTGTATGAATATATTAGAATTACAAACTACATATATTGGTATATACATATGCATCTGTGGCGATTTATTTTTTATTTGGTATTGCTAGGTACCTACGACTTTTTTACTATTTACTTAACGAGAAAGCAATGTGCGCCAAATTGAATTTTGATAGAGCGAGCGAATTTCTTTATAGCGTTTCGTCGTTGTGTTGTGTTGTGTGTGGCCTCCTCTATTTTACGGACATTAGACTTGGATATTAGAAAATGATACGGCGAAACGGTTTGACATTTTAAAATGAGCGTTATAAACAACACAGTTCACGGATGACCATATCGAATATTATTGGCACGTCATCTCAAAAGTGTTGAAACAAAACCCGATTTTTTTTTCGCAAACGATTCGCCGGGGTGTATTTAATACGTATGTAGGATCGATTAAAAAATGTGAAAACTATGATTCGATTTTTTTTTTTTTGTCGACTGTAACTAATTCAGAGCCATTCAAATTGGGCATGTGTGAGCGAATCGATCACGCTACTGTCGTATCGACATTTTTTTCCATTTCTAAAGTGAAAGTATCGCAATCGACAATAGACACTACTTTTTTTTTACAATCGAGATTGATGATGTTTTCTCGGAACGGTACCTATCCGAGGCACGAGCCGACCCGACCGAGCAAACAAAACGTGCAAATTTGATCTTCCAGTCTTTGGCTACAGTTTTATCAAGTCGGTGTTCGGTAAAGTGGGCACTTCATTATCCCGGTCGTCGGTTCGTTCGACTCTCTGAGACTCAGAGTGAGTTGGCTTTCGCAAAACAGACAAATAGAACGAGGTGAGAGAGCTGTCGGTACACAGCGGTAAATAAGAACGAGGCAACGCTGGCAAAAAGCATTGACAAACTCGACTTACTAAAGGTAGGTAGTGCTTATTAACTTACCAGAAGTTTTCCAGCCACCAAACTCGCCTGCACAATTAAAATAAAGTAAAAAAGTAACCCAAATGAAAGCTGACGCGGATCCGAATAAAATTCACACAAAGAACAAAAATCATCATTCAATTCTGAATCGTAGGTACTCGAGGAAAAATCTAATATGTACTTGTACATAATTCTATGAGCTGGTAAGCTTTAATCAAATGAAACCGGATGAATGTCAAATACGCAATGTAAATTACACACAGTGTCAATCATACGTATCAACTACAAAATTATTAAATTATATAGAGCCCGCGCTCACACTCGCTCAAATTATTTACAAGGTTAATTATTTAATAGATCTGAATTTTATTTGTTGTTACGTGCGATATCTATGCATAGCTAGAAAGGCACATACCGGGCATGCATACCTGAGTGTTTATAAGCGACTAGGGAAAATCAAGAAGTTGAACAGTTCTGACCCGCAGCTGCAAGTTGCAGTGGGTCTTCTTGCTCGATGCTGAGTCATCTAATGATATCGTCTTGCATTGTCGGTGGTGCACCGTTATCACCTTATGTACCGCTTGTCGGGATGTCCACAGTCCACACGTCTCCTATACACTTCTACAATTCTCCTAGGTAACAAAATTCAAATGGAAACGACGACTGGGTCTTCGATTTTGTCTGTTTATTTTTTTCAAGTTGATAAAAATACAATTGAATCATTTTTTTCGATACCGAAAATGAACGGTATTTATAATAGGCAACATAACCAACAAGTGTTCAATTGATGATTCGCACTTTGAGTACGAAAACGCTTTGAGCCAAATTGCATCGCATGAATGTGACTTATAATTTATAATTCAGTAATGATACAATTTATATGTACCTATTTTACGATCGGTATATATTTACGATGTAATAGCACGAAGTTTACAATTTATTTCTCTCTGGCGGTATTCGGTGTAAAATTGAACCAAGTCCAGTTTATTAATAGTGTATAACATGAAGTATAAATTCATTTTGGAATTCGTTCACTTTTGCAAATTTTAATTTACACCTTCACCGTGAAAAGTGTTTGAGCAACACGAAAGCGAATGATTCATTCGAAAAATATTGCACTTGAAGTGCATCTCAGATTACGACTGCTGCCATGCAAAAAGCAAAGGTCGCCAACTCGTAAATATCTCATCCTAAAATATGCACGCTCGAATTATTTAATTCCGTGCTTATTTTAATATAAAATAATTTATATTTGTGCATGTATGTAAGTGCATTGAGCGATTATCAAACGGGTGCCATTATTATAAAACTATTATTATTATCAGTCGTTTTTGTATTACACGAACAGATTTGACCCTGCCTTCCTCCCCTAACGCAAAATGGTAACAACATTTTGTCTAATCTTTCGATTTAGATCCTGATATGAAAAAATCACGCAATCTTTTCATTAGCGTGACCTAGACTGGTCGGAGAGCTTCGACTCGATATACGAATTAGTGAAAATTCGTGAACGAAAATGTACGATTTTTATATGAGTGGTGTGCATTGTGTATACCTACCTATAATATCCGAATGTGAGTTAACATTTTATGATTTGATAAAAATATTCTACACGATAAAGTTGACTTTTTGATATTGAAACAGTACCGTTACATACGTATGTATAGTTGTATGTATGTTTTAATAATGAAAAAAAAAATTGGTGTATATAATTTGAATCACGTTATAGTTGCGAAACGGGCCACGTGCCCCGCGCGCTCGCAATGGGGCATTTTCAACAAAAGGTTTAATTTCATTTAAATCACGACTACTTCAGAAGGAAACCGCTATTTCTTGGCACGACATTTACAAGTCTATTTTCAGATAGAAATGAGGATGATGTTGCGTTTATGGCAAGTACATGGCCGATCTCTTGGATACGACAAACAAAATCAGCTGGAGGCTTCCACACTCTCAGCACTTTCTATTGTCGTGCTGTATTGTACGAAGGTCAAAATGTCAATGCATTATCAATTTCGACATTG
The DNA here is from genome assembly GCA_022651745.1 of Parapsyche elsis. Lineage (NCBI taxonomy): Eukaryota > Metazoa > Arthropoda > Insecta > Trichoptera > Hydropsychidae > Parapsyche > Parapsyche elsis. The sequence goes on along the minus strand of JAGVSN010000001.1, from coordinate 18,052,852 downwards.
ATAATAACGCTCAAATTGTTTCGCCAATATCTATCAATTTATCTACCTAGAAACGTGACTAAGGAAAATTCAATTTTGTACCTGTACACTTTTATTTTGGATTTTCTCACTGTACGAATGTCAATTCGCATACTAATGAGTGTCGAATTGGTCCCCACGAGGCTCGGGGTCGCGTACGACCGCCCGTTCGTCCGTCCAAATAACGGGTGTCGGTCACAGCTCATCTGCGCAGATCATCCATTTGATATGGATTGTAATGGTTTTTCTCGGAATCGAACACATGTTTCAGACACGCATTGTCGCAACGACCACGACGATATATGTATGTACATATAATACCAATAACGACAAAAAAAAAAAAACCCAATCACAACACTAATAATAATAACTCCCCTACAAAATGCACCACGTAACTATTTAAACTTAATGAATTTAGTCAATTTGATGCAAATTAGTATGGTTAAGGAGCGTTTCGCGCAACTCGGTCAAATGTAATAAGCAGCGAAGACGCCAACGCATTTGCGACTTAACTTTTCAACGCAATTTCACCGATTGTTTTGAAAAATTATCGAATAGGGTCAAAGTTAATTATGTCTCCGAGGCATTTCGGCTCTTGCAGAACTCCACCGAAATCACTACTTACTCTACTACTCCACATGCCTACACTCTCCATCCGGCTGCGAAGATTAATCAAGTGGAAGCTTCAGCAACGAGCTTAGAAGTTTTTTCTCACTTAACACACTGTAATGACTGATTGCTCAAGAACACACGTCGGTAAAAGCGAAAGGCTATTATTCGTATCCGAGTCAGTATATCTTCAAGGCTTTGCTGTCGATCAAAGTCGATGTAAAAAAAAATACACACACACACCACGTGAGTCTCGCACGTAGTATAAATCTGACATAATTCAAACTGCGAAAATATCACCATTGTTTTGAGCAATCTGTTCTGTTTCGGCACTCGTTTCAACGGAATCGAGATTGTTTGTACGTGTAGACGGTAATAATTGAAATCCAAATCAAGCAAGCGCAATGCGGCGAAATGCTCGGCGAAGCTCGTAAGCAACATCCCCCCGTGATTTGTTCCAGCAATTTAATTGAAGAGCGTGAAAGTGGCGAGTCTGCCGAGGAATTTCCAGCAGTGGACGATGGAGCATTTAACACGCAGGCTGCCGGTCAGGAATGTACCTTCGATGAGGACCACACACCGGAGGAACTGATCAACTACTCGGTACATGCACACAGTGTGCTTTTGAAAATAATGGACGCCAATGTCCGATTTGTCCACGTATGTGAAATATACATTTGAGTTTAAGGGTCGTTTCTTCGAAGTGTGTGGGTCATCGCGTTGACCCATAGCGCGCGCATCATTAGGGAATCATCACAGGTGTGTTTCGTTACCTGAGGGCCCACTAAACGGCTCGGTTGGCCGCGCCTGCCTGGGCATCTGCGACCCTCATTTGCCGCCACAACATCCATAAATCATAACGACTTGCTTTTTTTTAGGAGCCGCCAATTAGACAGGGATGGTCCACCGATAAATAATTCGCAAAAGGATGCCGTATCTTGCACCGTAACGAGCCACCATGCATCGCTGCGAGGCTTTACGACAACGTGTGGATGCAATTTTAATGTTTTTTTAATCCTAAATGCAAGGGTTCCATAATGCAAATGGACTGAATTGTTAAACAAGATGCCGTCATTTGAAATTTGAACATGATCAAGTGTGTACGCTATCTATAGGTATAAGCGCATATGGTACGTATGTATATGTTTTAAATACGAAAGGACACTTGTTTGTATAGGTATTGTTGTGTTTTTTTTTTTTTTCGCTGTATTTGACAAATACTTTCATCGATACGAGTCAATATTTTACTTAAATATAAAAATGTAGGTTGTCGACTTCTGAATACCTGCAGGCTGCTATCATCAATTTGAAGTCCGCAGTTAATAGCCATCACAGTTTAATCTTGATGAAAGATTCATCATAAAAATCACACGTTGCGAGAATGAGGATTCAACACCTACTTAGCTCGAGGTATAATTAAATCAATTCTGCAAGGGATGATTTATAAGATTACCTAGTGAATGTGTTGTTTTTTTTTTTTGCTGTTGAATTGCATCAATAGCGTATTTTTAGTTTGTTTTGACACGTTTACTTTGCGTAACAGACGCTTGTGCAATAACGGAACTCTTTCACGCGAAATACAATTTAATACCAATGACATTATGCGTGTCAACGAGCTTCGAGACGAATAACAACAAAAAGCCAAACAATTATACAACAATTTTCAAGGCTAGAACTCTGTTCTCTCTGAACAAAAATATCTGTCAATATGCAAAAAACAAGCGTTTAATTTGCACAGAACGCGTCGAATAACGTTCGGCACTCTGTTGTTTTTTTGTTGTCATTGCAATTTTTCTTTTACTGATTCACAATGTCAAGGTCGCTCTCGAACAGTACAACACTCATTTTACTCTTTGTGAAACAACAAAGAAATGGAAACGTGCTAAAGCTCTCGACAATTGTACAAATAAAAGTTCAATAAACTCGGGGCTTCATTCAAATTATTTCGATGTCAATTCAAAACATTTTTTCCCCTTTTTTTGATAGAGGGGAGTAAAATGTCGCACGTTTTCACTTTATTTATTATTATTATTATTATTAATTAATTAAAAACGATTGCGTAATGTTAAAGAAAAATAAGTTTACGTGGAAAAACTGTTCGGTAGACAAAAGCCTGAAGGTTTTCCTTCTACGTTCGAACGGTGTGATTGATGTGACAGTTGCTTGCGAGACGCAATAACTCATGTCATCGTTCACCTCCTTAATACCTCCTTTACAGCCTTCGCAATCTCTGGATACAATTTAGAAGATGTATATAAATCACTTATTGAACACACACACACACACATACGCACAACAGGAATTTGACGAGTAGGTACCTACGACAAGTGTATATCACGTTGCCATATCCGAATTTGTTCGGTTCGTGCGGTGCGACCAACGCTAAAAATATAATTTATGTATATAAGTATTTCGTTCGAAACGTGAAAATAGCTTCGAATTGTACGGTTTGAAATGCACGTTTGCCAATTTTTTTTATTATTTCATTACATCGGCATCAGTTTGACGAAAATATTCGATTACTAACTTATGTAATTTCGCCGAACTAAAATTTTGCCTCGCATATTATGATAAGATCACGTTTTGATATTGCAGTAATATGAAACAGTGCATGGATGACCTAATACGTCTGGTGTATGTACGATTGTAAAAAGAACGTGATTCATAAAAAAACAACTATTATTAATCATAAATTTGAAAATAAAACACCACTTGATCTATGTAAATTTCTATGGCATAGTATAGAAAGACATTAAAAAAGCTTCTCAACCACTGACTTTGGAGTTTTATATTAGTTGTATTGAACATGTTGTAATTAAAATACATACATATGTACATGCATATACAAAATTTACATTGTTCAGTTTTACAGTATATTAATAAGGCATTTTCATACGGGGCTTTTGAAAGTTATAAATTAAAACGGAAGTCAATATTATATATTCTAGCTTTAGTAACCTGTCTTGTTGCGTTACTTATTGACACTTTCCAATCTCTGTAGGTCTGCATGTATTGTGTGAATCTATAGGTATATTATTCGAACTAAATTTATCGTCACTATGCGTTTGCCGAGAAGTGGCCGTCTTGCAAAAACAAATATTATTTCAGCAAAGTGCAAATACGCTGGGTCGTCGTAGTAGCGCTCGTCGCCTAGAAACTACCGGTATTTGCTATATAAACAGTTTTTCCAGTGACAAACAGTCAAAGGGGTCAGCCGTTTTGTCCTAAAAATAGAGATGGATGCATAAATATGCGAAAAAAATGGCAGTAGGATAGGGGCACACCAACATCAACAGTGGTTTTGAGGCGACGAGCAGTTGTAATAGTTTCCCATGGACGAATTTTCCACGAGCGAGATCGAAACGTCTTTCAAATCAAATGATTAATGCGTTTTTCTAACGTCGACAACAGCGTATGTCTGAAAATAAATATGTATTTCATTCAAATGCACACATAATCGGCCAAACATGCTCTGATTAATTGACCCAACAAGGAACGAACGCTCTTAAATTAATTACACCTATTCCGTCCGAACGATTTTAATAGAGACTAATTAAAACCTTCGAAAGAGATTTTCCTTTTTTTTTCTTCTTCTTTAACACCTTAAGAGACTTGCGTTCATTCAAAATACTTTTTTTTTTTTTTTTTTTTGGTACCTTTTGATATATGCAAATCGGTTATGCGTCTCGATTCTCACACTGTGATATCTAAGAACTGAGACATACCCATACATTACGCTAAACACCTTTTAAGTTTGATACAAATTGTACCCGTTGCATTTTTGCGAGAACGTTGCACTGTAGGTACATATGTATTGCGGTGCATTGTTCGCCGATTGATAATCACTTTTCGAACCATTGCATTGTTGTCTTATCGGTGATTATTTATATTACAGTCCAAACAAGTGTGCACTTGTGCAATTAAAAAAATGAGTTTCTACGAATCATTTTCGATTGCAAAAACAGTATGAGTCTGTATTCTGTATCAGAGGAAGAATTCATAAGCGTGCGTAGACTCATATTACAATATTTACAGCGTCATATTTATACCAATACGATGACGATACGTTCATTTAAAACAAAACGCTCGTTACTAAGCAACACTTGCGAAGTGAAGTACATATGTCTGCAACGTTCTGTTGTATTCGAAAAACAAGGCATGACTATTGTGCATTTACGTCAAATCACAACTGTAACCATATAAACCGTTGAAATCTAATTCTTTTCGATTTTAGTGGACAACTACCTTTTAAAAATATAGAAATACGACCATATACGCATATAAAGTATCGACTAGATGTCGGTATTGCACACATACACATGTGCGCGCGGCGGGCACTCTTATTTGTTGAGCGGACCGGTTCAAACGTTTCCCGCTAATGAAGATTAATCTCATTCGTGGGATATAAATGTGAGATTTAATTATGGATGAACCGCAGATGACTGGCGTGTTCTTATTATATTATATGCACGTACTATGTACATATGTGTGTGTGTATGTATGTACGTGGACGTCCGTACCTATATGATAGTTGTATGTACGTTTAATAATTACCCGACATTAATAATGTTTTACTCAACGTTTTCAGCGCGAAAATTAACCACTGTGTAAACTTCAGATGTGAACGTTTTTCTACTGACGTATTTAATCTCATTTTATCTATTGCAGAAATAGGGTTTGACTTATGACTATACATACGTACATATGTACATACATGTGTAAGTATTATAATTTATAATCATATAATTTGTATATATACACTTCCGTGTTAGAGCATATACTATTTGATATTAGGATTTCAAAGTGATGCGGTTATAATTTCGTAATTGACTTGTTTGACGGATGTGCGTGAAGTGAGCCGTGGATTAAATTGACATTTTTTTTATATCATTTACATAGACCTATATGTATTTATGTAATATAACCCCGACTGTGTATAATTATAATTTTTATACGAAACTTCACATAGCGTTTTCGGACAAATTGTATATCGCTGTATAAAATTTGAACTAGACATGGCAAACTTCAACAACGAATTGAGCGATTGAGATCGTACTGAATTGCACATAATATAATTCTAATGTTTGAGCTTAAATGCATTTGAAATATTGTTGCCATGCAAAAATTTCACCTTTACGTTTTCATCTGCATACCGTTTAACCACTTTTGGAACTACCTATACATACATATGAGTGTTTTGTGTCTTTTTGTATGTTATTCTTCTGAGGTCACGTGGTATTCTGGTAGAATATTCGATTATTTAAGTACCACGATTACCTCACATTCAATTGAACTTTACGACACCTTTTCGTGCATTAATTAGTTAATTGATTCTGATATAATACTTTTCAAAATTTCAAGCGTTACCACGGACAGACCACAGTCAAAGAGTAAAAAATTCGTCTATACATATACCTACATATTTCATATTTAAGCAACGAATCTATGAAATTAGGCATAAAAATTAATTTTAATAATGAATTTTGCACGCAAAGCGTAGTCCATTAGATATTCATATTGTAGAGATAGTTGATAGTTATGTATACCTAGGACAATTGGTGAATATGACCGGATGTAAAGAAGAAGAAATAAAACGAGGAATGAAACTAGAATGGAGTGCTTTTGGAAGAATGAACATAGTTTTTAAATCCAACATTCAGCTATGCTTAAAAAAAGGCATACGACCGATGCGTACTGTCAGTTATGATGTATGGATGTGAAACTTGGATGCTAAATTCAGGAATGCCACGTAAGATCCAGTGCACACAGAATAATGAGAATGAGATCCAGTGCACACAGAAATGAATTGAGAAGAATGTGTGGAGTCAAGTGGATGCAGATTGCTCAAGACAGACATGAATGGAAGAGGATTGGAGAGGCCTTCATCCAGCAGTGGATGGTGAACGGCTGAAAATTATGATGATGATGATTTTCATATAACACATAAACAGTATGTGCATTTCGGTCCAACGAAGCAACAGCATAAAGATAGCCAATATGGCCGATGTGGGATCCGAGCGGGGAACGGATGTCGAAACGACCGGTCGGCAACGTGTTAAAAGCTCCGTGATTACAAATTTTCGTTCGAATTCCCCCGATAATATTTTCTCATCTTCACTTCGATGGCCGGTGAGGGGGTTATAAAAAATGTGATATGTGTGGAGAGGTGTCCATTAGCGGCCCCCGTGCGCACCGTTGTCGCCTATAATTTTTCCTAAGTATTATTTATTCGAGTCCGCTCTGCGGGACGCCTGCCGACGGGTCTCCACCTCTGATATAGCCGCGAATGGCCTTTTGCCTTTCGCCTTCGAATGCACAGCATCACCGAAATAACACCCAGAATGTAACTCCCAAAAGCTAAAGGTAAACCCCGTGTCTCCGATGAACGGACTAGGAATACTAATGAATACACCACCGATGACGATTACTCGTTGGCGAATGCGATGGTAAATAATAAGAGAGTGAGGCGAAGAAGGCGTTTCAATTTACATATGGGTTGTAAGTTATATTGAAATGCATACTAATAAGAAAATTATAATGGCGCGTACATAACGATTAACCATATCGTTCGCGGTGTGTTGTGCGTCGTACGTGCTTCAAAGCTTTTGTAAACGCTCGGTTTGTGTATCGCTACTCACCGCTGACGGCTCTAAAATAATCGAGGATCTCGTTATCAAAAGAGCATTATCTCAAAATCGTACCGTTTCATCGAAGACAGTTTAGGAAGTAGTTTAATTTGTTGACACGCAATATATATGGCAAAAAACAAAACGGCAACCGGACGAAACAGAACAGTGACAAAACAGAACAGCGAAGAACAGAACTATGACAATTTAGAACGGGGGTAAAATCAACGGTAGAAGCATTTCGCAGAATGCGTGGGTTTTTTCGGAATACTTTTACTGTTCTGAATTGTCATGGTTCTGTTCCTCGCTGTTCTGATTCTTCATGTTCTGTTTATTTATGGTACCTCGAAAACCATGTCAATTTATTACTTCATTATGTATGTAACTTATGAAAATATTTGTATGTACATATGTACGTATAAATAAAAAATAAATTCGATTTATTTTTGAATTCGAGAATTTTTTCGAAAAAACCGACGCATTTTCTACGAAATGCTAAATGCTTTTACCTTTAATTTTTCCCCCGTTCTGAATTGTCGTGGTTCTGTTCTTCGCTGTTCTGCTTTGTCACTGTTCTGATTCTTCACGTTCTGTTTTATCATGTTCTGTTTATTCATGGAACCGATCGAAACAACAGTCACTTGCATTCAGCTTGTCAATTTTTGCCACCAGTTCCAATGTCATTGGATGAGTTAAGACCTGACAGGGTCTTTCACCTACATATATTAGTTGATATGTACTAACCATACATAGATATAATAATAAACAAATTGTATTAATTAAATATATGATTAAATTTAAATGTAACTTCACACCTTGCCCACAACGGCCACAACTAACAATTAAAACTCACTATACATATACATATATAATATTATCGTACCGAATAGTCATGTGACGATAATATTCTCTTTGTTGTTAAATATTATGCAATTAAAAACCATTGGTAGTTCGTACAATAGCCGACCATTGTAACGAGTAGAATCTAATAAAGAATATATGTATGTAGCTACTTATTATTTTTTTATCATCTCGTCTGCACAACCCTTTAATTCATGTTAAACACACATCTAAAAAATAATCAGTGATTAAAACACTCTCTCCAAGTCCCTTCATCGAAAATTTGAATCCCACGTTCGAATGATGATTTAAATAATTCGTACTTAATTGCGATTGAGTTGTGCAAAGGGGTGTGCTTGCGCCCGGGGCTTTCGTCTCGTCCGTCTCCCTATCGTCTGGCACGGCCCTGTGCGCAATCACGAATTCCACAAAAGGTTCAAATTGAAGTGCTCGGCGAAAATCTCCAGTCACGGTCATCAGAGTCAGATATGCGCGATGCACGCGCCGATAGGGCGACCGGCCCTAATCATCCATAATTCATGGGGGCCTCATTAGACAGAGCGGCGCGCGTCGGTAATTAGCGGGGCGTAGGGATGAGGGGAAGAGGGTATGAGGCAGAGGGAGGAAAATTCTGAAAGTCCACCCCCCAGACCTACCACTATTTGTCATATTAATTGCATTCCGCGGAAACGGTCCCAATAAAATATAACCGAATTCACCCCTCTCTCACCTTTCTCACCCCACGATCAGATGCATTTGGAGTTTTTAGCGTGCACGAAAAGTTAGTTGGTCTTAAGCTGAATTGAATTTGTTTTTTTACTCGTTCTAAACCCCCCCCCCCGCGGTCTTCCCCCTTCCCATTGACTGTACGCAGTACAAATAGAAAGGAAATTACGGGGAAAATGCGTGAATGCGTTGATTGCTCAAAAAATTACACGCAGAATCCTGCGGTAATGCGCGGCTCGCATGACCGGCCTTATTACCCAGACCGGGTTCCGGTTTTGTGGGCCTGTGCAAACGCGACCCTCGCTCTCGCGTGAAACGCTTTTGCTCCATTTAGTTTCTTAACGCTCGCCACTAATGAAAACGACAGTTAAGCGTTCGTTTCTACGCTTTTTTGTGTGATGTATATAAATAAAAATAAATAAAATCGGTAAATACAGTATGATTCACGACTCGTAGAACATTATTGTCAAAGATAATAGGGGAGAATGTATAATATTTGACGTAATGAATGAACGTTCTTTGACGTTTGCGTAATAATCGTCCAAGTGTATCAATAAAATTATTTATTTGAATAAAGTAACTTGAAAAGCTAATAACAAACAAAAAAGTAACTTAAAGTAAAAATTACATTATAAACATATGTACATACATAATAATAATCCATTAGCACTTGTACATGGGTGTTGTTTTAAGGCTGCCAGGAATCTGTCAAAAAACACGCCTAAATGATTTTAAATGATGGATAATATCATAATGTACCAATTTATGTGATAATTTGTTTTTAAAAAATTTTATAAAAACAAACTAGGACAAATTATGCGTGAAGGATATTTAACGACCAAATATCTTCTTCGCGCATGATTTAATGTAGAAAATAAAACCCAAGACTTTTGAACATTTTTTTTAATTGATTACATTTTTTAAATCGCGAATATCTCATAAACGAGAGCATTTCAACAAAAAATCATTATCGGATTCGAATTTAGTGGGTCAAACTTGGTAAAGATTGACTAATCTCCGCTCTGGGTATTTTTTTTGTTGCTCAGTGTTATCAACAAACATATGTATGTACATATGTACACATAAACAGAAAGTACCTAATAAAAAAAATAATAATATTTAGTTGTACTTAATTTTAAATTCATAACTATTACCTTATTATAAATAGAAATGGTAATAAATACTCTGATTTTATCGATTTTTTTAATATTAATTTGTCACGACTCATTATTTATTTTATCGACATAATTTATTTATTACTTTTTTTTCGATTACATAAATACTTCTTGTAGATCTACTTAAAATTCAATTCATTCAACATATGTTTACATTTGAAATAGTCCGCATAGTTTTTATTGAATTATATGTAACTAGGCAGTTTTTCCGTCATATGACGTTGGATTCAAAACCCCACCCCTTAAACCCCTCCCTTGGGCGCTGGTTTGTACAATACCAGTACAATCCATAGCCCGTTTGACAAAAGGTGAAACACTTGAATAGTGTACCGTTGATTTAATGGGTGTATGGCCATTAAATCGCATCCTCGACTGGGCCTAGCTTTGACAGATAGCGGCTTGTTACCAATATGTACATCACTAAAAACAATTATGTTGGCAATGCTAGTGCGACTGCAACGACCCAGGCAGTAAGACACGCAGACGATTACACTAATATATACAGTAATGTTGAGCGTTTAAATGTGTACATATAAATTGACGATCGTTTGTAAAATGTTACGTTAAATTTTGATGAAAGTCGGCGTGTCCTATTACAGTAGAACAAAGGTGAAAGTCGCCTTTGATTGGCTTATTGTGTTGTGTTTCAATATTTTTTTTAGCATCGATAACTAATTGATTAATTAATTAGCGAACAATTTATAATATTGCACATCGGTATCAATATTTTTACGACGTACGTCCTTGCAACGACCGACAAAAGAAACGTCATTCACAATCATTTATCAACAACAGCGCGGCGCGCGATAATCAATTGTCACGTTGATTTATTATGAAATACATATTCGCCGTACGAAAATCGCACACGCTCAATTCAATAATAATAAATTACACAAACAGATATAACGCTTCTGAACGCATCATTGTCGCAATACTGTAAAAAGGTTATTTTGTTTATTTTTTTCATTTCAAACATTCGATTTACTTTTTTTTTTACGCGTTGAATTAATTACCTCCGTTGACGTAATGTTTTTCCGCTGTGCGTTTTTTTTTTTTTTTTTTTGCTTCGTTCAGATTTTTATCGCCGACCGAGAAAAGGTTGCCGTATTTACACTGGCGGTCATTTGAGTGCGACTCGTTCCTTCTTTTGAATGTCAAGCGTGAAAATTTCGAAACTCCATTTTGTCAACTAATCGTTTGAACAAACACGTTAATTGTTGCCTGGCGTGTTTGACGTAGTGTGTTGTAGTGCGGGGGGGAGAGCGTATACATATTCAAGAACGGTCGAAACGGGAAAATTGAATATTAGGTAGACCATCGTCTTGCCTATTTATGCATCATGGGTTTCTAATCAAATTACGCATTTTTAACTACCGTATATTAATTGGAATTGTGTACAGTTTTCGTATTTTGACCTAGTGATAGTTCGTCTGTTCGATCAATATGCGACCCGCCTGATTTGCGTATCATCATTTTCAGCCATTCACCATCCACTGCTAGATGAAGGTCTCTGCAATTTGCATCCACTTGACTCCACACATTCTTCTCAATTTATCAGCACATCGTCCACTCAGTCTACCTTGCTTTCTTTCACATCCTCTCAGAAACCATTTCAGTATTTATCGTGTCCTTCTGCCATCCATTCTTCTCGCTTTGTGTCCACTTCAACTTTTTCACACGTTCCGCTATATGTCATGTTTCTTACCCCATGTATTCCTTTTACGATCTCTTCTTGTTATACCAAGAATACATATTTCAATGCTTATCTGTGAGCACTGTATAATTCTTGAATTCTGCATCCACATTTCACGTTTTTTTAAGCATGGCGGGATGTTGGATTTAAAAACTATGTTCATTCTTCCGAAATCGCTCCATCCTAGTTTTATTTCTTCAGTCATATTAACCAACCAAACATATCACAAGTAGAAAATCGAGCAAATTCGATATAGTTTGATCATTTTTCCTGTCGCAATGTCAAAAAATATTTTTCACCGTGTGAATTAAAAAGCATCAGTAAGTTAGTGCAATCGTATAATATTTACATGTACATATGTATAAAAATATTATAGTAGGGTTCAATACTTGGTTCGAGAAGCATTGTATAATACGTACATACAATTTGACAAATGAAAGTTTTGGCATGTGTAATGTCGTCCGAGATTTCTCCGCAAACACATACGTACCTATTACGCGAATTTGCGAACCCTTCACCCGTATTAGCGAATCTAAAGTAGCGCACGAAAGTCCGGGGTCGCTTTTCATAAATTATACATTGTGTACAACGAACCAGGTACGCATTTATTTCGTACATTTACGCATGCTTACTCGAACGATGCATAATTGGGGTGTCCTTTGACCATAATAATAACACAACACACCTATGTACATATATATGTATGTATAAATGTCGTATAAATTTCTCCACCGGCTATGCGACAACTCGTAAATACAATTAAAACAAAGAAAATTCACACACTTTTGATACTATAACTGTAAATTTTATTTTCGAGTACAATAAATCAAAAATCAAACGTACATACTAGAATGTAAGCACACAGTTGGTAAAAGAAAGCTGGAGCTAAAACTATCGCACCGTTGAGTTGGGTTTAATCCCAGGAACAATGTTACCTGGCCGCAGGGCTATTTATTTTTTCTGCATGTCGGCGACACAAAGTCTAGTAAGATCCCATATTCGGAGTTTCTGGTTACTGAGAGCTTTTTTTTTCACGTACCTTAAATTTTTTTGCAAACCCTGAGAAATTTCATATGGGGTATTCAACCCGCGCACAAGAAACTCTCCAATATAACTACTATACTTATTGTTTCAGATGCTCCGATAGGAATAATTCATCGGCCGTAAGACGTGAGTATTTTTAACCTGTTGTTATGTACTTGATTCTGACTGTTTTGATACCAGATTCGAATGAATCGAATAAATATATACATTGAGTTGGTAACGCCCGATTTGGCAACGAGGCGCATCATCCCCCTTCCCCATAGTCAAAGTTGCATTTTTCTTGGAAAACATTCGCACATGATTGACATGAGATTTAATGCTGCAGCTAAAGCAACACAGGTATAAGCTACGGTAATCTGGTCCGGGACTAATCTTCGCCGGTTCATTATTTACCCTTACCTGTGCTCGAAATACCCATAGGTACGAAAACATGCCATTATCGACATACATATGGTACAAAAGTTACAACGCAACAATTTCCACGAACTCAAATTGTACAAACGCTATCTTACAAAGCTTTTAAAAGTCCTTAAATAATAATAATAAAAAAATCACCGTTTAAAAGGGCTGAAACTGGAAAGACGCCTCGGATGATTGATCCGCGAACGATGGTCGATGAATAAATTTCGCGCTAAATTTCCGAGCCCGTGGGGAGGGGTTGGTCGGTGACGTCTCCGCGTCGAAAGGGTTAAAATGAACGCACGGGGGCAGTTTATGAAAAGGTAATTAGGGCTGCCGCTAGGTGTCGTTCCAAGATTGATTGTCGGCCCTAGTGTTAGCGGTGACGTGGCCCGTATTGATTTATGTCGAACCGATTTTTAACGCGGCACCTACTTCCGTTTCCCCCCTCTGACCCCCTGTAGCCATAGCGAGGGATCATATAAATTAAGCGGGGATACCCCATTAAATAAACGATGAACCCCGAAAAAAATCGCAATAAAAAAAAAAAGAGTGCGCGCGATTTTGTCGCGCCGGGTCGCTGTAAAATGTTATGTGTCGCTTTCGAGTCAATGGCGGCGCGTAGTTGCAAATATTTTCCATATATTATTATATGTATGTATTAGAGCTTGATAATACTGTATGTGGAATAAATTGCCAATGTAAATCAATTAAATGTCATTATGATGTTGAATGTAGGCGACATATGTATGTTTTACGGTTCGGATTGCAAATGTGTTGATGTGAATTAGATTAGCTGGTTGTTGCGTGTATAAATTGATTTTATAGTAGCTGATTCTTTTCATAAATAAGCACAATAAATGGCTATTGTTTAACTTCAATTATATAATAATAATGGGTGTAGATTTTATTGGATGTAATCAGGAGACGTTCAATATATTGTTATGTGTGACACTTTTAACATTTTTTGTCCCTATCATTTTATACACGTACTAAGAATCCTATTGCTATATATTAGCATATATATAATAGCCCTATTCCGTCTGTCTCTGTGTGTGTATGTAACGCTCGCTGAGGTGAATAATTAAAAAACCAGAACGTCACGCGAGTGGGATTTGAACCCGAGATCACCAGGTTGGGTGAGTTAGCGCTTACACGTTCACCCAACATCGGTGATGGGAGGCCTCCTATAATTTGAAAATATTAATCCTTAGTAGGTTCACGACTTTTCGATCTTCCTGGCTGGCTGGGTAGCCTAGCCGCGGATCGCTCGCATACCCGACACGGCACGTACACATACACTCACTCATTCACACGACACGGGGTGCACAAAGTGGTCACCCTACATAACCTCACTAACGGATAGCCACGGAACTAACTCATTCACACACACCCGATGACACTGTCAATGGACAGTCACAAGCTTATAATATTGTTGTAAATATATAAATTATTAAATATGTAAATAGACTAATAAATATTGTTATGTGTGAAATTCATATACCTACATATGTACATATGTGTGGATGAAGGTGAACACAAATGGATTCATAATCTTAAATTAAATTGCATTTCTAAAATATCTACAACATTTTTATATTGAAACTTTAGTACATAGATATATTGCTATGTACATTGTATGAATCTTGTTATGTCTTTGATCCCAATTATAGATATCGAATGCGTAGATAAACTAAAATAGACTAAATTTATTAGCATTATATGAAAATTGCTACTAAAATAAACTAGATAATACGTCGTAGTGTGTGTGTGTGTGCTATCGTTTTGAAATAATATTTCACGATTTCTTAAAGGGTTAGACATTGGGTCGGGCAATCGGTCGTTATTGGGCGAGCGCGATAGCGAATGTATTCAGCGCGGCAGATCTCGAACAATAATTTACTCGCCGCTGATATTGGGGTGTTTCACTCCGCTGAACAAACGCGGAACGGCAATAAATCTGCGCGCAATAATTGCGCCCCGGCGCGAAAGGGTTGAAGGTAGCGCGGCGCGCAAACACACGCAAAAAATTTATATATCTCGATATCGCGAGCGGGGCCGCGCCGCACACAAAAGGTTAATTTTATGGGTTTGACATTTTCTGTGTTTTCCTCCGGCGATATAAATTTTGCACATTCTGGTGATTCGGTAATGCGGTTCGCATCCCCAAATTCACACACACACACACACACACACTGCCAATACGAGAACAATACCACTACCTTTTTTTACGGATTACGAGACCATTATGTGTAAAAAATCTTTTTCAGCGTGTAAAACACGACCTTGATACGGTCGACTTTAAAAAAATCGGCATTTTTAGGGTTAATCGTGAAAGTGGTGTGAAGTTGTAGGTATGCGATATTATTTAAATAGCATATCATACGTGTAGTCTATTTGTCTAGCAATACCACGTATGTACATACATACATATTTATGTATAACCCTTCGAATGCCCTCGAGCGGATGTCGACATTTTATTTTGATGCTTTTTTTTTCAATGCCACCCACAATTTGTTTCCTGAGGTATACAGATTATAGCTATAGATGTACTCAAGTCCATCTGTGCGAGGGAAATCTTAAAAATCTATAATCACATGCGCAAACATAATAGGATCTCCTTTCATGTGCGCTCCGCGAACGAAGTACGCAGGTATCACGAACCATTTTATTTTACGCTCTTTATTAAAGCAAACATGACTGGTGTATATTTTAATCGGTTGCTATTAGTTATTCTGATTAACACAATCGAGCAACGAAAGTATGAAAGTAGGCTTAAAAATTAATTTTAATAAAACTAAAATTATGATAAGATATTGTAGAGATATTTATACCTAGTACAATTGGTGAATATGACTGGTTGTAAATAAGAAGAGACAAGACGAAGAAGCGCTTTTGGAAGAATGAACATAGTTTTTAAAACCAACATTCTGCTATGCTTAAAAAAGAAGGCATGATGCAACCAATGCGTACTGCCAGTTATAACGTATGGATGTGAAACGTGGATGCTAAATTCAAGAGTGCTACGTAAGATCCAGTGCACACAGAGAAGCATGGAAAGATGTATGGTTTTTATAACAAGAAGAGATCGTAAGAGGAATACATGGATGAGAAGCATGACCAAAGTGGCAGATATATCGGAACGTGTGGAAAAGTTAAAGTGGATACATAGAGGAATTGATGGCAGATGGACGCGAGAAATATTTGAATGGTATTCGAGAGCAAGTAGACCTGATGCATTGAGAAGAATGTGTGGAGTCAAGTGGATGCAGATTGCTCAAGACAATGGAATGGAAGAGATGCGAGAAATACTGGAATGGTATTCGAGAGGATGTGAAAGAAAGCAAGATAGACCGAGTGGAAGATGGGCTGATGAATTGAGAAAAATGTGTGGAGTTTAGTGGATGCAGATTGCCTAAGACAGACAGGAATGGAAGAAGTTTGGAGAGGTCTTCATCCAGCAGTGGATGGTGAACAGCTGAAAATTATTATAGGTAGATTATTTCAATCAAAATTGTCTCATTAGTAATGTGATAATGTGATAGTATATTTTGGAGTGGTTTTTCTATGGCAATCGTTGTACTTTTGCGTATTTACTTCGATCGATGTTGATTTTTGAGTTTGTTGCGAGTGTCATTGTTGAGATTTGTGGTATGTGTCTATTTTGAAAAATCGTCGTGCAATATTTGGCGATTTATTTTTTTGAAAAACGGTCCAGGGCTGCTGTAGTTGGGCGTCGGTTCCCGCGGGCGCAGCTGCGCGCCCAGGTGCGCTACCGCCCCTCCAGAGCCCCACAACCGGTACAGGGGCACAATACCCCGACAAAACCCCCCCCAGAAATTATCGTATTTATCTGCACTTTCCTTTCGAAAAGTATGTCTGACCTCCAACGGAAATCACGACGACAGTAATTACTTTTGTAAAAATTACACCACGTGGTACGGTTGTTACCTTAGCTACCATCAGTAGGTACTTTAAAGTAGCCTCGTGGTGTGCCTCATAAAGCAAGAGGTTTTAACGAGTGCTAAAGATTAATTTTTGGAAATTTTCATACTATGAAAGTTTATTAACAGTACAAATATCCAACTTAGATTAATTTTTCTGCAGAATTGTGGTTGTAATATAAACTAGCCGGTTTTCCCGTCATATGACGGTGGATTTTAACCGCACCTCCAACCCCTACTCGTGCGCACTGGTTCGTACAATAGTACAATACTAGCTCATAGCTCGTTTGACAATTGTATAGTGTACCATTGATTGAATGGGTGTGTAACCAGAAAATCGCATGCAGGATGTAATGTAAGAAAAAAGTTTCAATTATTTTATTCATATTCAATCCGTTTCAGTACATAAATATTTGATTTCAAAAATAAATATTGCAAGCTAACTGTTAAATAAAGGTACCTACATATAAAAATTGTCAGTAAACTTTACCTGTCTACCTGCGCAGGGATACTTATTCATTATCGTCAAGGCTAAAGGGAGAAACTTAATTATGACTTTTTTTCCCCGTTTACTTTGGACTTTGAGATGAAAGCTTTCGACGCGTCTTTCTCAAATATCGGTGTGATTTATGAAAATGTACTTATTTTATAGCAGTAGGCGCCGCACGGTATATTTAAAAATAGCATATTGAACGTCTCGCAAAATGTCGTTGTATGAAAAATTCAATTATTTATGGGGCGATAAATGCCGAGGGGTGGTTGTCCAACCCTCAGCTATTAAATCCTGGTCGCAAGCTCTTACGAAGGGATGGGGTGGTGGCTCTTGACGTACCTACCTATGTATGTACATATATTTGGTCGGAACTAAATACGCGGCTGTTACACCACTTAAAATTAAAATAAAATTTGAAATGTTTGCTTAACGAATATTCGAATTTGTTCGTGAATACATCTCGTACATTAGTATTAAGTCAACTTAGTATTTTACACAATAAAAAGAATTACAACTCATAATTCATAGTAACATTTTAATTGAAACGAAACCAATAATTTTGAAGTGGGTATTATGATATACAATAGCAACATTGTGTACCTATTTACGTTCGCTAATGTTTGTTTACAAACATGTTCAACATTCTTATCTCTGGGTTTCGCTGCTACCTGCGCGTTGAAATACTTTTAAAACAATAGGATTAATTTCTTTGAAATTTATGCTCATTTTCGTTCAAATATTAATAGTTATTGGGAGATGATAGTTTTATGTCATTTCAAAATCGCATTATGTATACGATAGAGGTAATCAAATATATTGTAATGTAAAAATATTCTCAGTGTTGATCAAATAAAAAAATAATATCTTACATTAATTTAAATCTGTTGTGAAATAATTTACTACCGTTAAAATATGTATACCTATATAAAATTTTATATCGATTTTAATCGACGATAAAATAGGCATTCGTCCCCATTAAAAAAAGCTCTTATCGTTCAATAATCTAAAGATATCTATGGATGATAAAATAACCGTTATGATTTTAGAAACTTTGCAATTGCTTTAAAAAAAAAATGGTGAAAGCCTTCGGCCAGTAAATAAAATTTGAAGCGTATCCTCCTCAGCCATAAATTACACAGATGCCTTGAGTTATCCGATCCATTTTCACAGAAACGTACATCTTTATTTATGCCCCATCTTTTAAAACAATTTCCTTAAATATTTAAGCCGTAAACACCAAACATACCCGTTGTACAAAAAAAAGAGAAAGATTCTCAAACCTTTATTTGCCCAATTTCTCCCATAAATATTCACAGAAGCTTTGTTAATTTATTGGTGTGATCATTTTCAATTCATTCAAACGCGTACATATGTACATATGTACGTTGAATGTTAATATCGCATCAAATAATAATCGATCTTGTGTGCGAATAATAATACTTTCACAACTGTTGATCATCGCTGATATGGGCCATGCACAGGCCCGGACAGATAATTGCAATTACCCGGCACGGTGTCGTTTCATGCGTAACTAACATGTCAAAAAAAAATGTAGGTAAAACAGAATCCGTATAAAAAAACCGGGTATCTCCGTGTCAAATCACTCGCAGGTAACTCGAGGTAAGTTTTACGACCATGTAAATACTTCGCAGAAACTGCATGACTGTAAAGGAACTCATGTTTTTGCTTTGGCATCGCAAGATCATTTTAAAACAATTACCACGGACTCGCACGCGGTTTTACCATTCGAATTACAAATGAAAATTGTGGTTTTTATCGTTCAACAACAATTTTTTGCGGTAGTTGTGCTTCTTTTCGGAATCGGAATGATCAAGTTTCGAAAACTTTTGCTGTCAAGTAAACGCTTAAAATAAAATTCTATCTTTGTATAGTAATTAGACTTATGTAAAAACTAACGTAACGGTATTTAGAGTGCAATAAAAATCGGTGAAACCTCATAATAATTTGAACAATTTCCTAGAAGGTAGAACGAAATGTTTCGAAAGCTTGAGATAAGCTTTGATGGTTTTGGGATGCATCATATTTATTGTGTATTTACTTTCTGGCTAGGTACTAAAAAAATGCACGTACAGGAGTTCTAAAATTATTTCATATTTATTCATTCGTTTATGTACATACATACATATGTATGTGCCTAATCAATGTGAAATTCATCATTCATCATAATTTAAACATGAATTGCTTTGTTGAAATATTAAAGGTAGGTAGGTAAACCTAGTATGAAAAGGAAAAATCTAATTCATTTATTTACTTGAAAGCCTCTGCAATTGGTGCCATTTCAATCTGGAGACGTCTGGTTTTTTGTTTTCGTTTATCTTTGCTAATCATTTTTGCTTTTAGTTACAAAAAATTTAATGGTTTTTACGGTTACTTGGTGGGTTAAAATTTAACTAAATCTTTCTTTGATATTACAAAAATATTTTGACATTTCATTTATACACACATTCAGCATTGTAAACAGAGCCAATGCATTTTTCATGCTTTATAATGAATTCGTGCAACTGTTACGTTAAAATATGAACCAAGTGCTGTTTGTACCTACACTGTATATGTATGTACATACATACATAGGTATTTACATATGTATGTACATCAACGGACACTGATATAAAGTTGAATGTTTGTTCGTTTGTTTGTTTGTCCGCTATGCAAATCTACAGTTTACAATTTAGAACCACCAAATTTGGAATCTCATGGTATCTCATCATTGGTATCTCATGGTATCTCAAAACTATCTCATGGTACTGGAGAATGAATGTTTATTTCGATATTCATAATTCATAATTCACCCGCCCGAGTAACGCCGAGCAATAATTCGGCTAGTCCGTTATAAAAGGACACTACCATTTTTAGACACTACCATCTTATTCAATGTTGTAAATTATAATCATCATTTTCAGCCGTTCACCATCTACTGCTGGATGAAGGCCTCACCAATCCTATTCCATTACTGTCTTGAGCAATCTGCATCCAGTTGACTCCACACATTCTTCTCAATTTATCAGCCCATCGTCCACTCAGTCTACCTTGCTTTCTTTCACATCCTCTAGGATACTATTCCAGTATTTCTCACGTCCATCTGCCATCCATTTTTGTCCAGCCCAATGCCACTTCAAAGTACATCACCTTTTTACTGTACCAAACTTCTCTGTGTGCACTGGATCTTACATACGTAACATTATTGAATTTAGCATCCACGTTTCACATCCATACGTCATAACCGACAGTACGCATTGGTCGTATGCCTTCTGTTTTAAGCAGAGCGGTATTCGTTGGATTTGAAAACTATGTTCATTCTTCTAAAAGCGCTTCTTCGTTTTGCCTTTTCTTCTTTACATCATATTCACCAATTGCCCTAGGTATAAATAACAATCGACTACCTCTACAATATGGTTGTCCACTGTGATTACTTTTTGCGTGCAAAATTCATTAAACATACTTTCATACTTGCGTTACTTATGTAATTGTGTTAATTTAAATTGTAATGTATGTTAAAAATTTTCAATTAAACCGAGCTCATTTTTACATCGATATTCATACACCATGCAAAGGGTCACTCACGTCTTCGTCGCAATTGTGATCATTGTCTGAGGAGTTTTTTTTTATTATTTTCATTTCGCACACACAGACACGGACACGGACAGACGGACGGACGGAGAGCTTGCCGCCGCGTGAGTCAGCCGCTCTCAAACTGTGCCATGCATAAATAAGTCAAACATCGCGGACGCGTGTAATTATCGCCTCATTCGGCCATTTTGTCATGAATATTCAACCGCTCGTTAATATTCACCTGCCGGCCACGCTCGGACGTGACGTTAAAATTTCCAACTTGGCCATTTGAATGACAATGTTGGCGCGGCGACACTCGCAGCGACGAAAAAATAAATCAGCGCAGACGCCTCCATTTTCATTTTTTTTAACTATATATACATATATATAATATTTACCTTCGCCGCGTATATTCGTCGGTGTATGTGTGTGTGTATTTTCGCGCCAATAGTGCCGGACGCCATTTTGGCCGGTCGCTTAAAGTGTCACGTCGTCGTCGGCAGTTTGACGTGAATATATCGTCAGTGCAATGTACGTTTTATGGTTTTCCAAAGAGGCACGAAGGCCCTCTCGCGAAGCGAAAATAAGGTGAGTTCCTTTTTATAAAAGAAGTGTATTAATCGGCGGCATTTGTCAACTGCGACGTTTCTTTTTTTCTGTTGTTTTGTATCTCTTTCTATTTTTTTTAACGGGCCGCTCTAGATCACAGTCGGCTAACCTTAAAAGAAAACGCACAATTTCAACGCAATCGTGTTTAATTAACCGCAATGATAAATTCGCTCTTATCACGGACGTTCCCTGAGATTTGAGTGTGGAGCAGGTAAAGTATCAAAAATCATCTCACTTGTAACATATCGATAACCGAAGCTACAAATAAAACGTCAACGGAGAAACTTTCATTTTCATACCTACATTCAAATTAATAATGAAAATACTCATTCTTATAATATTGACGTTGAGACTCTCAACTGTTGATTGACCACTTTTCAAAAAAGTTCAACTAAAACGAAACAATGCGAAGTGGTCTCAAATATGACAGGTGTATTAATGCACAACCAGAGCTAAAGCTCTATTATAATTAAAAAATACACATTATAAAATTTGAGGGAACCAATTACGACAATACAAACAACGCAAACTCATCAAAATTCATTTTATTAGGTGCGGTATAGTTCCTCTAGCGATTTAACTTGTATTGAATTGAAGCACTCGTAAATTAAATATACAAGGGCGATCCCCTTTACCTAGGTATATACATATGTACTATATTAGCATAAGTGTCTGCCTGCCTGAATCATTGCGGTCTCACTAGCATTTCCTAGCGGTATGTTGGCAACAAGCTGCTATCTGTCAAAGCTGATTCGAGTTGACAATGCGTTTAATGGCCATACACCCATTCAATCAACGGTACACTGTACAATTGTTTCACGTACTGGCAAACGGGCTATGGGCTTTACTGTTATTGTACATACAAATCAGCGTGAACAGGTTAGGGGCTAGTATCCTCATATGAGGCGTCGAGTACATCAAGCGCCAATTAATTATGAGCTGGTCCCGTATAGTGAGTTGGCCCCTTTCGTATGTGATTTGATGCATCCTTTAAAAACGTTCAACATTGGTTTCTAGCCGAGCTTTCTGAAATTGTAATGATATCACTTAATCACACATTTATGTACATTAGATTAATATTTCCAATGAAAACACTTAAATTAGCACAATTCCTCGTGGTCGTATCTCAGATAAGTTAGATGGCGCCTGACTTTCATATTTTGTGGAATATTCCTAGGTGACTTCCTGTTTCCTATGCCGTGTGCTTCTACGCTCCAACAGCCCCTCTAATCGTTTCCATCGAAGCCTCCACAATGTGATGCACCGGCGTGCTATGAAATGCACGTCGCTTGCAGTCCGCGTGCAACAGGTACCATTCATTGTACCGACTCTGTGACACGACAGCAGATATCAATCTCATCAAAGGCGACCTTATTTATTTGCGCATGGTTTTTAAATTATCGTGCTTCATTGTTTCGTTGCACGTTTTTAAATCATTCGTAATAACAGAGCACGTTCGTAATACATACATACATGCTTAAGAATTGTAATGAAAGCGCTGCGCTGTTGTATGGGGGTTTTCTTGTGCACACCTTTGATTTGATGCCGCAACTAGAAAGTTGCGATTAGTCTAATCAAATTGTCGTTTAATTACTTCAAATTGGGTACTTTACAATTGTAATTGACATTGTTAGTTGTTTAATTCAGCGGTCGCCAACCGGTGGTCCGCGAGAGAATTTTGATGGTCCACGGAGTAATTTGAATACAATACATACATATTTGCAAATTTCGTGTTTATTAAAATGTTTCAAAATATTCTGATTCTACTTCTTTTGCAATTTTCGCCTTATTACGTTTGTAGGATAAGCCTATAAACTATTTCGCAACACGAACTGTAGACGTATTTATTATAATTTTTCTATCATTGTAACATTAATGATGTCCATTTTCTTGCAAATAACTTGTAGTGCAAGAAGAAGTGTAATTACCATATCATTTTTAGAATGTTACTTTTTTAAAAAAATCATGTTAGTGGTTCGCAGGATTCAAGATTTTGAGTTTAGAGGTCCGTGAGGTCCGAAAGGTTGGCGACCGCTGGTTTAGATTTCAACGTAGTACCTACATTTTTTAAAATATTTGTTTGTTTGTCTAAAAAACAAGGATCTGGGCCCAATAACAGGTCAACATAGGAATAATGGATAGGATGCCAATTTTTATTGGAACCATCTCACAACTAAGTTAGATAAATTGAGAAATTCTAATTCTAATGATCCTGATTGAATAATGTTCAAATCTTGCCAATGACGATAATTATGGTCAAAAAAATCACTCCAAACCTTCGCTCAAGAGACTATCGCTCTATGTAACAGTCTAACCACTGAGGTATCGTCTGTTTATACCTACAGTCTAGTTACCTACCTATATAAAATATAAAATGATTGGGTAAATATTTTTTTGGATAATAACTAGATTTTACCCTTAACGTGGAATGGTTTATCCTCAAAACTAATTTACACAGGAGCGGTGTTTTAATCTCTCAAAGGGTGCTCAAAACCGAATCTCTAGGTTTTTTTATTGTTGAAAATAAATGGATTCCAAGAAAGGTACAACACGGCCGGATTACGATGTGTTAAAAAAATATGTACAATTGTACATGCTCGCAAATCGGATATGTTAGATTCGTCGTCTGAAGTTTGAGAATCTTAATTTAATGCAATTTTTAACACAGCAAAAGTTGCACAAGCGTGCATTACTTGCTCTCAACTTTTTCTCGTATTAAAAAATTGGTAAATATTATGAAATTTAATGAGGCACTTAGAGTTACATAGGTATGTGCGTTTTGTTATGAGTTATGAGTAGTAAAATCTAACATAAAAAAATTTGGTTTTATTTCGATTCATAAGTTGGTTATAAATATTTGGTGTACTTTTAGTTGGAATCTGTCGTAAAATTAAATATAATGTGTGCTTAAATGCAATCAAATTAAAATGATCGCATCGTAACAGTAAGTTTCGTGCGCACAAAATAAAAAGCAAACACGAAAAAGAAGTCGTTTGGGCACGTGCCGTGTAATGAAACGCGTATTATTTAAAAGCTCAATAAAGCTATATACTTCCCGGTGATAACGATGAAAAAACAAGCTTTTTTTCTCGTACGCATCGGAACAAATTTACATTTGAGCTGCTGACCATCTGATTTACAGTAACAACCCGTGGCGCCCCATTATCGTCGTCGCTATAAAATCATATTTACAAAACAAATAATTAAGTGCAATAAAATTTAACGGCCCGCTTTGAATATTATGATCGCACATGACGGTATTTGATAACTTACGTAAAACAAACGAAAGGTCGAAAGTGTGTGTTTTTAATTTTCCATACTGTAGGCGAGTTAATTCAACAGTGAATTTAATCGATACTTTTGTGGACTTGATGACGTCTATTGTTCATGTGCTGTTAAATGTTTATATATTATATTAACAAGCAAAATTTTTCATAATTAATTTGACATTGTTCGCGTACTTTCGCCTGGTGATTATTTTATTTTTATTTTTTTCCATCGAAATTGAAAACGAATACGTAGTAGCGCGGCGAGGAAAAAAAATGATTGACTTTTTATTGATGATATTCAATAATAAATACGAGTATTCTCTATATATAGGTGGGATAGTAGACGTGAAAGATCATTTAGCTTGATGAATCAGCATCAAAAGCGATTCGACACACGTAATTATTTGGGCTGAATTCGTTTTATAATATTTTATTTATCCTCGAAATAAACTAGATAATTTCATGTAACAAATATTATCGATTTACAGAAATTTAATGTACCTACCTATTTATAATGGACCGAGTCAAGTTTGATACGTGTTATTATCTTCTTATCGATCGAAGTACATTTATTAATTTGTATTTTCAATTTTAGACATATGTAGGTACATAAGAATTAGTAATAAAATATACAGCTAGTCCGTATGCGATTATTGAAACCTGCGAATTTTCATCAACTTTTTATAGTAACGAATAGACGGCGGACAAATGGATGCTTTTGATAACGTGCGACCTTTGGACCTTAAACGCTTCTTAGGATATTCCATTCCCAACCCGAACTCATGTTCGTACCATTCACAGTCTACTATTAACATATTCTCTCAATCCTTTACACTTTACAGAACAATTATTTATAATAACATAAATACATATAATTACTCGATAATATTATTTTTATACCCAAAAATAATAAGTTTTTAGTGTTTAAGTGTCTCCAATTGGCGAGAAAATTCTCTTAATGCATTCCAATCTAATATTCTTACCAATTATGAAATATGACAAATTCTGCGAAATGCTGGCTGTCTGAGATATGTTTGTTTTTTTCCTTGAACATTTTCATTCTATTAAGTTGAACTTACATATCATCGGTTCCCAAACTGTGGGTCCGCGAGTCGATCTTTGGTGAGTCGCGAAAAGTTTTTGAAATGTGAATTTTTATTCTAGCTGCTTGTTTTCGTTAGTGAAATTATATTAAAAATTAAACAATAATACTCTGGTTATATTAAGCTAAATACCTATATATAATTTATTTTATACATATACATCCGTACAACATACATATATGTATGTACAATTTAATAAATAAATAAATAGGCGGGTGACGGCAACACTCAATATACCTGCGGCAAAAGGTTAGAGAATCCGAAATTCCGAGGTCTAGTTATGAAATTACTTCACAACTCAATTTAAAAGTCATAAGTTTTATTGATATGTACAATGTACCTACATCATCATCAGCATTTTCAGCCGTTCACCATCCACTGCTGGGTGAAGACCTCTCCAATCCTGTTCCATTCCTGTCTGTTTTGAGCAATCTGCATCCACTTGACTCAATACATTCTTCTCAGTCCATCATCAGTCCATCTTCCACTCGGTCTACCTACCTCGGTTTTTCTTTCACATCCTCTTGGATACCATTCCAGTATTTCTCGGTCCATCCATTCTTCTCGCTATATGTCCAGCCCATTGCCACTTCAACTTTTTCACATGTTCTGCTACATCTGCTACTTTGGCCATGGGTACTTCTTACCCATGTATTCCTCTTACCGTCTCTTGTACGTCCGAGTATGTACATACATACATTGGCGAAGTTTTAAATAACATTAAAAAAATAATATATACCTACTTCTTTAAGTGGAACTATTTTTTTATTCAATAATACCAACGCAACGCCGGCCGAGAACGTCCGCCATAGATATATAATTTTTTGTCGATGTTAATAGTTCAAGCTTTTCAATCGTGATTTCAATTCCGCCTTAAAGAAAACTCTCCAGATGACAGTCGAACCAATCACGTATAATTTTTTTTTTTTCTATTTTTTTTACATCAATTTTTTTGTCGCGGTCGCGTGCTTAGTTTTGTGTGTAAAAGAGTCATTTCCGCGGCGCTGGGAACCGACGACAAAGCGTACAGCATCTGAATCCGAGCGTTTCGAGTCACGATCGCGACTATGGCCAGCGAAACGGTCGTGCCGTGGCCAAAACTGCCCGGAAAATCCGTGGGTCTCGCTCAGCGGCTTATTTGTCATCCTTTCTCCCCGGGCCGTGCTTTTGTTTTTTATTCCGCTCACCGCGACTTATCGGCTTATTCTCGCGTCGCTTCGGCGGCCTTTTAAAGTCATCATCGACGCTTCCCAAACCGCGAGTCGCGACCTTCCGCCACGCAAAATTAATCATCGATCAATCAACTTCAAAACTGTGCCAAACGCGCATTGTCTGAATCCCTAAACAAGCGCTGTGTCTATTGTATCGACGAAACATCTCAAGGTTGAATTTTCGCAGGACAATATTGCCTATTGTCAAATTGGCAAACTAGCGTACAATTTGCTGTCGTTAATTTTTATTTACTTGTTTTCTTTTCTTATTGTTCTCTACATATTACCAATTTATATAATAGCTTTGCACCAATGTCCCTACTAATAACCCGTGACTGGAGGGCCTCCACTCTGAATGTCACCCCTTCAAACTGGACTCCCTCCGGGTAGCCTCATTAACTTTTTTTGCTGCCGTTCAGCCATCACGAGTGATTGAGACCCATGATCCTAGTGTGCGTTAAAAAATAATTACTTGCAAGAGCCTTCTCCGTTAGAGTGACCTCTTTTGGCCACTACAGAGGAGAAAGGGTGTGTGGTGGAGGCTAATCTCCTGGTATCAAGGCTATTGTCAAATTGACTATCTAGCCCAGTGGCCGGGAACCTTTTTCGAGCTAAAAGCCAAATTAGGGAAAACCTTGCGAGATTGGTTAAGTTTGGGAGCCGCAACTTATTATTTTCAGATTATATATCCAAAGTGAAATTAAATGTTGCCCATTTATCTTCATGATATGTCTCGAAAGGGTTCAAAGAAGGATTACAATAATGTCATCTGAACTTCAATCACTACCCTATAACCTACATATAGCGAAAGGTGGAAGAGAGTCTTACCCCTTTGAGACGAGAAGATTGAGAGGCGATCTAATGGAAGTGTAAATAATGCCCAATAAAAAATCTCCTCACGTTCAATAAAAACGCTCATCCTAAGACTCTTAAAAGATAAATCTAACAAAATTGTCAGAGACTCATTCTTTTCAAATAGAGTGGTTGAAGTTTGGAACCGCCTCCCAAATCAGCTAGTAACTTCTAAAAATACAAATCTGTTTTAAAAATCATCTCGACAAGTTTTTGAATATAAATGAATTTTTATAAATATAAAATATAAACAACTAAAAAAAATTAAAACTGTATTATTACGATCCAGGGCTGGTCAACAATTTGATATGTTAGGATTCCAGCGCTCGGCTTCAATTTGACATGTTACGATCCACGACGAAGTTGAGACGTAGTAGTGTGGATTTCGATCGTGAATTAGATGTTGATGTTTATAATTTCCATCGTCTTAAATGACGATAGGTCGCTGCCACCAGGTCTTTGATTTGGGAAAAGACCACCCATAATTTATGAAGAATTAATAAAAGATTTCTTCTGGTTATATTATTTAAGTTATTTATTTAGAACGAAGCACAAGTACACTCGAAGGTGTATAGTAGGTATGACACTCGTAGGTGCATAATAAATGACACTCGCAGGTGCATAGTATAAAATAACACTCGTAGGTGTATGTTATATAGATGCTCACATGGCGTATGGGTGAGAAAGGATTTGACTCAACTGAGCTGACTGCTCAACTGGACTGACTGTCCGAACTAAATTGTCCGACTGAACTAAGGTAAATTGCCTGACTGAAGATGACGTATAGGACGTCGTCTTATATAGGTGCCAAAATGCATGTTGGAGGGGATACTGGAGAGGGTTTTGCGCATTTTGTTGGCAAAGTGGTAAAATACATTTTGAACAATGAGTCGTTAAATTGGTCTAGACAAAATACACTCGACAAAAATTTATGATTTATAGCGTGGAAGTTGACATCCAGTCAAATTTACTTTGTATCGATTCAAAAATACATTTTGAACAATGGATCGTTAAATTGGTCTCTAGACTAAATACATTGATACGTGAGAGAGTGCACGCTGACTTGCTTTTGCATCACTTGTGCGAACGAAAATACATTTTGAAGAGGTAAATACGAAGTTGCACAGAGGTAAATCGACCATGAAGTTTAGTTAAATATGAATAATCAAATACGAAAAGTTCAGGATATAACAGTATGTACAAATTATATCAGACCTCCTGGCTCCATCGACTATACCGCCTGCCCATTATTATAAATTATTATAAAGTTTAATCTAAAAAACGATCTTAAGGCTTTTTATAGTCATTAAGTTTTATGTAAATAGGATTCATTTTGATTTTGTGTAAATTGTGTAAAATTTTTAGTATTTTGCGCAAAAGCGAGAGTCGCAGGTTTTCACAAAAAGAGCTGCATGCGGCTCCGGCGCCGCCGGTTGCCGACCGCCGATCTAGCCGCTATTGATAATTTGACTCATAGCAATGAGTCCAGGAAGACTTCGTATGATCGTAATTACATACCTAACTGTACAATAATGTTGATGACAGTGCGTTAGTTATGTCAATTTTAGTATAGGAAGTGCCTAAATAGCTCATTTTATTTTTTTTTTTGAGTTAGATACCTTAAGCACCGAAGCACAGTATTTCACATACAGCTTGTTATGTATCTACGACTTCGTAACAGTACCAAAAAACTTGTGTCAGAGATAACCCCCTCTTTCAGAGATCAAAAGTTTATAAATATATTGTATTTATAGGTATGTATATTACATATATCTCATTCGGATACCTTTTTTTGACTCATTCGAACGCTCTATTTTTATTTAACGCACTTGTTTAGACATTTTAGACTCCCTTCAGACTTTTTTACAGTTTCCTCTCCTATTATACCGCAAGAGAATCCGACTTAACTAATTTGTAATTGCATTATTTTGTACTATTCTTCAATAAACGAATGAAATGTAAGCTGCATCTACATATAATTTCAACATCTACTACCATCATATTTCTCATATGATCGCTGATTTCATCCTCTCTTGTATTCTCTCCGATTGATCTTCATCATCACCGCTGTACCTCAAACAGTGAGAACATAACCAGATAAAATAAAAACACCAAAATATTGATGGCTTTTTGTCATCTTATAAAACAATGTTCGTGAGTAGTGCTCATTGGTTACACCAACGAATACATACGCGCATGACTTAAAACCACATTTTTTGCAAATCTACTTGAAGTAAGGTTATTTTTAGATTTGCTGTTTCTAAAGATTAACAATTTTTTTTATAAACATACAATAATACTAATACAGACTGGTCGCTTGTGACGAATGCTTATTGTAAGCGCAGAGTAGTGTTTAAAAATAGAGCAATGTTAGTGGAAAACTACCAAGTGTATTTGACATGAAGCGATTTTCCCATACAAATTTATGTTCAGTTATAGCACACGTGCATATTTAATACGGGAATTGATGGCGTTTCATAATTACCGACAATTATGATAAATCGACGTATCGAGTGCGTGTCACGAGCAACAGTTAGTGCAATTATTTACCAGCGGGGACAACGCATAAAAGTTTCACATGCGATCAGATTTGAGCGGAGTTCCCCCGGTGATAAGGTTCGCTGCTTGCACAACACCTGTACCTATATAACACTCCTAATTCTCCCCTAAAACACCTACGTAATTTATGCAGATTACGAGAAATGTTTCGTAATAATAATATACAGCAAAAATCGTCGCGTAATTGTTTTATTGTCTCGGTGCGGTCAGAGTGTATCCCATATCGGATGTGGTCATATCATTTTACTACCACAGAGCACCGGTTGCGAACTGACATGTGAGAAAAGAGAAGACAATGCTGTGTGTTTTCGACGCGACGAGTCAATCGAGTCGCTCGTTTGTCCTTAAGCGAGTTCAAATGTTACACATTATCGTCTATTGTTATTGTACTAGAGGCTGGACAAGTGGACACTTTATATTTTACGAAATTTGAACGAATTTTAGTGAAACGGGAGTCCGTTATTGCGGGAACGCGCGGTGAGAAACATCGCTTTTGGAACAATGAAATGCACGTAGCAATTTCGTTTGCCGTATAATATTTTACATTGGAAAAGTAGTTATGTTATTTGTACGTGAAATGTTAGACATGTGTTTATTTCTGTTGCAGAATCGTTTGGTTCAAATGAGTTCATCTCTATAATAATAGTGACACACAAATGAAAAATCGCTAATGAAAAGCATGTGAAAAACGATAGTTTGAAACATCAGTATTTAAATACTAAAATTGTCACAATATTGATCAAAAGAACTACAAATGGAATCAATTTCATGGAATTTCATTTCAATGGAAGACTTTGCAAGTATTCCGGATTCTAAATGAAACGTTTTACTATGTCTTTATATGATCAATTAGTCTTTTCATCAGAATCAAAGTACATAATCGTATATCATTTAAGTGTGCAATTTTCTTCTGCGGCCAATATTAACCTATGTGTGTTGTTATCGTTGATTTTCTTTAAACACTAGGTAACAATATAATTTTTTTCTATTCCTTGCAAATGAAATCAGTGGTAAATTCAAACACGCACATTTGATTTAAGTAAAATTAGAAAAAAAAAATCATGTCATCATCGATTATGACGGTATTCATTCATGATTCATATGCAGGGGAGTATGATTATGCGTTGTTCACGTAAACGCTCATTGATATTCAACACTAATGGATGTCGTGTAGTCGAGTTATTCGAAGGGGTGGAGGTGGAAGAAGGGCGGCTAATGAAAACAGGAACTGAA
Source organism: Parapsyche elsis (assembly GCA_022651745.1). Lineage (NCBI taxonomy): Eukaryota > Metazoa > Arthropoda > Insecta > Trichoptera > Hydropsychidae > Parapsyche > Parapsyche elsis. The sequence goes on along the minus strand of JAGVSN010000001.1, from coordinate 18,020,879 downwards.
ATCTAATCAAAAGTTCGTAATTATCCTGCCGCAGTACTAGCAGGTAATAGTTTATTACGAAATCGTAAATAATAGAGGTATTTTTGTAGGGGAAACAGCGTAAAGAGAGAGGGAGGGGGGGGCTTTGAACACACTTGAACACCCACGCTTCGAGTCAATTTTACTACCCGTTCCTGTACAAAAACATTTATTTAAATCGCGCACAGGTACAGGTAATGAGTCAATAAAACAAAATCAAATGTGGAAGTGAACGATACCACACCGGGGACTTCCGGTACGCGAGTACTTATATACGTATGTAATGGGAGAGGCGAGGGGGAGGACTTCGCCCCCCACTTTCCCCCCTCCCCCTTCTTCCTCCCCTCCGTGGGAACTGCACGCTTGGCTGGAGTCTGTGGCCCCCCCCATATCAGGGGCCCCCGGTGTGATTTTTGACCGCAATTTGTCGTTAGCCGGGTACTGATTTCACCCACGCCGTGAACCGTACCAAAATGTCACGGTAATCCAAACAGTTCACGTACGCGCGTTGCGAATGTGTCGTCCCACCGTTTGAGTCTAGCCGCGAATCTCAAACTGTCTGAGAAAACAAAAAAAAAAAAAATAGGAAAAAAAATCTCTCGCATATCTATCGCCCGGTCGCCATTTGCAATGGTCGGCGAACGGCGCAATTAGGATGGCCGTTTTGCTACGGCGATGGCGGATCGTTCGCGGTTTTGCCAGGCAGATGCTAATCAAGTCTCGATAACTGCCAGCGAGTCTGCATATCAAACAGCTGCGCAAACAATGCACTACTGACTGCACCTCGGGTTGAAAGACACCGATGACCGGGGGCGCGGTCGTTAAACGCACTTTTTGCCACGGCCGGCGGTCACTTTGCGCAAATATTTTCGCATACATCGTCGGGGTCGTTAATACCCGCCGAGTGGCCGAGTATTCCATTATTATTATATGTGAAGCCTTAAACCTAGTGTAAAAAAAAATACATTTTATAGACCATAACAGTGTTCACAAACACTCGCACACTAGGCATACACGATTGAAACAAACTTTAGTCAACAATAATAGATCATCATCATAATTTTTAGTCGTTCACCATGCATTGCTACATGAATCTCTCCTCTACAATTTTCTTCAATTCCTGTCTATCTTGACTCTTGAGCAATCTCCTTTGCTACTTTCTACTCTGCTTTCTTTCACATCCTCTCGGACACCATTCCGCTATATCTGCCACTATGGTCATGCTATCATGTTATACCATGCATACATTTTTGAATTCAGCATTCACGTTTCACATCGACACGTCATAACTGGCAGTACGCATTGGTCGTATGCCATCTTTTTTAAGCGTAGAGGGATGTTGGATTTAAAAATCTGCATCCACTCGACTCCACACATTCTTCTCAATTCATCGTCCAATCGGTCTACCTTACTTTCTTTCACATCCTCTCGGATACCATTCCAGTATTTCTCGCGTCCATCTGCCATCCATATTTCTCGCTGTGTCCAGCCCATTGCCACTTTTTTACACTTTCTGCTATATCTGCCACTTTGGTCATGCTTCTTACCCATGCATTCCTCTTATGATCTTTTCTCGTTATACCAAGCACACATCTTTCGTCCACATTCTCGCGTCCATCTGGCATCCATCTATTTGCTTATTTTTTAAGCATGGCAGGATGTTGGATATCCAGTCATATTCACCTCTTGTCTTAGGTATAAATAACTATCAACTATCTCTACAATATGATTATCTACTGTGACTACGTTAATAATGATTGGTATACCATGTACATATGTGTGTCAAATTTTAGACACCTGAGAGATCGTCGTCCGCCCAAGTGAATTCTGTATTCATGTACATATACATACGAGTATCTAAAAGATCATTTCAACTATTTATGCATTTGATCCAGTTTACTTTCATACAAAGTCAACTCAATGCTATAATGATACTTTGTGCGCTATCAAAAATAAAGCTTCGTACTAAACGCCAAGCACTCGACGCAACAAAGCTTCGTGCGGTTAATTAACGACGAGAGCACACGAAAGGTCGCAAAGCTCAATTGCCGCGCGCTTTTCAGGTTACCTATTATTTTTGCGATTTTTCGAAGTGTGTTTGTATTTATATTTCCTCCCTTCCTTTTTTCATTTTTTTTTTTGATTTTATTTTGTATCGTAACGAGTGGCGCTCGCGACAATGGCCGTTGTGGCACAATGGCGTCGAGCGACACTCTAGCGTCGAATGCGCGTTTGTCAAACTGAGAGCGAGCGAGCGAGTGGGTGGCTCTCATCATTCGCGGTTTTTAATTTTCCCCGGCCGTCTCCCGGGAAATCCGGGAAATTCCCGTTTAATTGCTCGCGAACGCGCTAAATAACGCGACCGCCTAAAAGCCAGCGTGGAAAAATCGAGAGACATACGAAATTTTACACCGCCTCGAATTTTCACAAATGCACAAATTTCAACACTGTTTCACACAAAAGTAGACTAAATCTTAGGCGAGATAACATTTAGATACTTACTTCTAAGATAATTACACAACCTATGTAGATACATCTATGTTCTAAGTTTACAGATCTCCGAGTACTATATCATTATCATCAGTCATTTTCAGCCGTTCTGCTGGATGAGGGCCTCTCCAATCCTCTTCAATTCCTATCTGTCTTGAGCGATCTGCATCCACTTGACTCCAATTTATCCAATTAATCAGCCCATCGTCGACTCGGTCTACCTTGCTTTCTTTCACATCCTCTCGGATACCATTCCAGCCCATCTTACGATCTCTTCTTGTTATACCAAGCATACATCTTTCCATGCTTCTCTGTGTGCACTGGATCTTACGTTTCACATCCATACGTCATAACCGGCAGTATACATTGGTCGTATGCTTTTTTTTAAGCATAGCAGTTACCATTCCATCGGATACCATTCCAGTATTTCTCACGTCATCTGCCATCCATGCTTCTCGCTATGTGTCCAACCCACTGCCACTTCAACTTTTTCACCTACATATATATATACCTATATGTACTAGCGTAAAATCTGCCTGCCTGCCTGGATCGTTGCGGTCACACTAGCGTGTGTGTTGTATAGAGGAAGGGCTGAAATCCACCATCATATGACGGGCAAAACCGGCTAGTTTACAATACGAAATTGTATCGACATTTTTAGAGATACGTGATTTTCGCATCTATTTTTATAAAATTTCGCGTTTTGACTCTTCAATTTCGCGTTTTGGAGCAAATAAAATAACAAATTTTCGCATCTATTTAGCGTTTATTTCTTTTTCACAAATTTTAAGTTAGCAAGTCCAATTTAAATACAATTAATAGAGAAACAAAACAAAACATGGATACAAAAATAAAATATGATTAAAATTAATTAAAACTCAGCATAGAACATGTTTCTATAGATGATTGTTTTAATCTAGTACAGTGGTCGGGAACCGGCGGCTCCGGCTCCGGGCGCAAAAATTGGCGGCTCCGTTTATAATCCAACACTTCGTAAAATAAAATAAAAAAATGTAAATTAGTTTTTTTTGACCCTAAATTTACTCGCGTCTTATAGAAATTAAAAATAGAAGTATTTGAACTGAAAAACTAACGGAAATGTTTAGACAAGTGGAAATAAATTTAACCACCAAAGAGAGCACGGCAAGTGGTATTATATTCAAATGTTGGCAATCATTTCCAGCCAATTATTCGAACGTCAGGAAGCTTGTATTTGCTGTCTTGACGCTTTTTGGTTCCACATACAATATTGTGAACAATTTTTTTATTCGATGAAATTTGTGAAAAATTCGTACCGTAATCAATCAAGTTTTAATCCACTGATGCAATTGAAGAACACAAAATACGTTCCGAATTTATGTAAATTTTCCGAAAATGTACAAGTTCAAAAGACGCATTAGCTTTTAAAAATAACATTAAAATCCGTTTTCAGACAAATTATTTATTTTTAGGGCTGAATTGTGTAAAGTTAAGTAACATCTCTACAGCCTGCAAGTGAGTAAAATTTTTTATATACATATATATGTATGTATATATATTTTTTTATTAAATTGTATAATATTTTATTAAATATAATTTAATATTTTATTAAATATAATTTAATATTTAAAATATAATTTAATATTTTATTAAATATAATTTAATAATTTAATATTTTATTAAATATAATTTAATATTTTATTAAATATAATTTAATATTTTATGAAGTAGGTATAATTTAAAGGTATAATATTGGATGATAAGTTAGATTTTAGGTTACACGGTCAATTTTTAATGTTCTCGTTCTCGTTTTCGGAACGTTCTCGGAAAGATCGTATCATTTTAATAGATGCAAAGTGGGAGTTATCCAAAAAAAAAGTCATATTTAAAATGAATAAAAAATAATGGAAGGAAGTAAATGAGAATTCTTGGAAGCGTTGAATACGAAACGACAACCGTCGAATTTTCCGACGCATTTTCCAATGCAAGTGTTCCGAGAAATGCCTCGTGGAAAAAAACGCCTATGCTTAGAGGGGGTTAGTGTTCTTTCACATATACATACATACATACATACAGAATAAATCGCCTCCATCACTGGTGATTTGCATAATTGACCGCGAACCCGAGCCGTTTTGTTCACACGTCGACACCTCGACGACTGCGCTACAGCAATTTATTACGGACTAATTCTACACTGTTGCGCTACTACGCTATATTTCTTTACACTACTCACTTGTACCAATCCGTTGGCTTCAAACGCTTGGTATATATTTTTTGAAAATTGGATAAAACGCTATACAATGCTCTCCCTCTTCAACACACGCTATTTATAATTGCAGTCGTTTGTACGATGTTAACGTACGAAATCGGGTTGTTCTGGTGTAGCCGGTGGGTGGTTTAACAGGAAGAGGTAGTCGCGAAGGAAACCAAAGTTCATCCATTTTTCATCCAGTCACCGCGCCTAATTGCTCCGGCCAATGCCAGTCAGTATCGCGCCGATTGTAAGTAATTTTATACTGACAAAAAAAAAGTTAATAGGTATAACACCATCGCTCATTACGTCGGGAGCATCCGCATAGGTGTATTATGTATCTACATACTACGTACATGCAGATATTATTAAATATTTATTGTGCGCCTAATAAACTGCAATTGCTGTCAACCCGTGGAAAGCCATCGTGTTTCCCTAATTGTATACAATCAGCGTCAACGATTGACTGATTGGAAAATTGATCAAACGGTCGTTCGAGTTTCGCTCCTCTGACGTGTTGTAATGTAAGCCGTGTAATTTTTAAACTTTTCCATATAAGCGCTAATAATTGACGATGTGCGCTTCTCGGAAAAAGAATTCTCAAAATTCCTAGAATTTCGCTCGAAGCCGTACTGAGCCAACATTCGAGTACCTCTACATACATTGCAAATGCAAATGCATCAAAATAGCTTAAAAAGGTTATAGCTTAACAAACAAAAATGTAGCTTAACGCTAAAATTACATAATAAACTTAATTATCAATTAGCACTTGTACAGAGGTATTGTTTTAATGCTGCCTAGAATCTATCAATTTGGTTTATTTTTCTAAGTTTTTTTGGCAGTCCATTGTATTCAACAACAGAAGAAGTATCTTGTTCCCTGTACAAGATACTTCTTCTAGATCAGTGGTAGGGAACCTTCTTCTAGCTAAGAGTCAAATTAGGGAAAACCTTGCAAAATTTGTTAAGTTTGGGAGCCGTAACATATGTATTATCTTCAGATTATATGTATGTATTTTCAAAATTAAATTAAATGTAACTTATTAATGAAATGGATAGCAGTAAGAAATGAGTGATATTTCTTAATGTTCTACAGTTTATTACTAAAAAGTATTATTGAAAAACGATTTGATGCTTTTTATAGCTATGAAGTTATATGTAGAAATAGGATTAATATTGATTTTGTGCAAATTGTGTGTCGTTGAATGACAGCGAGAGCCGCAGGTTTTCATACAAAGAGCCACATGAGGCTCCGGAGCCGCCGGTTTCCGCCCACTGTTCCCGATCTACTAAATTTTAAATTCTTATCTTTTAACTTATTCTTACCCCTAGTATTATGACCATGTTTACAAATTATTAAATACTTAAATAATTTAGTAATAAATTCTGATCTAACTTATAAATATATACTAACATGTACACTTTTAAGGCTTTACTTACATTCATCCAATTCAATTCATTCGACATATTTCGTATACTAGTTAATCTATTTACATTTAAAATACTCCGCATAGCTGTATTTTGCAATTTTTGCAAACTATCTTTGATTGATCTATTTAATAAATTTAAAAAAATTAGTAGATTACTTAAGTGTCTCCAAATATGGGTTTACTTCAGGCAATAATTTTATGGGTAAAAATCGGTGAATGTGTGTATGGAAGAGAGTGCTTTGACCCTTCTTCGCTAGATACGCATTTCTAACAATAGAAACTATTGATCCATTATTTTTTCTATTCACATATTCACTTTCGTTCAATGTGATGATAAATACACTATCGCGTGGACTATTCCGTGCGAAATTTGATCAATTCCCACAATACAGTTTGGTAACTTATAATTATTTATTGAACTAGTAACAAATTTGAGCAAATTAATGGAAAATGCAATGCTATTAGTGTCTTCGCGCATTTGTTAAATAGACTGATTTATTTTTCAATTTTTATATAAATAGTCGGGGTATTTCAAGTGGTGAATGAAATTATTCGTCACGGAAGTCTACGCTTTTCATGCTGAAAATTCACAGTAAAATAGAGCGGTGCATCCTGAAGGCTGTAATTTGTCACGAGCAAACAGGAGTCGCGGTGGCGCGTGATTGGCTTCCGGCGAGCACAGGAAGTGCGCGGAAAAACGACACCATTTATTTTTTCCTTTTTCGACTTCACTATCTGCATTCTCGACGTTGCACGTACATACATATAACCATACGTAGGTGTACACTTTAAAATTAAATAATACTAATAACCAAAAAAAACACACACACGGCTATCCGGTATGCGTTCAAATTGATTTTTGATAGAGGGTCGCACGATCGTATGTTACGCGCGACGCGCCCGAATCGTCAACCCATAATTTGAGTTGATCTTTTCAATTGCGCAGAGTTGATTTTGCTAAATAATTTGTTTTAAGAGGGGAAGATGAGGTGGGGGAGTCATTAATAAGGCGATAATAATAGGAATTTAACCCTCGTCGACGGATATCCCAGGCGAACGGTCACGCCCAGGGTTATAAAGTAATAGATTACCCGTCATCACTACGCTTTTCTCATGTCGAAATTTTATACCCACACTATAACAATTGCTAACTTTCAATCTCGAAGTCTAACCGAAGCGTATTACAATTATTCAATTTCGTCGTAGTTTTTTTTCTGCGGTTAAATATTTGTCGTTATATTAGACCGTGATTATATTGAAATTAAAAGGGACCAACGTTTACGCCCATCCGGAAGCTCGATTCGGAATCCCTTTCGACGTTATAATTTTTTCCAATCATCAATCCGAACAATGAACAATGCCCTAGTAATAATAGGAATCAATTCAGAAGAAAAAAATACTGCACACAAACACTGCACACTGTTCACTATTGTGGCACACACACACTTACCACACGCCACGCCACACGCGTCTTCTGACGAGATCCTAAACGCATGAATTTCTATGACGTAGATAAGCGATCGGAAACCGGCGGCTCTGGAGCCGCATGCGGCTCTTTGTATGAAAACATGCGGCTCTAGCTGTCATCCAACGACACACAATTTGCACAAAATCAATATGAATCCTATTTCTACATATAACTTCATAACTATAAAAAGCATCAAATCATTTTTCAATAATACTTTTTAGTAATAAACTGTCGAACATTAAGAAATATCACTTATTTCTTACTGCTATCCATTTCATAAATAAGTTACATTTAATTTAATTTTGAATATACATAGATACATATAATCCGAAGATAATACATATGCTACGGCTCATACAACGTTTTGCGTGAAACAATTCTTTGACACGATTTAAACAAAATTAAAATAAATCTGATTTCCACAACTTCATGGCTATTAAAAACTTTCAGATTGTTTTTCAGATAAAATACTTATTAATAATAAACTGTCTAACATTAAGAAATACCACGAAGATAACTTATTTCTTAGTGCAATCGTTTAATTTTATTTTGAATATGTAATCCAAAAATAGTATGTTGCGGCTCCATAACTTTTTAATTTAAGGGTTTAAAAAAAAGGGCGAGGGCAAATTTAAGGGTTTGACCCTGATTTGGCTCTTTGCTTGAAAAAGGTTCCCAACCACTAGCGTAGATACACACTTGCAACACCCCATCCCACGTCACAATTCACAGCAATCACATCACGTGTGGTGTGAGCCATTAATGAATCTTTCAGAACATTTGAATCAAATCCCTTCAGTCGATAAGATTCAGGCACAATCGATACATTGAAATGTATGTAAAATCATAATACATATGTACACTCGGTGCTGATTAATTTGAACGTTGAATGCAAACGTGAATTAATTTGTTAAAGAGCTTTTTTTGTACCGAGTGTGGTAGATGTACATAACTCGGAGCGTATTAGTTCGACAATAATGGAGTGTCACACTATTGCTCGAATTAATTCATCAAGGGTTGAAAAGCTCAGGGGCTCGCGCGCTCGGAAAGTTCATTGTTTTTACCCCCAACCAAGTCAGCTTTGATTTCAACGAACAAATAATAGGTACGAATCATTGTTATAATCCCAGATGTGCACAAAAACGAACACGTATATGTACACACTCGCGCTTGGGTTTATTTGATTTTTCTTTCGGGGCACCTGTGTGTCGCCGCAGTCAATTTATTCGAATAATTGAAAATAGTCGCCGAGCTCTAATGCGTCAACGCTATAAAAACTATAATTTATCTCGCCATAAACACGTCGGTACGCGCGCATAAACAAAAATCAAATGTAAATTGCGGCCGAGGTCCCCCCGATTATTTATTTATTTGTCACCTGAACGAGTCACAATCATTTACCCCCCGGCGATACCGTTAATCGAATTTCGAGACCAGTTCTCTCTAGCAGCCCTTCGTCTCGAACGCATCCAAACGAGATGCAGTTTGCAATGTGCAACGCTGCTCGGCTCGGTGTTTGATGCCGCCTTACGATTTTAATACTGTAATAATGTAATATATTTGGGCAGTTGGTGAATATGACTGGATGTAAAGAAGAAGAAATAAAACGAAGAATGAAACTAAGATGGAGTGCTTTGTGTAGGTACAATTGAATATTAGGTTTATGTACATATAAAATGTGGATTAGCACAATTAAGTAACGCAAGTATGAAAGTAGGCTTAAGAATTAATTTTAATAAGACTAAAATTATGTTTAATGAATTTTGCACGCAAAACGTAAGCACAGTAGACAACCATATTGTACCTATAGGTAGAGATATAGGATAATTATTTATACCTAGGACATTTGGTGAACATGACTGGATGTAAAGAAGAAAAGATAAAACTAAGATGGAGCGCTTTTGGATGAATGTACATACTTTTTTAATCCAACATTCCGCTATGCTTAAAAAAGAAGGCATACGACCAATGCGTACTTCCAGTTATGACGTATGAATGTGAAACTTGGACGCTAAATTCAAAAATGCTACGAAAGATACAGTGCACACAGAGAAGCATGGAAATATGTATGCTTGGTATAACAAGAAGAGATCGCAAAAGAAATACATGGGTAAGAAGTATGACCAAAGTGCAGATATAGCGGAATGTGTGAAAAAGTTGAAGTGGACACAGCGAGAAGAATGGATGGTAGATGGACACCAGAAATACTGAAAAGGTGTCTGAGAGAGAAATGTGATAGAAAGCAAGTTAGACCGAGTGGAAGATGGGCTGATGAATTGAGAAGAATGTGTGGAGTCAAGTGGAAGCAGATTGCTCAAGACAGACAGGAATGGAAGAGGATTAGAGAGGCCTTCATCCAGCAGTGGATGGTGCACGGTTGAAAATGATGATGATGATGAATGTAATTTGTTATTTTGTACATTCGGGTTTGCTTTTACGTACACGGTGGCACCGTTTCCACTAATTCAATACGTAACGTTGCCGTTTGATGGTGCGCAACTATTCAATTTCCGGTATACATACCTCTTCATGACAAGCACACACCTTCAGCACCATACTTGTACATAGTCTGCTCGTGAAACTGAGGATATTCAGTTCAATAAGCACTCTATGTAATTTCTACGTACAATTTATGTATATTTAATTACATTTAAAACATCCAATAAAAGGTAAATGTAATGGAAGTTCATCATTGGACATTCAAAGGGTATTTATTTTTTTCATTTAATTTTGATATTTTAACAAAACAAGATGGTCTTATTTGTGTTGAACTTATAAACTATTGATCGTAGTTTATTTATTAATCATATCTAGACGGCGAAATGATGGATGCTTTTGATAACGTGCCACCTTTGGACCCTAAACGCTTCTTGGGGTATTCCGTTACCCACCCGAACTCACGTTCGTATTGTGCTAACAAATTATATATACTTAATAACATATTTTAACCTACAATACATATAATTACTCAATAATATTATTTGTATATTTTTTTACATACCAAAAATAATGAGGATGTATGAAGTGTTAAATTGTCTCCAAATACTCATAGATATACGAATTTTTTTTATGCACTTTTTTTTTCTAATATTCCTACCAATTACGATATATGGAAAATTCTGCGAAATGCTGTGGCTCTCTGAGATGTGAGGATTTTTCCTTGAACATTTTCATTCTAATTACTTGAACATTATTAAGCTAAATATAAAATTTAATAAATAATATTCAATAATATCCAACACCCAAATATACCTGCGTCAAAAGGTTCGAGAATCCGAAAATCCGAGGTCCATAAATCATATCTTTTAAAATATTACGAATGTGACGTGATTTCACATCCGCAATCGATTATACTATCGCAATTTGAATTCTTGCTGTTTTCAATGTTTGTAAGTAAAGATTTTCAAGTAAACTTAAAATTTAAAAGCTCAACAACACATGAAATTTTTATCAAACAACCTTGAGGTATAATTTGAAAGCTTTACCTCATATGGTGATTGTGACAAAATTTGACATTGAAATTTGGACTGATCTATTAATTTGAATGAAATTAAACCTTTTGAAAATAGGCTTTGACGTTCTAAGCTGAAGATTCGCAAGGTTTTGTTTAATGTCTGACACCCGGAAGTGTCACTTGAGTCTAGCCTATTGACAGCTTTTCAATAGACCGAATGTGTAATTGAATATGTAGGAAGTCGCGTCTTGGTCACGACATATTTATTATATGTATATTAAATCATATTTGAATGGATGCCTCGTCTAATGTGTCAATATCGTTAGTGTCGACATCTATGTATGTACATATATTGGAACAAGGAGTTTTTCCTATTGTTGCATCGATCGTTTTGCGTTCTGGGGACGAAAGACGGTATACACATATTAGGCATTTATGTGTGTAGTCAGTTGTGCTTTTTGTATATAAATTAATAACCGGTTCGCCCCACCAGTGGCGTGCGTGAGCGCGAGGCACCGTTTGTTCCCCGCGTTGCGGATTTGCGCGGCTACCGTAATTTCCTGTTTCAGATTTTATGATAATTAAGTGTTCGCTGGCTTTTGTCGAGCCGTGTTTATTCGTAAATTGAATGAAACGCGGGCCTGTGACTGGCTTATCGGCTTTGACCGATCGACGAGCGTCAAACGAACTCACTCGAAGAGAATCCCTCCACCTATCCCACCCCCTCTCGATGGCGCGAGACAGACGGACGGACGGTTTCCTTTATTTGACGTTAATATCCGATGAAAGTCTTTTACCACAACGCACAATTCGATAAATGCTCGCCGAATGGGCGAAGATGGGGTGGGCGCGAACGGGTCAACCCGCCCTGTCGACCCACATTTCAATTAATCAACCCCATCCCTTTTTATAACCATGCATGTAGAATTGTAAATATTCCTTAGCAGGCATAGGTAGGTACCAATTTTTCATTTTGGGCAATACTTTATTGTCTCCCTCAAGACTGTTTTAAAAGACTGTCAAATCTTTCTCAGATAAAATTTAATATATTGCAACGAATGGCCGAACACGAATCGGTCACTTCAGGTTGCTAAAGCCTAGGACAGTAGTCAAGATAAACAAGGGACGAAAAATTATCGTCCGAGTCACCGTTTTGAACTTGAAAGGAAACATCTAGATTCTTGATATTGTGGTGTCTTGGAAAAGCAAAGAAAAGTCAATTAAAGAGCTTGGAGATAAAGTTAAAAGAGTTCACACACCTTGGCGGTTTCGCTGCGTTAAACTATCGTCGTCCCATTCGCACCGATATAATTCGCATTGGTGCTAATCAACGATGATAGAGGATGAAAACTTGACGCAGCGATATCGCTCAGGTTTGTGAGGGCCTTAAGAAGGTTTGCGCTGTGCAAGAACGACGGGAATAACAACTTTGTATAAAGAAGATGAGTTTCGAGGTGTGGAACGTTGCCTCAAGGCAGACCTGAAGGTGTTGGGAAAATTCGTTAAATCTTGTCGAGAAAGAACCTGAAACTGTTACAGTTGGTTACTTTCTTGCAAATTGGTCTGAACTCTCCAATAAATCTGATAAGTTAACTTTAAATCCTACTTTACTCTTTTAAGACCAATCTTTACCCCCATTCACTAGCATGTAACAATATTTAGAAAGTATAGTAAGTATGTACGTATGAAGAATAGAGAATATTGTAATTATTGTTTAACAAAAAAATTCTCTATTGATATTATAGAAGTACTCTTTATAAGGAAGGTATTTTTGAATCAATAAAATGTGAATTTATATCATTTGAAACGTTGAAAGGTGAAGAGTAATATGTAGATTTTTATAAGGAACGATATGTTTGCAAGCGATCGTTGCAATTTACATTTGACTTAGCTTGGCTATATTGACTGACACTTTACCTGTAATACTACAGTTGACGTGATCGATGGATGTTTGTTTACATGGCATTGTAACTTATCCACACACACGTCATCGCGCGATACCGAAATATTCTATCAGTTCGTTCGCGTGTGTCCACCATTGTAATCCGCCCTTTTACGAGTCGCCAACGTGTAATTAAAATAATATACAATTATTATTCTGATTAACGGATTTCACTACGCCTTTTTTTCCACCGATCGGTCGGTACGCTTGTTAACAATCGCGTGAATTATGCGATCGAACGACCGGCGATGTAGCGGTGAGCGGTGGTTGGGATCCGGCCAAACATTATTCACGGCATTAATTTTAATGCTCTTAACCGCTCAAGTGGCCGAACGGGTCAAAATATATATAAAATTTATAATGCGCATAAAGGTGTTTATTGGCGCTTACGCGATCCAACCGAAGAACAACAGAGCTAAGCGTAATTGATCACCTGGTCACACCTCGTGACAATTCAATTTGATCTTCTGGCTGCTTTGAGAAACGCTGGCCGTTGGACAAATCAAGCGTGCATAATTGAAGCGAAACGCACTTTCTAATTCTGCATGCACTTTGTGGGGTGGTGTAAATCTTTACTGATGGTTTATTGCTCAGTTTGAGGTGGTAAATGGCCGAAGGACCCCCCCCCGTCTTGTTTCTGCGAAGGGCGACCATAAAACAAGCGGAACTCGAGGTGGACACCACTGGGGATTGACATCGGTCATTACCGAGTAAACTACCTGATGTACAAACAAATAAACACAACAAAAATATTTACCCGAAGAAGTCGTTGTGAGTTATGGGTTTTTTCCTCCTAAGCTTTACAACAAAATTGAAGCAATTTCATTGTTTTTAATAATAAATAGACTATAGCGAATCTACGACGCGCAATGGTGACAAAGTATCAAAAGTCGAAATATTCTATGAGTTTAATTTTTATACATTATATATGTACAGTATACGTAATAGCCCTATTCCGTCTGTCTGTGTGTCTGTCTGCTGATATCACTCGCCGATGTAAATAATCAAACGTCGCACGAGTGGGATTTGAACCCGGTATCACTGATTCGGAACAGAGCGCTTACGCGGTGAGCCAAACCAGATAATAATGGGCTGGCTTCAACTTGACTATTTATCTAATAAAAAATAGGCTTGCGACTTTGCTAAATTGTTACGTTGTTGTATTATAATGCGCCATAGATGGCGCATTGTTGCATAGATGCAACAACTATAAAAACTATTAAATTTAATATTATTTTTCAGTACGGGTGATGAGAAACCGTTTCATTGATATTCAACGGGCTGGTAGCTTTATAATTGTGCTGGTTAATTTAGCACCGCTTATGGCATAGTTAAGTAAAACCACCATCAGTTATATCAGCAAATGAGCCCAAATTCTATGAAATTATCTCTATCAACTACTTTAGCACCATCACGATAGTGATAGTGATCTATTAAAATAATCCAAAATGTGTGTTCGAGCAAATGTGTGTGTGCATTTGTTAAAATTTTCTCATGAGACATGAATTTCACTCGGCCTCGGAGATATTTAATTTAAATTTTTTCGCATGCGTCATATCGAACGTGAACAAATATTGAAATTGAAAATAAACTGTAGATATTTGCAATGCATTTTCACAGCATCCTCGTGGAAAAAAAAATGACGTATGGGCCGATCCGGAGTCGTCCCGGCTAATTTGGATGTCCCGGTGATTTACAGTGGCCATTGATTTATGGTTGTCCCTGCCTGTCCGATCGACAAAATATTTTTACCTAAACACTCCACGAACATATTTCATCCGATAATATTGTTACCGTCTGTCTTAACAACATTGTTAACAATTATTATTGTCGTTTCGGATTTCAGAGAACCCCATTCCGCTACCCCCTAGAATGCAACGTGTAAAAAAAACCTCGAAAACTAACGGTATTCATATAATATACATTTAAATTTAATTGCTGAATATTAATCTGACAATTGTTCGGCTCGATTGTGAAGTTACACGAAGCGTACAAGTTTTAAATATTTATGTGCGAAATTGGCTCGCGCTCTCGCGCATTGTAGCGTTTTAACTTTACGAGCTCGCGCCGGATCCGGATTCGGATTCAAATCCGATTCGAATCGTACGTACCTCCGCATAATGTCCGGTCAGGAATTCTTATTGTCGTCGGCCATTGCTTCCGCAAATTTACGGCTGTAAAATCGCTCGAATTTGTAAAGTTTTCATACGCGCCGTGTGTGCACCGCTGAAATATGCTAATGGCCGTATTTGCGTACGACGCAAATTGCTAGTGCCCCGTTCGAAAATGCTAACGATTGCACGATGTAACGACCGTCGTTATAACGAAATCCCCAAAAAACAAACCGATTTCCAACCAAAGTCGTCCAAATAAGACGAGAACCGCCGATTGTTCGACGCATTCCGAAAATATACATTTTTTCCCATTAGGAATTGTACTGGGCGTTTGATTCAAATCTGACTATAAAAGGAAATAGTGACCTGCAGAGTACATAATATAATGATCATCGTGCATTTCTTTGTTTGGAGATTTTGTTTTATACGTAACGTTATTGTATTTTTTTGCGAGAGTGCTAGTATTATTACGTTAGAGGTGGGTTAAATAATAAAATAAAAACGGAAAAACGCTCACACGCGGTCATAAATTAACTTTCTGTCAAGTTTATCCTCCAAATGTGTATTGTTTGTTTTATTGTACCTGTAATTTTTCAAATTTAACTTCGAGAATTATTTTTACGACGCGTGGAAATGACTCACGCAATAATACCTCTATTTTCGTTTTTTTTTTTACATTATTTTACGATAAATTTCAAACACCCATGTATTCGACCACCAGGGGTGAGTTATAAACCCTCATAATCATCCGTTCATTTTGAAAAACTTTAGTACATATCTCACTAACCAAAAGTGCAATTTTGACATTACGAAGTATCGACGTATTCGGTGTAATGTTTTAATTAACTTTTCGAAGTTTCAAATTAACCAGCGCGGCCACAGTTAGTTAGCGAGTCGGTAGTAATCTTCTCAAATTATATGTTTCGTGATTTATCTCATAAGCATGCGTTTAAAGAACGAAAGGAATGAGCGACGAACCACACAAACAAAAAAAGTAAAACCAAAACGACCTCCTGTCATTACATACTTAGAGAAATTTTAATTTTAGACCACCCACACAATGTGCGTTGTTCAACAACACCTACGTACGCATCTTCAGATTAACCATGGCCATGAAGTACGGCGTCTCGACTAATTAACTGATTAATCACTAGTCATGTCGTCGAGCTCCAAGCGACAATTCAATCCATGTCTATTTCTACGTAGATAATTTGTAGTGCAATATTTTGTACAGAAAAATCATTATAGGCCATAAAAAATTCATATTTTGCCAATCAACATGACAAACAATCAACGCAGGATTTGATTGAGAACTTACATACTTAACTAGTTATTGCCATGTTATGAAATTTCATAACAAATATTGCTTAGATGTTTCTCCAAATTACGCCAGCTTCCATTTTAGATATTGTAGTAGTTAAAATAAAGTAAAAACTCATGTCACATGTGAGATATCGTTATGTCTAAAAAAATTGCAATATTTTCAATAGAACAGCAGTACCTAATAAGTAATATTATTCAAACATTATTTCGGACTTTTCAAGTACATTCATAAATGCATTAATTGTTTTTATTTTACCATTTGATTGCTACAAAAAAGTCAGACCAAAACTCAGTGCTTAGAGCATGTATGTACATATGTTGAATGATTTTTTCCGATCTTAATTATCGTCATTGGCAAGATTTGAACATTACTAAATCCAGATCGATCGTGTCATAGAATTTTCCAATTTATTTAACGTAATTGTGACACAGTTCCACTAATAAATAATTGGCACCTACTATCCAAATTCATATATTTACCTGTTATTGGATATGGATCCTTGAGTTTTTAGACCTGCTGATTAACATTACCCCCAACAAACAAACAAACAAACATTTTTAAAATGTACTACGTTGAAATCTTAACAGCTGACAACTTTAAGTACCCGATTTAAAGTTATTAAACGACACTTTGATTAGACAATTCCTAAAACCAGATCGGCCGCCTCTCGTTGCCAATTTATCTAACAATTGTAAAACGGTTTCATAAAAAATTGGCACCTCACATCCATTATTACTTTTATGTTGGTTAACTTTGCCTCCAACAAACCAACAACAAAAATGTCTTGTTAGAACACTTTTCCGAAAGTTTCCTAAAAATACAACGATTTGTATCGAACATTTTCTCAAATTCAAATATGTATATAATATTGTTTTTGGACTTTTAAATACCCATTCGTATTATCCATAAAATGTAAGCATGTACCGTTCAAAGTTAAGCGAATGTTTATATGACAATTTTCCAGGTAGTTTTCACCAACTTTTCCCCCGTTTGCGATGTGGTACGTGCGCGCACCATTATATTGTTAACACGTTGAGCGCCTACCCCCCCTTCCTGCCCACTTCAACCCTTTGCGACCGCACAAAAACGTAACAAATTAGTGTAGTGGTCGTGGCACGTCTTTCTCGGCATTCGGGGTTTGGCATTCCGATGGATTGCCCGGACGAATTAATCACCACACCTCGGAGGTGTTGCGAGGAATGCGCCGCGGCGAGAGAGAAGGCACAGACGACCCATCCATCTACAT
This sequence comes from Parapsyche elsis, assembly GCA_022651745.1. Classification (NCBI taxonomy): domain Eukaryota; kingdom Metazoa; phylum Arthropoda; class Insecta; order Trichoptera; family Hydropsychidae; genus Parapsyche; species Parapsyche elsis. The sequence continues at coordinate 18,003,164 of JAGVSN010000001.1, read as the reverse complement.
CAGACGAGGTCTTTATGTACCCCAGGTGATCTATAGCAGCCAGCATCAGGGCTACTAAACCTCGTAGATGTGTACTCTGGACCAGCTCAAGCCATACTCCACCATAAGCTCATTTTCATACACAGAACATGTACCTGCTAGAATTCCTGTTAAAGAATTCTTATAATAGTCATAATTAACTAAAAGATGCGTACTCTAACTATTTCAAATGTGTACGGTCAATGTGCAAGGTTAACATCAGCGACCCGTCAAATTGAAACGCCTGCACTTTTGTTTCTTTATTTGAAGCTGTGATCTATCGCCTCGATGAGTCAGTCAGTCGTCAACGTGTTGGACGAAAATCTCGAAGGGTTAAAAACGTTTCCTTTTTGTATGGTGTTATACCTAGTTTTTTTTTTTTACACATTTTATACTCGATCGGACTTTAATCCTTTTATATTAATGTGCGCATATACGTTACACGCGGTATTGTATCCGTTTGATGAATTGGAACGTCGTAAAGTAGATCTATAACACGTCAAACTTTCTATTTTAAATGTGATATAAACTAATAGTTATTTTATTTATGAGTTATGAACGTATACATACATTCGTTTGTATTAATCTTGTTGGAATGGGGGCAGAAATTCCATTGATTTTTCTTATTGGAAAATTTCTAGGTTTACCGTATTGTTATCGTAAGGAAAATTCTATTGAAATTTAAAAACAATTTTATATAATTATGCCCTCTCTACTCACTATCGTTTAAAACGAGTAGAGAGGGCAATCGGCTGACAAGGCCACATGGAAAAATTTCCGTAATATTTAATAATTAATTAATCTCAAAACTACTTACATAAATCTCAAGTCATCAATTGTTCGGTAAATGAAAATATAAATACGATAAGACATTTCCGATATTTTAACTTTTCACACGTAACCTGTATTTAATTTTTCTGAAGCATATTGTGGCGATATTATAAATTAAGAAGATGTAACAGAGTCTCCTCATAACAAATTCATAGATGAAAAGACTATTTTACAAGCTATTGCCGATCAAAAAGTAATAAATAGTCATTTTACCTCAGATAAAGATTTTTCATTGCCACACTCCAAGCTACACAGTGAAAATAGTGACAGAAGTCTCTGCTACTGTTTGTGGACCCTTAAGGCGAGATGGTTCCATAAATACGAGACTCTAATCACGAAAAATAATGCATATTTTCAACACAAAAATAATATTATAACCTATTAGTATTTAGGTTATTTTTAAGTTTTTCTTGTAGGATTCTGGTATGATTTTTTCTATGTTTTTTGTTCTTAATTAGTAATTTAAACGTGTGTGTTGCTTATTTGCTTTGTCTTAGGCCAAATAAACGACAAGAAATGTATTTTATCTGCGTTTTTATAATGCATATGAACCTTCCACTTTTAAACTTTTGACCACTTTGGGGCAGTATAGAGAATTAAAATATCAAAAAAACATAATTATACCGTTTGTTTTGTATACCCATGGTGCAACTTTCCCAAGCCCAAGCATTTTGATTTTCAAAAAAAAATTCACTCCACCCTAATGCCGCCACTTCACCATCGCGCGAATGTTAGTGAAATGTTGACCTTAGCGCTGTGGTCAGCTATCGCTTGCTCGCCCGTCCAGAGCGCTGCTATCGTATCGCTAGTGGCACCACTCTAGTGTCAACTAGCAAGCGGCAGCGAACGAAGTGGCGTCGGTGTTTTGGATCCCATATCGCGGGTTCTTGGTGGAGAATTACGAGAAAGTTCAGAGTCACTGAATTGGTCCACATGATTACGCACTAAAGGCACAGACAACACTGAAGGGGTCCGGGGTGTGGGGAAGGGTCCGCCATCTTGCTTTTTTCGCGGTTCAACTTTTGCGGACGTCGCGCGAATTTTATAAAGTACGTTGGCGTTAACGCGAAAATGGTCGAGCGACATACCCACACCTTGGCGCTCGGCACCGTTCGTCAGCGCTCGTCCAATATGAAGTACCGGCATAATGAGTATGATGGAATAATCAAACTGTCAATTCTCTAGGTTGCTAGATTGAATAGATGGTTTTATTTTCAAATGTTGAAGCAGCGAGTATGTACTACTGTAAAATGTGTATAGCCGATGATACCAATCTGCCGTGTAAACTGAGCTTAACATCGCGAGTAGGCGAGTGGGATGGCAGGGGCAGTCAACTGCAATTAATCAAACGATTTAAAAAATATCCAAAAACGTTTTCCGTAACGACATTGTATGTATGTGGTGAGGGGCAACCCTCTGGCGGTCTCCGGTCCAGATGAAGACGTCGTTTGCCGTCACGGAGCGCGCATTTTAATTGCGTGTCATTTGTATGTGGCGGCCAGGTGTCGGGCTCGTCATCCGTCACAGCCTCCCTCGCTCGCTCATCCTTTGTCCTGATGACGGATCATAACTCTTCGATCCTGGAGCAGCTCGACTCGCGTCGCAGCCTAACACCACTTTGCCGCTCCGCGGCGAGGTCACATTGACGATCGTCAAAGGCGAATTTTCACACTTTTAACATACCTGGCCGATAAAAAATTCGATAAAAAAAAACGATAAAAAGTACGTAAACAAATTATTAAAATCATATTTAGCAAGTGCTTTTTTTATTTTATTTATTGAACAACAACGATGTGCTTCTACATACATACTTCGCGGCACATATGTACATAATTGTACAAGTCGATTCGCCGCACACTTTAACGATACTGTTAACACAGTAAAATATCCGTTTGTTTTTTATCAGTATGATAATAATAATAATATTTTGCGATTTTACACATCCCGCTATGCTTAAAAAAAAAGGTATACGACCAATGCGTACTGCCAGTTATGGCGAAAATGTTACGTAAGATCCGGTGCACACAGGGAAGCGTGGAATGATGTACGCTTGTTATAACGAGAAGAGATCGTAAGAGGAATACGCGGGTAAGAAGTATGACCAAAGTGGCAGATATAGCAGTAGGTACGTGTGAAAAAGTTCAAGTGGCAATGGGCTGGAAACGTAGCGAGAAGAGTGGTTGGCAGATGGACGCGAACTGGAATGGTATCCGAGAGGATGTGAAAGAAAGCAGTAGAATTTAGAAGAATGCGTTAAGTCAAGTGGATGCAGATTGCTCAAGACAGATAGGAATGGAAGAGGATTGAAGAAGCCTTCATTCAGCAGTGGATAGTGGAAAATGATGATGATAGTACTTATAAAAAATTTCAAGGTCAAATTTTCACACACAACTATACTTTATATATTAATACATATATAGGTAAAGTAAAAAATGATGACCGTATAAGTTACCAAATGCGCCTACGTACATATGTATGTACCTATGTACATATGTATGTATATTGTATACGTATACATTTCATAAAAACGTTAATTATTTGGACTTGGTTCAGTTTTATGGTGTAATCTCGCGTGTGCTGTTTTCTTAATCCATTTCGGTAGCTAGTATGTAATTAAAATTGTATTTTCCAGGTAAGAGGTGTTTAATTAATTTTCTAGGGAATGCGCCGAGCTGTCATGAAGCCCACCATACACGCTATATACGTTTTAATTAAAAATTTTACCATCATAGATAAACAAATTGATAATATGTATATTAATAATATTTATAAATTGATTACAATAGCTAATAATTTATTTTCAATCAAAACTTCACTTATATTCTTGATATGTATATTGGTATTTCTTCATACATCAAAAAATTTAAGCGTTCTATAAATTAAATTGCTAAAGCTATACTGCCATAATACATTCAACAATTATGTTTTGTAAAAGCAAAAATTTATACAACAATAAATTACTACATATATCGTTTCTAATCGTGTATGAGGAGTTATAGAGGTGGCCCCTTTCTTGACCAGTCCCTGTCTGCGGCATGACATGGCGGATTCCCCGGTCTTCTCAGGATGCTGTTGCTCATCACGATATCCCTCACCTCTCTAATATATTTCTACGTATAGTATATAATATATATATATAAAAAATAAACCCCAGAGATATCTCATATTTTATAAAATCGCTGGAAAAGCGCACGTTTAGAAGTTTCAAGTGGCCATTGAAACGACATCATCGCACTCGAACAAAAGTATCGATGATGCAAACGAGCTGACAATTCATAAATGGACATTATGTACTTTACCTTCGATCCCGTTCTAGCGTTTTATTTATAATAATAAACAAGCGCATCTAATTCAGACAAGCTTTAGCAATCACCGCAACGTAATCACCGTGGCATTTATTATTTATTATATTGTGTACGCTCGTGTTTATTATTAATATTTTTTTTTTTTCGCGTAATAAGCGGTAGGAGGAGAAGCGCACTTGTGATTTAAGATTTTTAATTAATTCCTTGTTCGTATCCTTTGCATGATTCATCACAATTTGCTAAACGTCGATCGGTGCGGTCAGATAACAGGGTCGGTGTCGTCTCATCTCGGCACTTGTGACGTTTAAGGGTTAACGCGCGACTCCTCGTCAACGGTAGGTACACAATTGAAAGCGATCTGACAGTTTAAAATGAGACACGGCAATCGATAAACTTTCGCCGTGATTTAAGAGTGAATTTATATTCATTATTTTATAGTGTAGCATTGTCTTTGCCTTATGTACGTATTTACACACAGTTGGAAATACTTCCTTGAAACTTGCATATGGGTGTTTATGTTGTTTTGTGTCAATAAAAGTAGGTATGTATTCCGAAATTCCACAGCATCGTCATCTCGCTATCGTTCGGCCAACCTTCGAGTGAGAGAGCGGCAAAAAATAAAATGAAAAAAGCAGGCAAAATGACGATCGAGTCCATTTCGATCGACCGATGACATCGCACTTATGCGCGCGTTTAAAAACCGATCGGAAAACGCACGGTCGTACGCACATCAGATTCGACTGATTAAAATTTCAAAACTTAATACCAGACATAAGTGTAGGTATGTATAGAGACAAATACATCGTTGATATTAAATTGAAAAATATCCGACTCATTTGGGTCTTGTTTATTAGTTATTCGGCCAAGTTAGAGCGTGAAATTAATTGAAGTGTTACTAATAACGATTTGGTCGCGTACTTCGTGAGTTGCGGTCACGCGCGGCGAACGCTACGACGAATTATCATCAAATCATCATCGTAGCAGGGAACGGTTTCAAAGATCGCTACCGATACTACTACCGGGTACCTAGATTTTATGAGTTTGTTTATTATGATTCGTTTTATGAGTCTGTCGGCGTTATGCCTAATTATTGTCGGGTTTCGTGCGCGAATTTTCCGCGCGCGTCGATGTCTCCAGGGAAAAACTCACCGCACTTCATTTTATGCCAAAATTCAACCACGATGTTGTATTTGAGTTATCTGCATTCCAACTTTTCTACCATATTATAATGTCTACAATACCTTTTAACGTTCTTTGAATACATCACTAATATGAATAATATCAAAATTTATTGAGACATAGTTGAGTTTGGTCATAAGCGCGAATAATATCAGAAATTATTATATATTGTTTATATAAGAGTATCATTTTTCAGACATAATTTGATAATCGTAAAATCGATTATGAATTCGGTTTAAGAAATTGATGATTGTCTTTTTGTGACTAAATTCATTAATATTTCTACACTTTATATACATAGTTTAACTTAAAACAATACACTTTCATTTTAAAATTATGTAAATAACTATCCAATTTTATAAATATTTGTTCTTATGACTATATTATATTGTTTTTTTTTTAGATTTACTATACCTACATACATTTGTACATGTAGGTATATTGATATTGATATAATTTATAACTTCAATATAGAGCGACGGGCAATGAGTAAAACAATCTTAATTATTATTGTCATACAATTAAAAAAAAAAAAATGTAGGTCATTAACTTTTTAATTATAAATTATCCCGATTTAATTTAATTTTAAAATTACTAAATATTTTAAGGTAACTTTTATTTCAAGAAATTCATAGGATACCATACGTTTCAAATATTCAATATACGCACTCATTAGATATTTTGAAAAAGTAAAAGCCTATAAAACACATTTTTTATGGATGTAAATACAATCGGAAAAATTCACACCAATGTAATAATACAATAGAAAATATTACTTAATTATAATATGTATATTCACTTTCTTCAGAGGTGTCGATTTGGAATTGATACGATTTTCATTATAAGCCTTTCAATTAATTATTTATTAGTAAGTTTCCATTGACATGTCGACTTGCAGTTTCAGATCCATATTTGACACACTTTCCATCACTTAACTTCGATCAAGTTGAATGTTTTTAAAAGCTCAAATTCTCAACATCACCTCGAGTCTTAAAATACGATTGTTTTAAAAGTATACGCTTTATAATAACTTTGTGACGTGGTTTCGCATCGAAGCGTTCGACTCGCCCACACAATTGCGCGACTTTGGCCGCAACACTTTTGACCCAATTAGCGGCGAAAAACCCCCGTCGTCTCAGACGTTCGGCGACGTCATACCCGTGATTTATGACGAGCATTACACATTTTCCGTAATGAGATGTAAAAGATCAATTTGCCTCGACTTAGATTGATGTAATGACTCGCACTCGGACTCTCGACCGCTCGCTCGCCTTAGCGCAGATGTAAATATTAATAGACTCGTCGACGGGGACACACTCGAAAACAAACTCGCGTTATCATTGCATTACACGGCGTAATGTGACGCGTAATCTGTGGACTTTTTCTAGTCGTTAATGACTTTAAATAAAAACAGACGTGACCCTTCAATTCACTGGGACACTACACGAGTTCAAATCCAACGTTTAAGACGACGATTCGAACCGCAAATCTGACACTCGATATTGTCGAGTGCGGCGCAATAGACGCGAGTTTTAATTTAAATTTATTCACGCAAAAAAATCAACATCACCTAACAAATCACTACATACAACATCGAGCCACATCCTCTACAATAATATATTAGTCATTACAGTCACGTATTTTGACAGTTGAAATAGTTATACGATTTTCCGCGTTAACTGCGATTTTAGTCTATTATTGTCCTTATTGGATTTTTGACTAATTCGACATCGGAAAACTATTGTTTGATCAAAATTAATACCATGTTTGGCGACCGCCAATATATGGACATACACACTTGTTCATTGTAATAAAAAGCTTTCGCTATTGTGTGCGTGTTTTTAAACGCATTCGACAGATTGTAAGAGTCGACCGACACGTAAATTCTACGCTTCTAATGCACAATAAAGTAAATACATACGTGTCGTGTCAAAAAATACGACGAAAAAAATTTTGAGTTGACATACGAGTGAATTATTATTGCCGCTCGAGCGGCACAAGCCAATGTGAAATATTGCGATTGGTCGGATTTGATTTTAAATTGACCATTATGTTGTTATTATTATTACAATTTTTCAGCTGAGCTTCGTTTATAACGAACAGTTCAGATAGAGATTTGATCGTGTCGCGTTCGTCAATCGATTTTGATTTACATACATCGCAATCGTTGGATTTTTTTTTTTTCGACAAGTCATCATCATTCATTAGGCGAACGTCCAGTGAAATGAAATAATAAAATAAAGAGAATAAATCGGCAACGTTCAAAGGGGTTATACGTATCAATCAAAATGGATGTTTATGTATCTCACGTGTTGATCGGACATGCATATTTGGACATTGATAAACTGTTATTAATTACGGTGATAAACGATACGCATTAGTGTGCGGGTGGTTATTTTTTTTATTTTATTCATTCCTCATCTCAACATTCGACTCTAGGTGCAGTTGTTCGGCCACCCAGAAGCACTAATGGCTAATACGATTCGATCCCCTCTCTATTATATTGTGAATTCATCGGTATAAATCCCATAGAACAGTGATGGGGTTACGTTCTTTCAACGAAGAGCCGACGAAACGAACGAATTCACTAAAAACAATTAGTATTGTTTCACCTTTTCATTACTAGCTTCTAAGAATCAATATGAAATACTGCGAGAAAATGCTCATATGTGTACCGGTACTTATGTATAAGAAAACCATGGCTGTACTTAGAAATTTACTAACTAATGTCTTTAGCTGTTTTGAATGTATAAATTAGGCCCACATTGAGAGTAGATTCATCTTTTTATCATTTTTTTGCATTTATGTCTACTCAAAGAACCTCTTTTAAGCTTCTAAAGAATCTAAAGGTTCGAAAGGAGATAATAGTATGTGGTATAATAAATTACCTTTGAGCATGAACTCCATAGGGAAACTTAAATTTTCAAATCGCTTCTGAAGCTTTCACTCGGGTCATATATTTTCGTAGGCATTTCTTATTGCTAGATTAACGATTTGAAAATAATCGCAACATGCCAATTAAACTGAAGCGCACTATACAAGAGGGATACATGAACAATTCACAGTAGCGTGCGTAACCATTCGCGCGGCTTATGCCTTTAAAAATTGTTAACAGCGGGCGCGCGCCGCCGCTGCGCAAACAAAATAGTACCTTAACACCGAGGCGATAAGGATCAGATTCGTATGTGGAGGTCGGATCGTTTGGGAGAGCCGCTAAAATTACGACGTGTTAGATTGATTATCGGACGGATGTTAAAACAAGTTTTTTTACGAGCAGTTTTATTGCACGTTCAAATGCATCAAATACCGACGATTCGCCGCTAGCGTGCGCACACTGCCAAGCTATTTTCGACTTTAGCGCGTGGGGAATAAGGTGGACGTTTGCTCGAGGGAAAGCGTGCGACATGCGTGCGCTTTTCGGCTACGGATTTGTGCAGCTCGAAATTTATAGAGGTTTGATGCGACCGTATAAAATCTCTATGTGTGTACGTTCTGATACGTGAGTACGAATTTTTCACGAAAACAATATAAAAATCCGCACCGTCACGTCGACCGTAAATTATAACTTAAAAACGTACACTTTGCGATAAAAATAAAAACGTTCGACGGAGGTCATCAAACGGAAGCTGCATTTTCATTCGAAAAATCGCAATAATTTCGTACCAAATTTTGTGTTTGTTTTTTTTTGGTTTTCCACTTTTGAGGGTTGGTGTACGTCTTGGGTTTGTGATGAACGTTTGCGTAAAGTGTTGTGCCTGTCCACCGGAAACGGGTCACGCGACGACAACTCCGACTCCGGCTCCAGCATCAGAGCAGGAGGTGACAGCCGCCAGAGACTAACTTCCGGTGTGGACCGTCATGGACGGCCGAGACCGGGCCCAAATCATCACAATCATCTGATAATGGACGTGTCACATACACACACACTACATGTTCAAACTGTACATACCCACGTTTCTGCAACGCGTTAAATACGAAAATGAACCAAGTCTCGATCGAACCAATTCTTCCATCTACACAATCTATACTACCTTATTATAATTGTATGTGGAGAAGGGGGGATTCAAAAAATTAACAGATCGAGGTCAAGAAACATTAGTTTCAAAGCTATTGTCTTTAAAAAGTACTAATACTATCATTAAAACTGAATTGGAATTGATAATAAACTAAATATGAATCAGTATAAACTACTTGCAAAATGTGCAAGCAGAGATGGCGAAATATAGGCTGATTACTTTTTTCTTATTATTTTTCTTCCACTGACGGTTAGGTTAGGCTATCGACCATAATGGCTAAAAATAATGCTGCAGATTTTAATTAGAGTCTTGAGCTCTTCTCAATATACGTAGTAAAGGAATTCGTAGACTTTGTTATGTCATTGCCTTTGTTCAATCTTCTTTTGAATACCAAATCATATGCAGCTCTCAAATGATATGTTCGAAAATCTTCAGTTTCCTTGATGACGTTGATCTACATATTTATATTCCAAGCCCCACATTACTGCCTGCCCGCCCGCCTGTTTTTTTTGTTGTATCTGTCAAAACTGACTTGAGTCGACAGTGAAATTTTATTTCCATACACCCATTCAATCAACGGTACACTATAGTGACTATGTATACGATTGTTTCACGCACTGTCAAACGGGCTATGGGCTGTATCTTTACGAGAACACAGCGATCAATGTTTAGCTAATGCCATCGTTGCTAAACGACACACAACTGTTTGACCTACTCCTCGTGCGCGTTAAAAAATAATCACTCGCAAATTGATTACTTTTGTTTCTATTCTAATTAAAAAACGAGACTAAAATTTATATATAAAATATATTACGGTCGTGATGGACGATAAAGTCGTACTGAAAGTCAAAAGATCAATAGCAATAAAGGTAAATAATATTATTTTTGCAATGAGATTATATATATAATAGCCGAAATCCGTCTGACTGTCTGTGTGTGTGTGTGTGTGTGTGTGTGTGTGTGTGTGTGTGTACCTGTGTGTCTGTCTGCTGATAACGCTCGCCTCGGGAAATAATTAAAAAAAACCAGAAAGTCGCACGAGTGGGTTTTGAACCCAGTACCACTGATTCGGAACAGAGCGCGCTTACGCGGTGAGCCAAACCAGATGATGTAGGGCAGGCATCAACGTGACCATTTATAGCCGAATATATTATAACGCGCCATAGACGGCGCAACATATATAAAAACTATTAAATTTAATATTATTTTTTCGTACGGGTGATGAGAACGCTCCGTTGATATTCAACGGGCTTACACTAATATCAAATAATGACCGTTCCAATTCTCGGTATCGAGTATTTTGATTCACATTTTGGACCTGTAAAATTAAATCTTACAGATGTGAAAAAAATTCAAAACAAGAACTGAAGAACCTTCCTCTTGCCTAGACCATTTATGTACGTATATAGTACGTTTACAAATGAACATCCCAACGCAACAATTCCATTTGTAATGTAATTAAAGTAATTCAAAAATTAACAATGCTTTCTCTTGAGTGATCTCTTTTGGGCACCGTGGGGTGTGCGGTGGAGGCGAAACTCCCGCGACCAAGGCTGTGGGCTGTATCTGTTATTATGCAAACCAGCGCGCGTTGGTCATATGACGGATAAACCGGCTACTATACGTACATATATACTGCCGTCCTAAGACCACTTAACGTAACTGACAAAACAACAATATCGAGATAAATGGACTAGAAAGTTTTATTCTAAATTTGTGTTTTTCTTCATATATTACTGATTTATTTAAACTTTTTTTTAGTGCATGAGGTTATTTTCTATTGTGTTTTGATAATTCTAAGGAAAAATTAAAAAAAAAAGAATACTTTAGTAGTTACGTCACTTAATTATTCATTATTAATGTATACATATGACTATTCCAAACTTCAACCACTCTATTTGAAAAGAATGAATCTCTAATAATCTTATTTGATTTTTCTTTTCGGGGTCTAAGAGTATGACCTCTTAGATGAGGGTTCTAATTGAACATAATGAAGTTGGTCATTTCACATGAATAATGATTATTTATTATTTTGAATACTTCAATTAAATCACCTCTTAATCTCCTCGTCTCCAATGTGGAGAGATTCAGTCTTTTCAATCTTTCATGATAAGGTAGTGACCGAAGTAAATATTGGATACGTTATTTTCGCCAAGTATTGGTGATACTATTTCTTTGCGCATGCAGATACGTTAGATTTAATAGCTTAAAAAAGTCACTTTTGGATGAAGATATGTACGTTAATTTTGATATGAAAAATCGCAAGAATACACTCCCATAACCCTTTAAAACACATTTAACTCATTTTCGTAATTTCTGTCAGTTACGTTAAGTGGGCTTAGGACGGCAGTATAGCGCAGAAATCTACCCGACTGGTCGGGTAGCCTAGTCGCGGAACGAACACATATACACGCACGGGACTGTCAACGGGCAGTTACTGATTTTATATGATGTCGCGCGTGCTTGTCACACGCTTGTTGTATGGGATTTGACAGATGTGACGTCATCTATCGAATTCTATACAAAAAAGATTTTATCGTGGTGTTGCTGAATTCTCTAATGGCACGCGTAAGAATAAGCCTTTCAGCACGGTACCTTTTTCACTAAGGCGGGCCCTAGACGTAACTGAATTACGATGCGTTTGAAAACGTTAGCGATTTTGCCTACGCCGCAGGTTTTTGGACGCTCGCGCCTACACGTTTGGACGAATGCACCGTATAGCTCAAGGCTACGCGTGCGCCGTAACAGCTGTTTGCGTGCGCCATACAGCTCAGTAGGCGTGTGCAGCGCCACGGTAGCGGCGCGAACTATACCAGCGCTAAAACGCTTAAAAAATGAGATATTTCAACACTAACGCTAAAGCGCTATCTAAATCGAAAACGTTGCGTTGTTTTCCCCTACACGCTTCGTTTTTACGGCACCTTACTACAAACGCACCGTAATTCAGTTAGGTCTAGGGCCCGCCTTTGTATGTCAAGAGGAACAAAGGAAAATATTATTATGTATTCCTCTTAGAAAGAGGATATCTGGTCTGATGTTACTTAATCTTTAAAACAACAAACGGCTGGTCTGCTTAATTCGCTCTCATTTGCCCCCCAATTGTAACTTCGCCGTCTCATTTAGTTGTACATACATATATTGGATACGTTATTTTCGCTAAGTATTGATGATACTTATTTCTCTGCGCATGCAGATACGTTAGATTTAATAGCTTAAAAAAGTCACTTTTGGGTGAAGATACATTAATTTTGATATGAAAAATCGCAAGAATACACTCCCATAACCCCTAAAATACATTTATTTTTTAATTTTTTCGTAATTTTTGTCAGTTACGTTAAGTGGGCTTAGGGACGGCAGTATACACTTGGTGAGGATTACATAGATGTGATATTAGACTGTTTCAATTCAATCGTATTGTTGAACCTCGGTGAATAACGAGGTCGCAGTGTCGATCCTGTAGGGTGACATTGAAAATTTGAATTTAATTTATAGAAAATTTCAAGTGTTAGAGGTGCGTTATTTATTATAGGTAGATACGCGTGTTGTTGACGAGTCCGCCCCTGGCGACACGCATACCTGCGCCGGCGGCAGCCGGAACCGGAAACGAATCTCGACCGTGCGGGCGGCAGCCGACGCCCGTTCCGCAGAGCCGCACCGGAAGTCGACACCGGCCTCCCCCTCACCCCACCTACCACCCTTCTCTCCTCCACTTCCCCCACAGTCTCTAGCCTCTAGCCTCCGGCCCCTAGTCCTACGCGCGCATCTCACGACCGCCATTTTCACATATCTCTCGAGAAAAATTTCAATTACTCCCTAAAGGCCTGAGCACACCAAAGCGAAATCGCGTATGAAAACCTAGCGAATTTCGCTAGGAAAATCTAGAAAATTTCGCTCGTCATTCAATTTGTATCGCACACACCGGACCCGATTAATGCATGCCACACACGCGTATCTCAAATTTTTATTGCGAATTTGTTTCAATTTTATTAATAATCAATTGTTTTTGCACTACTTTACGTAATATATCTATTATAACAGCTAAAAAATATATAATGGACGTATATAATCGCCCCCGCCACCCCGTTTCAAGGTAAACTAAAGTTTTCACCACGTGGCTATGCCCGAATATTTAGCGGTTAGAGCTGACTTTGCTGTCATGCGCTTAAGTGCTCCTTCCCTAGCGAAATTCGCTAGGTTTTCATACGCGATTTCGCTTTGGTGTGCTCAGGCCATAACGCGGATATTTCACTCTCGTTTTGTCTAGAGATATATGTATGTAGATGCTGACGACATAGTTATAATTGCATGTGACTCAGTAGATTTACAAAACAGAATTAAGCAACGAAAGTATGAAAGTATGCATCGACTTACATATGTATATCTACATATTATCAGCAAATGGTTCACTTTTGAAAACCCGACCCCACCTTGGGGGCTAAATGATCCAAAAATTCAACTTATACACGTGTTTAATTGTTGTGTATACTCAACGTACTCTCTTGGTTTCATTGATCCACTATATGATTGTATGTATGCCTGTACAATACATTTTAAGCCGTTCACCATCCACTGCTGGATGAAGGCCTCTCCAATCTTCTTCTATTCTTGGCTGTCTTAAGCAATCTGCATCCACTCGACTCCACACATTCTTCTCAATTCATCGTCCACTCGGTCTACCTTGCTTTCTTTCATATCCTCTCGGAAACCATTTCAGTATTTCTCGCGTCCATCTACCATCCATTCTTCTCGCTACGTGTCCAGCCCATAACCACTTCAAAATTTTCACACGTTCCGTTATATTTTCCAAGGGTTAAAAGTTAACCCTTGACTTTGCGCAACCACTTGACTCCACACATTCTTCTCAATTCATCAGCCCATCGTCCACTCGGTCTACCTAGCTTTCTTTCACATCCCCTCGGATACCATTCCAGTATTTCTCGTGTCCATCTGCCATCCATTCTTCTCGATATGTGTTAAGCCCATTGCCACTTCAACCTATTCACACGTTCCGCTATATCTGCCACTTTGGATATGCTTCTTACCCGTGTATTCCTCTTACAATCTCTTCTTGTTCTACACACATCTATTATTGTTAAAAGAACAATTTTTTTCTCAATTTTAAACTTTTTTTACAACTTTCTATGATAATTCAGAAATGGATAATTTCTTCATCCTCAAACAAAATGTTAATTGTATATGTATTTAAATGATATTAAGTGACACTGCTTAACTTTCATTGCAGGAAAAACGATACAATTTTTCTTCACAAGGAATATTTTCGTGGACATGATAATACGACATATGTATAAAGGGGAGTGAGCGTAAATTTTAAAATAAACTGAATTATTATAATAGACACATAACGCATTCCAAGCCAAACTAGACTATTTAAGGGCCTCACAAACCGAAGCGGATAAATACGCTCGGTGGTATTCGGTGTGTTACAACCGAGCGTATTTATCCGGTCGCAAAGAATAATCCGTTCCAGTTTGTGAGGCTCTTTAAGCAAAATTTTATTTCCGAAGAGAAAGGGAAGTTCGGTGGAGGATACTACATTTATAATCAAGTTTCAAAATAAAAATATATCACAAAACTTTTCAAGCAACCCTCTCACATGCAATTTCACTCGTACGGTATCGTACATTACATCGGACAAAACCAAATTGGACATCGGCAATTGTCACCGTCACATTTGACCATTGTCGTACACACAGACCGATCCAGACACTCCAGAGACGTAGAAGAGACAGAGAGGGGCGGCACGCCACTATTGTATCGTTTTTCACAGATAAATTATTAAAATTAATTTTCAGTGTGGGGCTTTTGTGCCACGAACCTCAAGTCACCGGCAATAAGACCTCGCATAAATATGGCGACGTTTGGCGATCCGTGTTGCTCTTGTCGCGTTCCGCCATTGATCCGCGGCGAATTTATCACCGATACGTTTCGAGTTGCAGTGTCCGTAAATAATCACAGTGTGGCACGGGGACCGATAAAATAAATGCCAGTAGATAATATGTTCATCGGAAAAGCTTTTATTGGGCAAGCGTATTGGCGTATTGTGTATCGACACAATTTATTGCAAAATATCGTCGATATTGCGCTCGTATACGTGCAATGTGCACATTCACTATCCACGCCGGTAAGGTTGTCTTCAATGCGCTCAACTATTCCGTACGGATCGAAACGTTTTTGCAAAAATCAACGTACGTGAAATTTAAATATGTTCGTGCAAACACTATGGCTGATTGCCTATCAAACTATTTACCACAAAAAAGGAACTCTTCAATATGAAAAACGTTGATTCTAAGTTTCAGAGTAAAATTGCTTGATTCAGTTTTGTTACAGCTAAGAAATTGAACTTTAAAATTGTTTGTTCAGTTAATACATATCGCACTTTTCATTTTATTTGTCCTTTTAATGGAAAAAAAACGAATATTTCAATTAAGCTTGATATACTCATCCAATAATCAAATCAAATATAATATACAAAGGCATTACTTGTTTGTCCGAAATTAATGTTCGACTTCTTATGGTTTCATTGAAAATTTCATTTACCTACATATTTTGTAACTGTTTTGGCCGTAGTGTATTGTGTGATATTAATATTATTTTTTATTTATATTTTATATTGTATACTATAAGCTGTTTGTTACATAAATAAACAAAATAAATAAATATTATTTTTTATTAGTGTAAGCCCGTTGAATATCAACAGTGATTTTTCATCACTCGTACTGTGAGTGTTTGTGTGTGAGTATATGTGTATTTAATTGTTTTTTATAGTTGTTGCGTAGATTGCGCGTTATAATACATACAACAACGTAACAATTTAGCAAAGCCTATTGAGAAATTATATTGTCCAATTGTAGCAGGCCCGTTATTATCTAGTTTGGATCATAGCGTAAGCGCTCACTGTCTCGAACCGGTGATCTCAGGTTCAAATCTCACTCGCGCGACGTTCTGGTTTTTCAATTATTTACCTCAGCAGACAGACACACACAAAAAAGTCAGACGGAATAGGGCTATTATATATATGAATATATTTTTACCTTAACCCATAGTTACTGCAAACTTTTACATCAATAATAAACAACTATTGGTAGATAGTCAACGGGAAATATTCCAGTAAGTACATATTATAAGTTAATAATTTTAACCGTTATACTATTTTGTATGAAGGTTGAAAATAATGTTTTAAAACACGTCTAATTTGCGACAAAGTTGTATTGAAGCAAATTTTCCTTAAAACAATCAATTTACGTCACCGAAAGCCTACTTTATCGCCTAATTATTACATAGGATCTCGTGCGTGTGAATTTTTAAATACATCATAAAATTTGCATGCTGCATTTGATTTGATGATGATTTGATTGTTATTTCGGCGGATATTTCAAACTGAAATTTTATATACATACATACATACATACGTGCGTATTACAAAATGAAGATCGGGTCATCGAAAGGTTAAAACATGTTATTTGCCATCGACAAAATGGAACCGACTTTAACGTCGACCCAAAGAGGGTTTGTTGGATAATAAGACGTCACATAAATAACGAGCAAATCGTCATCATTCGCGAACGTGTCCGCGGCGATTTGCCCCTACCAATTTCATAAAATGACCCACAGATGTGTATTTTCATAAGCACACACGCACACGTGTCCTTTTACGACGAAATTTACATATGTTCAGATTTTCGCACTTTTCGCAATTTACAACGCGTCGGCGAACATTCAGCGTTGTTATTTTTTTAATTCGCAACTTCTAACGACGCGGGGGTTTCGAAACCTTTGCTCGCTCGCCGATACACTCAGTCGTAAAGGTTTTAAATGCCACCGACATCAAAACTTTGATGGATCTGTAGTGCGTGTGTGTGTACGTGGTATTTTACGACTGTGCAGTTAAATGTGTCATTTTTATTTTAAAGATCAATATAAAACTTTCCATCGCAGTCGTATCCTCGTATCTGCCGTT
Source organism: Parapsyche elsis (assembly GCA_022651745.1). NCBI lineage: Eukaryota > Metazoa > Arthropoda > Insecta > Trichoptera > Hydropsychidae > Parapsyche > Parapsyche elsis. The sequence continues at coordinate 17,985,837 of JAGVSN010000001.1, read as the reverse complement.
TTATTCCGTATGTAAAATCTGCGCAAAACGTAGGTGTGATGTTCGGCGAAATTAAAAGCAGAAAATGTACCAATGTTTGTATTGCGAGTTAAAGCCTGCATTTACATGAGAGTTTGCAGTGTTGAGTGTTTACTGTGAAACCTCAACGTATTATTTACAATATAATTACTGGGTTCGTAAATGGAATTGATCCACTTTTCCTTATGGAGATTTTGTGGCCTTGTCACGTCAAATTTGACACGTCAAATTTTGTATTCAATTTAACATTGAGCGTTTTTATTGAGCTCGTTCGTCGCCGGATGCGTCAAGCGAGCACATTTTTTTTTGTCTTCTTTTCCCGACCGCGGCAATTAAGCGATTTAATCGATTGCGAAACGACGGATGCCACAACGTACTGCTGTATACTACGTATGCGATAAAATAAAATAAAATAGCCAATGCTAAGCTTACGCTTTGGAAGCGTCCGCCAATAAATTTCAAGCGTAACCAAGACTTTTCCGGAGCCCTCCCCTTTCCACCTCCACCTCACTCAGAGTTATTTGGCCGCATTTCCCTCCTTTTTCTTGGCAATTGCTCCCACCAAAAACAGTAGTGGCCGGAATGTTCAACGAATCGCTGGAACGTAATAAATTTGCCACATTAGCCGTATAACGGCGGCAGTTGAGCCGTTATCGAACCACCGCCATACTGGCGTAACGTACGACTACGCCGTAGTCGCTACGCCATTGAACTTCTCGGCTCGGATCAGCCTATCATATTATCTAAGTTACACTATCAAACCTCAAATATTAATCCCTCGATTGAATATAATACTATAATAACCGTTTTCCCACACAAAAATGCATTTATCACGGATTAAATCCGGTTCTGATACTCATCAACAATTGATATCAACAGTATTGACCTAAACATGAAATTTACCTGAGCACTTTGATAGTTGTAGGATAAGCGGATACGATATAAATAATTACAATACTACGATAATTATAAAGAAAACTAATAAGAGTAGGACAAGATGTAGTATTTTGTACAGACGTGTCCAATAATAATTAATATAACAAGATACAAGTTCATTTGTCAATATTAAAAGCCAATAATTGACAGATTCTTGGCGGCTTTAAAGGGACACCTCTGTGTTACTGTTACGTTTGATAATATTATAGTAACAAAATAAAATGAACCTGTAAATTTAATATTAAGGTGTTAATAAACTCATTGAACTCGCTCGATAGTTTTAATATGGCGAATTTTAAACGACGTTATGTTATGACGTCAGAGTGATGCAAACATATGTTTAGTGCTACTCAGTGACGTCACAATGACGCTGAAAATTCATCTCTAATATTGGCGTACCCCTACTTAATTTCATTATCAGTTTATTCATATTCTCCGTTTATATCTAAACCAGCAGCTCGGGAGCCGCATGCGGCTCTTTCTATGAAGACCTGCGGCACTCTCTGTCATCCAACGTTTTACGTAAAATACACAATTTACACATAATCAAAATGAATCCTATTTCCATAACTTCATGACTATAAAAAAGCTTTAAGATCATTTTTTAAATTATAATACTTTTTAGTAATAAACTGTCGAGTATTAAGAAATATCACGACGATTATTTCTTACAGCTACCCATTTCATAAATAAGTAACACATATCTACATAATTTTATTTTGAACATACACACATACATGCAAAACTCATCATTTTTCCCTAATTTGGCTCTTAGCTCGGACAAGGTTCAATACCACTGATTTAAACCAGCGGTCGGGAACCAGCTGCTCCGGAGCCGCATGTGGCTCTTTCTTATGAAAACCTGCGGCTCTCGCCGTCATCCAACGTTTTGCGTAAAACACAAAACGTTTTCACACAATTTACAAAAAATCAAAATGAATCCTATTTCCACAACTTGATAGATAGAAAAAGCTTTAAGATCGTTTTTCAGATTAAACTTTATAATACTTTTTAGTAATACACTGTCAAATGCTAAGAAATATCACAAAGAGCTATTTTTAGTTACTACTACTACTATTACTTTTTACAGCTATTCCATTTCATTGACGAGTAACATTTAATTTAATTTTGAATATATAAATAATTTGAAAATAATATGTTGCGGCTCTCAAACTTTCCAATTTTACAAGGTTTTCCCTAGTTTGGCTCTTAGCTCTAAAAAGGTTCCCTACCAATTATCTAAACTATCAATATACTCCTTCATAAAAAAAATCACAAATTTTTCAGAATATTGATTGTAAGTAGTGCTCAAGCCATAGATATAGAATAACATAGATAGACCATTCCAAACAAATTTGCCTTGAGAAAGCGTCAGAAGCAACGGGGGTGTGCGGGGGGTCCAAAGTGCGGGGACAGAAATTCCACAAAAAAAAGTCAAACAAAATGCATGACATTTTTCGGGCGCTAAGGCCTATCAATGTTATTCTATATCTATGGCTCAAGCCAATTACAACAAAAATATCAACATATCAACATTTTTTTTTTGCATTCGGGATTAAATATCAAAATCTGGCGTGCACAATTTTATATCAAAATAGCGTTACAAATCACCCTAATTCATTTTAATCGGCTCAAACTCGGCACACGTATCAATTACATAAAATTAGGTGATGCGATATCGCTTTAGTGGTATATGATAATTGGACGGCCAATTAAGTGTGGTCGTGTATGCTCTCAGTCGGATTACCCCTTACAGCCATGGGCATCCTGGCAACGCCCCACAGGATCTCATCGTCCTCCCACACACCCCTCACTCCCTTCTTACCAAATAAATAATTAGCGTAACGACCTCGGCTCACGACGAGACCACAATGGAGAGCCAGCATCAATTACGCCATACTTCAGCCAACAAACGATCAATTACGGCCTTTTCCACTCGTTGCGTACGATTTTCACCGCATACATAACATACATATACCTACATATGTATTTAAAATGAAAAATATAATAATTTCCATTTGCGCTCATCCGTGGCTACAGGGCGTCGTCGTAGTTTAACACCAGCAGGTACTTCCGGTGCCGGATCACTTCCGGCAGCGGCGGCGGCGACCTCTCCCGTTCGGGAATTAATTAAGATCGCAGACCGGAAGTTGGAACGCTGGAAGACCCCCAGCGTTCGGATATGCCTGGCCATATATTTTAATATCGCCGGACATGGTACACTACACTGGCGTGCAGTTGCACCGATGTAATGTATCGCGTTAACAATGGAGCCGAAACCGGAAGTCGAGTGGCCGCGACGAATCGCCGGTATCCGCGAGTGACCTTATTTTCCGCAATTTTCATTTTGCGCCGCAATGGTGTAATTGTAAAGCCCCGTTTGGCAAATTGTCATTAGGAGCGGTGAAAATAGTTGAGTTATCGCGATCGAGTGTGCTTTTAGCGTCTTTGGCCGCGGGCCGATGTACCTATACATAACGAATGAAAATCGTTGTAAATACGTAGTGGCTATGTAAGATTTATTTTTAAATGAAAATATTCTGAACTGTTTTGATCAATTTACAACGCAACTCTTATCCAATCAACACGACAATAATTATGTAAATGTTGATCAGTTCGCATTTTAATTATGGCCGGAAATGAAAAACAAAAGATTGTACCTACATAATATATACATACATACATATGTACGTATGTATTTGAAAATATTGAGTTTATTTTTGTATTAGAATAAATGTATTTCTATACTGCACCAGCATTATTATGGTTAAACAATTTTGGATTATGTTATTCTATTTTTTTAAATGAGAAAATACAGCTTCTATGTACATAACACTTTCTAAATTATCCCCTTTTTAAAATTTCTTTCAATTTTCCTTCCAGAACATTTCGCAATTCTAATTTGTTCCACCTAAAGTCCTCATCGTAAAATTTCTCTCACAATTCCAAGCTTCATCGATACATTCTCTTACAATATTTTAACATTCAATATCTCATTATATCCCAAGCACCATAATTCCACTCATAGATACATAAAAATTTCTTCTCCCATTAGGTATATCATTGTTCTTTTTTTTACTACTGATATGTTTCTACCTAATAAATAAAGTGAGAAATATTAAATTATTTTGTTTTACATTGCTTAAACAGTTACAATACTAGCCGAATTACACGGCGTTGCTAGTTGATAGATGAATTAAATTAACAAAACAAATTACATAACATTGAAATAAACATTTATTCTCCAGTATAAACAAAAATTGATTAAAATTTTTGTATAAGGTCCACGGTCTATGTGAATGAACATAGTTTTTAAATCCAACATTCTACTATGCTTAAAAAATAAGGCATACGACCAATGCGTACTGCCAGCTATGACGTATGGATGTGAAACGTGGATGCTAAATTCAAGAATGCTACGTAAGATCAAGTGCACGGAAAGAAGTATGCTTGGTATAACAAGAAGAGATCGTAAGAGGAATACATTGGTAAGAAGTATGACCAAAGTGGCAGATATGGCAGAACGTGTGACAAAGTTGAAGTAGCAATAGGCTGGACACACTGGACACGAGAAATACTGGAATGGTATCCGAGAGGATTTGAAAGAAAGCAAGGTAGACCGATTGGAAGATGGGCTGATGAATTGAGAAGTCAAGTGGATGCAGATTGCTCAAGACAGACACGAATGAAAGAGGATTGGAACGATCTTCATCCAGCAGTGGATGGCGAACGGCTGAAAATGATGATGATGATGACCTATGTACATACATACATGCATTCTTATGAATTGAAAGTGTAAATTTATTAAGTGTCGAGAGGAGAAAGCGCGCGACGCTTATACAACCGGATGTCCAAATGAATTTTCAATTTAATTTTCACTTTTCCAGGAAGTGCTAGTAAACGAGGAGGAGATCGTCCGTCGACCCTTGCGGGATTCTGGCCATTGTCCTACGGACCGGCTAACAGTAACGGAGCGACAACAATGAAAGGAGCCGCACCGGAAGCTGTGGCGATCGGCTCGGAAGGGCCCGCCCGAAACCGGAAGTACAGCTAGCTGCGGTCACGGTCCGCCCGACAGGTCGCGCTCGGCGGTCACACAGGTATTTTTATTAACGGACAGGTGTGTTTGGTCCAAAAACATACACATACACATACACAATCGCACACCAAGCTGGTACTGGTAGCCACCGTAATAATTCAAACTAATCAGCGTAATCTCCGGCATCGCGCATCCTTTCGCAAAGTCACACCACACACTCAATAAACGGATGTCGGGTCATTTTGTTTTACATAATCGATTTATAATACCTGTGCGAGTATTCGCAGTCCATTAGCGTAGGACTCGGTATATGTGTTCCAGCAGGTCAAGAGCAACATATAAATTATTACGTGTAACGTACGAATTAGTGCAGTGATGGTGAACCTTTTGAATTCGGTGCGTCAAAATTCTGAAAAAACCTAGTTTAACTCTGGTGCCGTGTCACGTCTAGAAATATCCATAATTTTGTGATATTTGCAGACCTACTAAAAAAAAAGAATTTTATTTTTAGTTTTATTTCGGTCTCTGATTTATGTATGTATGTATGTACTTATCGGCACTGGTTCTAATTTTATTAACTCTTCTCTCATTGTGAGACCATCAGAATATCTAGCAATAATTTCCAACCGAGCATTTTATGTGAGATCAGTAATTTCATCAAGAGAAATCGAAAAATATTTACAATTATTTATTTAAGTCTCCTTTTAATTGATGCTGTATGTGTGTATTCAGTCTTATTATTCTGTCTTTGAGAACATTTCTACTGAGTTAGAAGAGTTTCTTTAATAAATTCTCTTTCAATGAGAGCTTTTCCATGTTGAGCTATGGAGTGAGCAATGCAGAAACTTGCTGATGTAAAATGTAGAGTCTTTTACAAATTTAAGAATGGAATTTGATTGACTCATATAGAGGTGTAGCTTCTTAGAAATGTATTCCTTCCTTTCATCCTCACTTTTTTCCAAGAGCTGGCAATGATTAGTTTCAAACTTTCTGTTTATATTCCACGTTCTGCTTACTACCGTTTCATTATTTTTCTATTTTTATATTTATGAGCTATGTTTATATTCTATGTTCATACATATATTTATTGTATCTAAGTTTTATTGTGGTTTTTGGATGCCTATATACATATATGTATTGTTTTCCCTGCATGGCGATCTGAATTTATATCTGTAATGTCTTGCAGGACGTTTATGTAAATAAATAAATAAATTACACAGTATGCACAATTATCTGTTGTTTCTGTCGATAATGCACTACATCTCGGTCCATATGTCTTACGGTCCATACGGCTACTGCTACTATCACTTCCTTCATCATTTAATCTTGTTTTTTTTTTTTTTTTGGATTCTCCATCATAGGGCTGCAACTGTTCTGTTGACTGCTCTTGGGCGTTTCACTTTGACACGCATGTTATATGTAGGTTCGCCATCACTGAATTAGTGTGATCACACGAGTATGTAGTAGATACGCAAAGTTTTTCCTTGCTGATGTCACGTTGCGAATGTCAAAAATTAGCATATTTATTAGTGTAAAATTATATATACTTTTTCGAGAGTCGACGTGTATTTTTTATTATTTTAGTTGTGCGTCTAATCGTAATAATATTTGCATAAACGCTATATGTGCTGTTATTTATTTTATTAGTGTCGCAGGTTAAATTGTTCGGTGCGTCCGAAATTTCGATTCGAGTCGCGCCTTTACAGATCATTATCTAGTATGAACGAAACCAGTATTTTTCTCACTTTTATTTATGCCCTCGAGTTTTAATGTGTAAATTTTTAATTTACAATATTTTATTTACATTTTTTTTTCGTCACAGTGAACTTTTACGTTTAACATTTTTTTTTGTATAGGCGTATACTGCGTTGAAAAGTTTTATCTCACGTTTCCTTTTTACCTTCGGGCGTTTAGGTCCCCTATAGTTTCTTTATAATATAAAATATGAATGAACTGACACGTCTTCATCTATATCCCTAAACGACAATAGCCTTCGGCTATAATTAGAAAATTAAGAATGCTGAAAATTAATGCTCTACAATTTCTTATGCATGTACATATGTACTTTACAAAGAATGGGCGAGTAATGTTACATTACCGCAAACTAATACATACATATCTATGTACATTTCATACAAACATATAAGACAACAACATTATATTTAAAAATACTAAACAAGGAAACTTTTGTCTATAATTCAATCAAATAAATTGGTTACGATCTGACTAAATTTAATATTCAATATCATCATCATCATCATTTTCAGCCGTTCACCATCCACTGCTAGATGAAGGCCTCTCCAATCCTCTTCCATTCCTGTCTGTCTTGAGCAATCTGCATCCAGTTTACTCCACACATTCTTCTCTTCCACACATACATAGTGTGGCCATAACACTATCCCAATAAACATGTTTCAATAGAAAATACTCAATATCTATAAGATCTACATATGTATAAGAAAAGTCATATCTCGTCTCTGAAGCAAAAAAAAAGTCGTCATTTGTCGAACAGTGTAAGTAACGTTATCGTAATCGAATTTACCAAAATCTTTAACAACGCGGTTTTGCGCTTCGTACGAGTTAATTTTTGGTATGACCCTAAATTGTAAGCTACAACTGTTCGACGACGATCGATTTCGGGTTTTTTTCACCCCCGGGGTTAACGGAACGGTCCACAAATTGAAGTGGAGCGTAGGCAACGCGGCCGCCGAGTGTTTGAAGTGTTAATTACCGCGTTGATGGCGCTGCGTCTCAACGCAATAATTTTAATTTTAAGTGGTCGTGGACCCCTGGGGTGTACCTACGGCTCGCAAGTCCCGGCAGGGTTATATAGCGCTAAGCAGCTGACAGACCGGCCTAATTGATGACCGCCCCGAGAGATCCGCAGATAGCGGTTCCGATAGTAATCTCTGACAAATGGACGCCAGTCGTCACTGGCGAGCAACACTCGTCATATTGACCGATCGATTTTCAGAAACGGTCCAGTTTTTGTACCACGTCGATAGCTCTACTGAAACTGCAACGTGTCTAGTACAGAAATGACTCACAGTTCCATAGGGCCCGTAACGCACTTGGCTGCCTGGCTGCGCAGCCAGAACGATGTTAGAAAATGTATGTGGCTGCCTGTTTGATAACGCACTATGCAGCCAGGAAACTCTGGCTGCAGCCAGAGTTTCCTGTATGTACCTACATATACAATCAAATTTTAGATGAGTTTGCAGTCAATTTACGTTTAAAAGTGATTTCCACGGTTTCGCATCTAGGGTAATACATTTTTCATTATGTAATTATTAAGTGTATACTTGCACTGCTGGATGAAGGCCTCTCCGCATGAAGGATGAAGGATGCCTGTCCGAAGGATGAAGAATGTTGCCTATCCGCGGAACTATCGCATACCACGGCACGGCACGGAGACTCACTCGCGCACACACACACACATGATACGGTTTGCGCAAAGCGCTCACGCCACATAACCTCACTAGTTTGCACAAACACTCATGAAACACTTGCATACCACGACACGGCACGTACACATACGCTCAATCACACACAAATGACACGGGTTGCTAACCACCCGACGACACTGTCAACGAACATTGAATAATTTCAAAATATTCAATAATTCACTTTCTCGTATACATATGTACATATGTATGTAGTAGTATGTATACATTTTTACCATTCTGAAAATTTAATTATTGCGCAATTCATTTTCAGCTGTTCACCACCCACTGCTGGATGAAGACCTCTCCAATCCTCTTCCATTCCTGTCTGTCTTGACCAATCTGCATCCACTTGACACCACACATTCTTCTCAATTAATCAGCCCTTGCTTTCTTTCACAAGCTCTCGGATAACATTCCAGTATTTCTCGCGTCCATCTGCCATCCATATTTCTCGCTGTGTCCAGCCCATTGCCACTTTTTTACACTTTCTGCTATATCTGCCACTTTGGTCATGCTTCTTACCCATATATTCCTCTTACGATCTCTTCTCGTTATACCAAGCACACATCTTTGCATGCTTCTCTCTGTGAACTGGATCATGCTTAGCATTCTTGAATTTATCATCCACACGTCATAACTGGCAGTACGCATTGGTCGAATACCTTCTATTTTAAGCATAGCGAGAGAAAAGCGCTCAATCTTAGTTTTATTTCTTCTTCTTTATGTACATCCAGTTATATTCACCAATTGTATTAGGTTTAAATAACTATCAACTATCTTTACAATATGATTATCTATTGTGACTGCGTTTTGCGTAATCAAACTTAATTTTAGTTTTTTAATATTTAATGTGTATGTTTATTTGACTTTTTCTTCAAACAACCCCCCCCCTCGACGTGCCATTCATCAGTCAAATAACTCTGTACCCGTATATTCAGCGTAATTCACTATTCTCAGTGTATATCGTAAGGGTGAATAAATGGGGTCATTTGAAGGTAAAATTCAATCAATTCAGTGTATGTTAATCTGAATGAATTTAAATATTGATATTTATAATTTTATTCCGACTGTGTATTTCTTGCACAAGTCATCGTCGACGCGGCTCGACAATGCGTTGCACAATCGTTCACAATGGTTCACTTTTTAATTACGCTTACGATTTTTTGCCGCAATTAATTACGCGGACACACCCAGGCGAATCGATCGGCGTCTAGCGATCGATCGTTTTAATTAAACGGGGCCCACGCGAGTAACGGAAAGTTGAGGGGACCCCGTCGAGGGGTCCCCATTGTCTTAGCGCGTGACTCACACGTGTATGCAAATCCACTGTATATATTTTTTCGATGATGGTTGTCCGCGGGGTCTCCGTTCGGTCGAATTGATTTTTTTCTGAGATCTATCTCGCGAATCTCGAGGTCGCACGGTGTTAACCCTTTGGATGCCAAGTCACCGTTTCTCGTTAGTGGGGAAAAAACTTAACGATTGTAATCGATGCACAATGAGCGAGTGTCAATCGTGGATGGCAATGCTCATTCATAAGTGGCGGTATTTAATAATTCGCTGTCTGTATTATCGTGCACCTATAGATACTTTGTTATTTAATGATCCCGGCGAATTTGTTGTATTTTGTTGGGGTAGAATAATAACAGGTTAGCATAGGAATAAAGAAGGTTTCAATTTTTGGTGGAACCATCTCACAATTGTTAGATAAATTGTAAAATTAATTCTAACAAAAGTCAGCCAATTTGAATGAAGTATACAATGATGATAATTAAGGTCGAAAAAATAATTTCAAATGTATAAAGACCTTCGCTCAAGAAACTAATGCATTAACCACTGAGCTATGGCCTGGCTAAATTTTATATGAATGGGATATTGTGTATAAGGAACGCAATAGGGACATAATTTAGAGGCAGAAAATTCGTACCAAATGTTTCAATTTGCAAAATTTTCCAACAAATAACCTCTATGAGCCCCATTGTGTAACATTTTTTGTGTATCACTGTGTATATATATGTATGTAAATTATGTTAGTACACATTCACACCTTATAGTTGTAGCTTTTTTAATGACAGTACTTTTACTTGGATGAACATTTCTTAAGGTGACCATTCACGTTGCGTTTTTTTTTACTGTACTTAGTACGATACGATTTTTCCAAAAGTAAAATAAATCGTTAAGATTTTCGATTCGTGTCGTGTCGCGCCCACACACTTTTAAATTTTTACTCCGTTTAAATTTACACACACACTTTAATAACGATAAGTGTATCGCGGTTAAAACTATCAGACAACAAAAGCGGTGTGTTGGAAACAAGCCAATCTGTCAAAGCTAGTTCATGTTGCGATCTAGGGAGTGCCCCAGATCGCAACGTGAACAGTACATTAACCATCACACGTAATATTCAAATCGGAAAAGTAAATCGTACGAAAGTCGTGCAGTGTCCGACTTGTCCGATCACGCCGATTGGATTAGATTTTGCACACACACGTAACGATTTTACTTCCGAATCGCTGGTCGGAACAAAAATCGCAACCTGAATGGGGCCCTTTGTGCATCAAAAGTTCTAATAAGATTCCATTCAATTTCATTAGAAAATTTTCCGCACCCATGTGAAATAAGCTTAGCCTTCACCAACTAACTACTCGTAAGTACATAAAATTTATAGAATTGTTTTTTAGACCATTCGGATCGTACTTTTCGAGGCGGAAAGGTGTTAACCCTTTAACGTGCTCACTGCAGTGTTAATCAGATTGACGGCGTGCAACAACAATGGCGAATTAATCTTTCAATTACGAATCCGGATTGTCGGCCAGGCAGGCAGGCTCTATCTCCACGTACATAGTTCAAGAGGCGAATTCATTCATTGGCGGTGGACAGCGGCTCTCAAAGTGTGGTACGTGTGTGGTTGGGGCCCCCCTGAGCGAATGGCCGGTCCCCACTGATAAGTCACGCCAGCTCGCCCGCCTCCGTTTCCGACCCCACCTTGCCATATTATTTTCTTGAACCCACGCACTCGCGAGGACACTGCGCCACTACTTCGTAATATCGAAATTAAAAAATATACTTATTTACCCAAGTATTTAAGTCTTGGAGTCTTGGTAATGAAGTCTTCTTTGGAATGAACTTTTTTGAAGAAATTGTTCATATAAATTTAATCATCATTTAAACTGTTCACCACCCACTGCTGGATGAAGGCCTCTCCAATCCTCTTCCATTCCTGTCTGTCTTGAGCAATCTGCATCGACTTGACTCCACACATTCTTCTCAATTCATCGTCCACTCGGTCTACCTTGCTTTCGTTCACATCCTTTCGAATACCCTTCCAGTATCTCTCGCGTAGGTACATTCCAGTATCTACATCTCGCTGTGTCCAGCCCACTGCCACTTATATATATATCTTCCACTTTGGTCATGCTTCTTACCCGTGTATTCCTCTTACGATCTCTTCTCGTTATACCACGCAGACATCTTTCCATGCTTCTCTGTGTGAACTGGATCTTGCGTAGCACTCTTGAACTTAACATCCACGCGTCATAGCTGCCAGTACGCATTGGTCGGATGCCTTATATTTTAAGTATAGCGGAATGTTGCATTTAAAAACTATGTTCATTCGTCCAAAAGCGCTCAATCTTAGTTTTATTTCTTCTTCTTTACATCCAGTCATATTCACCTCTTGTCCTAGATATAAATAACTAACAACTACCACTACAATATGATTATCTACTGTGACTACGTCAATAATAGGTTAATAATTATAAAATTTTAGACACACTGGCGAACCGAACAGCGAACGACGAAGGGTTGTTATTGTGTGGACGTTCATAAATCGTCGGACGTTATTCTGCGGAGCGGGTCCACACGATAACGATTCGCCTTCGCCCTTCGGCGTTCGCTGTTCGGTTCGTCAATGTGTACGCACCATGAGAGATCGTCATCCGCCCAAGTAAATTCTGTACATTTGTATGTACATATATGGTCATAAATGTGATCACTCAATCTGGTCTAAGTTGGGTTTAGTTTATTACCGTCGCGTATTTGTATTGCGATTATACACGGTACATTTTCAGCCGTTCATCATCCACTGCTGGATTAAGGACTCTCCAATTCTCTTCCATTCCCGCCTGACGAGCACTGACGAGCGGTGCCGAGCGCCAAGGTGTGGGTATGTCGCTCGAACACTTTCACGTAAACGCCAACGTACTTTATAACATTCGCGCGACATCCGCAAAAGTTGAGCGAAGGTGAGCGAACCGCGAAAAAAGCAAGATGGGGGACCCTTCCTCACACTCCGGACCCCTCCAGTGTTGTCTGTGCCTTTAGTGCGTAATCATGTGGACCAATTCAGTGACTCTGAACTTCTCCACCGAAAACCCGCGATATGGGATCCAAAACACCGATGCCACGATGACACTTCGTTCACTGCCGCTTGCTAGTTGACACTAGAGTGGCGCCACTTGCGATACGATAGCAGCACTCTGGACGGGCGAGCAAGCGGCAGCTGACCACAGTGCTAAGGCCAACATTTCACCGAACATTCGCGCGATGGTGAAGTGGCGACATGAGCAAACACATACTCTCAGATACCATTCCAGTACCTATTTCTCGCGTCCATCTACCATCCATTCTTCTCGTTATGTGTTTAACTTATTCACACGTTCCGCTATATCTCCCACATTGATCATGCTTCTTACCCGTGTATTCCTCTTACGATCTCTTCTTATTATACCGAGCGTACATCTTTCCACGCTTCTCTGTGTGCACTGATCTTACGTAACATTCTTGAATTTGACATCCATGTTTCACATCCATACGTCATAACTGGCAGTACGCATCGGTCGTATGCCTTCTTTTTTAAGCACCTTCTTCTCTAAGCATTTTCTTATTTAGAATTTTAAATTCTTCTTCCTAAACTGATATTGATATTGGATTCTAAGGAATCTATATATGGGTAGATACAGTGCTGGTTTTAATTACTGCGTATGTGGTAGTCTTGTAATATGTGTGTGTGTGTGTGTGTATGTTGTACCTCGACGCAGTGTCGCCCCCTGTGGCGCCCGAGTTATGAGCCGGCGCCCCCTGCGGCTGCGCCCCCCGCCCCCCCCCTTGCCTCAGTGTGTGGTCTCTGCCCCTGGCCGGTGATTGAATATCAGCCGATCAAATAAACACACGAGGACGCGCTTCTGGTCTCTGTGACCGACGCGCTTCCTGTCGCAACTCGTAAGGCGAAGCTTAAAAGCTCACGCGCGCAAAGGGTTAACTTTTGAAACCCGACCCCACCGCGGTGGCTAAATGATCCAAAAATTCAACTTATACACGTGTCTAATCAATGTTTAATTGATGTGTATATACTCAAAACACTGTCTTGGTTTATGTGTCTCGTAAAAGCTGTTAGTATTGCCATGCGCAAAATAAATGCATCACATTTCCGTTCTTGAAATTTTTCTGATTGTACAATCACAGTAAAGTTGTGTACCGTTGATTGAATGGGTGTATGGCCATATAATTGCGTTTGTCGACTCGAACCAGCTTTGACAGATTGGCTTGTTTCCAACACCTCACTTGTGTTGTCTGATAGTTTGTACAATAGTACAGCCCATACCGCGTTTGACACTATGTGAAATAATTGTATAGTGTACCGTTGATTGAATGGGTGTATGGCTATATAATTGCGTCGTCGACTCGAACCAGCTTTAACAGATTGGCTTGTTTCCAACATCCCACTTTTGTTGTCTGGTTGTACAATAACAGTACTCTGGTTTTCCTTCAATACGAATAAATCTTTCGCCTTTGTACAATAACAGTACAACCCATAATCCGTTTGACACTACGTGAAACAATTATATAGTGTACCGTTGATTGACTGGGTGTATGGCTATATAATTGCGTTTGTCGACTCGAACCAGCTTTAACAGATTGGCTTATTTCCAACATCTCACTTTTGTTGTCTGGTTGCACAATATCAGTACAACCCATAACCCGTTTGACACTACATATGTGAAACAATGATATAGTGTACCGTTGATTGAATGGATGTATGGCTATATAATTGCGTTGTCGACTCCAGCTAGCTTAGAAAGATTGGCTTGTTTCCAACACCCCACTTTTATTGTCAGATTGTACAATAACAGTACAGCCCATACCCCGTTTGACACTACGTGAAACAATTGTATAGTGTACCGTTGATTGAATGGGTGTATGGCTATATAATTGCGTTGTCGACTTCAACTAGCTTAGAAAGATTGGCTTGTTTCCAACACCCCACTTTTGTTGTCTGATTGTACAATAACATTACAGCCCAATCCCCGTTTGACACTACGTGAAACAATTGTATAGTGTACCGTTGATTGAATGGGAATATGACTATACCTATATAATTGCGTTGTTGACTCAAACCAACTATGACAGATTGACTTGTTAACAATAGCGTGACCGCAACTATCCAAGCAAGCAGGTAGATATTGGTATTATATTGGTAATAGTGGCTGGCATACTCGGCACTCACGCGACACGAGTTGCGCGAAGTGATAACTCTACATAACCTCACAAGCATTCCACGCATCACATACCGCGGCACGGTACATACGTTCACACACACACATGACACGGGTTGTGCGCTATATAACCTCACTAACTTACACAGGTTGCCAACCACACGATGACACTAGTTAAGTTTAGTACCTACATACATGTACATATGTACATATTTGATCGTAACTTCAACCTTATATTGCGACAATTCAATACACACGTCGTAATATAACAAAAATAAACACTCACTCGTTGTGAAATATTTAAATCAAGCTAGGCAAAATAAAAAGTAGGAAAAATGTTTCCATAGCAAGAGAGATATTTTAAGTATTTGGGGGTTCCGGCATTCCGAATAAATTTCCGATGTCACTAATAAATTGGTTGGATACCCACCTATAATATACATTGCCCAGCTTCCTTGGGCTCTCGGTGTCCATTTGCCTACCGAATTTATTAATCCCCGTGTCCCGCCAGCAGGTGTCCGGTTACGAGCCGGACAACCGCAAAACCACATTAACCACGAATAAATACACGTTTAATATTTTATTAATTGCGCATACGCGTGTAGGTGCGCACCGCACAAATTGCTCATCTCCATAGCGGATCTTAAATCAATTTAAATGCGGCGTAGTTGAATTTTTACACTATAACGATATTTATTTGGGCTCTGAGCTGTGGTTTTTGCTGTATCAAGTCGGAATGTCAGTCAGTTTTCGGGTATACATACATATGTATGTATATCGGTTATAAGCCGCGGCCTATCTTCATTCCGTATCTACGTCGTCGTGTCGTGTCCCTCTACAACAATTTGTTTTGTTCTGTATCGCGACACGCAATCGCTCGCGCTTCGTTCCATTTTTCATTGAGCCTCGTGGCCCATTCATGGATACGCGCCCGGCGGCCAAAGGGTTATCCCGGCTGTCGGGCGAGACGGGCTGGTGCCTCCGCACCATTGTATCTACTAAATCGGCGATTGTCCACGTTCACAATCGTTAATTGATCTTTATTTTGTTTTATTTGCATTGATCCACTGATTGGGTACCGTTCGATGTGAATTGATCGGTACTTTAACAAAGTATGAAAGTAGGCTTAAAAATTAATTTTAATAAAACTGAAATTATGTTTAATGAATTTTGCAGGCAAAACGTGGTCACTGTAGATAATCATATTGTAGAGATAGTTGATAGTTATTTATACCTAGAATGTTACGTAAGATAACAAGAAGAGATCGTAAGTGGAATACATGGGTAAGAAGTATGACCAAGGTGGTAGATATAGCGTAACGTGTGAAAAACGTGCCTGAGATATAGTGAGAAGAATGGATGGCAGATGGACGCAAGAAATACTGGAATGGTATCCGAGAGGATGTGAAAGAAAGCAAGGTAGACCGAGTGAACGATGGATGATGAATTGAGAAGAGTGTGTGGAGTCAACTGGATGCAGATTGCTCAAGACAGACAGTAATGGAAGAGGATTGTAGAGGCCTCCATCCAGCAGTGGATGGTGAATGGCTGAAAATGATGATATCATCATTAAATTAAGGAAGCACGTGTAAGCGAACCGTGACAAGAATTTTAATTGATAGATTAAAACTTTATAGATATGTTCAAATTGTCACCATAAAGTACGTTTCTGAATTAAAATTAACAAATGTGATTCCACCAAAATTGGCACCACTTATTCATTACTCTCATGTTAACCTTTTTATTGGGTCTGAATCCTTGTGTTCTTAGGCTTGGTTAACTCCCCCTTGGAGCAAAACATGTTTATCTACATATTATGTGCCATTGATGGAGTCAGATCATTGTCTTCTTAGACTTGTTAACTTCCCCAACAAAAAAAGTTTTAAAATAATCACTTTTCATTTGAAGATTCATACATATAAATGTACTAAATTCTATTCCTGTTTCCGTATACAACTCTTGCAGTGCCTATCAATTGTTCATAAATTTATTTTAGATGTAGTAGCGATAATTGACAGCTTTGAACTTTTCACTAGAAACAATCCATGTACATATATTATACATGGATTGTAAAACAAAAAACTGCTGTTTTATTTCAATACCACGTCAGACATGACTATGGCTTGAAACAATTGAGTGTTTGAGTCTGTTTCTAAAACAGTTATTTCGAATTCATAAATCAATAAATATTGCAAACTTTTGAATTTATGACTACGATGTGTGGGTTTATATGTATATACGTGTTAATTAATAAAAAAAGTTGAATTCTCAAGAAAAATGTGATTAATTTCACATATATTTCTTGACGTTATCATATGTTCTGTTGTATTTTAATATGAATATTTTTTTGTGTTCGCGTTAGGTGGGTCTTTCGGAGATATCATCAGAAAACAACGACATCAAACTCCAACTACTTCTTTCGTCTTTGTCGCACAACATCCTACCTCGTACCTCTCGTGACTCCCTAAGAACACGGACATTTAACATCATCCGTTCGGCTACCGGAGTTAGTTTCACACAGTGGCACTCCGTGGCATTTATGTATGTATAAGGTCAGTATGTATCATATTTCCTTTTGTCAAAACGGTACGTGTGATAAATTAAATGCGACTTGAGAACGTGGCGCGTTCAATTCGCCATGGACGTATCGTCGATCGATTGAACGACAACTGTGATAAAAATTAATTTTCGATTTGGTACCGTGTGCCGCCCCTGGCATCGTTCCGTAAGCGAGATACTAATCTAGACATGAACAAATTGGATTAAATAAGCAGCGAGTTATTAAATTATTAGAATAGCAGTGTGAGGCTACCAGTTTTACATTTTGTAGGTACGTGCGAGATAACTTTAAATTTTATTAATTAACCGCAATAAATAATGTCGAGGATAAGGAAGGATAGGGAAATGAGGAAAAAATTACATTACTCGAGACTCGACCGAGATAATAAGTTGAATTTTTTATTCGAAAATTACCCCTACTTTTTCGAATTGGATTTTGATCTTAAAATGCGTGCAGTTGAATTTAAGAGGCAGTGATTGTCAACATTGCGTGCGAGCCCACCGGAGCAGGAGCGGCGCGTGCACACCCGGTCTCGATTAGCGGTCATTTGCAACACTTTCATGGTGACCGACACTTGAATAGGCCACCGTCGGTTGTGCAAGATGCAATTATGCACAAATGACCGTCGAGGAGGGCTTCATTAGGCAAACGGACCGATGCATATTTTAAACGTCCGCATTACGCCTCTTCGTTATGCTTTACGCATCGACAACTGAACTTTTCGCTTTAGACAATTTTAATTTAGGTATAAACTACGTATACATATGTGGCTTCAATACTACATCATCATCATCATTTTCAGCCGTTCACCATCCACTGCTGGATGAAGGCCTCTCCAATCCTCTTCCATTCTTGTCTGTCTTGAGCAATCTGCATCCACTTGACTCCACACATTCTTCTCAATTCATCAGTCCATCTTCCACTCGGTCTACCTTGATTTCTTTCACATCCTCTCGGATACCATTCCAGTACTTCTCGCGTCCATCTGCCATCCATTCTTCTTGCTATGTGTCCAGCCCATTGCCACTTCAACTTTTTCACCCTTACTGCTATATCTGCCACTTTGGTCATACTTCTTACCCATGTATTCATCTTGCGATCTCTTCTTGTTATGCCAAGCATACATCTTTCCATGCTTCTCTGTGTGCACTGGATCTTTCGTAGCATTCTTGAATTTAGAGTCCAAGTTTCACATCCATACGTCATAACTGGCAGTACGCATTGGTCGTATGCCTTCTTTTTTAAGCATAGCCAATATTACATATAATACAATATACAATTGGTGAATATGACGAAGAATGAAACTATGTAGGAGGGAGCGCTTTTGGAAGAATGACTATATGTATGTATGTACATAGGTAGTTGTTAAATCCTACATCCCGCTATGCTTAAAAAATAAGGCATTCGACCAATGCGTACTACCAGTTAAGACGTGCTGATGTTAAATTCAAGAATGCTACGCAAGACCCAGTGCACACAAAAAAACATGGAAAGATGTATGCTTCGTATAACAAGAAGAGATCGTAAGAGGAATACATGGGTAAAAAACGTGACCAAAGTAGCAGATATAACGGGACGTGTGAAAAACGTGACTGGGATATAGTGAAAAGAATGGATGGCAGATGAACGCGTGAAATACTGGAATGGTATCCCAGAGGATGTGAAAGAAAGCAAGGTAGACCGAGTGAACGGTGGGTTGATGAATTGAGAAGAATTTGTAGATGCAGATTGCTCAAGACAGAAAGGAATGTAAGAGGATTGAAGAGGTTTTCATCCAGTAGTGGATAGTGAACGGCTGAAAATGATGATGATGATTCTCGAGGTACATACATATGTATACATACATACATACATAGGTGGGCTCTTTCTATTCAACTAGCCAGTTTACTCGTCATATGACGATGGATTCTAACCCCACCCCTTAACCCACACCCATTCGTGCTGTTTTCTACTATAACAGTACAGCCCATAGCCCATTTGACAGTACGTGTATCGTTGATTGAGTGAATATGGTCATAAATCACGTTATCGACTCGAATCAGCTAAAACAGCTGACTTGTTGCCAACACACCGCTAAAAATTGTTTATCATGTTGATGTTGCCAGTGTGACTGCAACGACCAATTTAATAAATGAACCGTTCAGTTTGCAAAGTGGTCAACTTCACTTTTTATCGATTTTTTAAATTTTAATAAAGTTTAAATTTCCTAACCAGTATGATTAGCTCCAAAAATCTCTTATCGTACAAAATGGCACCACTATTTAGCGGTAAATCTCATATATAACTACATATGTATAGCAAAACATCAATTCTATGTATTAATTATGTTGTGTTGACCGCTTAAGCAAACTGGCAAACTTTTATTTGGTATCAATTGCTTAAGTTTACATTTTACAGTTTTTTTGCGGCTTTTCCTCAAATAAAAAAAAATTGCAACATGTACAACAAAAAGTTGCGACATGCAATCGTCAAGGTAATTTTCGCCAATTTTCAAGTCCTTAAAACGGCTTGGTCTTTGGCTAAATAAAACACGACGATTAAGACCTCCGCATCGTTCTTTTTACCACCCAGGACGCAAATTTTAGCAATTTTCGTCCACATGTTCTCGTTTGTCACGCTAATTTGATCGTGTCTACATAATATTTCGTGTTGTTTTTTCAAAAAATATATAAAAGTCTAACGTGAGTTTGATACGAAACTACCGTAAAATACTTGTTTTATAATGTATCGAAGATATGTTTAAGTGAAATGTTCTCGTATGAATATTTTACCATATAGGTTATAATTGAGTTATTTTACCGAAGCTCAACATAACATAGCACCTTTACGCTTTTAATTGAATTAGCACCATCACATTTAATTGACACGTGCTTGAAGAATTCTCTCGACATCAATTTAAATCTTAACGTTTTATTTTATTGGCGTTTTAAGGAAACCTTGAAAGCAATTACTTTCCCAAAACGACCTTTACCTATAAGCTACTGTTTGTTTGCTTGTGTGATTTTTTTTTTATTAGAATATTGAAAATGGACATTTATTACGAAAAGGTTCTAAAAAGCGTGTCAGAATCTTCTTGTCGGGACATTTCAATTACCGTGATTTTTCCACGCGAGCTTAAACTAGCTCCAAATGGGTTTTCCACGGAGGCTTTTTTTCTGATCTCGTCTCGCCTCGTGAAGGGCGTCAGGACACACCGACGTATCCTAAACAGGAAAGAGATTCGTTAAATGAGATATCCTTTGAGGGGCGAAACTGATCAGGTTCGGGTGGATCGCCGAAGCAAAATCGATTTAGCCAGAGCCGGACCAGGTATACCCACATTGGTATATTACGCATTTTTTCCACTGACGCTAAAAACCGATAAATTACGTTAGTATAAAATTGAACTTCTTCAGGGCTGTCGCAAAAATTTTTTGACATTTTTATTGTTACTATTTTGGATTGTGTCAATGTTTCCGTTAATATTGCCCAAATTATGCTCTCGTACATTGAGCGTACTTTTTGCGTCGTATTCCGAAGTAAATCAATTGCGACAAATCCGTAGAATGGTTTTTTATTATTTTTATAATAATAAGTTCTGCAGCGCTTACGGTTAGACAGCATCACAATGGGAAACGTTTATGTAAATTAATATTTAAAAACCGGATCAAATTTGTTTTACTTTACCCTTTTCGACGAGTCAATTTGTGGCCGGCGTGACGCAGCACAGCTTCCTGCTCCACTGGACCAAATCATCCAATAACGACCTAACGACCAATCTCGAATCCTTTTTCAACTCCTTTTTACGTGGCCACGCCTATTTTTTGCCTGCGTGTTTACATATTGGTCCTATTAAATGCGTCTGAAGATGGCAAACAGCCAAAAGTCTAACATTTACTAAGAGTAGGTACGTACGTAGATATTATCGAGTGTTTATTTTAAAAGGGGCATAGGTCATCTTATTCTACATTTTTTTAAATTAATACTTATTTTATAAACATTAGAGGTACTATACTATATTATATCCAACTTAAAAAGGCCGCAAACCCGCGCAACTAAAAATAAAGGAGCTTTACCTATCCGAGATTAACGACTTCGGTTGGCTATCGTTGTTTATTCCATGAAGCCGAGATGCTGACGAACCTCATTGGCTCAGACCCAGGTAGTCTGCGCAGAAGGAGTCTAACTCTCGGGCTTCTTAAGTTGAATAGAGTATATATGTATGTGATTTCAGGGAATTGCTTATGTCAGATTTTGCCGAAATTGAGTTAAGAATTCCACTGTGTTAAACAAAATCTACTATTTCGCAATGTCATTGGAAACCAAGCAAAAAAGTACTAGGGGTCAAAT
Organism: Parapsyche elsis; assembly: GCA_022651745.1. Classification (NCBI taxonomy): domain Eukaryota; kingdom Metazoa; phylum Arthropoda; class Insecta; order Trichoptera; family Hydropsychidae; genus Parapsyche; species Parapsyche elsis. Next base: position 17,964,015 of record JAGVSN010000001.1, on the reverse strand, counting down.
TTAATTGCATTTTTACTTAATTTAACCTTTAAATTTGTTATAATTATATTTATACTTTATTTTATATTTTTTAGATAACATACAATATTTATGTTTACCTTTAACCGTAGAAAAAAACAGAAAAATTATACTTTTCATAGTTTGAAAATAAGTAATTTAAGCACTGTCACTCTGTTATAATTAAATGCAAATACAAATTAAATAAAAAAAATATCCAATTTACGAGATACTTTATGATGATTGCACTACCGAAACTTTAGATTTATTTCACTCAGTTTGTTCAACATGTAAACTCACTACGTAAACACACAGGTATAAAAATACAAACACCAAAACATCACGAGTATTAATTACAGTGTACTGCTTTTAATTTGCATCGCACGACTTGACTAATTTACTTAGGCTGTTTTTTTTGCGTTTGCGTATGAATCTTTTGCGTATACGTTGCTAATGTATGAAGTGTACTACGCACAAAGATAACAAGCCGACATCGACACTTGTAGAAATAATTTTAAATTACAATACGTACGTTGTACGTTACTTGCGAGCACGTACTCGAAATCAATATATATGTATGTATATATGAACATATATATATATGCAGCGATCGAAAAACTGTCTTTTGAAATTGTTGAAAAATTATTTAATGTTCGTTTTCGATCTCTGAACTTTGAGCGTTGCGCTAATCTCGTTCTGATTGATTGACACATGGATAATCCGATTAAATGACCGGCTCGCGAGTCGATTGTTGGCCATCCCATGCCGCGGGCATTCCAACCTTCATATTGTGCAGCTCGGAGTCTCTCTCGAAGAGGTCAAGAGGCTCCACTGAAAACTGTTTACTCGCATCGGTTGCCTTTTTTTTTTCGTCTTCTTCATCTTATTTTCCTCCTTCTACGGATCACGTTTCTCCATGTTTTTTTTTTTTTCTTCACCTACGCGGCAATTTTTAATATAGCAATTAATGTCGACGTATCAAGGTCCGACATAATACATTTCGCAAACAGTTATATAAGGTACGCTGTGTAAATAAATGTAATTCGCGCGGTGTGCGTGTCTCGACGCAGACGGTTCGGACAACTAGCGAGCTTAAATTATTTCATAATGCCAATTTAAAATGAGCGTAAATAATTCACAGACACATTTAGAAATTAAATCTGTATTTAATTTTTCAATCGATGATGTCATTCGGAAAAGCTTTTTGAGTGAATTTTCTATAACATGTATGTACATATGTACGTACATATATGTAAATTCATAAATAATGTTGCTTGGTAAGTTTTAGTACCATACTGTACGTATAGATGTGAAACGTGGATGCTAAATTCGAAAATGTTGGAAAGATGTACATACATATGCTTTTAATAACAAGAAGAGATCAAATGGGTTTTGAGCTCTTTCTCCTATTAAAACATGACCAAAATGTGAACAATGAGATATAGCGGAACGTGTGAAAATGTTGAACACACAGCGAGAAGAATGGAAGGTAGAATGTCGCGTGAAATACTGGAATGATATTCGGGAGGATGTGAAAGAATGCAGGGCAAACCGAGTGGACGATGGGCTGATGAATTGAACACACAGCGAATGTGGATGGTAGATTGTCAAAATACTGGATGATATTCAGATTGCTCAAGAACCGAGTAGACAGGAATGGAAGCTCAGGATTGAAGAGGATTGGAGAGGCCTTCATCCAGTAGCGGATGGTGAACGGCCGAAAATGACGATGGTGACTATACTCTGTCCACCTTAAGAAGCACCTTTTCTCGCGCAACTAAAAAAAAGAGGGTTGCGGCTGTCCGAGATTTAATCGTTAATGTTTAATCCAAGAAGCCGAGATGGTGACGAAGCTCGTTGGTTGAGCCGCTCTCTTTTAAACTGTGCTGTCAAACGGGCTATATTGTTATTCTACAAACCAGCACGTATTGGTTGTGGGTCTAAAATCCAACATCATATGACTGGCAAGCCGGCTTTTATGTATATCAATAATAAACACTTGAAATGAAAATTTGAATTGTTATTTTTTTTCCCGTAACCCATAGCAGACCACTATAAATACGCTTTGATCATTTTGAGCAATATATAATATGTACCTACGTATGCATGTATGTACATACTAGTAAATAATAGCTTTTAAACAGCTCTAGTCTTTTTATCTCAATGTTGATTCGAAATACGTTAAACTTTGCAGGCCTTTCATACAATTTATTTTTGGATTATAGGCCAAAGTTGCGCTTTGATTATGTACTTATTTTTTTGGAATGATTAATTGTTATAATTTTAAAAATCAATTAGATCAATTCCAAAAACGAAAAAAAAAATGTATGCTCGCAGGTGGGAGAGCGTCTTTTCCAGCAAAAAAAGACGATGCGTTTCGACTAGATTGTAGGCTTACGAGGGTTGTTATTAATTTCATAGATACTCGCTCGTTATCCCTCATTTCTGGCCAGGATGCGTCCGTCCATCCGTCTGTACGTCGATCTGCCTGTCCAGGGCCGGACTCGAGTACCGTTTTTCTGACGGACTCCGTTTTTTTTTATTATTATTTAATTTTTTTTATTATGATTGTCGGCGTATCTGGTCGTTTCGGCAGAGATCTGTTCCGCTCGACGAAACGATGACGCGGTGAATTCTTGACCAAGTGGCCGATCGAGAGGATCCCCCGCTTTTGGAACTCACAAACACACTGTTTACGAACCTCAGCCTCAGATGCAATATAAACAGACACGCACATACACTATTACGAATATTCGATAGTAAAATCGCCATGTGAAACAATGCCACTGTTTAAAGGTGTTACTTTGGATCGAATCAATCATTCGCGTTTGTTTAGTATTGTGAAGTTTTTACGAGGCGTGTATTAAGTTTATTATCGCAACACATCATTATTTTGACTGCAGCGTAACTGTTCCTACAGTTTCTGTTATTTCAATGACAGCACAAGGTGTTACGTGCGAAACCGACATAACTGGTTTTTATTTTATACGCGTATAAATATTAATTGTATATCAAAAGATTTTCATGTGTAAGGATTCGTCCGTTGATTGTGTCAATCATCGACAGTCAATACAAGACTTTTGTGCAACTGTGTACGCGCATTTGATTATAAAATAAAATTTTCTTCCTACACAATCATATCAAATACGTACATCGATACTTTTTTATTGCAATTTACAACTCGGTTTATATTTAAACGTTTACATTTATGGGTAAAGGTGAACATGATTGACTTCCGTCACGAACGATGTACTGACCTTCGTAACTATGAGTATAAGAAGTATCGTATGCGCTTTTAATGAATTACGCCAGTGCACAAAAACTCTAAACAGTTCCTTCAAATTTTGTAATTTCAGACTGATGATTAATCATTATTTTGACTTTTTACGAGCTCGTAATAAGCAGATATGCGACGTACCAAAGAAAACGTTAAGACTTCAAAAGTACACATGTTTTACATTGCAATGATGGCCATATTTTTGCTTAAATTAAATATTCGTCGTCTTCGAGGATAATTTTATTTAAATCTGAACGGAAATATGATAGGATAAATAATTTCCGTTGGAATTTCTTAATCTTGAATATTTTTGCATGCATAAAACTGACCCCATAAACACATTTGTATTTGAACGCATGTTTATTAGGTATTCGAGCGTTTTGAATAAAACACGCAATATCCTCGACATTATATCGACGATTTTTATTATGGATACATAAATAATAATCTACCTTTTAAACAATAATTAAAATAATCAAAGTAGCGTTTGAGAAAACATCAATAACACATTACATACCTCATTGTTACAAATTCAACGTCGCAAGTATGCAATAAATCACATCAATCAAACTTACATATATCCATCATCTAATGATGGGAATATTTGCAAAGATAAACGATTTTAGTGATATAACGATGAGTAAATTCTAATTTAATTCATTTCTTTACCTGGTTTGTACAAAGTTTCGAAAGTTAAATTAAACCTTTCAAAAGCTTTAACCGTTTTACGAAAAGCAGCTGAAAGATTTCAATGCCAATTTTGAATCTAGAATTTATTGATTCATATTGTAAGATATAGGCGTCATTTTATATATTGTGGTGAATTTGTAAATTTAGTAAATAGGTTAATTAAAGACAAGTTGCAAAATAGATCTACATATGTGTAGTATTTTAAATGTAAATAGATTAACTAGTATTAGAAATATGTTGAATTAATTGAATTGCATGAATGTACCTAAGTGAAACCTTTAAAGTGTGCGTGTTTGTGTATATATTTTTAAGTTAGATAAAAATTTATTTATTAGTATTTAATAAGGGGACATAATATATGTACATTGTCATAATACTAGAGGTAAGAATAGGTTAATAGTTAAGAATTTAAAATGAAGTAGATCTAGAAAACTTAAGTATCTTGTACAGGGGTGTTGTTGAATGCAATGGACTGCCAGAAGACCTTAGAAATATAAACCAAATTGATAGATTCCTGGCATCTTCAAAACAATACCTCTGTACAAGTGCTAATAGATAATAGTGCTTTTAGTTACTTTTTTGTTTGTAATCAGTTTTTTAAGCTATTTTAATTAAATACATAAATAAATAAATAGTACAATTATTATATTATGTATTTAACTATTCGATCGATTGGTAATGGAAGGACGCTTAAATTAACTTGTTGGTGTTGAACTTGCGCGCACATCAACGTCGTTTTTCTTGATGGGGGAAAAGTTAACCAACAAGTCTAAGAGCACAAGGATCTAGACCCAATAACAGGATAACATTGGAATCATTATTCCCCTCCTATCCATTATAGGAGGTGGCAATTTTTGATTGAACCGTCTAACAACTACATAGGTTAGATAAATTGACAAATTCTAACAGAAGACAGCCAGTATTGTTTCGGTGGTGTTCAAATCTTGCCAATGACGATAATTAAGGCCAAGAAATCATTTCGGCATACGGGATCTAACCTTTGACCTTTGTTTAAAAGATTAAAGCACTAACAGAATAACCATTGAGTTATCACCCGTTTTCAACTTCACTGCGCGTGCGCTTTATTTGCACGCGCTTGAGCACACTTGGGAGAGGGAAAAGAGGTGATGGGAGTGGTTAAATGTGCACATTTTGCATTCGCTATTTCGCACATTTTGTGTCGCTATAAATGTGAAATTTCGCCGTTAACGGTGATTGGTGCTGCCGGTAGCTATGGAATGCCGCTGGGTTCACCTGCACACCTCGTTATGCGCGGTGACGGTGCATATCCTACACGTCTATCCTAGACCAAAACTTTTTTCGTTCCTTCGTACAGTTTTGTTCTGTGGCTGGTCGTCCACTAGCTCCTCGTCATCTCGACCGACATGGTCGGTCTAAAGTGTAAAAAAATAAATATCAAACAGAACAGGATCTTACAGAGTTAACGTCTCAGTACCCAGTGAAACACCACTGTGGATGAAACATCCGCACGGACCATATAAAATAATAAAAACCCTCAAGAATATAATTCGAACCTTTGACTTTCCGTCCAGTTTAAAAAATTCAATACAAAGTGTTGAAGATCGCACCTCGTCGTAGCAATCGAACGGGAATGTTAGGTACTACGCCAGATCGGTATCGAAACCTTCGTCAACTTAGACACCGACAAGTCTCCGGAAAAAATCTGTAGACATCGATCAAACCGTTTGTGTGTATATTTTTATTTAACGTTTAAAATCAATTCCGATCAAAACACCCAAAGTGCTTGGATACGTCCAATTAAAATGCACAACCATTAAATCTATGTGACCTATGTATGTACATATGTACATGTGTGTCCTCTCCTTTCACCGAATTAACGAAACGCATTGCACAATTTTCGTTGCGCGATTTTTGATATTCAATTAAAAATGATTGACATCTATCCACACCGCGAGTTAAAGCGAAAAAGTAAACAGTAATACTAAATAATTAATGTATCGATTTTTTCGGCATTGACGTGCACTTGATTCCTAACACAAACACTTATTAAACAATCCCATACGAATTGTGCGTATTTTTTCTATCAATTCAATTTGTAAAAGTAAATACACGTACATGTATGAAAATTTGATCATTTTTTTACTATCTATTTAATATACATACATAGGTACATTAGGGAATATATTTCAAATGAATATGCAGAAGGATAGCCGATCAACAACACTTGTGTTTCACTTTAATAGGTGTTTCGATAAACGGTCGCCGGGTCTTGTGTGAAAATCCCCTAAAAATGCACAATCATTCGAAAATAATATTAAAAAAAATGAGTGACGAGCGAAAATAACTGACAGTTTAAGCGCTTGAAAACACCTGTATTTCCATACTTGGACTTCATTATTAATTCACAATATTAAATTTAATTATTAGAACAACTATTATTCCACATGTGTTTTTTCATTAGTCGCGTGAAACTTGTGTATTAATAGATTTTGAATAATTTATCATTAAAGGCATAACTAAAAATATGTGAGGCATACAACAATTAACTCAATAAAATTACTAGATAATTTTCTCAAATATTTTTTTAAATAAATCGCTTACAATAATTTTTCCTCAGTAAAATGACTATATTAATACAGTTGAAATAAATGAGTATTCCATTATTTTCTTTTAGCAAAAAGCCAATAATTAAGTCATCACGTGGCGCGCGTCCTTTTTTTCTTGCGATTTGCCACATTTTCGTTGCCATAATGACGATAATAACCATTTTAATGCCTTTAAGGTTCCACATTGAACGATTTGCATAATGGCCACACCGGGGGGGACCACACGCGTGACACTTTTGAACCACCCTGTCGTATGTGCGTGATATTGACGAATTTTTGGCTCAATTTTCGGTCCATTTTACGGTGGCCCCCCCTGGTCATCGCACCTCATCTGTATGCTCACCGAATGGTAAATATATTTACGCACTTACCGATTTTCGCATTCGTTTTTGCACTCACTTAGCCCCGGCACTTCGGGCAATTTGGAAATAAATGCGTGAGTAAAAAAATAAATGAAAACAATCGGCTACAATGTTAACTCACGCATGCCATACCTACACACATAATGATCGTAAGGATTCGCATTTCGCGTTTCGTATTCGACGTTTTTGAGTATTTTTTAAATTTAAATGTTGCTATAGTGTTATTTTTTTCATTTGGTTACTTTCAGACTATGTAGTGGCACTGTTAGTAGTCAGTCTTTTTCAAAAGTTGAGTGAATTTTTGTGAAAGCTGCGTGAGTGATGTTTACTTTTGATAAATTCTGCATTTACTTTGAACATAAGGCAAAAACTTTGTATTTTGATTTATTTTAATCGTTTAAATATATTTTTTTATTCAACTGTTTTTACTATAACTTCGAAAGTTTTGTAATTTGAAAGATATTTGTGATTGAAATTGGAAATGAAAATTCATTGGTTCTTCAATTGAGTCAATCACAATTTTGTTTTCTTAAAATTTCTATTTCTACAATTAATATATAATAACTATTGACAGTTGTATGCAATTAGTTACTATTGACAATTATAAGTGTTAATACGGAATAACAAGAAGAGATCGTAAAGTTAATGACCCGATTTGAATAAAAATAAAATATGTTTAATGAATTTTGTACACAAAACGTAGTCACAGTAGATAAACATATTGTAGAGATAGTTGATAATTATTAATACCTTGAACAATCGGTGAACATGACTGGATGTAAAGAAGAAAAAATAAAACGAAGAATTAAACTAGGTTGGAGCGCTTTTTGGAAGAATGAACATTGTTTTTATATCCAACATCTCGCTATGCTTAAAGAAGAAGGCTTAGGACCAGTTATTGCATATGAATTTGAAACGTGGATACTAAATTCAAGAATGCTACGTAAGATCCAGTGCACAGAGAGAATCATGGAAAGATGAATGCTCGGTATAACAAGAAGAGATCGTAAGAGGAATACATGGGTAAGAAGCATGTCCAAAAGGGGCAGATATAGCGTAATGTGTGAAAAAGCTGAAGTGGCAGTGGGCTGAACACAGCAAGAAGAATAAATGGCAGAAATACTGGAATGGTATACGAGAGGATGTGGAAGAAAGCTAGAAAGACCAAGTGAACGAGAATTATGTGGATACAAATTGCTCAAAACAGACAGGAGTGGAAGAGGATTGGAGAGGCCTCATCCAGCATTGAATGGTGAACGGCTGAAAATGATGATAATAAGATAATATGTAAGTTATACACTAAGCTATGTAGTGAAATTTTTTTTACAGCAAAAATGTTAAAATTTTATTCGAATGTTGCATTAGTGACGTCAACTTCCCCTATATTGGAATTATATCATTTGCAAATCTGTCGAACGCCGATACGTAATACAATTAAAATTTAGTGTATGTAATATTCAATTACGTCACACATGCAGTAACATAGCATGTATCAATTACACATATATTCTACACGCGTATTGGTTTTCCATCGGTGCATTTATCGCATCTCCCGTTTGAAATATGTCTCTTAATCAGCGAAATATAATTGGACGTTAGATGCAATCTCGCTTTTTCTAGCACATGCAATATTGCAAACCAAAAAATATTGGTAATGACGTACGCGTACAGAGCAGCACAAAAAATAATAATTGCATATCGGCGGTGCATGCGAGCACGTTTCAAATGTGCATCGGTTGACGAGCGCGAATTTATCACACGTCATTGTGGACTAACATTAGTATTGGACGAAACAAACAACGACAAAAAACGAGACAATCATACGTAGGTAAGTGTATAATATATTATTTTTTCAGTTACGTTACGGTAGTCTAATCTCTAATGAGACGAACCTTCGGATTAGTGATGGTGAAATCCGCGTAACCATTTTGATGTCGATGCAACTTGCAGTTTTCGATCGCCGTTCGTGATGATTAATTTGTGTATTTGGATTGATCGAGTGTGTCTCGGTGTTGTTATTGGACAGAATCTCAATTATATAGATTGGATAATATAATGTGTGATGTAAAAAAAATTGGTGTACAAATATAATTTAAAACCCTGAAGATAATTTCGGTAAACCAATTTAACGTTAATAATTGCGTGTCGTAACACTTTCCGTTTTTATCCGCGGTAGAACAAACGAGCTAACCATTTTAAAATATGGCACGTACCTATAGAACTCGTATTCTTACGCTATTTTGCTAGTTATTATTTTTTAACTATATTGCAAAATTGTTACGGTCTTTTATTTGTGTAAAAATATTGAAAATGTTACCGTGAATGTAAATGGAAATGTATTTATCAATCTTAATTAATTTATACAAAGCCTGTGATAGACAGAGACAATACTGTCATCATTTTGACTTTGCAGCATGTTGCTGAGCTAATGTCGTGAAGTTTTGACGTGTTGACACTTGTGTGTATCTATCAACAGCTTTATCATATGTTGTTACATATTTGGAGACCTTATAGAATAGTAAATGATTCTAATTACACCTGATACTCTTTTTGCACGGGGCATAAGCTCTAGGGACTACCGTGCAAAAAAACGTGTAAATAAAAAAGATATACATATGTATGTATACATTAACAAAAAAAATCTCGAACTCAAAAATAAATTGAATTTATTTTTTATTTATCCATAAATATATTTTCATAAGTTACATACATAATAAAGACATGGTTTTTGGTTTAAATTTAATTTAAAACAAATAATAATTGGTCCGTTTTCCTAGACCGTCCATTTCTACTTAATTTTGACATATTTTTAAACTAAGTACTTTCGAGTTCTAATCCAAAGTACGCATTTTTCTTAAGTAATCACTATCGATATGGACGCAAATTTGATCCCATCAAACTGTCAAAATGTTCAAAAACACCTCACACCTCAAACTGTCATCGCTTCCACGCGTCAACTTCAAGTATGTAGATATTTCACTTATCGTTTGTACAAACAAACGGTAGATTTCACTTTCCAATTTATGAGACTTGATTGTACATTTCAAAGCGAGAGATTTGATTGGTTATTTTGCTCATCGACGAGTGTGCACTTCCGACAGCCACTACGACCGGGTCAAGCATCGTTGCGAACCACTCGAGCGCGGATGGGTCAGCTTGGTATTAGTAAAACCGCGAGCGTTTGGCGTTTGAACCGCTTCAGGCGCTCATCCACGCTGTTTCTGCTTTATGAAGACATTACGAGAGCAATCTAGGTAGCGGCAGGTCAGCGACCAGAAGAGGTTTGACTTCTCCTAATAAATCACAGCCTCTGGACGCGTAATCACCTCATCAAGAGGTGCCTTGCATCACCGGCCCGTTTGCTTCTGATGGATTACACTGCTTTACGCGTTACACTTCTTAACGCTCTCAGCTCCTAGAACTGAGGGCTACAATCATAAACAAAAAAAAAAACTAATTAAAAATGAAATCGAAACTGACCTGACTGATGGAGCAACTCTGCTCCTGTTCTCGTTTAGTTTACCAGTTCGCTGATGTTGCGACAATGGTGTCCTAAAATAAAACAAACATACATATGCACATGCAAAACGTAGTCACTGTAGATAATCATATAGTAGAGATATGTAGTTGATTGTTATTCATACCTAGGAAAATTGGTGAATATGACTGGTTGTAAAGAAGAAGAAATAAAACTAGGATGGAGTGCTATTGGAACATTCCACTATGCATAAAAAAAAGCATACGACCAATGCATACTGCCAGTTATGACGTATGGATGTGAAACTTGGATGCTAAATTCAAGAATGTTACTAAAGATCCAGTGCAAACAGAGAACCATGGAAAGATGTATACTTGGTATAACAAGAAGATATCGTAAGAGGAATACATGGGGTAAGAAGCATGACCAAAAGGCAGATATAGCGGAAATGGCAATGGGCTGGACACAGCGAGAAGAATAAATGGCAGATGGACGCGAGAAATACTGGAATGGTATCCGAGAGGATGTAAAAGAAAGCAGCGTAGACCGAATTGAGAAGAATGCTTGGAGTCAAGTGGATGCAGATTGCTCAAGACAGACAGGAATGGAAGAGGATTTGGAGAGACTTCATCCAGCATTGGATGGTGAACGGCTGAAAATGATGATGATGATGTACATACATATCTCCAAGAAGAAATGTGCTATAAAATTGTATCCAAATGACTTGGTTCACTTTTACGATAATTTATAGTATATGTATTCGAAATACGCGTGTCTGCTGTGTGTGTGTGAATGTCATAAAAACTCGCATAGCACTTTAGCCAAGACCCAAATCAACTTTTTCGCACTGGATATGTTTCCTGCAACGCCCACAAAATCGAATTTTTAAATGTCGTCCAGTTTTCGCCGACTCACGATTATCAATTTGTTCTTCCTGTTGTCTCGGTCGATCAGAGAGGTATCGAAAAATTCACCGTCTCGACACCATGGGATAAAACAAAGCGTACGCGAACGAAAAAATAATAAAAAAAAAAGTTGAAACCTTTTACGCAAAAACCGATGCGCCGATAACAAAAGTCCAATATTAAGTGTCAAATTTTTCTAGCGTAGCGTAGCACTCTTTCGCTTTTCAAAATATAAATTTGCACTTTTTTACCGTCATAACACTTTATCGCCGTGTTCGCTTTTCGTACACTTTTAATTAAACTTCATATTACTCTCGGCTTTAGTAGGTTTTTTTTTAATCTCTCGTCGACGACTACGACTCGATCTCGTTGTAAAAAAGTATGCGGCAACTCTTTCGGACTACATTCACTTTACTCTTTTACGATTTTCACCAAAAAAATGATTACCTAAAGAGGCAAATGGACACTTGAGATACACTATGAATATGAATATTAAAAACGAATACATTACATATTTGAATTATTCATTTTGTAATTCAAATCAGATACCTACATATAGTTACACTTTCACACTAACATTTGTACAATATTCTATTATCAAATTGAAAGGACATCAAAAAAAATTTTCAACTCTATACATACATATGTATGTATGTATGTATGTACGTACATATATACAAAAGTTCCTCTTTTACAAACGCACTCTCTGTCACATACTGTACAATTCAAGGGTGCTCAACCTTTTGCAATTTGGTGGGTAATTTTTTTTTTTTTTATTTGCATGGCCATCGACTTCCATGCAATAGTTTAGGGAGAGGTCCGGATATAAGTATACTAATCTTATAAGATTTTTACAAAATTACTTGTATATGTACATACTTTGTTTAATTTTTCAAAGCTATCGATATAAATGGGATGAAAATATAAACCTATTTTTAAATAATTAGGTTTATAGTTACTTGTAGCTTAACGCAAACAGTCATCGAGGTGATCATCGGTCAAACGTGTCCCCATTTCTGAATGCAAGTTTAAATATAGTTTCCCGTAAGAACACGTGTTTTGGATTAGCAATTTTGAAGAAAGTGTGCTGTATTATAATATAACAGATCTTAAAGTTTCAAGAAGTCCTCTCGACTTGCATACCACTAAACAAATGCATACCACGAAAACATAACAGTCCCCTCCTTTGACCATTAATCCTTTTCATTAACAGATAATCACGAGCCCATTAACAGGTGCTTAATACACGAAATTGAACCATTGTAGAAAATTTCCTAAAAACGGAAAAATTCAATTCAAAATCGGGATCGACTAAATCTTGCTTTGCGATCGACCAGTTGAGCACCCGTATGCTGTACATGCATAAGAAAGAGCACAGTGTGTGACATTTACAAATAACTGCAAAAAATGCATTTCAAGTTGATTTCCTTGACTGTATACATAATTTGCACGTATGAGTGCCGCGATTTATCGTACGAGTCGTTGTTAAATCAATTTCAAAAAAGCACTCATGCATGACGATAACACTCTTCTGCGATTGTTTTTGTCTAATGTTATTACAATGTGATAACTTACGAGGTGTTACAATCAAACTGTTGATCAAATGAACCGCAAATCGATCACGGTTACACAAATCGCCTGCGAAGTTTTATCGATTAAATGCAAAAAACGTTATCTAAACGTCTAGAATGGTGTAATAATGTGGGTGTTTTTTTTTTTTTTTGCGACTTGTAGGTTTGTATGTCCGGTGCGCTCGTGCGCGCCGTTAACCCTTCCAGTGCCGGTCTCGCTTTTACGCACGCCCACGCTCGTTAAACGCAATTAAAGTTATAGGTGTCTGCAGTGATTAGACTACCGTGTATCGAGAGCGGGTCTTCTTTCATCGCACCTCGCGGTTCTTCGATCGACCTATTGCGGTTGAACGATACTATGTACAAAAAAAAAAAAAAAACCTATAATATGAACGATGGCCGTCGTGTCGTGGTTGTTATGTTGGTTTTTTTTGGCTTGTAACGTTCTCGTCTCCACTCCCGTTTTTCTCTATTTTTTCTCTGGTGGTAGATATCGCCTACACACGTAGTAAATAGTAGTCGGTTTGATGGACGACCCGGCGATGAGTTGGTGCGATCACCTGAACGAATCGCCAGCCAAATTGGGTATGACGCAGGTATATTTATATGCTCAGGTGTGCTACTCGCCTATACGTGTGGTAAATAATCGATATAATATTGTACACATTAAAAAATTCGATCGGAATTATAATATTAATACAATGCCAAATATTGACTGCAGTGCAATGTTCAACTGAAAACGTGTCATCATCATTTTCAGCCGTTCACCATCCACTGCTGGATGAAGGCCTCTCCAATCCTCTTCCATTCCTGTCTGTCTTGAGCAATCCGCATCCAGTTGACTCCACACATTCTTCTCAGTTCACCAGCCCATCGGTCCACTCGGTCTACCTTGCTTTCTTTCACATCCTATCCAGTGCTCGAATTCAGCGGAAGCGGCAGGGAGCGGGCGTTCCCTTACATGAAATCTGTAAATTTAGCGCTCCCTTTCGTAAAAAACCGAAATTTCCGTGCTCTTTCAATAATTATTGCCGAAAAAATGTTAGAATGTGAATTTTTTTACATTTATGACTCCTAAATCACAACCTTTGACTGGAATTCCGACAAAGGCATCTTATCTGTAGCCAAAAGCCATTTAAAATATTATTATGTTTTGAAAGAGCTGGATGCACGTGTGTTACTTGAAGATAACATTTAGAATTGTAGGGTTTTTAGATTCTATTTATTTTGGTCGGTTATGCGTAAAAAGTTTTATTGCTTTATGGTCGGCACTGTCTGTCACACTATGGTCGAACTGCAAAGGGCCTCTCTCGATAATTTACGATATCTTTCTTTGAATTGTCGGCTTTCTTATTTTAACAAAATTTCTAAAGCAGCTGTACCGCTACCATTATACTAATTATTAAAATTTCTGACGCCCATATAAAATCGGCCAATAATAATGAAATCGATAAATTTGTACAAAACAGTCAGAATGCTCATATTTTAACGACTTTTTCAGAACAGTGTAAAAAATCAGAGACCATTTTCAGATGTACCTGTTGAAGTTGACTTACAGACATTAAACGGTATTAATCTCGATAAGATTTTGCATTTTGATGAATATATACATATGTATAGGTATCTACATTACATATAGTTAAAAAAAAAGGTCGTTTGATATTTTTTGAAAATTATCGAGCGCTCCCATTCGTGAAAATTTCCATTTCGAGCACTGATCCTCTCGTATACCATTCCATTCTACTCGCTTTGTATCCAGCCCATTGCCACTTTAAATTTTTCACAAGTTCCGCTATATCTGCCACCTTGGTCAAGCTTTTTATGCCGGCGCCAGACATAAGTTCAAAGAAGTGATCACTTCTTTGACGACTTTGCTCAAACATTTGTTCACATATTGTTGTATCTGCCAGATATGTGTTCAAAGCTCTCCACGGCGACGCTCGCGCAACTGGGCTTCGCGCAGTGTGGCAGGCACACACACATTTGGACTTTTATCCCTTTGATGTGCGCTAAAAAACCGACACGGAATGGCAAAGCGCACTTAAGTGTTCAAATATGTGAACAATAGTATCAAATGCCCGTGCCACACATGCGAACACTTATTTGATCACATCTTTGAACACATGTCTGGCGCGGGCATTACGCATGTATTCCTCTTACGATCTTTTCTCGATATACCGAGCATACATCTCTCCATGCTTCTCAGTGTGCACTGGATCTTGCGTAATATTCTTGAATTTAGCATCCACGTTTCACATCCATACGTCATAACTAGCAGTACGCATTGGTCGTATGCCTTATGTCATATGACGGTGGATTCTAACCCCAAACTTTGCCCGTGCGCGCTGCTTTGTATAATAACAGTATTTAGTAGTTCAAAGTGTAGTGGGTAGTTGAAAAATGCGAGCGCTTTGCTCTACCTGAGCCATAAGTGTGCGTGTAAGTGAGTGAGTGTATGTGTACGTGCGGTGAGTGTATGCGAGCGTTTCGCGGCTACCCAGTGAGCCAGACAGCCAGACAGGCAGACCAGGCAGACAAAGCGTAACTATTGTCGTCTATTATGGGAGTACGTGAAACAATTGTATAGTATGCCGTTGATGGCCATAAAATCGCGTTGTCGGGTCGATCTAATTTTGACAGACAGCGGCTCATTGCCAACACACTGCCACAATAGTTTTGTTTGTTATGTTGAAAGTGATAGTGTGACTGCAACGACCCAGGCAGACAGGCAAACATTTCCGCTAATTCATATACATACGTATGTATGTAGTATGTATACACTTTAGAATTATTAGGTAATGCGTTCGATATTTTCAGTGTCAGTACTAGAGTAATTTCTGTTGACGATCAGTGGATGTTTTTAAATTGAAATGTGAGTGTGCTAACAGTAGTGTCAACTATGAATTACAGGAAAATTTTAATTTAAAAATATGTACATCAGTGAAAATAAAAATAGTATGTCGATCGTTTCTGATGAACTTGACTTTTATATGTATGTAAAAAAGGGGATTGATTTTTTATTTGAAATATATTTTCCATTTGTTCCAGAAGTTTTTTTATTGATTACATCCTGTTTACAATATTGAATGAAATATGAAGCCGTTGTTCTTCATGCTTTTAGTATGGTAGGTAGAGCTTCTCAAATGCACTTGTGGTTTGTGCTACGAAACTTTAAATCTGAGCGGCCGCCATTTTGTTTCGTGTGCCGGAAGTGACCTGGGAAATCCCGAATTTTCTCGCACTCGTTTAGCGTATTATATATGGAGGCTTGAGGGGGTGCTCGTAAAATTGTATAAATATTTAACGTTGCCACCGCACATTACGGACGTCTTTAATAAATTAAAATATGGCCGTGGTGAAAAATAAAAAAAATAAAATTTGGGGAAAAAACGTGTCAATATGTTGTGCGCTGACGGCCGCGACTAATGTTGATTTGTTTTTTTGGGGAACGGAAAAAAGCTGGCACAAAAGGGCGAGGGGGAGTCCGCCGAGCCCACAAATAATTAACGGCTCATTTTCATTTTATTTTCGGGCCGATCGACAGATGACAGCCTTCTTATGCCTCGAAAAAATAAATTTTTGATTAAAAAAAAAATTATACATCCATGCGAGTGTGTGGATTGAAATAAAAATAAACAAACCGCGCCCGTAAATTGACTATTTAATATTTATTAACACCTAAGTGAAAAAAATCTGTATTTAGTACAAAGCTCAACTGGCGAAAATCGCCTCGGGTTGAATCATGAAATTGTTTGAAATTGATTTTGATTAAAAAAGCGTAGCGCCTCTGCATTCTTGAATAAACGATAGCATTTTTTTAGATTGAAAACTTCTGAAACTGCGACAATTCACTGTTGCTGAATTAATCATCCACGGTAAACTTCGCTACCTTAGAAACTTTATTAATAATAAATAACCCCGTTTGATCCAATTTTCATATTTAAATTTTTAACCATTTAATTCTAAAAATCTATTTCCTTATGACTCTATTGTGTTACACGTTAGTTGATAAGGCATTAAAAGTACATATATGTATTTGAAGTGTGATAAAGTTTACTATAAACTTACAACTAAAAATTGGACACAGTAAATTCACTGTTCCGAAATAAAAAAATTAAATTACAAAAGTGTCACTCGACGAATTATCGAATTCGCAAGATTCTTCTACGTTCCAACAAAGCGAAAGACCACTTTTAGCGTTTCCTGGTCTCGAACGATTTTATATAAGTGGCCATCTTCGTCCGACTGGACTCGGACAATTGTCTGAACTCTCCAAAGCCTCAAGACTTAAGTAAAAAAAAAAAAAATCTGATGGATAATCGTGTACAATTTCATCCCGGTCACGTGTGGGAGATTTTACAGAGAGATTTTCAAGCTTCTCTCAAGAGTGCACTTTTCTCGAGTGATAAATTGTACATATTGATAATGCACGAAGATGTTTTTCTATCGTCGAGTGTCTTCGTAATGAGTGACGCGCGCGGCCGCCATGTTTTGGCGCGCGAATTGATACCATTGTTTCACTCGTTTAGCGACAACAATGGCCGACTTCACCGCCAGCCTGCCACTCGGACAATGCACGTCTTTTACACTCGTAATCTAAATACATTTATCGTTTGCGAAAATGAAAAAAATAAATAAATGAACACGGTGGGAAAAAAAACTGGTCGGACATGTAGGTACTATGCGCACGAAACCTACACGTCCATCCAAAACAAACAATGCATGTTCGATCTAGTAAACAAATCGCTATTGTCTAATTAATGAAATTAACGACAGTTATTTGTATAGTTAGACAGGAGCTCTAAACTATTTTTTTTTTTTTTTTTATTCTGTAGCGTCAGTAAGTCAGATTTTGGTGAAAATTTATTATTGAGTCCAGGAGACAACAGTTCCATAAACGTGAAACATGTACATATGTAAGTACCAACAAAAATAAACAATGAAATACACTCTGTTGGCACAAAACGTTCCACAGCTATTCTCTATCCAACTTAAAAAGCACCTTCTTTTCGCGCAACTAACAAAAAGTGTAACCGGACGAAACAGAACATGATATAACAGAATATGAAGAACCAGAACTGTGACAAAACAGAACAGCGAAGAACAGAACCATTTTATTTTTCCCGTGTTCTGAATTGTCATGGTGTTCAGGTTCTTCATATTCTGTTATATAATGTTCTGTTATACATATGTACATGTTCTGTTCATTCATGGAACCAACAAAAAGAGGGTTGCGGCTGTCCGAAATTTATGACTTTGAGAAGGACTCAAGGTCAAGCCTAGGATGTTTCTTAAATTGGACAGAGTATATATGTACATACATATGTATATATGTATATAATAGTATAAAATCTGTCTGGGTCGTTGGTCGTTTAAACCCAAGTAGTCTGCACGGATCGATTCCAAATCGGTCAAGACTAGGATGTTTCTTGAGTTGGACAGATTATAGTTAAAAATCTGCTGTAGAATATAAAAATGTTGACACCTGCTGCTTAAATTTTGATGAGCCGGTAGTTTTAACTCATTTGTGTGAAATTTTGAAGGCCCACCTACCTTTTATTGATCTTTTAAGACGTGTTTTACATCACTGCTTGTATCGACACATATTTGGTCTGAATTTTTTCATGTATCATGAAGAACCACTAGTTGAACGCGAACTATGAACTGAAGTACCACAATCGGACTACCCAATCCTGCAATTCATATTTACGCTATCTGAAGCGTGTAAATGTACTAAATAGTGAAACTGTGATGAGGAATCGTTCTATCCTCTCTGAAAATTTAAGAAAAATGGTCCAAACACGAACAAGTTGTAAAGATTGTGTACAGGTGTCGTATTTATGTATGTAGTGGAAATTGAGCGAACTAGCCGTCGGTCATCAGCTGATTCGCGGGTAAACAAGACGCCGACGACTCTCGATAATGGGAAAAGCAAAATGTGTTCAACACACGACCGCCATTGTTTGGCGAGAACGGCCGCCATTGTTCCAAAATATTTCATTCATAAAAAGAGGCATTGTTGCGCGCGCTCGTGTCTACTCGTACTCCAAAAAGAGACCACTTCCTACCGTGGGTGGGTGACCTATCCGATAGAGGCGTTTTCCCGTCATCACCCCCATTGTTGATGCGTTTTTTTTTTTTTTTTTTTATTTTACACATCAAGATTTATCGGAATTTTTTTCTATTACCATCATAGGTTCTACGAATTGTCATTCAAAAGATCCAGCTTGAAAGAGCGCGCACATTTTCTGGATACAATAATATTTTCATCGAGGTCATGGTTAGTATCTAATAGTGAACTAACTGATTCCAATATTACACATTTGTCATTGAATTCGATAGCACAAATTCCTATGATCGTATTAAATTAAATATTTTATAATTTTCAGATAGAACTTGTAGCGATATGACGAATCGCAAGCTTGAAATCCAGTTGGAGCGTAATTGGAACGCAATAGTACATATGTACATAGGTACCTATCTATATTTCTACACAAATATAAAGTCTAACTAAGAAGCTTTCAAATAGTATCAAAGCCTTTGAGTAACGTTTTTGTATTGAAAAATAAATCAATTAAAATTTCTTAGAATATGTACATACATAGTCTAAACCAGTCTATTTTATTACAGAGTTCATTTATGTCAATATAAATATTCTGTCATTTTATTGTGAAATTATTACACTCGGCTAAAATGTACATACATATGTATGTACAATGTTAGAGCTATAAAAATCTTTTTATTCACAAGTATTTAAATTTCCTATTGATAAATTAATATTATGTACATACATATATGAAGATACATAACTGTTGATTTATTGGCTTATTAATGTAATAACAATAATGTGAACTTAAGCTATCGCTTTTGTTATAAAATATTTACGATGAAAATCGCACATTGTTGGAAAATTGTTCTACTAGTGACATCTAGTTACATTTTATCAAACTTTTCATATTAAAGTGAATTTCCACCAAATTTTCCGCGAAGAATTTAAACTATATGTACATTATTGACGCGATTAATTTCGGAAATTTTGATGTTCGGAAAATTAGTCAAATGAAATTAAATATAATATGAAAAATCGATATATCGATATTCTATAGGTACTTAAACATTTTAAAATCTTATGATTTTTTTATACGAATAATTTCTCTATTGTTTATCTTCTATATTTGGCTATATATCGGCTATATTTGATTTATTGAAAAACATACTTCATATTTTATAATACATAATCCATATTTTTCACTTCTGTTCCAAATTTAGACCAAACATTTCTTAGTGGAATATTCACTTCAAATCCTAGAGTAAACGGTTGTTACAATACGAAGCAATTAGCTAGGGGCTTCCACTAACAAAGAGGCTATTAAAGGATCTTCCCGTCACCATATTGCACTTCCTTGCTTATGTCACTTGCAGATGGCTAGAAACGTCCGAGAAATTTTCACCACCAAGTATATTTTTCCACAAAACGCGCCATATAAGTATATTCTCACAGTAGGTACACACATATAACATACAGCAATAATAATTTATAATTAAATACGGATACCCACGAGGAGTTTTACCCGTTTTTTCGGGAACGAAACATATCGTGAATCGATACCAGATGGCTAATGGGGATCATGCGTAAAGAAACCACCTTTTCTTATGGCTTCGCATATGAAAATATACGTTATATTCTTTGCGTAACTGTAACATGTGGGTAATTTCCATTGTTCGTCCGACCGACGGGAGAGACGAAGATAAACCCCCGACGTTAAATAATCTTCGTACGGAGTGCTTAAAAAATCATTAAAAAATTTGGACTCCCATTTTGACCCGATGCCAATTACAATAATGAATATTGTCATGCAAATTTTTCCACCATGTATCGATACGTACGCACACTACACACATTCGACTAAATATTTCGATAGCTTCGTGCCGATCGATTGAATGCCATGGTGTCTGACGTGCACTATACTGCCGTCCTAAGCCCACTTAACGTAACTGACAAAACAACAATATCGAGATAAATGGACTTGAAAGTTTTATTCTAAATTTGTGTTTTTCTTCATATATTACTGATTTATTTAAACTTTTTTTTAGTGCATGAGGTTATTTTCTATTGTGTTTTGATAATTCTAAGGAAAAATTAAAAAAAAATGAATACTTTAGTAGTTACGTCACTTCATTATTCATTATTAATGTATACATATGACTATTCCAAACTTCAACCACTCTATTTGAAAAGAATGAATCTCTAACAATCTTACTTGATGTTTCTTTTCGGAGTCTAAGAGTATGACCTCTTAGATGAGGGTTCTAATTGAACATAATGAGGTTGGTCATTTCACATGAACAATGATTATTATTTATTATTTTGAATACTTCAATTAAATCAACTCTTAATCGCCTCGTCTCCAATGTGGAGAGATTCAGTCTTTTCAATCTTTCGTGATAAGGTAGTGACCGAAGTAAATATTGGATACGTTATTTTCGCCAAGTATTTGGTGATACTATTTCTCTGCGCATGCAAATACGTTAGATTTAATAGCTTAAAAAAGTCACTTTTGGATGAAGATACATCAATTTTGATATAAAAAATCGCAAGAATACACTCACTAAAACACATTTAACTAATTTTCGTAATTTTTGTCCGTTACGTTAAGTGAACTTAGGACGGCAGTAATACTTTTGATATAATTCTACGAATCGCTAACTCGCACGATCATAACATACATTGGGAACCAAATGTACGTCCCGCTTCCAAAGATCATTCGTACGCTTTTGCCCGACATTGATGAATTTTTCAATGTCATTTTTGATACTTTTTCCACAATACATTTAGGGCAAGTCTAGGGCTTGTCTTTGGTAAATCCTAGAATGTATGATTAATGACTATGATTAAGTGTAGGTGTGTGCGTGCGAGTCTGCGCCAGGTCAGCCAGCATCGTTTTGAGTAATTGAATGGATGTAGAGAAGGGGTGAAGGTAGAAAGGGAACGAAGGGGAGGAGAGGGACATGTTCAAAAAGAGCGACAGCTATTTCCGGTGTCCGCTGGACACGCTAGTCACCAACTTCCTGTCAGGCTCCGCATCAGCTCCCAGGGACGACTGGCTATCTCCACCACGCGACACGTGTCACGCATCTCCCACACACGTCCATTATATAATTTATACAATATAAACCAAGGCAAACTAATACACACAGTGCCTACGTCTATAGCTCAGCTGTATAGTACAACGAAAGTTCGTGGTTTATATTTCACAGTGACAAACAGTGAAATGTCACCAAAAAGTGAAGCAACTGCGTTGAAAATCAAGTGTGAAACCTATCGCATTACAGTTTACGTTGAAAATTCATCCACGGAATGACCATTTTCGAATGTAATCATAAACCACCGAATATGTATCGGTTGGCTTTAGTTTTGTAGAGGTCAAAGAGGGGTTGTGCAGGGGTGGGTATGAGTGCTGTCACCAGGTGGTTGTGGTCATCCGAACCTGTCACACACTCGGACAATTTCCTCCGTTCTGGAAACTCGACCCTTCTCTACCTACCCCCCTGCTCTTCGGTTAGAGAGCTCCAAAGAAGGACTCTTTTTTGACGTTCTGACATTCGCCGCACGTAATATTGCGAGACTATCTGCGATATTTTCGTAATATGTATTTCGGCGTATCGTATCGAATAGGTAACTATGTATGTAAGGTAGCTACCTACATATTATACATATATACCACTGGAGACCTATTATTATTATTATTATACAGTACTCGTGCTCAAAAGTTTGTCTACACTTCTCTTCGACAATGCAATCATGAATAAATTATCAACCTCGTTAAGTTAGTCATCGAAGTTGGCAAAAGCAAACATCTCTTAGTTCGTACAAACTGTTCCCCCTATGTTGTATGTGTACTAACGCCACAGTGGCGTCCTTTTGTTCTTTCGATGTTTTTAATTAGACCTCCTCTACCTTCCTAAGCCCACTTAACGTAACTGACAAAAATTATGAAAATGAGTTAGATGTGTTTTAGTGGGAGTGTATTCTTGCGATTTTTCATATCAAAATTAATGTATCTTCATCCAAAAGTGACTTTTTTAAGATATTAAATCTAACGTATCTGCATGCGCATAGAAATAGTATCACCAATACTTGGCGAAAATAACGTATTCAATATTTACTTCGGTCACTACCTTATCATGAAAGATTGAAAAGACTGAATCTCTCCACATTGGAGACGAGGCGATTAAGAGGTGATTTAATTGAAGTATTCAAAATAATAAATAATCATTATTCATGTGAAATGGCCAACCTCATCTAAGAGGTTATACTCTTAGACTCCGAAAAGAAAAATCAAATAAGATTTTTAGAGATTCATTCTTTTCAAATAGAGTTGTTGAAGTTTGGAATAGTCATATGTATACATTTCATTGTAAAGTATTCATTTTTTTTTAATTTTTCCTTAGAATTATCGCAAAATAACCTCATGCACTAAAAAAAAGTTTAAATAAATCAGTAATATATGAAGAAAAACACAAATTTAGAATAAAACTTTCACGTCCATTTATCTCAATATTGTTGTTTTGTCAGTTACGTTAAGTGGGCTTAGGACGGCAGTACTGTTCTAGATTAATCACTCAATAGTACAAGTTTTGCCGATTTGATAGCTAGCTAACGAGTACGAATTTTTTTTTTGTATCTGTTTGGTGGATATTTACGATCAATTACTTTAATGTTATGACTCAGTCGTCTAAAAGGGTTGAGAACAGCATTCAAATACTCAATATGCAAAAAAAAAAAAAAAAACGATGTATTCAAACAATACCGACGGGTCATTATTGCGACACGTGTGTACATGTGTTTGCAAACTCGTCGTACAACGCTTTCACTTTGAGTATGATTAAAGTATGTCCCTTGTAACCCCTACACCACTTGACCACATGTCTCGCGCAAAAAATGCGATACGATCGCGAACGAGAAAAAAAAACACAGTAGGTACATTATATGTAATAAAAAAGATGAAAAAAAAAACGTAATCCCCGTTTATCGGCAAATGACAGTCAAAGGGGACTTACTTAGAGTGTGGAGTGTGTGCGACCCCTGTCGAAAACTGTGAGCCGATTTGACTTCATTCATTTGCAGCGTTGCATTAATATCAAAACATTGGCATGCAACACAACAACCCTCTGCCACCTTTTCCCCTCTCATTTTCTGTTCAAATAATTGGCAAACCGACTAATCCGGATCGCGAACCGCCACTGCTGTGGACCGTCTGACCGCTTAATTATACGTGGTTGCGACTGATTTTAGTCACAAAGTCCCTGCATGCAAATATAAAAGTAAATACGTACTAACGAAATTATGTGTCCCTTAATTTTATTACCAATGCAAAGAAGTTGTTGTTGTTAAACATTGACCTTTTTAGAACAAAGTCATAGTTACATATATTATATTTTTACTTTATCCTTATACGCAGTATAGATAAATTATTCCTATGATATGAATTTCATATATTATATGTTTGCAGTAGTGGTGTCTATCTACCCCTGCATTTTCTCGACGTTCCCTCCCCTTTCTCCCCCCTGTTTGAATCCCCCACTATCCTGGCATCCCCTTCGAAAAGGTACTTCAGCAGAATCCTCCAAAGAGATGATGTAACCTTTTCAGATAATAGTAGATGGCGGAGATTACAGCCGACTCGACAATAGGTTGAAATTAAAATATAGAGATTGCTCTATGATTGAAATCTGGAAGACCACTATGGAACATACACACACACACACTCGTATAAGCGCTTGCAATATTGAAAATTAATAACCATTTTATTTTTCGCTGTCCGTTCGTACGAAGGTTTTATTTCTCTCGACCAAATTGATAAAGCTCTATATTGTAGATAGGTGCGGTATTTTGTTATTTTATCATGCGCGTTCAATTCGAGATTCTCGAGATGTTTAAGTACCTATGTACGTATAATAAAAGCGTAATTGTACAAAAATGTGGATCACCCGTCTTTTGAAGATGTCTTTTGTTTGCGGTTTAAATTATTGAAAGACCGATCGTGAGTGACGGGTCTTTGCAACTGACAAATTTTCCGAAACCGTCACAATGAAAATCGCCCTTCATTATAATGCAATTTTCCGTTCACGCAAAACGCATTTTTTAAATTTGATTTTACTCTCGAGTGAAATTTAAACGTTTCCTTGTGTTTTGTCCGACAATTACAATTGTAGCAAATACCGTTAAATGCTTATTATTCTGTAAAGGGAAAAAAATCTGAATATATGTATGTATGTATGTATGTAGGTGAAGATTTAACACAGAAATAATAGGAAGACGATGCATAGAAATTAAAATGCAATTGGAAAAGTGTGGTAAGAAGAATCAATCAACCGAAATGCTAATATTATTTTTTTTTTCTTTTCCAGAATATGCATTGACGTCTACAATCAAGCCAGCTGAAAACATCTGTTGATTTTTCACGTAAAAATACCTACAGATGGCATCTTCGTGTACAACATAACAGCCTCACTTATAAGTTATAACCGTTCTTCAAAATCTGCGAACTTATTGAGGTATTATTTTTAGCATATCAGATACTCTGTAGTGTGTATGTATGTATGTATGTAGGTCTGTAGCCACGCGTAACGTTTGACATTATAAAGCTGAAAAGATGTGACACTTTCACTCGCGCACAAAAGGTCGAAAGGCTTTTGGATCCACGTGGTACCTCTACGCAAGACGTGCACTCGTAATTTTTGTGCGCGATTATATTTTCGATAATGCGAACGAAAGCGAGTAATGGCGCCAAATTAGGGCCAATCGTTTCCATTGAATCGGCGCCATTGTCGACGAGAGGGCCCACAATGGCGGCGGCGGCTCCTCTTCGCCCTCTAAAGTCACGACAGACTCTCGCCCTCACACCTGTTGTCTCCTGCTACTCCTAAACCAATATGCCATGTCAGCTTTTGAAAAGTTTTCAAAAGCATCAAAATTTAAAAAAATAATAATAATTAAAAAATCACTCAATCCAAGAGAAAATTCTTCGTTGGATTTTTACTTTATCCTTATCGGATGAAGTATTGTGATTGTGCAAAAATTCGACCTCCAGATTTTGACTGATTTGTAGCAGGTATCATCCCTTGATCACGTTTTCATGATTTCTAGAAAATATCTGTATGTCTGTGTCTACATACATATGTACATATGTACTTTTTAACTTTAACTTTTTCTCCGAAACTATATATGTACATAGGTATAGTCTATCAAGCTGAAATTTCATATCTATTATTTTCACGTAAGGTGTAAGAGATATAATGATTTTGGTCAACATCCGCCAACCGGAAGTAGCAGTTTACTCTTGAACGAGGTTTCGTTTTTTTATTTTTTTTTCTTCGGCCTTCTTTTTTTTCTTCGGCAATACATAGTTGGTATCTTCATAATACTGTAATATTATAATTTTTAAATCAATACCTAGTTACGAAAAAATAAATCATTAAAATCAGTCAACTGGAAGTTGGTTTTTACTTTATTTTTCTCGTAGAAAAGTCAAAAATTCTGTTACCGTGCAAGTTAGCCGATCAAGTTTAAATTTCAAATCTATAGTTTTCACATAAGGCGTAAAAGTTGATAAGGTTTTGATCAAAATCCGCCAACCGGAAGTGATAGTTTACTCTTGTACGATTTTTCGTTTTTTTTTTTTTTTTTTCGGCCTTTTAAATATTTAGAATCTTCATAATATTGTAAACTATAAACATTATCCTAATTATAATCTGTGAAAAAAAATCATCAAAATTGCATAACCGGAGGTGGGATTTTTTTCTTGTAAAAAATCCTGTTATTTTTTTTTTTTCACGGTTTTTTGACTTTTTCAGTTTTTGGTTACTCTTCATACTCCTCAAATATATGGATAAAGTCATGAGTTGCCCACACCCGAAATTTATGATTTATATTAAATTTAACCACAATACTTGGATTAATATGTTGGTATAGAGACTCGTCCATATATAGAAAGATGTACATACATAAATAGATATGTATATCGAAAGTAGTTAGTTCTAACAACACTTTCATGCTCATAAGTATAGTGTTGACCTGATTATTAACCAAATTTTCACAATTTTCCACGAACAACAGTTGTATTTTCAGTTTTATGTCATCTTATGTTGTCATGGTTTAATATTTTTCATATCTAAAAGTAGTTTATATTTAAATAATCAGAAATTACCTTTAAAAGTTGATATACAGTGGAAACTCGATTGTCCGGACTAATTGGTGATGAAGGTAGTGCGAATGCTGAAAAATCCGGATAATCGAAAAAATAATTTGGTTGAGAAACTCAAGTATTGACTTTTGCTTAAATGTCGGTTTGTTTTTTTTAGCAAAATTATGTAGATACATATACTCTTTAAACATAAAAATTGAATTGAGTCACATTCTTCCTGTCTTCATAGCAACCTCTAAGCATAGAAAAGATTCAGAGTGTGAGGGACTAATATGTTCATTGCCACCAATCCTGTCCTTCTAATGTATGTTCGATGTAGACTCTTCATCATTCAAAATTTGCTATCCAGGATCGTTAGTATAACAATTTAACAACTTAGCTTAAGCTTATTAACGGCCCTTTAAATATTTTGTTCCACGATTTTTTCAACGTTGACACTTCAATGCAGTTCCAAGTTTCTGATGATCATATGAAACTGAGAGATCTTACGTTTTTAAAACATCTAGGATTCTTTGACTCTACAATAAGAATTATAAAGTTTATCGGCTGTTTTTTCTCAATTAAATAATTTGTGTAGTGAAATCCAAATAATAGAAAATCCGGATAATCGAATTTCTACTGTGTGTATGTACATATATGAATGTTTTTTATACCAACGGTAATTTATGTACCCACATCGATACTGGATGGTGGTAGTCGTATTTTATGAACTTCATCATCATTATCATTTTCAGCCGTTTACCATCCACGTCCATTGCTTTCTGTCAGTTGACTCCACACATTCTTCTCAATTCATCAGCCCATCGTCCACTCGGTCTACCTTGCTTTCTTTCACATCCTCTCGGATACCTTTTCAGTATTTCTCGCGTCCATCTGCCATCCATTCTTCTCGCTGTGTCCACTTCAACTTTTTCACACGTTCCGCAATATCCGCCACCTTGGTCATGCTTCTTACCCCTGTATTCCTCTTACGATCTCTTCTCGTCTTGTCTGTCAATATTAAACTTAAAACCTTAACTAACGTAACGTAACCTAGCCTAACCTAACCTTTTACATTAGTGTGTAGCTCGATTTGGTCTTAAATTTCTTATATAATTAAGACATTGTGAATACATATGTAAGATTTGTTATCAAAATCAGCCAACTGTGGGAGTTTACTATTGCACAATATTAAAGTGTAATCCAACTTGAGCATAACCGTCAGGTCTAACTCAAGTATGGTTCAACTTACGTTGACCACATCTGATTTTTTCCATAAATTTCAATTTATATATCGTGCGTATGTAGAAGCCGTGCCGGAATAAAATAATTATTCTAATTTACATATCGGAGTTCTACAATGTCACAAAACACTTCATCATCGCGATCGGTGTGGGGTACATTGTATCGTGTGTTGGGGGCCTTCGTACGGTGGCCGCGCCCCTTGGGGGCCTTCGTGGGTCCCCAGGTGACCCCCCCCGTGGAGTCCTATATATTTTATCCTTACTTCAAACCACCTTCGTCCTTTTTCAACCGTTAAAATTAATAAATTTTTCATGGGCGAGGTAAGGCACCGACCGACGCATCCTCTTACCTATATATTGCCATAAAGCGTAAGCGGTTATTTAATTTAATGTATGGAATTTAATATACATACATAAACCAGTACGACACATTTGCAATAATTCACTGCGCACTTTGCGTTGTGGTCGCTTTGTTTTTTTCGTGTAAATTTAATTAATTCGATTCGAATCCGATCTAAACGAGCCACATCCTCTGTGGCAACTTTCGTACATGTCGTATCGTCAAAAACAAATCGTAATCGCAAAGGACACACACACAAACCGAATTATGAAAATTAAGAAGCAAATTGGTCGAGATGAACGGATGCCGTGAGGTCGAAAAGTCGCGACCCTCAATCGACCCATTGTTTTAATCACGTTATTAATTCCGTCTGGAAGATGCGATGTGACCCCTCTTCGTTCACAATTTTGAACGGTACAGAGCGGTTCGAAAAAATTGCCCCCGTTCCAATACATCGCATTCAACTTTAACTGAGCAAAATTAGCAGCTTTTATTTCATTACTAGCCGGTTTACCCGTCGTATGACGGTGGATTCTAAGCCCCAACCCCTGACCGTGTACAATGGTTTGTACAATAACAGTACAACCCCTAGACCGTTTAACAGTACGTGAAACAAATGTATAGTGTACGTTGATTGAATGGATCATAAAATCACGTTGTCGACTCGAACCAGCTTTGATAGATAGCGGCTTATTGCCAACGCGCCGCTAAAATTTTGTTATGTTGACTCGTACAGGCAAACAACGCCAGATTTTACGCTATTTTGCAGTAGATTTACAAAATAGATTAACACAATTAGGCAACATTAAGTATGAAAGTAGGTTTAAAAATCAATTTTAATAAAACTAAAATAATATTTAATGAATCTTGCATGCAAAACGTAGTGACAGTAAATAATCATATTGTAGAGATAGTTGATAGTTACAATACCTAGGAAAATTAGTATATATTTTTTATTTAAAAAAACTTTTTATTGTTCTTATACTATGTTCACAATACATCTTAAATCTATTTTAATAGCTACTGGTCCAGTGACCATTATCTACTTTACACATTGTTCATTTTGTTAGTAATTATAAGGATTCTTTTATTTTAATGTTAGTGTTTAAAGCATAATAGGAGAAAGAGCTCAAAAACCTATTTACAATTCTTATCAAATTTTTATAATATATTTTACATAATTAAATACTTTTTAGAGTCGGCGATCTAAAGAAAATTATGTTTAGGTAATTTGTGTTTATACCTAAAGGGTAAAGACATCTTGCTATAATCACCGAGACCTTTCACTAATTTGTTAGTGTGGTTATTGGTAATTCTATCATAGAATCTACTGGTTAATCTGTTAGTGACATCTACGACTAATGGGATGTTATACTGGGAATGTAAATTAGTATATATGACTGGATGTAAAGAAGAAGAAATAAAACGAAGAATGAAAGTAAGATGGAGCGCTTTTAGAAGAATAAACATAGTTTTTAAATCCAAATATGCTTAAAAAATAAAGGCATACGACCGATGCGTGGGTACTTGCCAGCTATGACGTATGGATGTGAAACGTGGAAGCCGAATTCAAGAATGTTACATAAGATCCAGTGCAAACAGAGAAGCATAGAAAAATGTATGCTTGGTATAACGAGAAGAGATTGTAAGAGGAATACATGGGTAAGAAGCATGACCAAAGTGGTAGATATAGCGGAACGCGTGAAAAAGTTGAAGTGGCAATGGCGACACATGGCGAGAACAATGGATGGCAGATGGACGCGAGAAATACTGGAATCTGGAATGATATCCGAGAGGATGTGATTGCTCAAGATAGATGGGAATGGAAGAGGATTGGAGGGGTCTTCACCCAACAGTGAAAATGATGATATATTATGCATCGTGTATAATCGCAATACAAATATGCGATGGTAATAAAATAAACCCAACTTAGACAAGAAGTGAGTGATCAAATTTATGAGCATATAATTTGTAAAACAGAAATAAAAGTATGTATGTACGTACATACTACGGGGCAGGACCTTTCGTTAATAAAATCGAAGGTGCGTCCCAAGTTAATGAGGAAAGCCCAATTTAAAAATCAATTTATATACGAAACGACTTTTGAAATTTGACCTCTCGCAACCTTCAATAATACTACACTACACGTCATACGACAATTTAATCCAAACGAAGCTAATAACTAATGTATAGGTATACTAGAAAAAGTTGATTTTTAAGTAGGTAAGGCACATGGGCACACTAATATTGGATTGTGTAATTAAATATTACGATTTCAATGTTAAGATACAAACGGGCACGTGGTAAATTGGTTAAATTGTTATCAGATGGTGGTTTACCGGTACAGGGGCGTGTACGCAATGGGCGGGTTTCAAATAAATAATCATGTAACGTGTTAATTAAAATGAGGCACGAAAATCGATCGGTGCGTTTCGCAACCCCTGACCGGCCGAAACGTCGTAATTGGATAATTGTTCATAAAACGTACCGATCCTTAAAATAAATGCAATCGTTCGAATAAGCTTCGAGCGTGCTTATCTCGAGCTTTTGAATGTGCGCATCATCGAACACGATCGACAGTCCGATGATTTTCTCTACGATTCAAATTATAATATCTGACCGTAAAGTTTATCCAATGATCTCTGTGCACGTGATTTAGTAGTGTTTAGTCGACTATTTTTACATGGTTAAATATTAATTCAATACGTGCAATACATATATTATTCACAACTCGTGGAATATATTGCAAGGGATGATATAATTTATTTGAGGAAAAAAATATTAATTACTATATATATTAGCGCAAGCGTCTACCTGCCTGTCTGCTTGTCTGCCTGGGTTGTTGCAACTTGAACAAACAAAGTTGGTTCAAGTTGACAACGCGATTTTATGGCCGTGCACCCATCAACGGTACACTATACAATTGTTTCACATACTGTCAATCAGGTCAGGGGCCGTACTGTTATTGTACAAACCAATGCGCACGGATAGAAATTGGGGTTAGAATTCACCGTCATATGACGGGTAAACCGGCTGGTACAATTATAATCAGACTAGCTTTGGAGCACTTAGATTCGGCTAATGTAGGCCAATTGACTAAATAATATGCATATTAAAACATTCGAAACTTTTTTTGCTTCTTTACACTTATGAATAGAGCAGGGATTCTTAACCTGTGTTTAAGAATGAAAGCTCTGCAAGGGAGGAGTGAAGTGTCTGCCAAAAAATTGCAACAACTCATTAAACACCATTCCAAATTGGATTCAAGGTGATATTTTGAGCGGATTTGGAAAATCTAATCCTTTGACGATTACTTTTAACTTGATTTAAGCAACTAAGAGTGGATACGAAATCCTTTCAGTTTTAATTTGGACTCCATGGATGATGCTGACATGGACGACTTCATCGATTTACAGAACAAAGCTCTGCTGAAGCAAAAAAAATTCAAATCACAACCTTGATGAATTTTATTTCCCTTAAACAGTTGCCTATCCAGCTTTGCAAATAAAACACTTTTAGTCTTAATTCCATTTACTACGACGTATTCTTGCGAAGCTGGATTTCCAAAATTTAGGATAGGGGGGGGGGGGAGGAAAAAACATTGTGTTCACTATCCAAGGAAGACAATGAGCGCATAAGGTTAAGAACCGCTAGAATAGAGCATCATGTATTCACATATGTATGTACATATGTCTTGCATCCAAATTTCATTTTAATAACACGATAACTTAACTATTAACTTAATTAAGTTTATTGACAAATCAATTTTACTAGACTATATCTGTACCTAAAGTGATATGACTGATTTTCAACAAATTTCCTCCTCTATAACCTTTACGTATACAATACGTACCGCAGACGGTGAATCATCCTGTATAATAAATGGGAAGAGGCGGCGTCGAAAACGAGACGATTTCCCCCAGCGAAACACTTAACAGTCCATTTTCGGTGCGAAATTACACGTTTTAAAAGTTTACGCTTATTAAGTATTATGCATTATGCGTGTGTGTGTGTCGGTCGGACACGCGAAAAGGAGACATCGGTCCGTTATGGGTTAAACGTGAACAAATTAGGCGGCGAGCAGCACGGCTAATTTACACG
This sequence comes from Parapsyche elsis, assembly GCA_022651745.1. Classification (NCBI taxonomy): domain Eukaryota; kingdom Metazoa; phylum Arthropoda; class Insecta; order Trichoptera; family Hydropsychidae; genus Parapsyche; species Parapsyche elsis. Next base: position 17,931,276 of record JAGVSN010000001.1, on the reverse strand, counting down.
TTACGCGATATTATTACACGAATTGTTGTTATTGTTGTTTTTTTTATTTTGCTCTCTGTTCGCATTGTACATTAGTTATGTGGTATTTTGCGGCGAAATCGGTGCATCGGTTCACCGAAAAACGCAACACGTCGTGACCTACGTGTGATTGAAGCGTCACGAGAACGGAAATTGACGGAAGAATAGGTCATATTAGCGGGGCCTTTGAACCGACCGCTCCGAAACCGATTTGTGATGATTTTCCAAAATTTCGATGCCGGTTTTTACATTATTTCAAATGGGAATGTGCATTCTGCTGTTTCAATTTGCGCCAAAGGCCTTGTCGAATGATTTGCGCGTCGTCCCATTATGTACGCTAGGTTTGCTTGAATTCGTTTACAAGTTTACATTATGGAATCATGATGGATAACTATGACAAGTGGAAGTATATCTTCATCTAGGGTTATTTAATTATCATATGCATATCTAACTTCAAAAGACTACACATGGAAAAAAAAATGAAGTTTCAGTGTGATGGGATAAACGGTTATTGAGTTATAGTGATTTCACACACAAAGAAACACACAGACATCACAAAAACGTAATCAAGGGACGATACCTGATACAAATCAGTCAAAATCTCGACGTCGAATTTTCGCAGAATAAAGTAAAATTTTAAACTCGGTGGTTATTAAATCATTTCATTCTATGTATGTATGTAGATATTTTTATTCGAGTAAGAGCATTTTCCATAATGTATTGTAATAGCTGTTAAGTTTTGGTTTAAAATTTAAAAAAATATATAGTTCCTAAGTAATACTTATTCGTGTTGTTTCACTGAAAAAGTCGCAGTGGATTATAATGGTATTGAGAACCATAAATAAGACGAAGAATGAAACTAGGATGGAGCGCTTTTCGAAGAATGAACATTGTTTTTATCAAACATCCCGCTATGCTTAAAGAAGAAGGCTTACGACCAGTTATTGCATATGGATGTGAACGGTGAATTCAAGAATGCTTCGTAAGATCCAGTGCACAAAGATGTACATATGTATGCTTGGTATAACAAAAAAAGATCGTAAATGGAATACAGGGGTAAGAAGAAACATAATCAAAATGGCAGATAAAGCGGAACGTGTAAAAAAAGTTGAAATGGCAGTGGGCTGGACATATAGCGAAAATAATGGATGGCAGATGGACGCGAGAAATATTTAAATGATATCCGAGAGGATGTGAAAGAAAGCTAGTAATACCAAGTGGGCGATGGGCTGATGAATTAAGAAGAACCTCCTAATTTTTCCAAAAAAGTCCAACAAAGGGGCCGCCGGGGCTTGTGGGGGTCTGGGGGGTGGTTTGGGGGTCCGGCATGGCTTGAGGGAGTCCAAAAAAGGGGCCGCCGGGGCTTGTGGAGGTCTGGGGGGGTGTTTTGGGGGGTATCAAAAGTTGAAAAAATCAAAAAAGTTCAAAAAAATAGTTGAAAAAATCGAAAAAACAAAATAATAATAGTTTTTATAGCGCCATCTATATAGTCTATTCATCTATGCAATAATTTAGCAAAGTCGCGACTCGTTGCGATCCACTGTTTAAAAAAAATTCAATTAATGTTTAAAAAAAAAATCAGATATGACCTGCGATGGCGTATAGTGTAAGCACGATTACTCCCGACCTGGTGGTCCCGGATTCAAATCCCACTCGTTCCACGTTCTGGTTTTTTAATTATTATTTAAGTGAGGCGAGCGTTATCAGAAGACAGACAGACACACAGACAGACGGATTTCGGCTATCTACTATATAAAATTCAATGTTTGTTTGTTTGTTTGTTTGCTTGTGATTCCGCTATGCAAATCTACAGTTTTCAACTTAGAACCGACCGCCAAACTTGGTATACTATCTCATGATACCCCAAGTCAGACCGTAGGTGGGTTTTGAAAGGGGTCGGAGTCCGAGGTCAAGGGGCCCCCATACAATTTTTTTAATCTGAAAAAAATTTTGTACTGGAGAATAAATGTTTTCATTTGTTTCAATTTTTCATTCAATTTTTGTTTGTACTGGAGAATAAATGTCACCCGCCCGAGCAACGCCGGGCAATTCAGCTAGTAATACATATAAATAATCGGCATACTTAAATTAAAATCATAACAAAAACAGCTTATTTGAAAAAATACATATCTTAAGGCGGAATTACGTCTATGTAGATAAATTTCGAAAATTGTAATATAAAACGACTACGTTCAACAATGGATCTGATGCTGCGTGTGTAGGTGCGTATTCAATTCAATCACCGTTATTTATGTCCTAGGGGTGAAATTAGTTCAGCGAGTCTATCTCGCCTAAACAACAATGGTAATTTTTTTTTTCGCATCCTCTTTCGTACACACCGGTAAGGACTTAAGGAGACGACTGGCCACAGGACGAACGGACGGACAGACTCGAGTGGGGCTTCGCTCACGCAAAGGCGGGGGCTTTGCTTGGGGCCGAAGCCCCCCTTACCGAGCCTACTTAGTGTCTACTAAATGAATACCCCTGGACGGACACGCACCCATTTTAAATTTGACGATCACGCAATGAGAGACACGCCCAGCATTTCTTTTGGCAACTCAGACACGCCAAACTACTGCTGAAACAATGCGAAATGTATGTACCTATGTATAGTAGGTATGGGTGTAGAATGTAGATGACAGTGGAAACGGTATCAATGTCAAAAGGTTCTCGTGATTATTTGTTTCCACAAAGTATACGGTTGGTTTTACATAACGTTATTTTTTTGAAAAAAATTATTGTCTCAGCGGCTCAAACGCGCCAATTTAATTAAGAACTTTGTATACGTCTGTACAATATTATGTACATATTTATAAGGCTTCCAATTAAATGTTGAAAACATTTCCCTGAAAAAGAATTTACGTAATTTATTTAAGTAAATTGACTACAAACTTTGCTCTTTTCAGTCTTTATATATAGTAGGTGCAATTAAGTTTTAATTGTCTCGAAATGTACGATTTAAACAATTGCACTGTATTGTAATTTGTATGGAATTGAATTAAACTTATTGGATACTAAAATTAGTGATAGATGCGCTACATTGTATGTATTATAGCAATATATTTAATTATTATTAATAATACATAGTTTATTCTAGACGGCAGGGAAGGTAGTGCGATTCTTACTGTCCATATAAATGTATAGATAATAATTAATTTGTTATCATCATCATCATTTTCAGCCGTTCACCATCCACTGCTGGATGAAGGCCTCTCCAATCCTCTTCCATTCCTGTCTGTCTTGAGCAATCTGTATCCATTTGACTGCAGCCCATCGTCCACTCGATCTACCTTGCTTTCTTTCAAATCCTCTCGCATACCATTCCAGTATTTCTCATTCTTCTCGCTATGTGTCCAGGCCATTGCCACTTGAACTTTTTCACACGTTCCGCTATATTTGCCACTTTCGTCACGCTTACCCCACGTGTTCCTCTTACGATCTCTTCTTGTTGTAACCAAGCATACATCTTTCCATCTATGTGCACTGGATCTTACGTAACATTCTTCAATTCAGGAATTTGTTATAATAATAATAATTAATTAACTAAATGAATTTGTTTCAGATTACAACCCAACGTTCTGAAAGTGAAGAATCGACATCATCAAGGTATATTGCAAAGATTTCAAAATTCGTCAAAGGGTGCTTAATAATGATCTTTAAGTAGGAATCTAATTATTTCTACATATTTAAGTTTATATTATCCGAATAAAAATTTTAAAAATTAGTAAAATTATTTTAATTTATAAATTGTGTAAATAAAAAACAGATAAATGATTTTCAGAAGCAAGAATGAGGGTCGTCGACCACTAGGCTTCGTACCCCGAGCTCGACCTCTGCTCTTTGCCATCGCCAGACAATCGTAGAAAATGGTGACTTCCGTGGACGATGATGACTGTCATTAGTCGTCCTGATGTCGCTGCATTATACGGCGATGTTGATTTTGCAAAACGCCTATTCGATTCAACACCGGCGGCTGCACAAAGAAAGTGCACTCCATTAGGCGGGGGTCGCTGATGATGATGTCGTGAGAAAACTCGTAGGCCTCTGGGTCCGAATCATTCGTCACGCGCGTGAACTGATGGATGCACAATATTATGCAAAAATTTCAAAAGCATACTAAACAATCATCATTTGCTTAATACGAATATTGCTACTAACTTCTGACCGTCAGTTTTTGTTTTCACTCCGTCACTTTCTGACAGTCACTTTGAGTTTAAGGGGGCTCTGAAATGTCAAAAGTGTACATATACATATTTGTATAAAATTTATTGTGTGAATGTTTTACCCCAGAGTCGAGAGACACTTTGAAAATTTAGTTCTTATGAATAATCAATCATCCAACATTTCGTGGATTTTGTATATCATTCCTCAAATAAAACTTTTAATTTTTGCCTGCAGAAACCCTATGATTTTGCATTTCGATTTATCGCATCCTCAGAGCAAAAAGGTGACCAAAATAGTAAATTTCAAACAAAAAGTTAAAAAAAATAATAAATGTTCAGGGTAGCAGTTTTAAAGTTTGAACTGGTTATAAATCGGGGTAACTTTATATAAAAATGATAATTACTATATATGTACATATAGTAGCGCAGAAATATGCCTGGGCATCGTTCAGCATCGTTTTATTAAAGGGAATACTAAAGCTGATTTGAGATCTATGGAGTTTCTTGTTAAAATAATGGAAAGGTTGTTTCCCGATTTCAGCATTCAGTGGTTCCTTAACGAAACTAAAATAAATATATTCAAAAAATTTAATTTCACGAAAGAGGGTAGAAATGCTGAAAAAGTAACTGAAATGTTCAAACACTATACTTGGTTGAAAGTGCCAAAGGTATTCTGGGATTATACGACTGATAGAGTTCTAGTCATGGAGTATGTTAACGGTGGACAAGTCAACGATTTAAAATACGTTAAGGTACAAATCATTATATGTATGTACTCTGATTATAGCCTTTTATTTAAATTATTATATATAGTAGCGCAGGAATCTGTCTGGCTGGAACATTATCTTTTATTATATAAATATTCATAGATATGAACTTTTTTTTTACATTCAGTCATGTGCACCAGCTGTCCTAGGTTCATAATACATACATACATACATACATAAATACCTATAATATAAAAATAAAAGAAGTACATTTTATTGTATTCTTTCACTCAAAGACAAAAAAAAAGATACGTATACTCCGCAATATTTTTTCAACCTACATTGTACATATGTACATATGTACATTCTACGAAAACGACTATTACTCATACTGGCTGAGCTATTTATTTTAAATGTGCTGGTTTTAAATTTGAAAAAGATGGTCACCTCAATGAATATACATACATACTGTTTAAATCTGTATAATTTGTTAAGTGGGTCTCGTTTACTTAATCACGGGCACTACATTATTACTTAACTCCCTTCGGCAAAAATTACCCGCGGCATAACCTGACAAATTATGTACTTACCCGAAAGGAGAGCTCCGTATAAACACACCGCCCCAAATTGATGATTGAACACATAAATTACACCGGGGCCCATTATGGCAGCGAACGGACACACCATATATGTACGCTCCGGCAACTTCCGCTTCTGAAAAAGGAAGATCGCGAAAGGAGAAGAAAAAAAAACAAAAAAAAAAAAAACACTCTTGAACGAGATAAAAACGCACATAACTGATCCATTTTTCACGCGGCCTAACGTGACGTGCGTGCGCCGAAGATTCTCATATTTATTGTGCCCGGGGTGGCGGGCGAAAAAAAATATATAAAAAATAAAATAAAATAAAAAACGCCACTTTGACCCTTTGTCGGCGGTCCGACAAAACGAAATTTACGGCTAACAACCGCCTAAGCAGCGCTAATGACATCACGCAGGGACTCGAGGGGGCCCCCAGAGCCAGCACGGGCCCCCCGAAAAACCAGGCCGGGTCGGGTACATCACGGAAGGTAACTCCAGTTAACCACATGCTATTCTTTAATATTAACTGCATATTGTAAAACAAAATAGAAATGGTAAGTTTTGTTTTTGAAAACGGAAAATGTGTAATTTTCATTCACAAAAGGGGTGGTGCTAAGCCTTGTGCGTATACGCTGTCAATTTCAGTTGGCGAATCTGATAAGTAGACGGCGGACAGGTGGATGGTTTTAATTACGTGCGACCTTGGACTCTAAACGCTTCTTAGGATATTCCGTTACCCACCCGAACTCACGTTCGTACTCAGACCATTAACATATTCTCTCCATCCTTTACCAAACAATTATTTATAATAACATATTTTAACCTATACTATGTACATACATATGTGTAACATAAATACATACTGAATAATATTATTTGTATATTTTTTACACTCCCAAAAATAATGTTTTAGAGTGTCTACGATTGGCGATAAAATGTTCTTAATGCACTATTTTTTTTCTAATATTCCTACCAATTACAAAATATGACAAATTCTGCGAAATGCTGGCTGTCTGAGATATGACGGTTTTTCCTTAAACATTTTTATTTTATTAACTTGAACATTATTCGATGGGTTAGTGCACAGATATTGTATGTCCAGTTTTTACCAAAATTGAGTTATCATACACAAAACGTCCATCTGCATCAAACCTTCATGTTTAAAAAGTATTGTATGTCCAAATAGTATATTTGAGAAAATTTTGCCTTGTTCAAATATATAATATGTCCATTTCGTCCATAGTTTTCATACAAAAGAGATGTACATGTCACTTAAAATATTTCACTTAAAACTCAAATAGTCACTTAAAACGAAACTGGACATACAATATCTGTGCACTAACCCATCGATATTATATATTAAGCTAAATATGTATATACATAATTTGTTTTAGACATATACATATGTACATGCGTAGATACAACAAACATACATTTAAAATGTAATAAATAATATTCATTATCTCAAACGAAAATTCAGGCGGGCAACGACAACACCCAAATATACCTGCGGCAAAAGGTTCGAGAATCGGAAATTCCGAGGTCTATTGATAATAATCACTGATGGAAAAAAGCTACTGACAGTATATTTACATACATACATAGCAAAGCGTATATGTATGTATGTATAGGTGTATGGGCGGCTCTCTCGCGCTTCGCGCTCGCGTCTAGTTTCAGAGGTTTTTAACCCAGTGTTTTCTTTCCCATAGGAGGAATTAAAGGTCTGCAAGGGAATGAGGCATCTCCCAAAAATATTGCAATAATTCTTTAGATACGCTTCCAAATTGGACTCAGGGCGATATTTTGAGGGATTTGGAAAATCTAATGGAGTCCTTTTGATTACCTAATGATTACTTTCAATCTGGTTTAAAAAATAGAGAGCGGATACGAAATTCTTTCAGTTTTAATTTGGATACCACGAATGATGCTGGCATGCAGAAGGACGGCCTCGTCGATTTGCATAGCAAAGCTGAAACACGTATTCTCAAATCAAAACCTTGATGAATTTGGTGCCCTCAAACAGTTGACTATCCAAATTTGGCAAATAAAGCACTGTATTTTCAAAATTAGTCTTAGATGTTAGACATATTTTAAAATTTAAGTTATTTTAATTATGTCTTGATTGGTTCAATGGATTTGGGATAGGCGGGAGGAATGAACATTGTTTTCACTTCCAAGAGAAGCAACGAGTACATAAGGTTAAGAGCCCCTGGTCTAGTATACCTATAAATAATATTTAAAATATGAAAGTATATTTTAATTTAATATATCTACGCTTATACAAATACTTCTTGAAAGCCATCCATATTTACATAAAATATTTTTGGTAAATAAAATGCTAAGAGTAATTATTATTATACATTTTAAAATTCTACATACATATACCAAAATTACTTGTATATTGTACCGTTGATTGAATGGGTGTGATAAGAATACAAATATTTTTTGGTTGGAGGTGATTTTATAAAAAAGAAATTGTAAAAGATGAAGTTAACATAAAAAAACATTTTATAAAAATATAAAACTTTTTTTAAAAATTAAATTATAAATAAAAACGTTATTTAAAAGATATAATAATTTATTCTTTAATAATAGTCACATGCATGTTAGCAAATGCTGCACAATTTTCTTGAAATTTTAACGACAATCCATTTTTTTCAATACCTTTTTCGAACACTTTAATTTCAGCATTAGAAAGTCCAGTCGGTAAATCAAATTCCATTCTATTTATTCCAGGATCATTTTTAATTGAAGAACACAGCGATTCAACTTCAGTTTCAAATTCTGCCAATACTGTTTTATCTGCATCGCTATTAAAATCTTCAGCATGTGTTATAAATTTAGAAAATTTCGCTTCGTAATTTCGATAAACGGTTTCTTTCTCATTTAAAAGATCGATCATCTTTGAAATCTCTTGACTGGAGTGATTTTGCCGGCGAGCAGCATTTAATTTATTTCGGGCCTCCTTAAAGTTTCCTATCGTTATTAAAGCTTTCCCACATTGAAACAAAAGCTTCCAATTTTTCCATATTGAATTTATTTTACCATAATCATTACACACTATGCAAACCTTTAACGGTAGTTTCATTGCGTTGTAACAGATGGCTAAATTCAAATAAGTTTTACATAAAAATTCACGTTGCATAGATTCTTCCGTACTATTGGCAAGTCGACATTGTTCCACAAGATTCAATGCTTTCTTGAAAGATCTAACAGCATTGCCATAATGGTTACAATTGAAATAGTTAGTACCGCTTTTATGTGCAATCCTTGCTTTGTCGAATATTTGCGTTATCTGGGGTAATCCTCCGAATAGTTCTTCTTCGACGACTCTATAAAATTTCATTACAAATTAATAAAGAAGCACAATGTCTCATTACAATACAATATATTAACATTTAACTCACTCGGCCACAGCCGTAGCAGACAACAAAACAAAATGTATCAAACACATGGCTTTCTTTGGTATGTGAGGTGGACAACCCAATTCACCATACATCAAAGAATGGTGAATCAAAAAACGAGACTGCTCTCCAACAATCATAGACCTAATCGCAATATCCATTCCCGGTAAGAGACCGCTATCATACAACTGAAAAGCCTGTATTGAAAATAAAATTTATAAAATACATCACATTGTTACGCATGCTAATAAAGGGTAAGTAAGTTTGTTACCCATGGAGAAGACTTCTTATTGCTAGTAAATGGTACATTTTCTCCATCAAAATAGCCGCAGTAAAAAATATTCACCGACGAATCGTCCGCAACCTTTTCTCCGAAGCCTTCCTTAACAACGAGCTTACGGATTAAATCATTGGACTCGATTGATTGCATCTTAGTCCATAACGCGTTGAAAGGCTCTTTGATGTACTCGCCTAATGGGTCATAGAATGGAGAACTCAGACAATCCGTTTCTATGTCATCATCGTCATCGTCATCGTTATCGTTATCATCATCATCCATGACTTCGTTGATGGCATCTTGAATGTTATTGACGTTGAAAGTAACACCGCTATTCTCAAGAGCGCTGAAAGTTTGAACATTTAAAAAACGAAAAAAGTAACCTAAATGCACTACCGCACATATTTATATATAGTTTATCCGAGAATATTGCTAAGACTTACTTAATATTGATGCCATTGTGTATGCCAATAATTTCCTCCATGCTGTTTCAAACTGTCAACTGTCAGTGCGATACTTTCAATTGTCACGACACGCAGTTCCTATGACACGCAATCACGACATGTCAGTTTACCGTAGCCTATGTATATGAAAGGCAGTGTCTTTACATTAAACTGACATGGCAACTAACTTTTGTAACGTGACCTTATAAACCAGATTGAATCCAAATAGCTCTTTGTACGGCCATTAATAATTGTAGTAGTTCAGTTTTTTTAAATTAAATTTCATGTTTAAAAAATCGCTCTATCAATGAGTTTTCTTTCTATTACTAAATCGACCTTCAGAATATAGGAATTCTCTCCTCCCGCATTATTCACAATGGCACCATGTTCAAATGCAGAGTGGTGGGAAAACCCTTAAGTATCAATGAGCAACAAAAAAACACGTTTTTGAGTTACCCGAACGGAGACCCCAACATTATTATTAATTCTGACCCGCTGAGTACGAATATGAATATGACTTTTTTTAGTTAGCTCTTGTTTATGAGATATGAGCGTTTAAAAAATGGTCAATTTTTACATTTTTTTGACTTTTTCGGTCTTTAAGTCAAAATCTAGTAGCGTTGTGCTCAAAGTAAGTATTTAAATCAGTAGTCAGATGTTTTTCTATTGATTGTGATATTTCATTGCTTCAAAATACTTATAATTATTTATTTAGCGAATTTTAAAAGTCAAAAATATTTTTTTTTACAGATTTTTTTCCGTTATTATGCATTAATTCGATCGATTTTTAATTTCTCCACGTTTATAAAGATTGGTTTTTTTTAAGATTTTTTTCTTTTATCTAAACATATTCGAGGGGCAAATAATTTTAAATTACGTTTTGAGATGTTATCGGCGCGGCTTATCTACAAAAGCTACCGAGAAATCACACAGCTACTTACGTGCGAGACGGAAGATGCATTACGCGTACGAGCGAGCGAGAAAGCTAGCGCTATCGGTCGCAGCGTTTCTCGAGCCAAGCCTGTACGCCAGACAAGCTCATTGTTTGTTTCGCATAGAAAGCTTCAAGCAATATGGATAAACATCATTTGGGATGTGAAAACTATTTATGAAAATAAATATGTATTGCGATTGTGTAAATTATAATAAATTAAAAATAATCTTGCAGAAATTACATGGTGATTGTCAAATTGTACGTAGATGGAAAAAACAAGTGTTATACAGTAGCATGCATGTATTAATTCCGTTTGGTTTTAACTGAAAGTATTGCTGGTGCTTGTTGTTCGCATGTCTGATCGAACTCGAACCGTTTTTTTCGGCTCTTAGGCAAAATATTCACATTATTTTTGACTATTCCTAGTCAATAATGGACATGTTTCTAATAAGCGAACTGGCAGTTTACACATGCGGATGTGTAACCCAGAATTTATATGCACGTGCCTAATATCGCACCACCTAGATGTGTTATTTTTTTAGAACTTCGAAAACCACACCACACCTAACATTTTGTTTTTATTATAAAATATTTATTATATGGGAAGGTAGAGGTACAAAAATGACATCTTCATCATAAATTGAGTGATTTTAAAATATTTTCTTGTACAACCAAATAACATAATGTTTGTAAGGAAGCCAATAAGAAATACCCAAACGCATGTTTTGACATGTTTATTTAAGTAATATAGCAACAAAAATAAATAAAATCAGAATAGTAAATATTTCATTGAATGAGATGTGTATAAGAGGCATACAGGCATATGCAGAATAAATCAATTAGGCTTATCATACAATTTTCTTCTCCAAAACCAGAACATAATAAAAGAAAGGAAAAAGTATAAGAATGATAAATAATCTAAATATGTACAGACATAATTAAAATTAGACACATCAAATGAGCAGAAAAACAAAAATATAATTTTCTATTAAAAAATTAAATTATATGAAGCTGCAGCAATTAAAATAAAAATAAATAAACAATAAAATAAATAATAAACCAACAAAAATAAATAAAATCAGAACAATAAATATTTCACTGAATGAGATGTGTATAAGAGGCATACGGGCATATGCAGAATAAATCAATTAGGCTTATCATACAATTTTCTTCTCCAAAACCAGGACATAATAAAAGAAAGGAAAAAAAGTATAAGAATGATAAATAATCCAAATATGTACAGACATAATTAAAATTAGACACATCAAATGAACTTAATATAATAATAATAAATAACTATGTAGCCGAAACCCATTATCAAAATATTATCTAATTGATACCCAATAATATATTGCAGAATATGCATCTGAATTAACTCTTTTAAAGGATACTGGTGATTGGCGAATTCGGTTCATGACTGAAAACAACAATGCAGAACAGATATCTCCTAACAATAATTATTTCAAATTCTATTAAATGTACTCTTTCCACATAACAATAAATTAAGGTGTCTCTGTGATGAAAATAAGACGGGGTTTAAAAAAGGATAGACAAACTTTAAATGTATATAAAATTATTCAAAATTGTACCGAACTATAATAGAAAGTTTTACAGACAAATTTTAAGATGATTGATAAAAAAGTATAAAAATATAACACAGATGCAGAAACAAAATTCAATACAGATAATAAAAAAAACGATGATAATTATGTAACTAGGAAAAGAGTATCAAGACAAAAATACATAAATTGCATTAATTATATTACATAGTTTGGATACGTAAAGAATCTTGTTACCTTACACATCGGCAAAAACTGAGTAAGGGAATAGAACCAACATATACGCATTAATCTCACGTACGCAGTATGTAAATAAAACAAGAAAATAAATTTAATAGAAAACCAAAAATCAAAATAAAAAAAAGCACTAATCTTGTGAATATTAGCATATCATTCAATATTGTAGAGTAATAAAACTATAAAACAGCTACTAACTTCAACCAAATGTAAAATAAATGTGATTGTAAAAATAGTTTGTAATAAATTGTAAAAAAATGTAAATTGTTATACTGATTATACATACATATGTAGATACACTGAAAATAGAAAGAAAAGAAGTATGTAAGTGCATTGGTAAAAAGGATCGGTAAAAACATTTTGCTCTGGATGAATCGAGAAAACGATTATTGAAAAATTATTTATTACAAAGGACAACATCATTCAAATTAAAAAAAGCGAAGACCAACAAAAAAAATTCGGGTGTGGCCAACCCATGACTTTATCCATATATTTGAGGAATACAAAGAGTAACGAAATTAATTTTTTAAGTACGTAAGTAAATAAAACGCATGCACACCACCACACCGAACCAAAATACATACAAAATATCATGAAATTACTATGTTGAGAACGCGCGGGTATGTAAAATACGATCTTCGGCATATATTCAACTACCACTTCCGGTCGGTGGATTTTGATCAAAACCAACTCTTAATTTTTATATGAAAATTATAAATATAAATTTTCGACAAGATCGCCGGAGCAGTTTCAGAAATATTCTGTGGTAAACTTTTCGACAAAAAAAACCTACTTCCGGATGACTGATTTTAATGATTTATTTTTTCATAAATAGCAATTTCTCTCAGGATTACAACATTACAATATTGTGACGATACTACATATTTAAAACGTCGAAAAAAACAGCAAATCGTTCAAGAGTAAACTGCCACTTTCGCTCGTCAGAAAAAATCACAGTATCTCTTACGGCTAACGTGAAAACTATAGATATTAAATTTCGACAAAATCGCCGGAGCCGTTTCAGAAATATTCTGTGGTAAAAGAATGTTATAATTTTCTACAAGAAAAAAACCCTACTTCCGGTTCACTGATGTTGACCAAATTCCTTACGGCTCTTACACCTTACGTGAAAATAATAGATATGAAATTTCAGCTTGATAGTTTCGGAGAAAACACACATACAGACACACACACGCATAAGTACACAGACACACAGGCATACAGACATTTTCCAGAAATCATGAAAACATGATCAGGGGATGATACTCGATACAAATCAGTCAAAATCTCGAGGTCGAATTTTCGCACGATCACAATACTTATGTGATTAGGATAAAGTAAAAACCATAAACTCTAACATGCATTTGCTTGATGGAGAGAAATATTTAAAGCTAAATTGTGTAATCTTTTTTTTTCTTTGGAACAGCACTCCATGAGGGGCGTCCAGAAGCTAATCTCTTGTTGCTAACACCGGGTCGCCTTCTAGCTACTGCTGTTGGCTGAACATTTATTGGCGTCCTATAGTGCTTTCTGGTCGGAAAACTGTTAAGAAACGCCGACATGTCCGAAGGATTTTTAATCTTATAGATTTTTTCATCATATTTATCTAAGTCGTACTCGCATGAGAATTCATTCAATTTTTTAGTTAATCTTTGGACAACCCCGGAAATTTTCTCAGCTTTCGACTTACTATCGTCAACATTTTGTATAGGATCAATAAATGTTGAAGTATACGGCTTTTCTAAAGATATTAAGGTAGTTTGAGGCAGTTCAGAATATAGTAATTCACTACATACTGAAGTGGAAGACTGTTCACAAATTTTCTGTAATGGTTTATAAAATTCTTTAGTGTTGGGTTTATCACCCAAAGCCAACACTGCAATAGTATAGCGGTCATCCAGGGTAGCTGTCTTGAGTCCAAGAAAAATGGAATAAACACCGGCTTGGTGTTTACACAGTTTCCCAAGATAACCGACTTCACATGTACAGGACCCGAAATCTAAATCTATATCATAAATTAAATTACTACTACTACTACTGGGAACTTGATAATGGCTATTATCAATTTGTACGATATTATCCTTTGTAAGGTAAGCAATTTTTTTTAAAAATGGTTTCAACAAAAGTTTTTTCACTTCATTCTTACCATGGGCAAAATCTTTCAATCGGTCCTTATAATACCGATTCATCTCACCACAAAAATAGCCAACTATCTCTACAACATTGAATGTTTTACATCTCTGCAAAGCAATATCTTTGAATATGCGTACAGTGATTTCAGCATAATAATTGGTTTGATCACCGTGTGTAAATTTATCGCGATAAGCATGACACCAATCTTCCTTACGTACCCAATACGTTTCCACATATTTAATCCAATTTAAATATTTAAGCGACAGTGGGAAATTTTTTAAATTATTGTAAGCTTCTTCAGCTTTGTTTTGACAACTAGAAACAATAATATTTTTAAATAACTTGTACAAAGTTTGCTTATCCCCTTTCAAGACCCCATGTTTATCAACATTGCTGAGCCATCGAAACACAGATTGTGAAATATGAAAAGAGCACAGCAGAAGCTTTGAATTAGTAAAAATATTACTAAGAGCTATGCGTTCAGCTTCACTGTCATCAGTCATGATATACCGAGGACTCAAATTTCCTAAAAATTCCCTTAAAAGAGTGAATCCAGACGAATATTCTGCAGTTGTTTGCCCTTTCGTGATGATGACCGCTAATGGAACAGCACCAGCAATACTCTCGCTCAAAACAAAAGTTATTGTGTGATGTTGTAGGTCGCACGACGCAGTTGAATCTATAAAGATTATATCCTGCGTCGACGATAAATTTTGTGCTCTTTCCATCAGCGGAGTCATCACGATTAGGGCAAAGGGATCCAATTGATATCTGATTTTGGCTGCGCCCGATTTTGCCAGAGCTGCTATAGTTTCATCCAATCTCTGCAAGAAAATAATTTTAAATTTATTATACATATACACAATCTTAATACATTTTAGTGAATAAAGTTCACTACCTTTATCATCCCAGGGCCAGTAGCATCACCCAAAAGATTTTTTTTCCACATCTTATGCCAATGATAAGCTGTGGTTTTTTTTGGGTTGTTCATCCCATTTACAGTGACATGTTCAACCCCTCCCATTTCCTCATCCAAGAATTTTAAATTCTCACGCATTGCTTCCGCCACACCCATTTTACTGTAAAAATAAGACTGAAACCTATCGAATGTGGCGGAATTTGGAGCTAATGAAGCAAGAGCTTCTGCGGATTCAAGATCGTGAGAATGGTGGAGGTTGATTTTAATCACTGCTGGAAGATTTTCCTATATAAAAAACAAAATTGTTACATATGTACATATACATATGATTGTTGAACAACCAATTTAATCAAATTTCTTTGGTGAAAATTAGTGTAAAAAAATATAATACATACATATGTGTGTATGTATTACATATGTGGTTTTATACCTTGATATGTTGGTTTTGATATCTAGTATCGGAGTTGCATATTTTAACCATTATGTCGATGCTGGCTTTGCAGTCGAAATTATTTTTTGGCCCTTTTTTATTTCTTTTGCTGAACCGGCAAAAATATTGTTTTCTGTTAAAGAGAAAAAATTTCGAAAAATTATAACTACAGTAAACTCCCGATTATCCTGGTATGAATTTAATTTAAACAAAAATGTATTTTGGATGGAAAATTCTGATATTAGAAAATCATTAAAAGATTCCTGCAAACAAACCAAAATCACAGATTCTCTTAATAAATAATGAGTATTAAACATGTTAAAATAATTTACTTCTTTAGAAATGTATAATTTATGTAGTATTTCAAAAAGAAAAAAACCATAGTTCGGATTAAACGTGCGCCACTCCCCACCATTTTGCCAACATGCCCGGATAATCAGGAGTCTACTGTAACTAACTAATCAACGAACGATAACATATTTATCCGCTGTTATAATAAATTAAATTGAAATGAAAGGAACGTACCTGCAAACGAATTTTTGAGAGTGAATTCGTGCCCGCGAGATAATCCAGCGTGTGTTTGTTAGGCGGGAGTACGAGGAAATCCACAAATCAACACCAGCGATATCGTGGATTTCTGCGTAAACAGTCACCGAAAAGTTGTCGTCCGATACCCAGTCCACTCTGTGCCTAAACTCCCCGGGGAAGGTATGGGTTGAGTTAGACATGACGGAGCTTTAGAAACGTGCAGCTGTCAACGGTGAATGGCGCGTAAACTGACATTACCATAGAAAACATGACCATGTACTTACTAGATTTTCAATATGTTTTTTTTTTTTTTGTCCTTTAAATCCTGCTCCAAATATATAGTTCGCGTTATATTCGGGCTAATACGGTACCGCTTATAACGCACTTTGCTTTACGAAACAAACAATGTGGTGTTGTGGCGATCAATGTGGTCGTACTGGCGATCAATCGAACTAAATAAGCCCTCGCATTCTGCGTAAACGAGAACATCTCTAAACGCGATTGAAAATCATATACCGCTCGAATTAGCACGTTTAGATAAAAACAAAAAATATTGAGATAGAAAGCCAATCTTTATAAACGCAGTGAAATTAAAAATTGATTGAATAAACGCATAATAGCATGGGGAAAAAAATCTGCAAAAAAAAAAAAATTTTTGACTTTTAAAATTCGCTAAATAAATAATTATAAGTATTTTGAAGTAATGAAATATCAAAATCAATAGAAAAAACATCCGACTATTGATTTCAATACTTACTTTGAGCACAACGATACTTTTTTTTGTTGCTCAGTGGTACCAGCGTACGTTATTGTTCGAGAACTTTTTCTTCCATCTTTGCTCAAATAGCCTATTCTTAAATTGTTAAAACTGTTATAACATTTCATTTTCAGCCGTTCACCATCCACTGCTGGATGAAGACCTCTCCAATCCTCTTCCATTCCTGCCTGTCTCGAGCAATCTGCATCCAGTTGACTCCACACATTCTTCTCAATTCATCTGCCCATCGTCCACTCGGTCTACCTTGCTTTCTTTAACATCCTCTCGGATACCATTCAAGTATTTTTCGCGTCCATCTGCCATCCATTCTTCTTGCTGTGTCCTGCCACTTCAATTTTTTCACACGTTCCGCTATATCTGCCACTTTGGTCGTGCTTCTTACCCATGTACATATTTATCTTACGAATTCTTCTTGTTATTCCGAGCATACATCTTTCCACGCTTCTCTGTGTGCACTGGATCTTACGTAACATTCTTGAATTTAGCATCCACGTTTCACATCCATACGTTATAACTGACAGTACGCATTGGTCGTATAACTTCTTTTTTAAAAACACGATGAAATCATAAACATCGAAAAAATGCTTATGAATTAAATTTTCAAAATAATTATTTTCTTACTTTTCTCGGAACTGGCAAAATACCTTTTAACTAATTAGTTATCATTCTCGGGTCTCAATTTGGCACATGCATTTAATTTTCTTCTGTTTATGAAATTGGAATGAAATAAAAACAAAATTGAAGATTTATATTTATTTTCAAAATTATTAAAATCAATATAACAAAACTAAATATGATTAACAAACATTTTTAAACGCCATTAAAATGCATTTCACACAAAAACAAGAATAACTTAAATTTGACCGCCATAATAGAATCAAACTTTTGCCATTACTCATTTTCTCCCATTTAAATGCTTTTTATCATTTAACTACATCTCTACATTCATATACTATTACTTATGCAATCGCCACCAGTTTTGCGGATTTCAATTTGCCAACGAGCCTTGACTTTTACAAGAGAGCTTTCAGTGTTATTCGTTTATTACACTACAGTTCCAAAGTGTTGCGAAAGGATTCAATCAAGCAAAGAAATCAAATCTGTTCACGTAAAAACCAGACGAGTGGCAAAAGATATACAAAACAAAAAAAATAGTTATTTAATACGTGATAAATGCTTATTTATTGTCTATCTGTAGTACACTGATTGATTACTTATCAGCATTATTAAGCACACTACTGAATGGGCAAATTCAACAAGACATTCTGGCCTCCAGGAAGGTAAGTGACATTTCTGGATTTGGCCAGTTGATAGGCAATGTCCTCAGCAGCCTCGATACGCCGAAGCTCTACGAGACCTTCTCCGACGCCGCTGAAAGATTTGGCCAGAAGCTCGGCAGCCTGAGCGTCACCCTCAGCTGTTATGATTGCTGCCAATTTTTGTTGTTCAGCTTTTTCTACTAAAAATCTAGCTTTTTCAGCATCTTGTTGAGCGACCTGTTTCAATTCTACAGCTTGGGTAAATTCCTTTCCAAACGTCAAATGTGTGATTGATATATCGTCCAATATGACACCAAATTGATTCGCTCTCTCTGTTAAACTCTCGTTAACTTTCTGAGATACAATCTGCAATACAATAATTGTTTGATTAGATGTTCCTTGATTAAATCAGCGATAGAAACAGAAAAAAATATTCACATACTTCTCTCTGAGTGATAAGTTCACCAGCATCGAACTGTGCAACCACAGATTTTAGCACTTCAGTAGTAATAGAAGGAAGTACTCGTTCATCATAATCAACGCCCAATATTGTGTAGATTCGCGGCAACTGATCAGGAATGGGTCGAAATAGGATACGTAAGGTGATATTGACATTTTGCAAATCTACAACCAATTACAAAACACGTTGATACATTTTCAAATTCAAAATTACATCAAAAGAATCATTTCCAACGACAGATAACCTTTGCTTCCAGTTATAACGGGAATGTTACGGGGCCTAGATCTTATGTCGAAGATTATGGGCCTTTGAATCCATGGAATGAAAAAATGAGTTCCTTCTCCGGTGACTAAATCCTTTACTCCAGCGAATCTATCGAATATAACTGCCCTATGGCCTCCGTCAACTGAAAAAAAAAAAATTAAAATAAAATCAAAATACTCCAGATGATAATCTCAATCGAATATTGATATAAAATTCATATTAACCATTGTACAAGGCAGAATTTACGACTCCACCGACGAGTGCAACTCCAAGACCGAGTTGGCCGATTCTATTGAAGAATTGAGTTGCCATGATAATCTGAAATAGAACGCGCTCACATATTAATTTCGCAACTTTAAGATCAATTAGAAAACGTAAGAGAAATATGTGCATAAGAAGTACATATGACCAAAGTGGCAGATATAACGGAATGTGTGAAAAAGTTGGAGTGGACACATAGCGATAAGAATGGATGGCAGATGGACGCGAGAAATACTGGAATGGTATCCGAGAGGATGTAAAAGAAAGCAAGGTAGACCAAGTGGACGATGGACTGATGAATTTAAAAGACTGTGTGGACTCAAGTGGGTGCAGATTGGTCTAGACAGACAGGAATGGAAGAGGATTGGAGAGGCCGCGGCTATCCATGCCGAGTGTTTGTACGAGTTAGTGAGGTTATGTAGTGTGAGCGCTTTGAGCAAACCGTATCGTGCGTGTATGTGAGTGAGCGAGTGTATGTAAATGTACGTGCCGTGCCATGGTATGCGAGTGTTTAGCGACTAAGCTACCCAGCCAATCGATCGGGCAGATTCCTGCGCTACCACATATTAATAGCAATACCAAAAATGGCGCAATACAATTCTTTGACACCTTACAAGCACTGAAGCCAGAATGCTCACTGTATTAGCTTAATTCGACTTTTTAGTTGATAGTGATAACATTGTGAATAATTAAACATTCATTAATCCTACTGTCATCAGATGAAAATAAATTTGAAATACTGCCAATCTGTCAATCATTCGATGTTGATAATAATACACGGAAATGCCAAATGTCTTCGAATTCAGTCGATGTTCTCGTTTGGTTAAAGTCGGTGATAAAGAACAGTGGAGTACGAGCCGGTGACATGCGACTACATAACCTATAAATTTATGTTGGCCGATTTCACACTTTTGGGCTGTTAAAATGGGGGCGCAACACTGATGGGGGCGTACCACCCTCTATTCTGAAATTCTCAACTTGCACTTACCTAAAAAAAAACAGCCGCTGGTAGAATCTTCTTCAAAAAACCAAAATTCCTCAACTTCGACCGGCACACACTAAAGCCCACACACACTTACATAAGGTACACTGGTCTAAAAAAAGCTTTTTACGACCTTACACTACTTAAGTTTTTTCAATAAAATGTAAATTCAAAATTATTTCTGCAACTACAATAGTGGAATTAAAAAACTTTCACATATAATCATGAGACTTAATATATTTTTTATATAGATTGCTTCATTATAAATGTATTTCGTCGATAAAAACTCTTTCCTTAATTTTATTGTCAACGTTTGAGATAAGTTTTCAAAGCTTTGTAAGAATTCTCTACTCTATTATTATTACAGCATTATTCACAATGGCAAACATCTCCAAACGCAGAGTGGGGAACCCCTTTAATATCCACGCACTATGTATATTGTGCAATAGCTTTCTCTTCTATTCTCGCTGACATAAACTACTTTTCAATATATAATTGTAAAGTCTTTAAAATAAACTGCAAACAAAGTTTAATTCGTCAAATCAATTGTGCAATAATGATGAATTTTCAAAATGGTTAAATTATGTACGTGTATATATTATGTACATACATATATACATATGTATTTCAATAAGAAAGTGAATTATTGAATATTTTGAAACAAGTCAATACCTGTTGACCGTGTCAACACAAGCAATCCTTCATATACACGATAGGAATAATGTTAATAGCTTGAATAATGTTAAGTGCTTAGAGATATATTTGATAAGTATCTTTATTGAGAAGAGTATTTTCCTACTTCGATATGCAGAACATTTGATTTTCTGTTCCACTATGAAAAAGTGAATAAGAGTTTTATGTGGTACACATTTACATTTTGCAACTACTAGGATGTGATGTTTTTAAGCGTTTCAACATTTTTTTATTCTAAAGCTTTTATTATTTACAAAATATTCATTCAACTTCAACGACATAGGCATGACATTCCAACGAAATTACAAAAATATTGAATCATTGTCATTAAAAAATGAAATATTCTCAATTCCTCCATGAAATTTAATTATTGATATGATTGTAAGCATTTTACTATATTAACTCTTTGAACTCGGAATTAATTTTGAAAATTTTCAATTTCCAAAGGATGAAAGCCAATTACAACAATAAAATATTTTTAACCTCTTAGGACAAAAAATAACTATAAATCCGTGAAATACATATCCTCGACATTGTATAAGATGAAAAACCATTAGATGAATCTTTCGAACCAGTGCTTCTCAAATTTTTCTAGAGAAACATATCCATTTCATCTTTACCAACTTGAAAATACCATAATTTCGGGGATTTTAATTTTTTTTTAAATTTATTTCTTGAATAAAATATTTGAGGATTTGGAACATCCGACAAGGGTAAGCAACTTTATGAGACAAAATTTGAACATGGGTTAAACTTCATTTGAAAATAATGATTAGCTTTCTTCATAAAATTTTAAAACGTTCTACAAAATCATTATTTATTTTACATATTGATGATGAAAAATCTTCCCCACACTGTTGCCAAAATAACCAGCCATTCTCAAATTTTTTTTTCAGTGGTTCCAAAACTTTTTTCAAATAATATATTTTCACTTTTGATGAAATTTAGAGATGAAAAATTGCATCAGGGATATTTTAGAGGCTTTATAAAATAAAGAGAATGTTTGATAATCTATAATACAAAAATCAATTATTTTAACCTGTCAAGTAATCAGTTTTACTTAAAAAGAAATTACGCTTTTGGAAAGCTAATGTTTGAGAATCACTGGCGTGAAACGAAAATTCCAAAACTGAACCAGCTGTTCTCCAAGATATGCTAATTGGATTGGCAAAAAAAAAATAGTGGTTTCAGTCAGTTTTCATCTCAAAAATGAAGTCAAAGTAAATGTCGAGCTATGCTCGACATACGAGTTCAAAGAGTTATTTTACATTGTTCCAATTTATTAGACAAAACAAATAATACAGAATATGTACATTCAAATCATGTGAAAATTCTTAATTGCATTGCATTATAACAAAACAAAATGTATTATGTAAAAAAAAATATATCATTACTTACATTCAACTTAAGATACGAAAGGTCATTTAAATGCACATTTATATCATTTTTTTTAATTGGGTCGATATTCAACCCATCAATACACTTTATTGAAAAGCGTGTAGCAAATAATCACTTTTTAATCACAATGTCGAGTTTAGAAAAAAAATGTATCGTCACTTTCGAGTTTTGATAAAACTGCCTACTTAAAATATTCGTCAAAATTCCATTTTTCAACTTTTGTTCACCGTTTTTTGGTGGTTGATAGATCTAAGGCAGTGTGGTATGCAAAAGGGGTACGCGGTTGAATGTATTGTTGCATCTTTGAGTGGATAAGAAATCCTTTCCTCACAAGTATTAATACATAGCCAAATAATCTCCCAAATGCAGAACAACAGCTCTATGATCTAACTCCGATGATTTTTTGAAATGAAAATTTGAACAAAATGAAGTGACTTAATTTTGGTTGAGCATTAGTTCTAAATATTAATTTTAGTCTTAAGATCACAAATATCAAACCATACGTCCAGGTTTGTAATTTATTTTGACCCAATAAGAAATAAATAATAAAGAAACAAATTCCAATTGGTAAATAATCTTATTTTACTCAATTCACCAAATTTTATAAATGCTGTGTTTTAAAAAAAAAATCTCGCCTGCGACTTTCGCTGCGATTTTCTTATGAAATTTATAAAAATAAACATATTTTTCCGAAAACAAAAATTTTACCCAGAATTATACGAATTTCAAATGTATTATAATACCTAACTCCTCTACCCAATTATTTTTGTCAAAAGTGGGGTACTCCGGTAAATTTGGGAAATACTGATCTAAGGTAATTGAATTGCACTAAAAAGTCAATTTATCGGCTTTTGAAAAAACGGTCTTCAATAAATTGGCAAAACAGACTGATTTATCAAATCTCTCATGGAAACAATACATTTAAAAAAAAATGATACGACTCTTATCAAAAGGTCAACTCTTTAAAAGATACGTGTACGTATTTAATAAATTTAACAAGGAACATTCGACTTGATTTAGCAGTAGGTACATGTATCTGCACTCGAGGTGACTTCAGCAAAATGAAGCTCATTATCGGTAAGATTTTCTATTTTATGTATATACATAATTGAACAACAGAAGAGTTTACTTATAAATAATCACTTTCTGTTCAAATATTTGTATTATATTAGATACTTATGGTGTTTATACTTTTTTTTTATATAAAGTGTTGCTGTTAGCTGTTTTGGGTGTAGTGAGAAGTTCCATTTTTCCATTGAATATAGAATTAGAATATAGCTATGAAGCAAAAGTACAAGCTACTGTACAAAAACCTAGCCTTTACACATCGGAATACTTGATAAATTCCAAAATTTATGCAGCTGGAATAGCCGATGGAGTTTTGGTAAGAATGGTTGACGTCACTCACACGGCTTATTCGGGAAAGGGAGACGAATTGAGAGAATCGAACAAGCTTCCTATAAAACCAGACGCGGAGAGTATTACAAAACCTTTCATAATACACTACGATAAGCATGGAAAAACCGTAGAAGTTCTGACTGAAGTTGATGATAAATTGTGGTCAGTGAACATTAAAAGGGCAATAGCATCGCTGCTTCAAGTTGACTTCAAACAAATGGATTCTAGCAAAGTAAAACCATATGGATTTTATTCCACAGAACAGACCGTATACGGGAACTGCCAAGTTCTTTATACGGTCGAACCGAAGACCCAAAAGAACTATCTGATAACCAAACATCACACGGCGTCTTCTTGCGATAACTTCGAATGGGATTTGAACATAGATGCAAACTCTAACAGTTGTGAAGACCATCACGAAGAACCAATTGTAGACTCTAGCGAACGGTATTATGACATCGAAATGGAAAACGAAGGAATGGTGATAAATCACGTCGAAGGATTCAATAGTATTCTTTTCAATCCTTTCAACGCTAATAGTGACACACACTCCGTACTTGTAAATCAAACTCTGCACAAAGTGTCAAGCAAAAAATTGGCGGATCAGGTCGACGCAAGCATTCAAAACTCAAACATGCAAAGCTATGACATCAAGACCGAATTCTTCAAAAAAGATCAAAGCCAAAAGAAAATATATGACTTAACTGGAGGACGTCAAATTTTCAACAAAGAAATAATAATGTCTAGAATGAGGATGGCTCTCGTCAAAGTTTATGATTACCTAAAAACAAGCCACGTTCGCTTAACTGATAATACATATGAACAGAATGGAAATGTGAATTATTTGTTGCGACAGTTGAGGTACATGGACGAGGATTGTTTGAAGCATTGCTTTGAAATAGTAGCCGACGTTAAAACTGAGGATGATAAAGAAATGCTAGATATATTCTTAAAACTACTTCCGCACACTGGAACGTATGCTAGCACCATACTCATCGTGAATCTCATAAAAGAGCACAAAGCTAAGAACAATATCGCAATTAAAATGCTTCAAGATATACCATACTACATAAAATATCCAGACAAGGCTATTCTTCACCAATTATACGAATTGACATCAGATTCAACCAACATTTCAGAAGAAATCAAACAAGCAGCTGTAATAATGTTTGCATCGATGATTACTAAAGTTATGCGTTATCATTCTGAAGACGATGTAGAATTGCAAGCATACATAAACCATTATATTGAAACATTGAAGGAAACTGATAATTACCAAAAGAGAGTCTTGTACTTGAACGCATTGAGAAATTTAGATAGCGGTAAAGTTATGAAATATTTAGAACTCGTTGTGAAGAACTCCACTGAAGCAATGCTACACACTACTTCTCATTTGAGGGTTTTGGCTATGTGGGCAGCCCAGCACGGACACCTCAAGCACCCAATGCGTATTGAAAACATTTATTGGCCAATATTGTCCAATCGACAGGAAGACTTGGAAGTCAGAGCAACAGCTCTTCAGATTATCATATCAAGTGCAAAGATGAATGATCATATGAAACTCTATTGGTACATGAGATCAGAGACAGACGAAGAATTGTACAGTACATACTACACAACCCTGAAGAGTCTTTCAAAGACTACGGTAACCTGCTATCGATCGGGTGCCCGCAATGCTAAAAAAATATTGGAATTCATCAAAGAACCAAAAGTTTCTCACACTTTGAGCACGAGCTACCTCGTAGACTACTTTGATCCGAATTTCGGATTAGGCCTTACGAATCGTGCTACAATGGTAGGTAATTTAGCCACGCACAAGTTCATGTCCTTTTTCGCACAATGGTCACCTCAGATCTCAAATATGATGTTCAATCAACTGTCCCTGTATATTTATGTACAAATCAGTAAACCACTCAAAAAGACCTTCTACGCAGCTTCGTCCATTGATGATATTGCCCACTTGCTCACTTCGCAGACATCCAACGACGTAAATATCGAAGTCGTATGGTTAAAATACGATCGCGTCATATCTGTAACCCAATACAATCTGAAGAGTATTCAAGATTTATGGAAGAACAGAGAAGACGTCATGAAAAATTATCACCAAGCTACTTCGTATAAAATTGAGCAGGTTGTTAACGGTGAAGTCCTCATACCGACCGATATTGGAGTACCGGTATCGTTATACGTTCAGATGCCGACTGTCAGGAAAACCAAATGCCTTTTCAATTATGACTTTTCCCAGGATAAAAAGGTGTTCACGACAAAAGTTCGATATGACAGTGTTTGGTGGTATCATCAAAGGTATGGTATGGCCGTTTACAATCCTATTGCTGATTTGTGGCACGGAAGTCGAAGGATTCACGTGCTGGATGCCCATGTACCTTTTGATGTAGACGTGAGCTTCAACCTTCAACAGAAGAGTGCAAAAATATCTTTGGATCATAAACTACAAGAAAATTTAACAGATTCTGGGTTCCAATCACACGTGCATAACCAAGTTTACATCTACAATGACAATGATAATGATGATCTTGAAAGAATGTGTCCCAAATGCCAGCCGGTGACTATTGTCACAAAAGGATTAGAGCATCGCAAAAAGGTAAATTAATTTAATTAGATTAGCATTGCTATTATTCATAGTTACTCATGCCTCAATTAGATAACTAAACCTCACATTAATAAACTTTTAATTTTTTTTTAGAAAATCATTTGGGAAGCAGATAATGAAGATACTGGCTTAAAATATCAATATGCAGTGTTTGACTGTGAACGACAAGTATCACCCAACCGTTTGGATTATTGGAAAAAGATATTCACGAGCAACAAAAATAATAACTGGGGATATTATCCATACTTAAAAACATTGATAGCGATAAACCAATGGCAAGAATATATTATACTTTCACCGGAATCAGGAATGTGCGGTGTAGGATTCATATATAAGCCGAGTTCAACATATCAAGCAACACACTCAGATATCTCTATACGCACTTTTATTGAAGATACAGAGAATGATAATAAAAAGATTAACTTGAAAACAACGTACAATATCATAAAGGCTAATAAATTAATGAAATCATGGGACGTTAATATTGTATCAGAAATAGTCGGTACGACAGTTTCAAATGTTAAGATCCATTTAACAAGTTCAAAGCCAGACATGGAGAATTATAAGATATGTATAGAAGGAAAACAAACGTGGGAGCACGAAAGCATCACCGGACATTGGATGCTGTACGCGGGAAATAGTGTTGACGGTAAATGTGTCCACAACGAAACTGCTCTTCGGGTGTCGATGAAAGGAGAAAGATCAGAAGAACAGATGTCATTTACAGGACTAGAAAGTAGCGTGTACAAAGATTGTAAAGACAAACAAGGATACAGTTCGATGAAATGTGCGTTGGCTCTAACATCTCTCCGTCATTACAAATACGACATCAAATTTGAAAAATTGCCGCAGGAATATTGCAGAGTCTACGAAACAATTACAGATCTATTAAAATATATGTATTCCGATTATTACATTCGAACATACCCAGCGGGTGAAAAAATTACCTCCGGTAACATGAAACTCATTATTGACTATCCAATCGAGTCTGAAAATGTCAACGTATCCGTTATAACATCCACTGAAAGCTATCAATATCAAAGCATTCCACTGAGTAATTTATACTGGACCGGATTGGTTCAACCCTACAGTTATCAAGTATCAACTTTGAATTCGATTCAAGATAACGTCGGACTCATTAACGAATGTGAAGTTGGATTGGAATATATAATCAACATGTATAAATCCCATATTGTATACAAAGTACCGAGCGAATGGATGAGACTCGCTGGAGATTGTGACGAATCGTGCAAATGGGAAATATCTGTCAAAAAATTAAATGACCAATTGGTGAGTAATAAAAACATTGAGTAGGTATAACTAATACATTAAAATATTACTTTGTACGTTATTTACATTACAGGCAATTCGTATAAAATACCATGATGACATTTTGGAAATACGTTCACACGTGGGATACCAAATAGTGCTCAACGGAAAAACACTTCCACATTTAGAGACCGGTTATTACAATGGCCCCTGGTTCAATTACAAAATTTTGCAACGCGACCATAAATTGGTTTTACACATACAAAATTTGGACATACACATAAACGATATTGGAAATACAATAAAATTACATTTACCGAACAAAAAACACGAGGGTTTTTGTTACGAAGTCTCAAACAATGTCAGAAAGTTGAATTAAAAATTGATGTATAATATTTTCCTTATGATTTATTAAAATTTTATAAATATACAGATATATGTAATGTAAAATTTTGATTATCAATAAAATAAATAATGCTTTTAAAAATATACAATCAGTAAAATATACAATCAGTATTTATTTTTAATCTAATAAGTGTTGCATGCTTCATGTAAAAAATTAATATCCTAAACATAATTATTCATAGGTAAATAAAATTTGTAACCTGTTAAATATCTTCTCACTATATAGATGGGAGAGGGGCGAGGGGAAGGGGTTAAAGTGCGGGGTGGGGAGGAGGGGGTAAAGAACCAGTATATTTCATATATTTACAATTTTTGGTCACTTAACGCATAAAATATCTCCTCACTACATGTGTACTCCTCGTGGTTGAAAACTAAAAATGCAAGTGTGACCGACCCAAACAGATTCGTACGTAACTATTAATAATTTAAAAAAGTTAGTATCATTTGCACCGATTCATTTATATGCATGTACATACATACATATATCTTATTTTTTATCGGCTGTTTTCAAGTATGTAATGTACGAAGAAATAAGATCGTCCATCTTGTACCCCAAAGATGTCTCACAGAGTATCTTAGAACCTCTCATGAAATTGCCCAGTGTCATATGGAAGAACGTATTTCCCGACGACCAATTTGATAACTCCGAAAATGGATACGTAACTAGTATGTCCTGAGAAAAAAGTTAATTTAAATTATGATTAATAAAACGATTCATATTGTAATAATTAATATATTTGATATATTCTGTATTTATTTACCTTGCTTTGTGGGTGAATGATGCTCAAGCCGCTCTTGTTAATACCGATGATCACAAATTCTGGATATGTCGAGTCGGTTGTCTGTTTCACTTCGAAGAATGCCGTACCGAATGTAGACCACTGATAGATGTTCTTCAAGAAAGCCTCCTTGGCTTGTTCGGGTGTCTTACCTTCATCCTTCGTATACGCCGCTATAATTTGCTTCCGCCACTCATTCACCGACTGCAAACGAATGAGATCTGGTGGTAAAAGTCCTTGTAGTTGAAGAGCGGCTCCGACCAATTGTGATTTATCATCACCGTATCGTGCCCTGTAAATGAAAGCGGCGAGATTCACAGCATCGACTCGGCCACACTTGTGGTAACCCCTCAAGAATTTGGGCAACTCTTGAGGGAAATAGAATATTTCATCAGCGTTCGTATCTTTGCCGGGTATAGTGCTGATCCATAACTTTTTCATGAAGAACAACTGATATTGACACTGAATAGCAGTACCGGCTGAAATGAAAACGATATACCATTTGATCAACATGTCTAACGAACATCAAAATTGAATCTTGTCGATTGACTTACCATTTCTTGACGGACGTGATTGTTTCATCCAATCGATAAGTTCATGCACGAAATCAAAGAAGTAATAGGTCTCGGGTACCGAAAATACTTTATCGGCAATCTTAACAAACAGACTAAAGCCGTCGTAATTTTTAAGATTGAGCCTTTCAGCAATCTGTGAACACAAATCTTTCGCCTTGGTCGTAGAGTCCACTTCGAATGCTTCATCCGTATCGTCGGGGAAATAGATCTTGTGATATATCTGCATACTGCGGTGCTGAATAGCTTCAACTTCGACTAGATAAGGAGAGTATTGCCGTTGTCCACACTTCTGTATTTTAAATAGTCGCTGTACGCACTCTTTAGCGATAGGATGCGGTCTAGTCTTCAAAAACTCGTTGACTTCCTTGATCAAAGTTTGACTGCAGGCGAACAGACCCGTTACCAACCAGAACAATTCCCATCCGCGCTCTTCGCTCAATTGAATTTTGTTGTTCGTCAACTGTTTCATGATCTGGCAGTAAATTTCATCCCTCAAAAGTTCGTGTTTCAAAGCCGGAGTAAAGATTTCATCAGTGTACTCTGATATTATTCTCGGTCTCGGAGAGGGCACGTCTCCCATATATTTCAAAATTGCAATATAAATAGTACAAGCTTCCTTGCACAGTTCACCATTTCCTTGTAGCTTTTGTAACAGTGGCATTTTAATGGGTTCCCTGCTGTGTCTCCACAACTCCTCACTGCCAGATTTTCTGATGGATGAAATGCTGGTGGCTTTCGAAACTGTGCCGGCGTGTATGACTTGACCCGATCTGAAATTATCTTGAGCATACTTCTGCAGCGTGTACATCTTTTTGCGTTGTTGAGTACTATATATGGAAGCTTTTGATTTTTGATTGTCGAATGCACCATCTCTTTTAAATTGCATTAAAATATTTTGAGGAGGCTTTGTCGTTGTTGCTAAAATGTACACGTCCTCTGTGAGGAATAAGCCTTGAATTCCATTGCATTCACCATTGCCCAACTTTGTTGTCATCACCGTATCACCAGTACAGTCGTTCACCAAAGTAATCAAATCACCTTTCTTCATAGTCAAAAACGAGTCTCCGCCTTCTTTGTAATCACTCTGAGCGACTACGTACAACGATCGCTTCTTTAAGCCGTCTATTAAATAGATAACCAAATTATTCAATTCCTGAGCGTCTAAACTTTGAAAGACTAATTCTTCATTTTGTATCGTTTTGATTACGAAATTTCCAAATTTGGACTTTTCATCATCTACAAATCCAACATAGTTAATCTCGGCGTATGACAATTCTAAGAGGATTTGCTCTTGATCATCGACTATGAAAATTCCAGTCCAATTCACAGCAATGATAACGTTATCCTTCGTCACTGACGATCCTTTTATGCGTATAGCTTCAAAGAAACGAGAAAATAGAATGGGCCAATTCAATTTCGCAAAAATGACAATATCCTCCTTGCAGTGTAATGGATCCACATTGCCTTTGATACTGTAGCTGCTTCTAAAAGCAGTCTTTATTAGAGTCTCCCACTTGACGACGGCTTTGTCTCCAGATTTCAAGAAATGATTGGGCACATAATTGTTAACAAGTTTATGCAAAACTTGATCGTCCATTTGCTTTCCGTATTCTATGTAGTATTGCTGCGCCGCTATCGTGGCTATATCGTTTTCAGTATTGCATCTGTATTCACCGAATTTCATACCCCTTACAATTTGATGGAATATTAAATTCGTTGCGATGGAATCTTTAACAGGGTTATGCCAAGGTGAGAAGATCTCTTTTCTGTAGAAAAGTTTCCACGGGGCACCTTTTTCGGTTCCTCCTTGCTCTTTAGCGTATTGTTCACATCGAGAAATTGCATCCATGATGTGATCACCTTCGCTACCCAACGATAATATTTTGTCATAGAGATTGATGAATAAAGAAAAGCCGAATGTATCAACAATGCCGACATTCTCTGCTATTTGATTACAGATTTCCTCGGACGTGGACGCCGAATCAGCTTCAATGGCTTTCGAAGAATTATCCATGAAGGTGACGGTTAAGGAAATTGGCGTTTTAGACTTTGTAGCTTGAAGTTCTATCCAACTGGGTGGTTGACTCCTAACTCCGTTCTTCGTGGTCCGATTGAGACGACCCTCACAATATGGAGCATAACCCGGTGGACCATCTCGAATGAAAGCTCTCAAATATTTCACAAATCGATCACTGGGAGCGAAACAACCGACATACAAGGACATTAGAATCCATCCACGGGCGTGAGATGGCTTCGAAGGATTGTTCGAGAGCTGCTTGCACAATTGGCAATATATTTCATCCCTAAAATTATATTTAACAGAAATAATTACATATACAATAACAAATAAATTGTAACACAGTATTGAATATAAAATACCTGAGTTCTGGTCTCAAAATACCGTGACCGATAATAAAGTGAAGTTTTTCTAGATTAGTCGTCCTTCTAGAATTCAACCAGTTCTCATATAACTGATGAGTTTGCTCATTTTCCATAAATCCTCTACGCAGTTCATCTTTTATCTTGTTTTGTCTCTTTAGCGTCATGTTTATGAGTTTTTGACGATTTGCACTTGACATGTTCTTTTGATCAGAATTTAAATTCTATAAAAAAATAACGACAATAAAACGATAAGCCGAAAATTAGCCTAATATTGTAAATATACATTTATTTATTATACCTGAATTTCTGGAGAGTTCGAGGCAAATGACTTTCCAATTGTTTCTATCAACTTTGTCATAACAGGCACTAGTTCAGGTTCTCCTGCATCTCTAGGTTCCGGAAGATCGCCCATAAATCGTAGCAATGCTGTCCAAAGCGCTCGTCCTGCTGCCCATAGTACGTCTCCACTAAATTCCCCTTCTCCTTCTAATAAAGAACGTTTCAATGCTCTTCTGGAAAATTGATAACTACTGTTGCCAGTGAAATATGTGGCGGCAAACTTTCTAAAGTCATATTCAGATATATCTTCCATTTTTTCTTGAGGAATCTCTATGGGTATTAAATTATTTTGATCAATGTGATTAACCTGGAACAAATACAATGATAATAATAGTGTTTAAATACAGTGGAACATACAAAAATAAAAATGTATTATAATTAAAATACTTGTATGTATATACCGATTTGGGTAATTCTGAAGAATCTTGAAGAAACCGAAACACATCATCGACGTATCTATCGTCAATTAGAGCATTTCCTTTAGTCGGCATATTATTTCCATCGTGAGCTAACCATACATTCTTAAACAGCAAATTCACACGTCTCTCGTGGCTATCTTCAACTTTGCGAATGTAATCAGCCGCTCCTGAATTTTTCATCTCTGCCATTTCCTCGTCTCTCTTCTTATTGAGTAATAACATTTGCTTTTTAAGATAAGGTCCTTTCTCTTTGATCATTTTTCTCACCAAATATCCTTTAGCGATTGCTTGAACTTTGACTATTTTTTTCCTCATATTATTGAATTGCGCCGTAAGCTGCCTTGAACGGATAGAAGCCTGCATTCTCAAGTATCCTTGTTTCATCGTCAAATACCATTGACGATATCCTCGAGCACGCCAGTGCTTTTGTACGATAACAGCAGCAGCTCGTAGCTGAAGGAAACGACGTCTGTATATCCATCGCTTGATATTTCTCTGGAGCAGAAGAATATATTTCTCGAGCATATTTTCTCGCGTCTCTTCCAAGAACGCATCGTGGAAATCTTTCAGAAAAACTTTGGTATGACCTATTTGGTATTCTTCTTGACGGGTCAGAACGCTTTTGCAAATTTTTTCAGCTGACAATTTACAATCTCCTTTATGAGCGGGTGGAATGTTATGTGCCAGTATCCGATAACGATTAACAAAATCAAAGAAAGAGTGTCGAACGGGAAATCCAGCACTGCGTATACGAGCCGTCTCCATCATGCCGGCATAACGTAATTGTCTGACGCATAGTGCATGATCAAATATCTAAAACAGAATCATACTATAAAATTTTAATCGTGTATAAGAGATTATTATTAAGACAAAAGAAATTCTATAGTACCCTTGATTTTTTTAGTTCATTTGGTTTGATACAACGAATGAAAAATGGATGACATGCATACAACGACTTCATCAAATTATCCAAAGATGTTCTAAATTGCGTGGATAGAGTCAATTGCTTTCTACCACCGTCTAAATCATTTAAAATATCTCCAAACAATTCCTTCAACCACACATTACTAGACTTTTTTTTGAGAAGACGTATATCCGAACTGAAAGAATCTCTGTTTTTATCTAAAAATCCTGTAAAAATAATATTAATATATTAAATATGATAAATGTAAATAAAGTAAAAATCAATAATGTAGTTATTCCGACGCACCTTCAACATCATAATAGACATGTCCTGCAAAATGCTTCACACCAAACAAGTGCATATGGTCAGATTTTGGTTTAAGGTACATTGGCTTTGTACCGTGTGTCGAGTGGAGTTTGGTCAACATAGTCAAATCAGTTCCTTTGGGAAATCTGGCTTCTTCGTCGACAAGCGACATGATGTTCATATTCTGAACCCCGATAACTTGAAGCACATCGTGATTGTCAACGTATTGAATGTTCACCCATTTGATTCCCTCCTTTGTATATTCCTCTTGTTCCATTTTGAATATGTGCTTCACGAAGAACTGTTGCAGATTTTCGTTGGCGTAGTTGATGCAAAGTTGTTCGAAACTGTTCTTTGTAAAATTTTCAAAACCGAAAATATCTAAAACCCCAATGGCATTCACGGATTTCACATTGTGCTTGTAAATTGTGTTGTTTATCCTTTCGACTACCTTAATGAAAATTTGTCCGTAGATTCCTTTGACGAAAGAATCGCGCGTTTCAAGAGCACCCTGTTTAGAAAGAGATGTGATAACTTGCTCTCCTTGGATATTAATCGTTTTCTTCGTCAAGACGTCGGTCAACGATGACTTGTTGACGCCGAGAAAGCTTGCTATTCTCGAAGTGTTAGCACTGTCGGTTATTTCGCACGCTTCCAAATTTTGCACAATGATAGATTTATACTTTATATTTCCCATGTGAAGAATGGCACCTAGCAATTGAAATATGCTCCATATTTCGTCATCGGAAAAATTCAACACCTTCATAGCTGCTCTGACATCTTTGAAATCGGATGAGTCATTTCGACTATCGCATACGAGTGATTTTCCACCTTTTAAGTACTCATAATTTAATGCATCTGAAAGCTCTAAGCGTTTTCTCTCCTCCGACGATAAGCCAGCTAATAAGCAATAAAAAATGTGATAGTTTCTCTCGCCTAAATTCTGCGATACAAGTCTGGATTTCTCAAGAAGGTATTGTTCAATTTTAGCTCCGTCTATTGCACCTTTGCTGTTGAAATTAATGTGAATATATTTTCCAAATCTTGAAGAGTTATCATTCCGGACCGTTTTAGCATTACCGAAAGCTTCCAATATTGGATTAGTTTCTTGAATTTGTTGCTCAATCCACGAATGCTTTCCGCTCACCATAGCTAAATACTGAAGGATTAATTTAGTACTTTCTGTTTTTCCAGCACCACTTTCACCACTGTAATATTTTTAAATTAAAATTTTAAGTAAATGTTGAGAGCGAGTGAAGTTATTAAAAATTAAACTATTTATAATGAAATATTTAGGCCCATAGAAAAGATTACAGTTGAAATGGCCGAATCCAACAAGAATCAATCCATTATGTCCGAATGAATAAGTTCTAATAAGAATGCATTATAATAAGAATAAGGTATAAACCAGATAAGGTCTAATACGAATAAGGTATAAACCGGATAAGGTCTAATACGAATAAGGTATCAACCAGATAAGGTCTAATACGAATAAGGTATAAGCCAAACAGGTCTAATCTAATACGAATAAGGTCTAATACGAATTATGTAGAAAGTGGATCAATGGATTCGTTCTTATTGGATTCGGCCATTTCAACGCTTCCCCATGGAAAAAACCCTTTCATTCAAATTTCAATTTTAAACATTCAGTTACGTACCTTATAACAATACATTGATTTTCAGCATTATCTCTCATCTCTCTATAGCAAGCATCTCCGATTGCAAAAATATGTGGTGGCTTTTCTCCGATTTTCTTGCCTTGATATTGTGTCAATTGTTCACCGGTGTAAATCGGCAATATCTCGTAAGGATTAATAGCCACGAGCATAGAACCCGTATACGTCTAAAAAAAAACAAAATCTATAAAACACAATATCATTGTTACCCCACTACATTAAATTATAATCGAAAAACCACATACATATATCAATTGCCTTTTGTAACGCATATGCAGATTTTTCAATATGGCATACTCTTGCAATTCACCAAGAGTTATCATATCTTCGACGCCTCTAATCGACGTCAGATGCATAGATTTCATCACCTGGTCGGGCGATATTGTAAAATCCTTTCCGTCGTCATCCTGCACTATCAGTTTCTTACCGTCGGATCTAATCACCTTGCATCCTCTGGATAATTCGAATTCATCGTTTTGGATGGGCTTAATCCAAACGTATTCACCCTAGAATCACAAATGCAAAACACTGATTATACTAAACCTACACAATATTGAACACGTGTCCATAAATAAATACGTAATCAATTACCATGGCAGCTTTAGAATCCGCCATTTTTTTGCCAAAATATTCACATCTATTCTTAATTATTATCAACAACCACTCCCAATCATTATACGTGAATAACTAACAAGAATTTATTAACGTCATTCACTGATTAGATTTATCAAACGTTGGATTATCTATCTACATCTTGTAGATAATCGTAGGTAGCTATTGTGTTGGTGTGCAATACGGGGATATTGCGAAATATTATCATCGTCGAATTGAAATTCTTTCATGTGTAAAATTATCGAATTTTACAACCGAACTGTTATTAATATGGATTAAAACACCAATTGTGTATTTTCAATTTATTACATTAAATATTATTTAAATACTGGAATGGTAACCGAGAGGATGTGAAAGAAAGCAAGGTAGACCGATTAGATGATGGGCTGATGAATTGAGAAGAATGTGTGTCAAGAAGAAGTCAGGTGGATGCAGATTGCTCAAGAATGAAAGAGGATTGGAAAGATCTTCATCCAGCAGTGGATGGTGAACGACTGAAATTGATGATGAACTCAAAATTACGTTATATTCAAGAATGCTAATGCTTAATTAAAAAATAATATGCTCTTATAAATATATAGTAGCACAAGTCTAGCTCTGTATGGCTGGCTGGCTGGGTAGCCGCAGAACGCTCGCACACACTCACTTACTCACATGCATTCACGGCACAGATAGCGCTCGCATTTTCCAACTACCTACAAAATTTTTGATACATTTTAAACTACTAAATACACTGTAGGTATATGCATAAATGATAACCACCCGATGACACTGTCGACGGGCAGTGACTAGTTTTCAAATGAAGGCGTTAATTGAAAAAGATGCCAGTTCAAATATTAATATGCAAATATTGAAGTAAATGATCAATTTACGTGAAACAGATAAGAGAACTAACTGTATGTAAAACATTTCAATCAAATGATTCGTCAGGTTTAACTAAAGCCTTGATGAAATTTAGTACAGCAATCCTGAACAATATTGAAATATTCCATCAAATATCAAATATGCTCTCAGCGAATTACATTTGCGTACTGATAAGAGCTGATATTGTTATATGGCATGATGGCATGTATTGTATTGTTATTTTATCTAGATTTCAGTGTTTAATTAGTGACACACTCATGAAAAGTATTTTATGGCTTAGGAAAATGACTAATGACGTATCGGACTATAAAATTTAGGCCTGTATTTATCGAGTCGGTAACTTTTCCCATTTTCAGTTCAAATTTTAACCATATGGTGAGTAATTTTAATATATGGTTAGTAAGTTTTATAAAGTATCAGTACAGTACAGTACAGTACAGTACAGTAAAGTATCAGTACACATCCAATAAAGTCATTATTGGAAATAAAGTTTACTTCACAATTTTTGTAATAAACCAGTTTTACTGACCATTTACTTAAAACAATAAATGGTCAGTAATTAATACTAAACGGTAAATAAATGTATATAAAGGTCGGTATTTGACCGATTCGTTAATACTAGAAAGTAACTTTTTCACCAACGGTCAATAAAAATTAACGAATCGGTCAAGTACCGACTGTTTATATAAATTTACTTATCGTTTAGTATTAATTACTGACCATTTAATATATTTTTTAAGCCGTTTATTGATTTAAATACTGACCGATTAATTAGTTGCCTAAAGTTTATATGCCTGTATTTATTGAGTCGGTAACTTTTCTGATTTTCGGTTAGTTCTTTTAAGCAAACGGTGAGTAAATGGTCAGTACACACTGGTCGGTACTTAAGTAATCAGTAAATATATTAAGTAATAAATACTAAACGGTAAGTAAATTTATATACATATGTAACGGTCTGTATTTAAAGGATTTGTCAATTTTTACTGACCTTTTGTGAAAAAGTTACCAAAAATATATTTTTTACTGTTTTCTAAATATAATACTGACCATTTTCTTGATAAGTTACTGACCGTATATTGATTTAAATACTGACCGATTAATTAGTTGCCAAATTTATACAACAAGAAATGAGAGAAATCAAGAGACCTACTTGAAAGAAATTGTAAATATTTCATTTATTATTTTTAGATTACATTTTATAAACATTGATCAAAATGAATTTGTATTTCACTTACTCGCAAAGTAATTCCTAACTTTATCTAGAGCTTTATATCTATGAGATATTTTATTCTTTTCCTCCTTTGTTAATTCGGCATACGTCTTATCGTATCCTTTTGCCTGAAACACACAATCCCAACCGAAATCTCTGGTTCCTCGCGGAGAAACAATCTCGCCTTCAGTTCGACCCTGAAACAGGATCACCTCCTGATCGACGCCTTCGTAATAAGCAAAAGTGCACAGAGCCTCTGCGGTTTTATCTTCCCAGCCTTTAAGCAACTTATCGAGTCCTTCCGGACCAACACGTTCGAGGAAAGACTTGATGTAAGGACCTGGAAGGCCGGAGAGTGCGCGAAAGCCCAAACACGTATCTTCTATGAGAACGGGCATACCGGGTAATAATCGTGCGGCTTCAATGCACTTGTATCGTGCCACTTCTTCCGGAGTGCCTTGGACTTCCAAAAGGTCCAAAGATTGGTGACGAAATGCTCGAGGAAATCCCGAACCGAGAATGGCAACAACTTCTTCCAACTTTTTCACATTGCTTGTAACGAACGTGATTGGTTTTAGACTCATGGTGTATGGTGGATGAATCTGATACAAATTTTCGTTTTTAGGTTATGTTTACAAAATGTTTAACGGATTTCCCTAAAATTTATCAAGATTGTAAAAAAAATTGTACAAAAAATTGGCCTTACTTTGGTATTTTTTAATCCTGAAGAATTCTTTATTAACGAAGAATTCTTTAATCCTGAAAAATATCTGTCAAATTAAACGTCAGTTATAACTTCAATTTTACGGCCATTGAAACGAAAAACAATTATTTTCTAGAGTTGCCCGTTTTCCCCATTGAAAAAAAATAAATCCCTTTCCCTACTTAAATTATTTAAAATGAAAAGGAATAGTGGGGAAAATTTATGCAGCCTTTTTTTGTATTTTGGTTCCAGAAAACAATTATTTTCACCGAGCTTTGGTCAATTTTAGCTTCTTTGATGTATTAAGACTTGGTTTTGCGAGTGTGTCGGCCTGGCCGACGCTAACACCGTGATTTTTTTTGTATAGAATTTGACAGATGGAGTAAAGCTAACCGCGGCCACAAGGAAAGGAGGGGTGCGGGGCTTTCCAACCATCTGTCAAATTCTATAAAAAAAAAACCACGGCATTGGCGTCAACCAGGTCGACGCACTCGCGAAACCAACCCTTTAAGAAGCATTACTTACTTATTTATATTTTTTTCAGTTGGCATGTCTTCTACAAAAGCATTGTCATTATATTCATCAGACCTACGAGTTGTTAGTTTCATTTGAACCTTTTTTTTTCAATGTAAATAAAATAAAAACAATCAAAGTGGCATCTTCACTTAATTAGCGTGTAGCTACATCAAACATTTTCTGTTGATCGTCTTTCTGTGTTTCATGATAGACCTCCTAGCCCCCAACCCCAAAGAAAAGAGCGTTTTCTCAAGTCAGTTAAGTTCGGTAACACCTTGCAATGCTTCCATAAATGATAAACCATTAATCAATAATTAATTTATTCTCATTTTCCACATTCATTATAATATAAATATAGTAATTACATATTTACAAATGAGTCGCCCTGTGCGAAAGTTGTCCAACCCACAAAAATAAAAATAAAAATGAGTCAGGTACTCTATCATCGTCAAAAATACATTCGGGGACAAATCATTCTATATAAAAACTAGTAACTGCCGGTTGACCGTGTCAACCTGTGTTGTGTATGTGTAAGTACAGTGCCATGGTATGCGAGCGTTCCGCGACTAAGCCACGCAGCCAGTCTGTAATATACAGTAATTGTCGTTACAATCAATCATTATGAAGTTTGATAACTCCGTCATCAATGTAGCTTAAATTAATGCAACTTTCGCACCGAGCCACGGAAATATTATTATAAATAAAAGTCTCATTCCATATTCATAATACTTTGCACTGATTGGAATATTTTAAAACTAAATATTTAAAAATTAACAAGGAGATTAATACATTGTATTAGAGTATAAATTAAAACAAATTATAAAAGTTTAAGTTCACATACCTAAACAGAAACATTAAATTTTCAAAAATATATAAAATGCCCACACAGAGAAGCATAGAAAGATGTATGTACATATGATTGGTATAACAAGAAGAGATCGTAAGGGGAATACATTGGTAAGAAGTATGACCAAAGTGGCAGATACAGCGGAATGTGTGAAAAACGTGGCTGGGATATAGTGAGAAGAATAGATGGCAGATGGACGCGAGAAATACTGGAATGGAAGAGGATTGTGAAGGCCCTCATCCAGCAGTGGATGGTGAACGGCTGATGATGATGACATAAAATGCTGCATTCAAAGATCTTTCTCGCTGTGGTATTTATTACTTAAGATGTTTCAAATTTATATGTGTGGTTAAAGAGCACGTCTTTAAAAATCCTTTGGAGCAATACTGACAAACGTACGGCAACTTCCCGGCGTGCTTCATCTTATGGCATTCCAGGTGTTTCTGACTAGTAAAGGAACGATTACAACCATCCACGTCGCATTTGGACTCTTTGAAATCCGGTGTGTGCTGATGCATATGAACGGACAGACCCCGCTTATAAGAAAACCTCTTACCGCACAGACCACACTCGTGAGGCTTATCACCCGTATGCTTCACCATATGACCCTCCAGATTAGAAACGATCTTCAGACAAACATCACACTTTCCGGACTTTGCTGAATGCCTCAGCCGCTTGTGCACATCCAGAGCTGCCTTCACCAAAAACAACATTCCGCACTGATCGCATATATGCTTCTTTTCGTTGGTGTGTATCTTATTATGCTCCCGTAGACTGTATTTGGATTTGAAAGCTTTGCCGCAGACATTACAAGGGTGGGGCTTTTCCTCGCTGTGAACACTCCGGTGTCTGGTCAGATGACTTTGGGCTCGGAAAGCTCTACCGCATACCTTACAGGAGAACGGCTTCTCACCCCTATGTCTCCGCTCGTGACTGGCCAAAGTACCCGTCTGCGAAAACTTCTCGGGACAGAACGAGCACGCGTACGGCTTCTCACCCGTATGAATTCTGATGTGCAATTTTAAGTTATTTTTGCCGTTGAATCGCTTTCCGCAACTGTCGCACGTGTATTGAACATCACTGAGACTACGTTCAGTGTGCAATCTGGTCACGTGCTCCTTCAACGATGATTTTAGTGCGAAACGTCTATCGCACGACGAACAACCGTAAGGTTTTTCTCCCGTGTGCGTACGGATGTGTACGATCATCGCCGAATAGCTTTTAAAGTATCGGCTACAAGTACCACATCGTAACGGCTCATTCCGCTTCTGTCTCCGTTTGAAATTCTTTGATCTCGCTTTGATACCGTTGGAAGTGTTCTTCGTGGCGACGATTTCTATCAGGGGTTTTTCATCATCTGAAATGGTACAAGGTTCAATTTTGATTGAGCACATTGATTGGTGTTCGTATACCGGTTCAGGTTTGATATCGACGGGTGAGTCGACTATGAGGGTTTGTAAGTAAGTGTGCGATCGGTGGCATCTGGTGAAGAAATTGTACGAGTTGGATAGTTGTGTTATGCAAGTTTCGCATACTAAAGACGGTAGCCGATGGTGTAAAGTGGGTGTGATACCGGTACAGGTGAGAAGCTGATGCTCCAGACCGTTCTTAAACAGTGGCTGCATGTCCTCGGTGATCCTTAGACATAGTCGACAGGATAGCAGTAGCATGGGAGGGTCCACGTTGATGGATATGGGTACCTCTACCGTCTGCATCGTGAAGAAGTTGTGGCGCGTGTATGTTTAGATGATGTTTACCGTTATTGTGTCAAACTGTCATGTGTCAAAATGTCAATGCCTTCACTTTAAATTGCCAGCCTTTCCCGCGCAATTACTAAATTTTTTTAGGAATTCTTAATCGCACTTCGTAAATCTGTTACAGCGTGTGCCACGTAAAGTCATCACAATGAAATACTTTGTTAAACTGCAACTATGTGTTTAATTTCATAGCGACGGATTCCACAACACGGCGTGACCGTTACGCTAAATTTCCTATAAAAAATATTTATTAATTAATTAATCAATTCCATAAAGCTTAAAATAATAATAAATGGTATAAGTATCGAGGATTCTGAAACTCTACATTGTTACGTATAGTCTCCCCCCCCCCCACAATCTCGATTGGTGCAAACAAGATTTTTTTCAAATTTTATTTCCTCAAAAACTGATATTTTTTTTTTCTCTAGGTGGGGATATTATATTTTGTAACGAGGAAGCTCTTTTTAATAAGCTTTCATATGATATACTAGTCAATGCCTGTTGACAGTGTTGTCAGGTGGTTATCATTTATTCATATAGATACCTAAAGTTAGGCTTACCATACGTCCCAATTTGACTGGTTTGTTCTGGTTTAAAGGCGCGTCGATCGGTTTGTTTTGGAAAAAAATCTCGTCTGCGGCGCATTTTTTTAAAGTTTCATATAAAATCTGGTGTTTTTCTTATGAAATTGAAAATAATTTAGATGCAAAATGT
Organism: Parapsyche elsis; assembly: GCA_022651745.1. NCBI lineage: Eukaryota > Metazoa > Arthropoda > Insecta > Trichoptera > Hydropsychidae > Parapsyche > Parapsyche elsis. The sequence continues at coordinate 17,888,561 of JAGVSN010000001.1, read as the reverse complement.
TCCTATGCCAGAAAATATTTCGGCTGCGTGCATTTTTTTTCTGCGTGCAAAATATTTAGTAATTTTTTTAAATTGTACAAAATTAGCATATTTTTCCGAAAAAAAGTTTTCACACGTAAAATCCTAGTCCTTGAGAAAATAATAATATAGTAAGCTACCTATGTATAGTGTACTTAGTAGTTCAAAATGTAGCAGGTAGTTGAAAAATACGAGCGCTTCGCGCTACCCATGCCTTAAGTGCATGTGTAATTGAATGAGTGTATGTGTATGTCCCATGAGTGTATGCGACCCTAGCGCTACTATTTATAGCAATTGACATTTTGATAACAATACTTTTATCAAAATTAAATACAAGATTTAGAACTGGATGTAAAATGGTTTTTTGGGATAGTGAAGGAATCGCATGATATAAAAAGTTTAACTTCTAGCAATTACTGATTATAAATTAAAAATTATTATTTCTTGTTGATAAAGTATATTTAACGCTTTACAATTTTTACATGAATTCATAAACCAAATCATACTCGTGAGAAATTTAAGTTACAATATAAATGTTTTCAAAATCATCTCATGAAAAGTTTTATTATATTCATAAAACTGTACACTTTTTAATTGAATTACATAATCAATTTTCTTACGGTATGTAATATATAATAACATTATATAAAATGCAACCTCTCTATATATTTGTAATTTGTTTTAAAAAAGTAATAAAATAATTTAACAGAATCTATAGCTCACTCCTATCCAAATAAGAGATCACAATAATATTAATACAAATAATTATGTATAGAGATATAAATCACTGTTCAATTACTGGACCCTGGATAAGTTCATCGATTTTTAAATTGACTTTTTCAAAAAGTAATTGATTATTATAATTATAAATATTCGAAAAAAAAATGTCACTTAGTAACAGTTTCAATGGAACGATTCCTAAGATTGCTTCACAATTTTCGAGCTGAAATTGTTCCGCAGCTATTTTAATACACAGATCATTCAACATGTTGACTGCCTCTGTCTTATTCTTTAAAATAACCAGCTCAATAGTAAAATCTTCTGTAAGATTAATCCTATCAAAAGCATACGCTCCGAGCAAATATAAAACCCCAACACTAAATTGGGTCAAAACACTGTAGTTTTTTAATACGAGAGTTTCATTAAGATCCATCAAAGTTACTATTTCTTTTAATATATTTATAGATGACTTTTCCCATTTATCAAATGTTAACTCGTTGGTATTTTCCCTTTCTCCAAATTCAATCAAAAAACCTTTGTCGATTTTTTTTGACGAAGTCGTACCACAACTTTTCAACATATGATACACCTCATTGTAAATTTTGAATATTTGCACAAATGCGAATCTCGAACTCATAACTCTTTCGACGGGTGCACCGCAAACAATAGTAAATGATGTTTTTTCTAAACACTTACAATCTATATCGAGTGGTAATTCGGTTAAAAATTCCCCAATTTGAAGCATATCTTCTCGATATCTTAAAAGCTTCGTATTATTCAACGTATCTGATGACTTCACTCTCTGCTCAAATGTACCGAATTTGCCATATCTACCTTCCACTGTGTGATATTGCACAATTTTATTTCTATCGATGTATAAATAATCTTTGCATATTTTATCATCTTCGTTGATTTGATACAAATGAGCTCGCTTTCTGAAAGTATTCATCACCGACTTTTGCAATTTGTTTATGTGCCTGAAAACTTTCTGTTGCGAATATGTATTTTCAAATATGTTTATATTATTATCGATGGCCTCACATTGAAATGAATAAAAGTTGGACGAAGCTTTCAGTAAATTTTCTAAGAAGGGTTTAGGTATTCTATCTTCGGGAAACATAGCTTTTGTGAGAAAATCACCAACACCGTAACTCTCCTTGAACTTTTCAATGTACGGTTTAATACAATTAAAACTGTGATATTTCAAACATACAACGTATATTTCCGAGTTTCCAGATTTCGAACTCACCGGTTTGAAGAGGTTTACGGTTTGGAAACAATTCGCTAATAAATACATCAAATTTATGGAGGTGTGCTCGTACAGCGTAAACATTTTCAAGATGAATGTACCGCCTAAAAGTTAAATAAAATACAGTGAAATACATATGTTGTACACGTTAAATATGGTAAAAAAACGATTCAATTGTACCTTCGCATAATACTTGTAAAGCAGTGATCGTTTCGCAAAAATGCAAAGATGCAACAATAGTTTCTTGTTCATCGGGCTTTGAAGAACAATCGATGGATCCATCAGCGGTCACCAAATGCACCTAAGACATTACAATCAAATTAAATATTAATAAACACACCATCATTTTCAGTCATTCACCATCCACTGCTGGATGAAGGTCTCTCCAATCTTCTTCCATTCCTGCCAGTCTTAAGCAATCTGCATCCACTTGACTCCATACATTCTTCTCAATTCATCAGCCCATTGTCCACTCGGTCTACCTTGCATTCTCTCACATCCTCTCGGATATCATTCCAGTATTTTTCGCGTCCATCTGCCATCCATTCTTCTTGCTATGTGTCCAGTCCATCGCTACTTCAATTTTTTCACTCGTTCTGCTATATATGCAACTTTGGTCATACTTTTCTTACCCAGGTATTCCTCTTAAAGTAGATATTATAAAAATAAATTTGTAAACCTACTTTCATACTTTCGTTGCTTAATTGTGTCATGTGCGAATATTAGATACACATAAACAAATGTAATTTCCGGGACAAGAAAACTCACTTCACCCATTACTCGAGCATTGTTAACGATATTTTGAGAATTTTTCAAATTCATCAGATTTCCGGAATGATCAGCTCCAAAAATCCAATGCTCCAATGTGTTTTTTATAAATCGATCATCACAAATCATATACGACGTTGAATTTCCTTCATAGTATGGATTCAAAGTAGAGGCTCTCCAGTTCCACTGATACATAAATAAATAAATGTCAGACGGATTAATTTTATTAAGAAAAGTTTAATAGTAAAAATACCTTAAGATCTGGGTGATTTAATTTTATAAAATGGTTCAACGATGTTATAAATGCACCCGGAGCTTCGCACAAATGTAAACTGTTAAATGCCTTGGATCTTTTGGCTTTCTCCGGAATTGTATCGTAATTATATGTACATTCGTAAAATTTGGTCCACGCAACCGTGAATAGCTCCGGTTGTATTGATGATTTTATCATCCTGGCTATCTCCTTAGCAAGATTAGTCCTGTACGTATGCTGTTGCCACTGACTAAGATCATAAATGTTCAAACGTCGCTTTTGAGCATTCAAACAGTTTTTCCAAGTACAAAATCTTTCTTCCTCCCACGGTGCCGATACAAATATCTCACTCGGATCGGGAAGTGTATACCCTTTTGTATTCGGTAAGGTGAACTTCTTCGAAAAAACATTATCGGCCATAGCTTCTAAACGGTTATACCTGAAATACAATCAGGTTATACATAGTAAACCGAAATAGACACAAAAAAATATATAAAAACAGCGAACACACGTACATTTTATTTTCAGTTTCGGTCCTAACATAATAATTTGAATTGTTCATTGTTGATATTCAAAAAGGAAATATCGTTGAATATATCACGTTAATTGGCAATGTAGTTGTAAAATACAACATTCTCCATTGGAGAGGTGTGTGAATCTCTTGAACATAACGCACTTATCGTAAAAGGCAATATATCAAAATACACCTATCTAAAATCTGAAAAAAACTTAATATTCTTAATAATGGTGATGATAATACAATAATCGTATCAAATGACGCAATATATATCAAGATTTGATAGCTGAAGTGAGCTTGTACGACTAATGTGTCAAAGATGAAAAAAAAAGTATTAATATTGAAAGTCTACCTACTTGACGTATTGACTTGGTGTTAATTTGTAAAAAATTCTACCGTTTACTTATTATTTTGCAGATTTGTACTTTAATAAACAGCCATTTGTAAATTCAAAGCTTCATTGTAACTTAAAGGTTAAATAAAAGCAAAAAGCCTTCAAAAAGTTGTCCACTGACAGCTGACAGTTATATGGTAAATGTCTAAACAACATATTATACAACCTATACCTATAAAAATTAACTCGAAATAGAATAATTATGAACATAGTTATTAAATACAACATCCCATAATGCACAAAAAAGAAGCCATACTACCAATGCGTACTGCCAGTTATAACGTATGGATGTTAAATTCAAGAATGCTACGAACAAACCAGTGCACACAGAAAGATGTATGATTGTTATAACAAGAAAAGATCTTAAGAGGAATACATGGGTAAGAAGCATAACTTAAGTTGTAGATATAGCGGAAAGTGGCTGGGATACAATGAGAAGAGAATAGATGGCAGATGCACGCGAGAAATACTGAAATGGTATCCGAGAGGATGTGCAAGAAAGCAAGGTAGACCAAGTGGACGATGGGCTGATGAATAAAATTGAGAATAATGTGTGGAGTCCAATAGATACAGATTGCTTAAGACAGACATGAATGAAAAAGGATTGCATATTTGACAAATACAATCTTATCAGTATAATAAAAACAATTTTATACTATATGTATAACCGGATCGTTTTCCCATTTCTTTTAAAAATTCGAAAGGTAGAAATCTATTAGTATTATTTTTTTATATATATATTAAAATCTAACATAAACCGTACAATCTAATAATTAATAAACAATCTATCAATTTACATTTACATACAACATTTTATACAAAAGTATGGTCATCAATTGAGGGATTTGGACCAAAAGTACAGCCTGTCAACTTGCTCTTGTCGGTTGTCAGTTTGATACACGTGTTTGTGGCGTCTGTTTGTTATTTTCAAAGAGGTATGATAATTTTTTGATATTACTTTTATTTCTACTTCCAATAAAAGTTCATCTTTTATAGTCAGACTATTGCAACTTAAGAATATTGACATAAACATCATTGATTATAACCTCAAATATATTATCTCACGTGTCAACACATTGAAATACTCAAATATTATCACACAACAAACTGCTCGTCCACAGTTTTATCGGGTGGTTACCTTGTATGGGAGTTTGTGTGAGTTGTTGAGGTTATGTAGCGTGACCGCTTCGCGCAACCTGCGCCGTGTTAACGAATGAGTATGTGTAAGCGTTCCGCGGCTAGGCTACTCAGCCAGCTGGGCGGATTCCTGCACTACTATAGTAATAACACGAATTTAATAATAAGACCAACACAACTGTGGGTAATACGATAAAATTAGTAGTAATTTTTTTTATATCAATTTTTACATTTAATTAGTTTGTCCTCTTAGGGCTAGAAAAGTTTGAGAAGCACCGTCTTAATCTGTAGTGTAATAAAAATTTGTTTGTAGAGTTTCAGTCGCTGTGTTAAAATGGTACGTAAGTTGCGCCATCATGAACAGAAACTTCTCAAGAAGGTCGACTTCATTTCCTGGTCTGTCGACAACAACTTACATGAAGTAAAAATTTTAAAGAGGTTTCACATCCAACGAAGAGAAGATTACACCAAGTACGTTTTATCACATAGTTTAAACTTAGATTAAGTTAAAATAAAAACTCTTTGTACGTATTACAACAATTTAATATCAACTTTTCATTTATAGTACATTTTCTTACCGTAATTTCCAGATATAATAAATTATCTAGAGAGGTACGTGACTTAGCAAGAAAAATCAAGGAGATAGACCCAAAACATCCTTTTCGCACAGAGAGCAGTGCACAACTATTGGAGAAATTATATGTAATGGGTCTTATAACAACTAGATGGGACTTGGGTTTAGCCGATGAAGTAAACGCAACTTCGTTTTGTCGACGAAGATTGCCGGTGATAATGTTAAAAAGTACACAGCCACTTTTGTTTCGGTTCATTATCTGCAATTACATGCATTTATATATTACATTCAGCATTACTGTTTCAGATAAAATGGCAGAATCCGTAAAGACGGCGACTAAGTTAATACAACAAGGGCACGTTAGAGTTGGCCCAGAATTGATTAAAGACCCAGCTTTTCTCGTTAGTAGGTCTTTAGAAGATTTTGTGACATGGGTTGACACTTCGGCAATTAGGAAACATATTTCAGAATACAACGATACAGTTAGTATTATATCTTTTGAATGTTTTAGTTTCTATTGTTGAAACATATTTTAATGGTTGAATTTCTCTTTTCAGCGTGATGACTTTGATATTATGTAGATTGATTCACTACAAATTCCTATTTATTTATAATAAAGTGTATAATTATTTATAAGTTCAAAAAGCATTTTATTACTTCCCCACACACAAATTCAAGATTCTTGTAAAACATAAAATCACTTAAAAAATTATACAAAAATATGTTTTTCTCTTATAATTTGTACTTCATTGATATTTTCAATAAATAACTTAAATAAAAATATAATTTAGTAAATCATTAAGTATCTATACTTTGACTAGGATTTTCATTGGCCCAGTTGTTAAACTAAATTAATTAATTAAATGACTATATTAAATGTAAATTTTCCGCCAAGTATAGTTTGCATAACATGATGTAAAATTTCATCATTGTCCAAAATTTCTCCACACTAACAAATAGTTTTTGGACATTAGTTTTTGCTTTTCTATGGCGACCTTCATATCCTGATAGAAGACAACATTTTGTCATCACCATCAACCCACACATCCTTTCATTGACTTTAAGAGCATACTCTATACTTCTCATTAGATCGTTTGTTTTCAATATCAACAAAGCTTGTCTATCAATATTTTGTAAACAAAGAGCAATTTGATCAATTACATTAGGAAACTGCTCGCGTACGGTGTTTCTCTGTAAAGGAAAATTTTTATAATTATACAAAAATTTAATCGTCTACAAAAATTCAAATGAAACAAACCTCTTGATCGTTAGGTTGGATTTTGTCAATGCCTTTCAAAATTACAGCCCATGGACGTCCAGTAACGATACAAGCCAAAGCAATATACATATTTCCTTTGATACCGAGATGTTCTGCGTGATTTTTCATTCCATTCTGATCTTTATCTATGACGGATAGCCAAAATTGTGAATAATGAAATCGAAAATCATCGGTGAGGTTCTGAAAATTGTAAAATTACCGTTATAAAAACATTAACTTAGGTAATATTTGATACAATTAAACATTTACTTACAGCATAAAGTCCATGATCCAACAAATAAACGGTAACATCTTTATCGGTGGGATTTTTTTTAATCAGAATATTTCCAGGGTGCGGATCACTGTGCACGTAACCTTTGATAAAAATCATATGCGAATAGAGATCCCCTAGTTTTTTACACAGATCATAAGGATCTATATTGTTTGCCTGAAATTATACAATTATACATAGTGTATTTCATCATCATCATTTTCAAGCATTCACCAACCACTGCTGGATGAAGGCCTCACCAATCTACTTCCATTCCTGTCTGTCTTGAGCAAGCTGCATCCACTTGACTCCACACATTCTTCTCAATTCATCAGTCCATCTTCCACTCGGTCTACCTTGCTTTCTTTCACATCCTCTCGGATACCATTCCAGTATTTCTCGCTTCCATCTGCCATCCATTCTTCTTGCTATATCCATTCCAACTTTTCCACACGTTCCGCTATATCTGCCACTCTGGTCACGTTTCTTACCCATGTATTCCTCTTACGATCTCTTCTTGTTATACCGAGCATATATCTTTCCATGCTTCTCTGTATGCACTGGATCTTACGTAACATTCTTGAATTTAGCAGTGTATTTAGTAGTTCAAAATGTAGTTAGTTATTGTAAAATGTAGGTAGTTGTAAAATACGAGCGTTTCGCGCTAGCTGTGCTGAGAATGTTTGTGTGAATTAGTGAGATTATGTGTGACCGCTTCGCGCAAACCATGTTGTGAGTGAACTACATGTACGTGCCGTGCCAGGTATGCGAACGTTTCGCGGCTAAACCACCCAGCCAGCCAGGCAGATTCCTGCGCTACTACATATAATAATTCAATATAAATAAAAAGGCTATAATGATTTACCTTAACGTATTTTAAATCGTTGACTTGTCCACCGTTAACATACTCCATAACTAGAACTCTATCAGTCGTATATTCCCAGAATACCTTTGGCACTTTCAACCAAGTATAGTGTTTGAACATTTCAGTTACTTTTTCAGCATTTCTACCCTCTTCGGTGAAATCTAATTCTTTGAATATATTTATTTTGGTTTCATTAACGAGCCACTGAATGCTGAAATCAGGAAACAACTTTTCCATTATTTTAACGAGAAACTCCATAGATCTCAGATCGGCCTTGGTATGCCCTTTAACAAAACGATGCTGGACTTTAACAGCTACTTCAGTACCATCTTTCAGTTTAGCTTTGTGGACTTGAGCTAGAGACGCTGTACCGAGTGGAATGGGATCAAACTCGGCAAACAATTCTTCGGGCTGAAAAGTAAATTATACTTGAACAAAAACTATACTTGATCGTTTTAATGTTTAAAATAAACAACGAGAAAAGACTTACATCGTGTTTTAAATCCTCTTTGATAATTTTATACAATTGAACTACGGAATTTGCAGGCGCATCCTTATGCAATATCTTCATAGTATCAACATACTCAAGAGGAAGCAGATAGTCTAAAGCTCCTATATGCTGACCGACTTTAATATACACACCTTTATTCGATAAGCACAATTCGAGCAATTTTTCAGCACCGACTTTGTGAACTTGATCCCTGAGCGATTTGTACTCTTCGGAGTTTTGGTCTAATCCTTTATTATACAGTCGAGTTTGATAACAATAAGCAATGCTGCATACAGTGGCTGCTGCTCTACCCATCCTCACCAGAGCAATTGCATCAATTTCATAATCGTTCCTGTGGAGACTTACAGCTGTTGCAGCAGTTGCTGCACTTACTATTCCAATCTTCACCAAACGTCGTAACATTCTCGTTGAGGATAAATGGTGGACGATTTCGATCTATTGTCGTGGATGTGTTGAGCTGAATCGCTCCAGTTGGTGCACAAAGTGACACCATCGAAATCAGCTGACAGTGACATAACGAGTTTGACACGTGCGTCAAACGTTTTTGATCATAATAATCTACTAGTCGACCTATGAGAGTTCTACATTTTAAACGTCAAAATTATTTTAAAACGTTAAATATTTTGGAATTGACATACATGGTGACATTATTTTAACAATTCAGTTAAAACATTGCAGATTTTGTGAGTTCCTCGATTTTCCTCTCAAAATTTAAATATTCTTTGACAAGTCCTAGTACTTTGTTCTTTAGTAAGATCCAGTGCACACAGAAAAGCGTGGAAAAATGTATGCTTGGTATAACAAGAACAGATCGTAAGAGGAATACATGGGTAAGAAGCACGACCAAAGTGGCAGATATAGCGTAACATGTAAAAAAGTTGAAGTGGCAATAGGCTGGAAACATAACGAAAAGAATAGATGAGAGATGGACGCGAGATATACTGGAATGGTATCCGAGAGGATGTGAAAGAAAGCAAAGTAGACCGAGTGGACGATGGGCTGATGAATTGAGAAAAAAATGTGGAGTCAAGTGAATGCAGATTGCTCAAGAAAGACAGGAATGGAAAAAGATGGGAAATATCTTCATCCAGCAGTGGATGGCAAACGGCTGAAAATGATGATGAACTCAAAATTACGTTAAATTCAAGAATGCTACGCACAATCCAGTGCACACAGAAATATGTATGATTGGTATAACAGACAGAAATGGAAATTGAAGAAGCCTTCATCCAGCAGTGGATTGCTATAGTCAATTGCTATAGCGAAATTGAAAGTCAATGGCCCCGTATAAAGAAAATATTCGATATACCGACATTTTCTTACTTTAACTCTCATTTTCCGGCGCTTCATAAAAAATGCATTCCATAAAAATTCCATATTTTACTAATTAATCGTAAAATAGGTTTTTTTCGATGTACGGAATTTCGGTTTACATACAACTTTTCAGGTTTCGGTTTACATCTTATGACTTCCATATATCAAGGGATTGGTACCTATGCATGTACATACATACATATGTAGATTAAGCCGGCTTGAACAATGGACAACTTTCCTCAAGATTGTTCACACGATTCGACACTTAATTAGGGCTCCCAATTTTTCTAAATAAAAAACACGCCATTCCCCCAAGACTAAAATTAATATATAAAAAAACCATTCTAAAAATCAACACAATTGACACAAAATCAAAATTAATCCTATTTCCACAACTTCGTGGTTATCAAAACCTTTAAGATGGATTTTCAAATTAAACTTTATAACACTTTTTAGTAATAAACTGCTTAGCATTAAGAAATATGATGAAGATAACTTATTTCTTACAGCTATTCAGTTACATTTTTATTCAGTTGATAAATGAGTAACATTTAATTTAATTTTTAATATATGTACATATAATCCGCAAATAATATGTTGTTGTTTCCAAACTTGCCAATTTTGCAAGATTTTCCCTGATTTGACTCTCAGCTTGAAAAAGTTTCCCGACCACTTATCTAAATCTTATACTGCAAAGTAAGGTCTTTTATACATAAATTGCAGCACCTGCAAATGCGTCATATTTGTCGCAGGAAACAGTTAAAATAGCTTTAAAGTTTATATGAAATATTTCATTTCAGGATTTTAACCGTCCCGAGACATATTTCTCGAGGCAACTCTAAAAACCGGGTCACTTGACTTGGCGAATATTTGGCGAGCAGTGCGCGCATCGTCTGGAGCCGGCTTTATAGCAAATCACCCCTATACTGTCACAGATAAATGGCGATCCTAAGCTTTGCGCATAGTGATACATTTCTTACACCTAAAATCATAATGTACCTACTAAACTAAGAAATAGGGAACCTATTCAAGAGTACTGCTTACCGAACCCGGAGGAATCCATCGGCAACGAAGCAAAGCCCACGTTCAACGAGCAAGTCCAATCAACAACTGTGAGCTACATAGTTTACCTGAGTTTACCTGAGAAGCAGGGGCGTTACCTGAGCTGCGGTATAACCGTGTGGGAAACTCGAATGGCCAGACGAGAGTCAGAACGGCATTAGTGCCAGAGGCTCACAGGTTAGAGCACGTACACCGCGTTAACCGTGCTCGCAACAAATACTTTTTGTTCGCGATACACGCAAATTCGCAAACAACCAACCCCCACAGTGAGTGCAAAACCACAGTTTCGTACGTGACGTTGCAACAATCATCTTGTCACATTCCACGCTAGTTTGTTCGGTCTCTTCGGAGTATCTTTCGAAAGTGCGCCGCATAGCAGGTGATCCGATCCGCGAACGAATTTGCCACCGTTCGATCCGATCGCGAAAAAATTCCTCGTCGTGGCAAAGAGCGTAACAAAGAAATAAGAGAAGAAAAAAATTGTGCGCGAATGTGTGTGTGTGGATACGCGGGTAAACGAGTCGAATAGTTTTGAGTTCGGGAGAAGAGCAACAACATGGACGCTTCAAACCGGTCCAACATAGTTATTGCTAACTATGATCGTCCCGTATGAAGTGCTTTGCTTTGTTGTCGAGATTGCTAGTGAATTTATTTGATTTTTATTGATTTGCGCAGGTAAAATTGTGCAAGGAATTCAATGTGGTTAAAGTCTGCGAACGCCTGTTTAGTTCGGGGAAGATTTTTTATGATCGGTGTGAAAGGTTCATACATTTTTATACAGTGATACAAAAATAGTACGTACGAAATACTAATGTTTGAGACGGACCGCACGAAAGAAACTGGAAAAATTTCAGGATCAACGGCAAAATTCATTTATTCGCTTAGGTATTGTATAAAAATCCTAGACATTTTGTATACTCGTACTGCAATGTGGATATCTTACTCTCGGTCGGCAACAGATAGGTACATTTTAATTACAATATAGATAATTTTAATAAAAAATATGAACTGCACGCAGCGAAATACTGGTTCATTCACACCAGTCAACGCTAACGTCATCACTATTCCAAATGATTGTCATACTTTTGAAATCGCAAACGATATATAGCCGAATCGTGATAATTTACAAGCCCATGGATTTATTTATGTACTAGCGAGTGTCGCCGTGTAATGAATGTTGTGTTGTGTAGTGAGACTATGTAGACACGGTTGGCGCCACCCGTCTAAATTTTGACTGCGTGTTTCACCTTTCGTTGAAGTTTCCCGGTAGAAATGTGAGCGTGACGGACACAGATTCGTGGGCTTTTATTTATAATAATTTCATTAAAAAATTCTCACTTTCAATGCTTATTTTGTATTCAAATATTTGTATCGACATTTGAAAGATACGGGATTAAATCAATTTATGATTGTCCTCACATTTTTAAAAACGAGTCATTTAGGTACATATTTATTTTCGATAACGTTTAAACGTTCATAATCTTGCTCTCGTTTACAAATACACTCAGATAAAACAATTTCACTCGTTTAATGGATTTCGTCCAGTCTGGACGCCGACAATTTATTCCATTTTCAATCTTAGTCATTCCGATAAAGATAATAACAATGCGGTAATCTAAATGTTCGGTACAGACGCCCGTAATTGCTAATTGTTCATTGTATAGTTAATATAAATGTTTACGATAGTAATATTTCTTTTTAAATTGTGCAGTGATTAAAAATCAATTAAAATTATTTCAGTGATACAGTGTCAAGTGGAACGTGTGCACCCGGCCTAAGAACAAAAATATGAATGTCTGACATTTTACTAGTGAGTATTGCAAGTTTATATTTTTAAAAATATATACAATTTCTTCCTTCTGCTCCTTTTTCCGAGACTTTCTTTGTATGTACAGTTTCTACAAACTAATTATAGTTACAGACGAACCCAATTAGTCCCTTTTCTGCGTTACTATCTGGTAAAAAGTTTAAATACATACGTTTAGTTTAGTAGTAAGTTTTAACTAGTTAAACTTAAATGAGCTTTAACTTAAGCAATAGCTTCCGAAATTCATCTCGTCGTTCTTCGCCGTCTTTAGACTTGTATTCCCCATACAAAAGTTGCATTGCGTTGCGTGTTGTCGGTCGTGTCTACAAGCGAATCTATTTGCATTGTTTCTTCTTGAATAAATTGCATCATCAGCTGTATTGGCCGGACGTTATTCACTTACGAAACTTCTACAATCCGCTTAATACATTCCCGTATGGATGGTTTGCATAATTTTCGTATATGCGATGCAATCGAGAGTGATTCTATCTTGTGATAGGAAGTTCGCATGAAATTTTATCCGTTCCACACGTACGTAAGGTATTTCGGCTTTCCACATTCGCACAAAACGAATTACAACATTAACGTGCATTTTCGTATCAGTGTTGAATTCGAAAAGACGCAACTTTTCATAATCACGCACACGTTGTGCAAATGTTTTAACGGCGATGTTCAAAGTGTGAAGATCACATACATGTCAGTGTTTTGTTTACGATTATTTGTGAGTCAATTATTTATTTATCGAGACTTTTTATTTTGTTTGTTTTTTATCGGAAGACATGCGGACGTCGATCATTATGATAAGAATTACCAAAACGGATAATCTCGATACGCACTCGCTGTAGAGTTAATTTAAAATGTGCATGTTGTGATGAAAGTCATCAAATTAACGAAAATTGCTTCTCTTTAAAAAAAAAAAAAACGCACTACCGTTATTCTAACTGCGAACGTAACGCGTTCACTACAAACTAATTACAATTATCTTAGTCAATTTAAAGTTTTTTTTCTTGAATGCAGCTGATTAAGCGTATTCCTAAATACAGGATACAGCACGTTAAGGAAAGGTTACTGATTATAATTACGAAAATGACTTTGAGTTTTGCAATGGTAGATTGTCATTTTATTTTAATTTCACTAATTTTAAGTCGTCAACCTTATATTAATCCCTATTGAAAAATTCATAAGATTGCAATGTTAATTGCTTAATATTAAAATAAATCGTAATTTAATTGCACCCGCAAATTAAATCTTTGATAAATATTATACAGTGTAATTCAATTCATAAAAACTTTAATTTAAATTGAAAATGGTTATGGAAATTTTTCGTATGAAAAAACAAATAGATTTAAAAATGTTAATTTTGTCGTTAAAAAAATGGAAAGTAGCTTTTGCTACAATGTTATATGTATGTATCGAATCGCAACTATGGCTATATTTTAATATGTAATTGAACAGTTTACTTTCTTCGAGCTTGCTGTCTATTGAAAACATATTTGTAAACAAATTAAACAAATTGTACAATCCGCTTCACATTCATAACCTGTCCCGTTTAGTCGGTTACATATTCCTTACATTGTTTATTGGAAATCATTTAAATTTCTTTCGAACGACTTTATGGAAAGTGCATTGTGTCGTCGTTATGCAAATATTGTCGATTGTATAAATGTGCAGTTAAAATACCGACAATCAATGATTGCGCAATAAACGGATACACATTTAACGTGAATGCGGAGTATTTTCGCAAGACTGTTACTCTTGTCGATTTTATGTAATTTTTTTTTCATTATTTTAACGGAAGCGTTACAATCGTCGACGTGCGAGTAATGCAAGGCGAATGCTTTCGAATTCCGAAGAATGTCATTTCATCTGTTGAATGTGTCAAGAGTTGCCCCCACTCGCATTTAACGGTACACCGTAAAACCACTGTTTCTGCTCTTATAAACATTTTTTTATTGTCTTTCTGGCCGTGTTCGATCGCGAGCGAATCTCCGTTAGGAGAACGCTTTTTGCACCGGTTCCAAATGCTAAAATAAATCGGTATAGTGTAGTAGTTTAATTAGCGCAAGAAATGGCACACTGCACAGTACGCCCCGTGCAAATTAATCGTTTCGTTATGTGACGAAATTTCGATTTGAATAAAAACCGCCGATAAATGGATGTTTGAATTCGCAACGCGCTCAGAAGACGTTTGTTAAGCGCATAACGAAGAAACTGTACGTTTCGCATACCAAGTGTCCGCTCTGTTGATTATATCGAAGCAGATGTTCGATAACACGTTGAAAACCGGGCGCAATTCCGAATTCTTGTCGCGAGATGCATATTATATTACAGTGACTGAGATTTGCGTCATTTATCACTGTAGACGTTTTAGAAGCACTGTTATTAAATTGCAATCACAGAATCCGCCTCACTTCTTCGTAGTATTATCATCAAGTTGCTAACCCTCGAATTACACCTGGCTAACTCATATGATCGTGATGTAATCAAGATGACGATTGAACGTTGGAGAGCCTCGGACATTTGTGACGTATCATAATGTCGATAATGACTCACTTAATGAGTTTGAATCGCGGCAAAACCCACGGTCCTTGAAATTATGCACTTAGTCGCGTAAGTATTTATTTATTTACAAAATGTAGTGGAAAAAAAGTTGTTGCATAAACCAGAATAGTTTCTCTAAGTTGAATATGAATATTAACTTGAGCTAATGGGCTGGACACATAGCGAGAAGAATGAATGACGGATGGACTCGAGAAATACTACATAGAATGTTATCCGAGAGGATGTCAAAGAAAGCAAGGTAGACCAAGTGGACGATGGGCTGATGAATTAAGAAGAATGTGTGGAGTCAATGGATGCAGAATTGCTCAAGATAGACAAGAATGGAAGAGGATTGGAGAGGCCTTCATCCAGCAGTGGATAGTGAACGGCTGAAAATCATGATGATGATGATGATGAAGTAAAATAAGGAAAAACAGTATGAGGGGAAAGGAAAGTTGGGAGGAAGTTATAAGTGTGAGTGGGATTAAGGATTGAAATGGTGTTTGTATAAACTTACATATACAGAGTTTTTAATGTTGAAAGTTTGAAAGTGAATATATCGATAGAGTTTGGAATTTCTTTGAAAGCTTTACATGATCTATAGATGAAAGGATGGTGAGAGAAATTTGAAGTTGAGAACTTAAGGTGGAACAGGTTAGGATTACGGAACGTTCTGGCAGGACAATTGAAGGAGATTATATGTAGACAAGAGATAAGGGCTGTCAACTAAATTATTGAGGATTTTCTACAAAGAACAAAGGTCATTTATGGTTATTTTAATTGCTAGTGGGGTTAGATTGAGATTGAGCGAAGGGTTGGAGGTATTTGGAATGGCGAATTTTAATTGCAGGTATGGAACCTTCTTTGGATCTTATTTAGAATATTTTTTTGTAGAAGCGATTCCATACAGTACTTGCAAAGTACATATGTGTTTTCCAGTTAACTCACCTGTAAATTACAAGAACCGATTGAAAATTGTTTCGTTACATTCCAATGTTTATCAAAAAAAAAAAAGTGGGTAATACAATGCATTATCATACGTAGGTGTCTTGTATCCATCGAATTGTCATCGTACGTGTACCTATCGTGTCGTAGCGGTATTGTGTCAATTTCAACGGGCATTTTATTCGATGTGCTCGATCATCATAATAATAATATACCGTTTCGATTTTGTAAAACTCCGTTATTTCCATATCGAAGCGTTCGAAAGTGTTGGGAGAATTTTTTGAAATTTAGCGCGTCGTTGACTTTGGCGCCGTTTCCGACGAAAACGACTAGACGTTAGTGGACTTTTTTTCCGAATCGTTAATTGCTTTTCAAATTTCACTTTTTTCGCAATAATTTATTTTGATTTTTTTCAATCGTTGATACGCTTTCAAAACATAGAAAAGTTAAACTGTGTTCGTCGGTTATCGATGTCGGCGAATTTACATCGTTAACTTAAAGTTAAAACTCGCTTTTTTTTATAACGACCTCTTTAATTCGATTCAGTTTAAACGGTGCAACAATCTTACGTACATAAATGTTGTAGAAATTTCATTGAAAGTTTCGACAGACGAACTAGAGAACGGAATGGGACGAAACGCGCGCACATTCAACCGAAACGTCAATACAAATTTAATCTTAAGCTTATCTCCATTCATTAAATTAATATGGACTTGAGTAGCGCCGGGTGTTTAAATAATTTGGCAGCGTCTCCAATGAAACCCGTACTGTGCCTCTGTGGTCTAAAAGCAAGTTTTCAACTTTGCAAATCGATTTCCACGAAACACGTTCCCGTTTGTTGTTTACATTTTTTCAGCGGATTCTTCAGTATAAATGGCTTGTTTAATATGTCAGTACATAATCAAGTCTATTAAGACTTGATTATGTACTGACATATTGACATATTGCATAATGTATTAACATTACTTTTGCTTTAAAAATAAAGCATACGACCGATGCGTACTGCTAGGTATGACGTATGGATGTGAAAAATGGATGCTGATGTTACGTAAGATCCAGTGCACAAAGAGAAGCATAGAAAGATGTATGCTTGGTATAACAAGAAGATATCGTACAAGGAATACATGGGTAAGAAGCATGACCAAAGTGGCAGATATAGCGAAACGGGTGAAAAAGTTGAAGTTGCAATGGTATCCGAGAAAATGACGCGAGAAATACTGGAATAGTATCAGAGAGGATGTGAAATAAAACAAGGTAGACCAAGTAGACCATGGTCTGATGAATTGAAAAAAATGTGGGGTGTCAAGTGGTTGCAGATTCCTCAAGACAGACAGGAATGGAAGAGGAATGAAAAGGCCTTCATCCAGCAGTGGGTGGTTAACAGCTGAAAATGATGATGATGATTAAATTACTTTATGAAGTCCTAAAAGAAGGGTATCTATCTGCTTCTTTTGAAGACTATCTACCTACATTTATTAAGTACTATGTATAGGTATGATGTGTGAAATTTAATATACTCAAATTTATAAGGCGACTTTCGTATCTTGGTTTCTGGTCTGCGAATTCAATGACACGATATTGCACGATTGCGAAGCACGACCACGAACATTGATCAGCATAAAAACGAACAATTCAACTATGAGATGGTGCAACAACAACGAATCGATTGAACAGCCTAAATATAGTATGTGGCAACAACCAAACACGTTCATGGTATCGCCTCGACAATAACAATAACCATATATGCAAGAGCTGTCGCCGCTACAATGACAATTGCAGCGAAATAAAAAAATGTTAATCCATTGTCTTATAGTGAGGCTCGTGTCAAACGCTCTGTATACATTTCGTATGTGATTCGTTTTCAAATATAATTTTAACCAAACGTGAAACGTATCTAACGGAACTTCAAGTCTCGTAGCACGGCTCACTCTACAAGAATGTTATACAGTAGTTAGTACATACATACATACGCCGAAGCTCAATTTAAAGTTTCTTGAAAGCTTTTTTTATCTTTGTCTTTCATCCTTCACTATTTTTCCATCTTCTCCTACTTATGTGATCCTACATATTCAAATTTAAATTTTCCCTTTGCATATATGTATGTACAACATATGTACATACATACATACATACATGCATTGCATTCCAAGCAATAATTTACATATGTACATACATACCTATGAGTTTATCGGTCCTTCGCGCAATATATGACATTAGTGTCGACAGTATCATCCGGGATGTACGATTTAATCTAATTAAATATTGATTATTTATTAAAGGATACTCCGCTATCTTTACATATCCGCAGTCACAAGTGGCGAACCATTCTCGCGGTAGAATATCTGGTTGCACAACAAGATCACTGACCTGGCGAACTGCATATCGTTGCATTCCACCGCATTATGGTTGTAGCGTTTCGGCATAAGATGATGATACTGCTTCGTGTCGATTTTAATTTTTTTTTTTTTTTTTTTTTGCTTTCAGGACAGCATGAGTGATATTCTGGAGGAGATCTCCTTCTCGGAGTGGCCCGACCCACCTGGCAGTCATCCTTGGTTGCCGGCTTACGGCTTCCAACCTCCTCAGGATCACTCTTTGGAGAAAGAGGACTTTCTCGATCCTGCTGGTGAGTTTTCATAAGTAGTGTGACGTATTGTATCAAGTGTTGAATAAATATCGACACACCTTCAGACAATCACGTGCGTCATAACCTTCATTACTTTATACAGGGCAATACGGTAAACTCGTTTTTTTTCCTATGCTAATCACTATTGTTCGTATAATATTGCCTGAGGTGGCTGATTGGTCACTGTTTCTCAGCTGAGAATTCTAATGCCGCAATAAAACCGCGATTAGTGTATGCAAAAGTGGACCAACTGTACATAGAGGGTAACCTCTTTTATTTTTTTTGGTAGGTTTATTGATTTTTTCATTGTAATACTTGTAGCGTTTCTACTTGTAGGTTTGCTGTAACGAGTTCAGGATGTGAACTATTGAATATCGCGACTTACCCAGTCGTGGAAGTTGTTTTTCTGGGCTCAATTTCGCTTCTGCCCAGACCATTTGTTTCCTGATTAATTTTTTGTGAGTCGTTTACGGTGACTTCCGCTTGTTTAACTGTCAGTGCTTTGTGCATCTCCGCAGTGTTTATAAAACCTACTAGTACTTAGTTAATTACTTGCTAATTGAATTAGCTCGCGACCCATATACAACCGACTCGATATACAATAAACTATTGACAAAGATACGCTATGTTGTACAAGTGAATTGGTTTTTCTTTGGTGCTAAAATTTTAACATTCAAAAGATACTTTGGTGTTTTTTTCGTCGTTATTGTTGAAACAATCGTAGTACAATGCGCTCGCTTCCTGGTCATGCTCGTCGGTTGAGTTTCAAGGAAATCAACATGATCGAATCGATCGCGAAAATTGTTTAGATGCATTTCGTCTATGTAATCGATCGTTTCGATTCGAATGCCAAGAAAATGATAAGCCCAACCGGAGAGAAAGGAACGTGTGTTGTTTGGAGTACGTGAGGTCGTACGGATTATGTCTTGATCTTTAAAAACAATCTATTCTGCCGTCGTTGGTTGTAGACAAGAACGTGAGATGATGCGACCTTCCATACAAACATAATTACACAATTTTTACGATGATTATACCATCGGGGAGCATGGTATAATCATCAAGATGTATGCTTGGTACAACAAGAAGAGATCGTAAGAGGAATACGTGAGTAAGAAGCATGACTAAAGTGGCAGATATAGCGGAACGTGTGAAAAACGTGGCTGGGATATACATACATAGTGAGAATAATGGATGGTAGATGGACGCGAGAAATACTGGAATGGTATCCCGGAGGATGTGAAAGAAAGCAAGGTAGACCAAGTGGACGATGGTCTGATGAATTGAAAAGAATGTGTGGAGTCAAGTACATAGATGCAGATTGCTCAAGACAGACAGGAATGAAATAGGATTGGAAAGATCTTCATCCAGCAGTGGATGATGGTATCCGAGAGGATGTGAAAGAAGGCAAGGTAGACCTAGTGAACGATGGGCTGATGAATTGAGAAGAATGTGTGGAGAATGAAGTGGATGCAGATTGATGATATTATCGGATATCGTAATACAGTTTGATCAATCTATGTAAATACAAATCTGTATCTGGTATGGAGTGTAAAAAGTGATTGAAAGACCTTCACACATTTTTGATTTTATTATTTATGTATGTATGTATGTATGTACGTATGTATGTATGTATGTATGTGCAAATGCGTTCATACCCTAATATTATTTTTGAATCACTTATCTATAGCGTCTTAAGATAATGAATAACAATGTCAATGAATAATCTATGTATTTTGTTCGATACGTTTGTGTTATTAGTTGGTATGTATTTGGTATTTATGATTGTGTTGGTTCACGTTGTGTTAACAATATGTACGTACGTCAAAAATATTTCTTCAGTAACTCATTTCTGATTGCAAGTCGTCAAATACAATCACACTCGTGAACTCACAGATCGAACGATATATTTAGTTATTCACGACACGTTCTAATGAGTGTAAAATTTGGAAAAGTTCTTTTCGGACACGTCGAAGCCACTCCCATATTATTCCGTACACATGAATCATCCATTCTCAACACATGGGTCATCGCTGCGAGTTAATTCGACTCGAGAAAAACAAACAAGCGACCGGTGGAAAACGCTCGAGAGTTTTCCGAGCACTTTTCTTTGTCCAATTTAGGCATTTGCACGCACTCGCACTCCTGAGCAATCAACATCGACGTTGAACCTGTGACCCTACACGTATTTGGCGTCCGTTATCGTCGCAGACCATTCGCGCTAACATAACGGTTCGCCGTTTTGCCTCGTGGACCAAACAAGTTTGGATGTGATGCTCAACCCCACCCCTGAGATTAATCGAAAAATCTTCGTGAATTAACGTCAAAACGCGTTTTTTTTTTTACCGCGCTCGTGTCGAATTGAAATTGGATGCGTCATCGACTGCTCAGGTGTGTTGCCGTTCAAAGCGACTGCAATGTCGAATGAATCCGTGCTAATATTGCAGACTAGTGTCTTTTTTGCACACATTGTACATATGTATGTATGTATGTCGCATTCATCTCTCGCTGCCATTGCACGTTGGCAATCAATCACATTAGCGCGTTGCATTGAGGAGCAATTTAAGCTGTCGAAAAGTTGTGATTTATTATACGCTCACAGTCGTTAGTGACATTTAATGTAAATTATATTTACTTTGAAATGATAGAATCTTCTATTCATTTTTTATAAATTATGCGCAATTACTTTCTTTACCAGTTTGGTTTTATGTACATACATATGTATGTACAATATGTACATACTAGTGTAAGCCCGTTGAATATCAATGGACTAACGTGCTAACTAAATAAATCGATCAAATGTTTTCGTAATTGATTACGTAACAATTTAGCAAAGTCGTGAACTTACTAAGGATTAATATTTTCAAATTATAGGAGGCCTCCCATCACAGGTGTTGGGTGAACGCGTTAGCGCTAACCATTGATATAGAATAACATAGATAGGCCTTAGCGCCCGAAAAATGACATACAAAAAGGGCATGCAAAATGCATACAAGGCATGCAAAATGCTTGACTTCTTTTCTGTGAGAATTCCTTTCCCCGCACTTCTGACCCCCCAGCACACCCCCGTTGCTTCTGAAGCTTTCTCCAGGCAAATTTGTTTGGAATGGCCTATTGTTATCCTATATCTATGGCGCTAACTCACCCAACCTGGTGGTCACGAGTTCAAATCCCACTCGCGACGTTCGTGTTGTTTCAATTAAATTTCAGCCTTTACCGAGGCGAGCATTATCAGTAGCTCATTGTTTTTCCGGAGCACTGATATGTACCATAATTAGATATAGTTTATGCGAAAACTTTGAACGATTTTCTCGTAATGCTTGGTTTTCAAATTTGGATATTATCTATGTAAAAAAAATGGATGTTAATTTCTTCGATTTACATGCTGAATATTGAATCTTTTTACTTTATTACTATTGCAGACACGCTAGTAGTTTTGTTTACTATTACAAACACATTTGATTTTTGATCTGTGTGGTTAGTTTTATTGGGGAAAAATAACTCTGATTCCTTTTGTCTTTACTGACAAATTGTGAAGCAATAACGTTTCACATAAAGAAAGGCTGACTGTTTACTTGAGATTCATTATAAAAAACATTGCATAGATAATGTGTTAAGGTAAATTTTTCTTACATACATAGATACAAAATTTCCATTTATAATTAATTAGCGTCACTTGTTGATTTATTACGCTTGAAAGACTACCTCTCGTTTCCAGTTAGCATCTACAGGTAGTAATTATTTATCATTCCCTCGATCTGCAGAAACATAATTACATAATCGTAAGATTTGTCCATATTCAACGCTTAAGCGAGTACCGTATTGAATCATTCGACTTTCTTTTGAAACTCTCATTGAGAATCGCTCGTAATGTCAAGTTTCTTCCGTTCTTCCATATAAAAATTTTCTATTCGAGGAATTCGATCGGTTCACACAGTCGACGAACCGTTCGTGTCGACTTCTTCGGGCGTTTCACACCGTTTTGAAATAATCCACCGTCGAATATGGTGGCTTGCCGTGGTGTTGAATGTAAAGGTCGTCCATCCATTGACCCTTCAGTGGTCGGCTCTCCTCATGGCCGCTCCAATTTCCTCGACCAGAGCTGGTCTGATCGCCGATCGGTAGAAACTGGACTAGAATGCGAGCTGAACCGGTATGCGAGCGACATTATGATCGCTTACGTTTTAAATATCATACATGTATGTATGTACATATGTATGCTGTATGTATCAGTGAAACGTCTCCGTGAGCTCGCATCGCAACCATTCACGTACTTAACACTCGTATTATCTCAATGGGTACTCGTAAGTGTGTAAATTTGTATCGAGAAACAAAAAGGGGCTAATTTGATCCATTGATTGAACCGCAAAACGTAGTCACAGTAGATAATCATATCGTAGAGATAGTTGATGGTTATTTATACCTAGGACAATTTGTGAATATGGGTGGATATAAAGAAGAAGAAATAAAACGAAGAATTAAACTAGGATGGAATGCTTTTGGAAGAATGAACATAGTTTTTAAATCCAGCATTCTGATATGCTTAAAAAAGAAGGCAAACGACCAATGTGTACTGCCAGTTATAGTATACGTATGGATGTGAAACGTAGATGCTGAATTCAAGAATGTTACGTAAGATCCAGTCCACACAGAGAAGTATGGAAAGATGTATGCTCGGTATAACAAGAAGAGATCGTGAGAAGAATACATGGGTAAGAAGTGTGACCAAAGTGGCAGACATGTTAAAAACGTGGCTGAGATATAGTGAAAAGAATGGATGGCAAATGGACGCGAGAAATACTGGAATGGTATCCGAGAGGATGTGAAAGAAAGCAAGGTAGACTGAGTAGACGATGGGCTGATGAATTGAGAAGAATGTGTGGAGTCAACTGGATGCAGATTGCTCAAGACAAACAGGAATGAAAGAGGATTGGAGAGACCTTCATCCAGCAGTGGATGGTGAACTGCTGAAAATTATGTTGATGATTGAACAGTGTATGAGAAGAGGCATGAGATTTAGGGCCCACTAACCACACGCCACCTCACAATTCAATAGCAACGACGTCACGTCACACAATCACATCACGTGTGGTGTGGTAAGTGTGTGTGAGCCCTAAGCTTCAGAGGAATAACATTTTAGATTAGAGGCAGAATATCTTACAAATATCTTAAGAAACTGGTTATCTATGCAAAGCAATGGCACATTATGTACTGTACCTATTACATAGCATTTCTATAGTAAGTTAAACTACTTCACACGGAGTTTCCGTCCTCGATAGATAGTTGGCTGTGAAAGATCGGAGACTTTGTCTACTTGATTTAGGTGGTGAACGCGTCACTTAACTGAACTTTCACAATTCCCTTAGCTTAACGTCTACTTTCACGTCCCTTTCTTTTTTTTATTCATCGTATAAATTTCTATGTAAATTCTAAAACAACAACAACAAAAAAATCGTGCATAGTCTTCCTAAGTTATTTTGGGTTATGGAAATGCGCCTTCGTGAGCGTTGAAAAAACTGCATACCAAAGTGCATATTATTAACTAGTATGGCTATTGTTATACCTGCGTGACATCATCGAACTAGAAAAACTAGTTTCTGATCCATGATACGGCTGCGGAGCCTTTCGATTCTGGCTCGATTGGAGTCTCTAATTTAATCTCAATTGAACGTCAATAGGTGATGGGTCTAATAATAAAGGCATTTTTCAATACATCAGCGTGTTATTCAATGGTTCGTATTACCATATGTTCAAATATAAAACACTGATCTGCATAAATTATTTCAGCAATTTATTTCGTTGGATTCCTTTGCCACTTCAGTTGTACGTCACTTTTATCGGTGTATATTGAATTTTCTTGTATTTTTTTTCCACACGACTGACTGAAAGTAAAACAACGTAATTGTTGCTTGTTTTGTTTGATAGATTAAGGCTAATTGACGATATAATTATTATTACACGTACAATGATCCAATATTTACTTTCACTCCGATTGATATGTGTTCATACGTGGAGATTCGTACGAGTTAAATAATAACACTTCTTTTTATCATCTTGCTAATTTGACTGTAGATAATTTGCATTTTTTTACGGCGACTGTATACGTTTACCAAAATACAAAGTCTCGTCGATGTAAAACTCTGACTTTTTTTTTTTAATTATTTCGCACTCGTACAATGTGACCCTTATCACGTTTAGATACGAACGTTTTACACAAATATTTTAATGACCTTCTTCAAGGTTGTCAGCTGTCCAAAGCTGTCCTTTCAGATTATTTCGACAAAAAATAAAAAGCATTTACAAATGTGTACACATTTTCCACTCATTAACCGTGCGTGTAATTTGTGTTTAGAGCATTAATAAGAATTGCTATCAAACGGTTCGTGTTTACAATGGTGATTGCGTACCTAATGATCAATCGATGATAACCTCGATTCGGTGTATGTATGTGTACCCATTTAACCTTTTCATTGAAATACACGAATGTGACAATGCATCATTGTTAAGTGGGACATGTACGAAAAAATAACTTTGTCAAGTCATACAGTATTTGCTGGAAAGTACATAATTATTGACTGTTTCGGGCCCAGATTCGCGCTTGTCACCATCAACTGTCAACATCCACACAAAAGTCACTTGGCGTAGAGCACAAATCCAAGCCTTTCGGTTCTTTGGTTTTCCTATTAGTAAATCTCAAATGTAATAGTCAATTTCTCACGAAGATTGCACATAAATGCTAACTTTCTATTTAGACACACTAGACTAGGGGCTCTTAACCTTATGCGCTCATTTTCTCCCTTGGAATTGAACACAATGTTCATTCCTCCCCCTTCTATTCTAAATCCATTGAACATAATCAAGACATAATTAATAAACCAATTATTAAAAAAAAAAATAGGTCGTAGCAGATACAATTAAGACCGAAAGTGCTTTTATTTGCCAAATCTGGATAGGCAACTGTTTAAGAGCAAATTCATCAAGGTTTCGATTTGAGAATTCTTGCTTCAGCAGTGCTTTGCTTTGTAAATCAATAAAGTCGTCTTTCTGCATGTCAGCATCATCCAGTCCAAATTAAAACTGAAAAGATTTCACACACACCCTTAATTTTTTTTTAAATCGGGTTGAAAGTATTCGTCAAAGGACTCCATTAGATTTTTCAAATCACCCAAAATATCGCCTCGAATCCAATCTGGAAGCGTATCTAACAAATCATTACAATTTTTTTTTGAGATACCACATTCCTCCCTTACAGAACTTTCATTACCCTAGGGAGGAAAACACCACAGGTTAAGAACCCCTGCGATTTGAGTGCAGATTTGGCGCCAAACTTTCAAGGTCGTGCGGTTGACAACCTGACAGCTGAAAACGCTTTCGTACCAACCTAGCGAAGCACGAGTTGTATTGAGCATTATTTTATTATTTGCAAGGTTATCTCTGTCGCTAATGTCGCATTCCTTTCAACAAAGGCCGATTGGCCCGATTCACACAATCCACGTGAGTATTTAAACGAACGCAAAACTGAGTTTCTTTTTTCAATATGCGTACTGTTGGTACGACTGGAACGCTAGCATCGTATCGCGAGCCGGCCCGTTACTTTATCGGTGAAATTCCACCGACTATTTACATAAATGATAGTATTATTTGCGGTGTTTGCTTAATTTATTCTCGCACTTATGCCGTTTGCCAAAGTGTTTAAATCGTATTAATAGATAATTTTCCAAATGCAAATTTGCACGATCACGCTAAATTATTGTTATAAATAACAACGTTTATTAACGCTTCGCTAAGGCGCCATACCAAATGTATGGCCATTGTTCGAAGGCGATAAACTATGTCGTAATTTAAATATTTTCTTTTCAAGATAAGATAGTGTCTGATAAGTGGATGTGGTAATTTTATAATAAAAAAAAAACGATTTCATATTGAACAATTGTTGCTGTTATTTTTTTGAAATGAAATGAATATTGTATGTTTTATAGATAAATTGGATACCTACTACAATAAAGTGTAATGACCTTTTGTGTTTACTAGCCGGTTTGCTCGTCATATGACGGTGGATTCTCAACCTACCACCTCACCACCCGTAACCCCCATCGTTACGCACTAGTTTGTACAATAGTGTACCGTTGATTGAATGGCATTATCGACTTGAATCAGCTTTGACAGATAGCGGCTTGCTGCCGAGACACTGCTAAAAAAGTTGTTTGTTATGTTGGCAATATCAGCGTGACTGCAACGATCCAGGCTGGCAAATTTAAGGCTAATAATACATATATGTAGTAAAATTTCTGTTTCAACAGATTCAGGCGACATTTTGAAATATGTACATACATAAACGTGAAGAAAGTTTTCGTGAAACTAAAAGTTGCTAAGCTTATTTTATTTAGTGTTATAGTACACTTGGGACTTTCATCTTGAGCCACCTTGCAGAAAATTTAATAAACGATTGCGTTAAATCTTTCGTGCGAACTTTTACTTTCGCAATTTGGTCGAGGCTGTACTATGTATGTAGTTGACAGTTCAAGTCCTCCCCAGAAACAAATCTGTTCTTTTGTGCGTGTTAAACGACCCAAATTCGAAATACCCAAACGGTTATTATCCGATTGATTAAGATAGATTTCTAATAGAAGTCGTGTCACACAAAGGTGGCCGTTTCAAATCGTACGCCGCGCAATGGCCTGAATTCGCCTGGATATTTTTGCACAAATTTCGGTTGATGCTTAATAAAAGATCCACTTCCTTTCGAAGGGGAGAGCACCTGCTAGTGGTTATCATACATACGTCAGGTGGTTCCCACATGCATTTTGCGTGTCGTTATTGTGTAACCTGTTTCAGAACAGCTGTTAAACATTTTTTTATTCGGTGGGTATAATGCTTTGGATTTGATTGTACATACATATGTATGTATGTAGATATTGTCAATTAAAAGTACGTTTGTTGCGTGCGACCAGTCTATAATTCAATTGAAGCTAGATTGAAGTGTGACATGTTGACTTGTCTTATCGATGTTTTTAAAATCAAAGGTCAATTTTGATCGCCATCTCGTTGACATCCACGGGAGCCTCGACTTCTTATGATACGACATGTTTTTGCGTTTGCTCTTCAAAACAGTTACGATCGTGTTTTTTTCTCGTTCTGGGCTTCTTTTCTGATCGATCACGTTTATTTTGGTCGCTAAAGCGGATCAAAGTTTCGACAATGCAAGCGTGTTCGCCCACATTCGCATACGAGTATGTAGGCGAGTTCGACCAGTTTGCGAACAATACGCTATTCTGTCGCGTTTACATACATATACATACATGATCGTTTTCGGTTGTGGATTGAACACCCCTGTCTTGTGTTAAAATCGTGGTAAAATCGTCTCGCTCAGATGGGTCTATAACGGTCGAAATCGGCGGTTCGTTACCCACCTTTTCTACAGGCTTCCGTTTCCGCTGCAACGACAACAGTCCCCTTCAATCCTATTGAATTCAAAACGAAGAACTGGCTGAATTATGCAACAATATGATCAGCTGTAAGGGTCGGTACATCTTCCGATCAAGATCAGTTGAATTCAATGGTTTTTATTTGTCGTTTTCTCATCTCATCGCTAAAAAAGGATGTCAGGTATTTTCAGACCACTAATACTTACATACATACAACACGCAACGATTTTTATTTGATGAATGCTCTCATGTGTAAACATTTATTCCGTATGCCACTCGTACTTCAAACCTGTAGCTTCAATCTTTATACCTACTGCAGTTTTTATAAACGAAAACCTCCCCCAAACATAATCATTCGATTTCGATAATGTTTAATTTGCGCGCTTAAAAACGGTGGTGTTGTGTTTCGGTCGTGTTTTTGACATTGCCAGAAATCTTAACGGAAATCTTTTGGCAAATAATGAAAGGCCGGATGTTTTATTATCTCGATTGTATTTCGGAACGATAAAATCTTGTGTGAAGCATTCTTTTTTGTACTCCTTTCTGAACAATTAGCGTTTCACCGAGGTGTGTCTTCGCGCATCGGCGACACAATTCGCTAAAACTCGCTTAATAATCGCGAAACTCAAAAATCTTGCACAATTTTGCGGTCAAAGTCACCGTGAATAAACGAAATACTGTCAAAACTCGACTCTCTCCAGTCAAGTTTAAAACTAACTGTACGAGAAATCTAATCGTATGTTTTCACGCTTTTTTATTTAATTAATTACACCTTCTTAACGAAATAACGGGTTGCATCCGGATTCACTCAAATTTAATAAATCAACCCATTGGAAGTAATGGCTGGTGACACTGTTTTTGTTTTTTTTTATCCTATTCTCCTCGCCAAATCATTAGTAGAAACATTCGCTTAATTTTGCTTACTTTACGTTTCATCTTTACAAAACAGTATCTAGTCGGTTAGTGTGTCAGTAATTACAGCTTTTTCCGATATATTTCCTGTTTCCTTTCGTCGTTGCCTTCGAATTTTCTTTTTTTTACAATATGCACTCCAGATGAGAAGACTCACAGTTTTTACATAGATTTCACTTTCTTTTCTAAGTCTTGAGGAAATGTAATATAAGGTTTATAATAATATAAGTCAAGGTTTGATAGACTTGAAGGTATAATCTCATCCTGATTGCACTACCTCTAATTGATTTCACGCCAGAGCGCACATCTCGATTAATTATTTATTGAAATGGCCAATGCGCAATGTGCACTCTGATAGTATCTAACTTTTCATTTATTGTTTACCCATGCACCTAATCGGATCATAAGTATACACCTAGCGTTTGTCGCGCAGAAAGTGTACCACAATTTACCATAGATTCGCATCTATGTCTTTCCATATCTTCAGATTGATGCGACTGCATTTGGAAAGTTTGTCGACAAGTTAGTGCTGCTTCTTTTACCTTTTGTTCAGACCGTTGACTGCGATAATCTTGCATCACGGCGAGTTCAAACCCCATGGTAACATTTAAACGCGATGTGTTTTCTGCTTCACGGTCTAGTAAGGACGCTCTTCCTGTGTTCACGCAACTTCGGATACGAAAATTAGTTTTTACAACCATTTTGTTCTCTCACATGGATCGACCATTGCAAAGGTATCTCATTTTTTCTTTACTGGGAGCAAACGAGTGAGCGAGCGAACGCTATCACTTCTGATAGCATCAATTCTGTACATACCGCTAACCCAGCATTGTACAACTTGGTTGCTTTTGAATTCTACGTCATTGTTGTTGCGAGTCATTCGAAATTGTGTTGTTTAACAATTATGTACTCTTTGTGTGATCGTCGACGAAATTGAGCCCCAGGCCGTGGCCTTGTTGACCTCTAGGGTTAAACGACACTAAACATGTCAATAACAGAGTAATGTTATCTTTGCTTTTTGTCATACCTTATTTAAAAATAACATCATTTAAAAGAACTGTCTGGTACTTACAATTCAGACGATTGTTTGTATGGTTGATAAAATCCCTATGAAAGTGAAATGAGCATTTCGAAGATGGCAGTAATTTTCACGTTCCCACACATTTCCATTCGATGCGCAACTTTTGTCGTTGAAAACACTGAAAGATATAATTTGATTATACGCTGTGGAACAATAGTGCAATTTGAGCGTTAAGCATCTTCAAAATGTACGGTTGTTACCGGTCGAATTTCGATGGTAAGTGTTGCAGTTAACGATTTTAAAATGTAAATATTATATTTGGATGTGGTGTTCGTACGTTTAATTACAAATATTTCTCTTTGGCGAATCGGTATTTAAATTACTATGAAACATCTAAATCGAAAGTGGCCTCGATAGGCGTTTGCTTGAGAAGAAAGCGAAAAGTTATGCTATTGTCCGATGAGACATTTGCAATACGCATACACACGATCGTACACGATTATATTCTTAACGAGATGCGATCATTGCAGATTTATTCGCGATTTTACGATGAAAATCCGATTATAATTGATTAGAAAATTAGATGTTAGGAAAAAGTTGACTATTCCCCTTCTCAGTTTTATTTGATGACACTGAATGAATTTATGCATTTACCCGGCAAATTACACATTGTTTCAATTTCTCACGTTTCCATTCTCATAAATAGTAATATTGTACCAATATTTTAGAAAAAACAGAATTTTTTTTATCTTATTCAGAAGCTGGAAATATTTATGTGTACAATATATTTTATTTTGAATAATTTTTCGAGTTTTAAAAATTCGCGCACTATAAATCATTTGTTGATAGTGATATGTCGATAAAACAGAGCACCGTTCTATCGTGCGTTAGTTTTAAAATTCGCCGACAGGTTGCTACGTATTTAATTGAAAATATTCATTTGTTTCATTTTAGATACCTGTATGTGTATATTTTATAATATTATTGACACACAATTATTATTAACAAAATACTAAACACTATTCCTGTTCATCAATTCACCATAGAAAGTACATATACATATCTTACCAGTATTAGTTATTATTTTCACCAAGAGAGTGTGTAAATTTCAGTTTCAGTTCTCAAATACATATTACATACGCATTTTACACTTGTATTAAATTTATCGATTTTGTTATTTTTTTAATTTCAACAATGGAACAGCAACAAAATTCAGAATGTCATTTTATATGCCTTTTATGGTTTCATAAATTTTGCTGAATATACCAAGTTGTCGCTTTCAGATGTCTGTATGTGAAATATTAGATTACACTGCGTTTCATTTTTATAGTTCGTTGCAGTTTATTTATATGGCTTAAATTATTACTTGCAGATGCAGCGCTATTTCTCGGAGGTGGTATAAATGGTGCAGGAAATGGAGGGACCTTTTTGGAAACTATTTTAGAAGAGACGAGCGAAGAACTTAGATCTGAAGGTGAATCTCCTATACCGCCGTGTTGGTTGGACGACAGCGATGCTGACTCCGTTATACACGTACCTCATTTAATAGGAAAAGGTAGACAATCATTACTATTCCGGTTCCTTGTAATATTATTACTTTATTTAATTTGTCGCATATTTTTGCAGATGATTTTGATAGCGGTTCGGAAAGAGATTTTCTGTGTCCAGCCAAAAGACGAAGACCAAACCAATCTAGGACGGATTGTCCTAGTCCAACTGATACCACCAGCTTAAGTCTTTCGCGCAGTTCTAGTTTAGCGCAGTTTGAAAGTTTGGAGCAATCTTGTCAACTTCAAGAAGCATCGGGTCCGCCGTCTCCGCTCTCTTTACTTAGCTTAGACTCGCTGGAAAAATTAAAATTATTACAAGAGCCGGAAATATCGCCCGACAGTTTGGAAAACTCGTCGGATTCGGAGCAAAACAGTACGTCTTCTCAGGAGTCAACGTACAGAAACAAATCGGCATTTTATAAACCGCCCGTGCTCGAAAGTCACTTCAATGACAGAAGTTTGACGGAGGAAAAGTTCGACGACGCAACTTACGTCGTTTCGGGTGGGAGCAAGGATAAAGACGTGTTAAATAATTGTACAAACTACTTTGACTGTGACGAAGAAAGCAAGTTTTGGAGCACGAACGAAGATCGAAATAACGAAGAGTCTAGTTCTAGCGAATTTTCAGACGCTAGAAGTAGCGATAGCGATCGCACGGTGCACGAAAATGCATCACGAGTAAAAGATCCGCTGCCTCACAAATATAATTTTAAATCGTGCAGAAGTCTGGATGCACTTCCGTCGTTTGAAAGCTTGGAAACTGCCAGGACCGACAACATCTACACTAGCGTTCCGTCTGTGAAACGCAACATGCAAAAGCAAACAAACGGACAGTATTCGGTGGAGAATTTGAGCGAAGACAGCGGGTATTCAGAGCACTTTTGTAATTTCATGAGGATCAAATCTAAATCCATTCCGAATGTGTGCAATCAGGATAAGAGCAGTGGAGCTGTCGCCAATAAGACATTAAAGCGTAAAAGCGAAGACAATTTATTTACGTTGTTCAGAGCGAAGAGGAAGAGCGAGATTGTAGGTCAGTTCGGGATGAGGGGGAAGTTCCACACGAAGTCAACGTCCCCGGACACGAGGGTACCCAGTCGAGAGATGGCGGCAAAACAGAGATGCGACAAAAAGTCGGTGAATGGGAGAGAAGGGAAAAGGGGAATAGATGGGACAGAAATAACTGTCGGTAACGTCACACCAGCTGCAGCAGCGCCACACATGAGGCAAGCTCATAGCTCACCTGACATTCGCCGGTCATCTCTCTTCGCCACCATAGACTTCTATTTGGATCCAGCCAAGGCGAGGAACACCTTCCCGAAGTCGGTGGCCAGCAAAATAGCCCACCTCATAGATGTAGAGCTGGATGAGTGCCCCGAAGTGGACGCCAACCTCTACAGTGTCTCCAGCGTCCCCAAAGACCTCAACTTGTGCGACGTCCAAGAGCCAAACTCCCACTCATCCCTGGATGACAACTGGAGCTTCGGCTCCGAACGGACCGTTTCAGTAGCGGCCAAAAACTTCGACCTGTGTGACTTTGCTTACCCGAAGAGAACTCATAAAGTGCATGAAGCTACGTTCAAGCAGTCGTTTCGCGTGTGCGACAGTTTCACGACGAGTGTCGCCGATCTGACCGTTTTAGATTATCGATCCGAAACGGACAGTTGTGCCAAAAACGTGTTGAAAAAATTCGCGACGCGCGACAAATTCATCAAAATGTCCTGAAATCTACAACAGCCACCCATCAGGGAGCGCAGCGCCGAAAGCGACTCCACAACAGAGTCGGAAAAAGTATTCCTGTTCGAAATGGAAAAGACCATGAGGGAACTGAACGAACAGTCCCGAAAAATACTCGAAGAAACTTTCGACAATGCAGAATTCGACAGGAATATCTCCATATTAACGAATAGGCGCTTGAACGAACCGCAGAATGCGTTCAATGAAGTGATAGCTGAATTGGAAAAGAAACAAACTAGATCTAAAGAAAAGAGTGAAAAGAAAAAACAACAAGAGTGCAATTCGACTGGGTACGAGTTCGATTACTACGGCGAAGAAACGGATCCACCCTATTACAGAAGAAACTGCGAGGCGTCTGTCGCAAATACGGAAAACTCCAGTCCAGACGTTTCTGATGGATTCTGTCCTGAAGAGTTGTTCTTCCATTCGACGCCCATGAAAGGCGGTGATAAAGTTCAATCGACTCCCAATCTAAATGTCTTCAATAAAGAGAGTGCCGATCTGTACAACAAAGTGGCGCCGAAAGAGGAGTTGAGATCCTCGATGCAACACGTGCCCCTGAAAAATGACTTTAAACCCGTCGGAATTTTAGGATCTAAATCTCAAGGACTTTCCGGTTCTGGTAGTTCAAAAGGAGTGCATTTTTGTCCGGTCGTAGCCGAAGTTAGCTGGAGAGAAAGAAGTTACTCCGAAGATTCTACGGGACTAGCATCCAGCACAAGTTCGGCATACAGTTGGTTGGTATTTTTTACGACGTTTTTCAATTAGTGTTTTTTTCCTGATTTTACAAGTTCGTTTTTTACTTAATTTTGAATAACATTCATAAAAGTTGTAAATCGAGTTATGGCGTCATCTTACACACGTTTCTGCTGTCTTCATAAATTTGCATTTGTATATTTTTATGCAACATTAGACAAATCAATACTAAAGGTTAAAATTTATAATTTACGTGACGGGTATCAAACTTAGCTTGTCACACAAATCAATACAACATTCAAATTGGAAATATTGCATTTATGAAAAATTGCCTTCAAGGTCGTTCATAAATGACGTCACACGATTTTTGGTATTATTTGACCCCCCCCCCTTCATTGTCACATTTCGTCACAAAATCTTTTACCCCCCCATCTAAATTACGTCATATTTTTTTAACCCCCCCCATATAAATCAGAAATGGGAAATAGCAGAATATTTTATTCTCAGAAAAAAATTTATTTATATTTTGTTGGTTTTGGGAAACCACATTTTCTACAACCCTCTCCCCTACCCCCTTCGTCACAAATCATCACATTCTATTACCCCCCCATTACGGCATGACGTCATTTATAAGCGACCCATAAGTCGTACGGTGGAAAGCTTTTTTGAATATGTCTACATCCTAGGGCTTTTATTTAATGTATTGATTAATTTGCATGTTAATTTTACATAGGTGTGTATGTCTGTAGAAATTTTGACCGCGAAAATTTTCATTGACTAAATCTATTTGTGTTACTGTGACGAAATTGCTTCAGTTTGGCAAGTTCAGAAATAGTACGGTCAGTAGTGTTTTATGTATTTATTTTTTTGGCCACTCTTCAATTTTTTTTTTATTTTAATCGAATAAACTCTCATTTCCATCGCGGGGAAAAAATCGTACACAATATGTACTTCCGTGAAGAAAGCGGGAGACTCCACGTGCGAAAACATATCGAATGGTCAATATTGGCAACGTTACAGTATTTTTATGACAGGCAATTTGAATTGTGTATATGTATTATTTAGTTGAGTAATCGATTCGTGGCGCCCCTACTGCGGCCCTGTAGAAACGTTATACATAAATTCGAGTAGATTTTGAGGCTAATTTTGGGTTGGGTCGCGGCTCTCGATGAATAAGAATGTGGTTACTACGGTGTGGAATGCACGCTTGGTAATCTTTTAATGGCGCTCGTAACAAAATCACAAACAGTAATAACAGTTATTTTTGTCTGAAAACGAATTTAATCACGCAAAAACTTTCGCAAATTGTCGACAACTAATTGATTCGCCGCAATTGACGACAACACACAATTTTTTTTTTGGATTCGAAAATGTGTCCTATTGTTTTTGGTTGGCGAAAAAATTGTGTATGCATTGCAAATTCACATCGTGTTGGTTGAAATTTGAACATTGAATAATGACCTACTCGAAGTTTTAATTACTATGTATGTACATACTTTTCGGGACTAAAAAATAAAATTAAAATATTCACAGTAGGTACACAGTATTGTCGCTAAATCGTACATCATCAAATCGGCATAATTGACAAGTTATTTTTACTGTGACGTGTTGATTTTAATAAAATAACATAAAGGAATTTATTTTGGATAATAATTTTCTAAAGTTTACGATTTTGTTTTGTATAATTTAATACCTATCAAACGTGAATCATCCGCCAAACTTGTTTGAGCTCATCCGCTAAATGAGAAATGCGAATGCTATTTTCAAATTAAATATAAATAGACCAATTCGTATTTGACAGTATTTCAACAACATTTCTGTTTTTTTTTATTTATTTATACAACTATTTATCATCATTTATAGTAGGTAGTTGAAAAGTATTGTATAAGTCGTCTATTATTATCAAAGCAGTCTATAACGTGTTTTTAGAAAAAATGAGTTTTTGGTATCATTTTAATAGCGAAAAACAATCTTTCGATTGATTCAAACGGGAAGTGAAAATGTACATATACATACATATATTATGTACCCATGTAAATATATACATACATATGTAGTAAACATTAGTATCAGTTGCTTCTACATAATATAGTGAAATTGTCCAATAGCGTATCAGTATTCGTGTAGTGTGGAGTTTGACATCGAACGTTTGTTTAATCTTTGCATTGTTTAAGCTGTACTATTTCAACAAATTAATTTAAATTACGCCAATGTATTTATTTATTACGCTACGAAGTATGAACCTAAATGTGCAGCAACCTTGAAAAATAAACAATTTAAAAAATTTTTTAGGTCATTATTTATTGATTTATTATACTGTTAGGGCTTTTACAGAGATACATAGACAATACATAATATATTAGAATATACATAAAGGGTTTTCTGCGGGGTCGCCAACTGAAACAGTAAACTTGAAAAAACTATAATGAAATTTTCATTTTTAATCATTGTCTTGATGTTTAAATAATATTCTTTTCCATTTTCAAAAATATCGGGGTCGCGGGTCACTTGGCGTTTATAAAAAGGTTGAGAGCCTTTATATAAAAAAAATTACATCGAATATGATTCTTCTATTATTTACAGTAGTATCGTGAGGCGAATCCGGATGTTTTGAAATCCGCGATAATATTGACAATACTAGAATCACGATCCGACACTATCAATATAGTGTAATATGATATTACAAATATCCCCCAACGACTTGAACAATTGCATCTATATATGTACACAGTCTTCATTTTCATCGTAACATGCTAAATTAATTTAACAATTGGAACGCGTAAAACCACTTCACTTTCGGTATCGCTCGAATTTTCTTGCATCTCCAAACGTTTAAAGCAACTCCGTATGGTGTTGTTTTTTATAGCTCGCCAACTATCTAGCTATCAGCGACAAACTGTATCGCTTGTACGAAGCTAATTTTAGCACTATACTCCGGCCGTTTTAGGAAGACTTCTGGGTAAAACGTACATGCTGTCCCTTTCATCCCCTCTCCACCCGCAAATGACCAATTGCAATTCATTTCCGTTTCATGTTGCATTTTAGTCGAGCGATACAACATTGTGCACGCGTCGGTAGAGTTCAACGTTAATATTTTGTTAGTTACAGTTTTTTGGAGTTAGAATCTGATGATGTCTTCAATTAAAAATAGACAAGGCAAAATTATTTACTGCGTGCACGTGCAAGTTAGATGACATTTTAAACAATAACTTCTCGGAAACATTCTCATGTGCCTTAACATAATCTTCAAAAAGGACCGTTTTATTTATTTAGTTTTTCGGAAATTTACCGGCTGACTTTTTCTAATTTACCGGCCAGGTCTCAACCAAAAGATGCTCACAAATAGACAGAGATAACATTGTAGATACAACATACTCCTAATAATAAATAAATAAATAAAAACAAAGAAATTATTTTACGTCTTTACAATGTTGCATCGCATGCACGAAAGGGACAGCATGTACGTTTTACCCAGAAGTCTTCCTAAAACGGCCGGAGTATAATATCTAAAATATTTTAAATTTTTTGCCCCAATTAAACGGAACGGTGTTCCGGGTAACCGAAGTCAATTGCTATTGGTTTCCGTTCCTTGGAATCTGTCCCAAATATCCGGCTGTTCCAATTAAGCGTAATCGACCATTTCATCGTGCATTTATTTATTTCATATCAAGTAGCCTGAAATAGTAAACAAACATTGCAAATGG
This sequence comes from Parapsyche elsis, assembly GCA_022651745.1. Taxonomy (NCBI): domain Eukaryota; kingdom Metazoa; phylum Arthropoda; class Insecta; order Trichoptera; family Hydropsychidae; genus Parapsyche; species Parapsyche elsis. The sequence continues at coordinate 17,850,689 of JAGVSN010000001.1, read as the reverse complement.
CCGGGAAAAAAAGCGCTGAACTTAGGAGGTTATGTGTATTGTTTACAGTGGCTCGGAGGAGGTGGCAGAGTCTGCCCAGCAAGCTCTGTCGTTGTCAGTGCGCGCCTGCGAAACGGAGCAGACGTCGGAGTGCTCACGAGAACCAACACCGACTATCCCAATTCCAACCATAGCCAGTCCTGTTCCAGTGGCAGTGGTTAGAAACCACCCTCACCCCACAGAGCCACCGCCTCCACCACCATCGTCGCCAGTGCGCGCGCAGCCAACCCTCATCCCCATGGAGAAACCGGCCCTACCCCCCAAACCACCCCGTTCCCGCATAGGCGGCTTCCTGTCGCGATTCGCCAACTTTCGCTTCTCAGCGCGCAAGTCCAACCAGAAGAAAAAGCCGGCTGAAGGGCAACCACTAGCACTACCACAAGCACTACCACCGCAGCAGAATGAACACCCCCAACCGGAGCAACCGCTGAAGACGGGTGGCGAAAGGGAGCCGGGTGTTGACGAGGAGCCCTCGCCCGACTACGTGTATATTCCCTTGAAGGGTAAGGGGTGTGAGGGTAGACCTCCGCTGCCACCAGGGCGGGCGGGGCGCGCCCAGTCTGGTGGGTCGCAGCCTCCGCCCGCCGGTCTTCTCGAGACAGATCTAGACACCCAGACGACGAGGACACTCCACGCTCACGCTCCTGCCAGGACTCGCAGTCTGTTGGCATTGCCGCCCCCGCCCCCCGACACCAGGACCCACAAGTCCATGGAGTACCTGCTCGACAAGGACAACCTGCGCTGTGTTGAGGTGGGTCAATTTTCACTTGTATGTACATATGTCTACTATTTGTCTATCTGCGCCGTGTCTTTCAAATGCGGCGTCTTCCGTGGGAAAGATCCGTGAAAGATTAGCGATTCGTTTCGGGTTGTTCGATGTGACTTTTGACGCAGACTCTTTTTTTTTTCATTTGAATGCCTTGATTTCGTATTAATTTCGTGATATGTACCCACTGCATTCCATTATTACTCTTTATATCTGAACTGTGTCTTCCGTAGGAGAGATCTGAAAAATATTAGCGATTCGTTTCTGGTTGTTCGATGTGACTTTTGACGCAGATTCGTTTTTTTTTTCATTCGAATGTCTCGATTTCGTATTAATTTCGTGAAATGTACATAATATGCACCTACTGCATTCCATTATTACTCTTTGTATCTGAACTGTGTCTTCCGTAGGAGAGATCTGAAAAAGTTTAGCGATTCGGTTCGGGTTGTTCGATGTGAATTTTGACGCATATTCCGTGATTTGTACTTAATGTGTGCCTGCCGCATTCCATTATTACTCTTTCAATCTGATCAGTGTCTTCCGTAGGAGAGATTCGTTCGGGTTGTTTGAATTGTTGGTTTTGTTTTCTTTGGAATGTCTTGATTTCGTATTGATTCCGTGATATAATGTATGAATATGTACATTCATATGTATGTGCTTACTACATTCCATGTACTGTTTCTATCCGCGCTGTCTTCCGTAGGAGGGATCGCAGAAAGATTAGCGATTCGTTTGGTTGTTCGTATTGCTCGTTATGTATGAGTTTCGACGCTGATTCGTTTGAATTCTTTTGACTGTCCCGATTTCGTATTGATTCCGTGATATTATGTATATGCCTGCTGTATTCCATTATTACTCTTTCTATCTGAGCTGTGTCTTCCGTGGGAGAGATGGAAGAAAGATTAGCAATTCGTTTCGGGTTGTTTGATTTACTCTATGTAACTTTTGACGCTGACTCAGTTGTTTTGACTGTCTCGTTTTCGTATTGATTCCATAACCAACTATAAATAGTATGGTTTTCATTTCAATGTCAGAGAATACGATATATTTATATTGTACATATAATCAGGATTATTTACGTAACTAAACGGAAATCCTTAATTTATTCTGCGTTTCCTTTTACCTTAAGAATTTCTTTGAAATTTAAAAAAAAATCGTAGTTTACAACCATTACCGAAGATTCATCGTCATACGTTTTGTAAAATTGTGGGGTTTTCCGTCTTTTAAAGGATTTTAAATTTTTCGCCCGTTAACCATTTGGGTTCCGCTTAAGCATGTCGAAATGCCGATTTTCACCGCCGATAACAATTCCTTCAAATTTTAAAATACAATAAAAACTACTTAAAGATACTTAAAATATGTACGAGAAAGTTTTTTGCCTCGATACCGTATCTATTATGAAAATAAATTGGTATATCAGTTACTGCGAAACTTCAATAAAATGGTAATGCAAGTTAGCGGTAATTTTTTTCTATTCTACAAATCGTACACAGTATGTTCTCTTTGGTGCGATAAAACATCATGTACATTTCGTTATTAAAATGTTATCAAATAATCTTATTGACTCGTACATGCGTAAGCGTACCGTTAACGAGAAACTCCTAGTTTATCGATCTTTCCAGTAATCCAATGCCTTTTATAACTCGTTAAATATCGACATGGATTGTAATCGGTTTCACTTTTAATTTTTGTGCTGCTTTGTCGTGTTGTTGTTTTTTTTTGTTTATTGGAATTCGATTGCACTCATCGAATTGCACCTGATGCGATAATAACCGGCTTTGGATCAGGTGTCAAGTCTGTCTGTCTGAGGGGAAAAATACATAGCATGCTAATTTAACCCGACACCACGTAACCAATGTTGATTTATTCAGGGGCCACGTATATACGAACACCTATTGTCAATTCGAGTACAGTTATTTTCCGATTACAACGCGGATGTGCACTCATAAATTATTCGGTTCGCCGGTTTAGTTACTATTTCGTACCTATGGATTCTCCAAACTAAACCGCACACCGACAACACAGTGCGGTTAAGCGTTAAGGAATCGTTCTTTTACTATTTTTTTTCCACTTAAATAGAGTTCATTGAACAATAAACAGTTTATTCTTTCATTCTCGTGGATGTAATACAAAATCAGAGTCTTACTTTGTTCGGTGTCGTGTTGGAACCGTGTACTGTTCAAGGATATGTGAAACCGCTTTCTTGTGTAGCAATATGACCGGCGATGGTAAAAAAAATGGCAGTGTCGCAATTTTGTATGGAATAGATGTGGATAAATTAATGACATCATAGTGAAAGAAAAGAGGTCGAATTACAGCCGTTAGATGAAAGTAGGCACGACGCAAATGCACTCACTCGTTTTATAGACGATAAAAATTTTAGCCTAAAATCTAAAATCGAAGAGTGCTTTCACCGCCATTCGACATACTAGAGAAGCGATAAGTATTGCCATGCGAGCGATTGGCTTCTAATCGGAAGTGGCGTTTCCTGCATCTTCATCTGTCCGTTTTCTGAACGACGCTTGCTGACACTTGTCTTATCTCTCACTTTTGACTGATAACGGCGACGCTTCTCAAACGCTGGGTCAACCCGAACCAACCTTATCATACGAGCAATACCTCACGATTAGATAATAATGTCAGAAGCGAAAGCGAGCAGAACGTCGCCGACAGTATCGCAGTTAGTAGCCGGTGTACTTACGGAGCTGTTCAAAATGGAAGCAGAAAACTTAACCACGGTGAGTTTTCGCAAATTGTATATTCTAATTGATCCCCCTCTATGTCTGCGTGCATTGCGATAAATAAACAGCATTGCTTGTAATGTAACTTTGTCGAGGCATGTGTTCGGGCGTTCGGAGGCACGCACCCAGCTGGAACAGTCCATACCGTCTATTTTTACTCACATCGTCAATTTCACTGTTACAACAGTGCGTTGTTTCTTCGACTACTTTGAACCTGAAAATAGAAGTCGAATTGAATGCTTTAGGCTTTTTTTTTTCCAAACGCATATAAAGACGGTCTTGATGCGGACCTCTATTATACTCCAGCGTTGATCAATGGGGTCATCTGGCAATTCCATTTCGTGCACCACCATCAACTAGTTTTGCTCGCTTTAAACGAGGCTATCAATTTTGGTGGGAAACTCGCCGTTGACTGATCTCTCTCCTCCGTCAATAAAATAGGCACGTAGTCCCTCACATCGCGCATAGTATCGCAAATAGCTGGCGCAACACTTATCGCGATGCTATCAATGTCACTCGTCCGGTATCAGATCGCGTTCAATTTTCTGGTAATTCGAATTAATTTTCTTTCAAAATTTTACAAAGGGCATTTTTGCGTCGTTTCCAATTCATCTCGGTCCACAAATGATCGTTTGCATACCGCAATTCCGACCGTTTGCTTTCACAATGGAATAACTGTTTGTTTTTCCGTGCGCTTTTCACTCCGGCTACGTTGCAGCTTTTCATACTCGATGAATAGCCTCACTGCGGGTAATATCGCCTGCTCTTAAGCTTTGATGAAAGCTTCGCATCCGAGGCAAGATAAAAACGACCGCATCGTAAAAGTCATCCGGATATTTAGGGATGGGCAGTGCACTTACTTCAGTTGTTGACGCGGAATTAAAAATAAATTCGTGTTTTTTTTTCTTTGAAGTATGATGATTCTGCATGATCGATCGACGTATTCTGTGTGCATTTTAAATTTCTCTCAACAGTTTTTTTTTTGATGGACTCCAAAAGTAGCTTCAAATTCCAATATCGACCTTGGATACTCTGACGAAACAATCAATCGACTGAATGTGTGTTTATCTGAATTTTGTACGCGTATAATTTTACTGCGTAGGCCATGTGATGGGATCGTATGTAAATATTTTAAAAAATCATATAAACACTAACGCTGATATTTTGAAAAGTTTTTGCGATCTATTTCTAATTATATAGTATTTCATTGATTGATTAATTCTAGTGAATCACGTCTCGTCTACATTTTACGTCTAACTGTATTACCAATGGGGTTTGTTTCTGTTTACATGATTAGGTATATAATATTAAATTATATTCAAATTTTTAACACACTTTTATCTGTGTGATAGGTCGACAAAGTGCTGATAAGATAAATTTAATAAAAGAAAAACAGCCTCAAACCACATTGTACACCGTTAGATATGGAATACGATTTATTGGAAACTAATCGCATACTTGGCGGAAATAATGGGCGGTCTTACAAGCGCCATAATCAATAATGTGCGCAATTTTCAATAGCATCGCATAAAAATAAACTGACATTGAGTGATTCTAAGGGCAGATAATAAAATTATTTGCTCGATAGCCGAATTACGATGCCCTCTAAATACGGTTCACAATCTATGTACATAGAATTCTACATACATAGATAGCATCGTGTCCGCATAATCCAAACCAAATTGACAGATTCCCGGCAGCCTTAAAACAAGTACAAGTGTTAATAGATAATTAAGTTGTGATTTTAGCTTTAAGTTACTTGTTTGTATTTAGCTTTTCAAGCTATTTGAATTAAATAAATAAATAAAAGGCTGAATTCACGAATGTTACGTAAGATCCAGTGCGCACATAAGCATGGAAATATGTATGCCTGGTATAACAAGATGTACATACATATGTATATAACATGGGTATGAAGTATGACCAACGTGGCAGATATAGCGTAACGTGTGAAAAACGTGTTTGAGATACAGTGAGAAGAATGGGTGGCAGATGGACGTGAAAAATACTGGAATGGTATCCGAGAGGATGTGAAAGAAAGCAAGGTAAACCGAATGAACGATGGGCTGGTGACTTGAGAAGAATGTATAGTGTCAAGTGGATACAGATTGCTCAAGACAGACAGGAATGAAAGAGGATTGGAGAGACCTTCATCCAGCAGTGGAAGGCGAACTGCTGAAAATGATGATGAACTCAAAATTACGTTAAATTCAAGAATGCTACACACAATCCAGTGCACACAGAAAGATGTATGATTGAAAGAGGATTGGAGAGATCTTCATCCAGCAGTGGACGGTGAACGGCTGAAAAGATAAAATAAATAAATAATTCGCGTTCGCTCGGTTCCCAGTTAACCCTTTCACGCTCGGCTAATTCCCCGATGGATGCGTTTCGGGGGATAATCCGTCGATTCGACGAATGGCACGACATCATTCATAGAAACCCACGAGCCCATTGTTGGCGACTGTTTAACCACTTAATTCAATTAAGTCCAATGAACACCGCGGCACATTTGTGTCTGGACACAAAGGGGAATATCGCCCTCGGCCGTCCGTCTCCATATAACACCCATATATCATTTTTGTACGATGACCATTGGCAGTGTATCTTGCACCGAGAAGCACTTTCATCCCTATTAATAAATTTAACGAGATCAGAGTTGTTGTTGACTCTCGAGGACCTGCTCGCCCCAGTCACGGACGAAGTCCCGTCTTGTTCATTGTATCGACACAATGGAGATCATTCTCACGAGCTATTATATTTTAAGTCGGTTGAATTGTTCAGGCATGATAAAGATAGATTAAAATAAAACTCTTATATATACGTCTGACGTTTTACATTTTTTTTAAGATAAAACTAATTACTGCCTTTATTTTTTATTGCATCCATTCCATTATCTTAAAGGAAAGTCTGTTTTGAACTTTGGTCTTATAATCTTCATAAAGTATCTTACTTGATTATACTTTGTTTGTTGGTGGTTAAGTTAACCAACAGATCTAAGAAGTAAGAACACGAGGATCTAGGACCCAATAACAGGTTAGCATCGGAATAATGGATAGGAGGTGCCAATTTTTGGCGGAACCGTTTCACAACTAAGTTAGATAAATTGCTAAATTATAACAGGAAACGTCCGATCTGGATGTAACAATGTCCAGAGCCAGTGACAAAAATTAAGGTCAAAAAATCGCAAAGAAAATCATTTTGACATACAGGGATCGAATCCAGGATCTTCGCTCTAACCACCGAGCTATCGCCTGACACTACTACATTTTAACTGTGAAAGATGATGTATCTGGAATAACCTCAATAAAGCACACTCGAATGGTTTCCCGTTGCCTTCTGCAGGAGAAAGAAAGTAAAACGCGTTGAATTACAGTTTATTATTTTAAGTACCATGTCCCCGTGGAAAATGTGACGCAACGCGTTATTGATGCATTTTTTTAGTGCATACTGGCCACTAGAATTCCATTGGCGCTTTTAGCAGAGTAGACGTCGCCACTCGCATTTTTTTTCCTTTTAACGCGCACGATTAGAATAAACAGATTACTCTATGCTCTCACGTTTCGAAAAACAGATTATTCAGTATATCATTACTTTTTTTTCTGATTTATGTTAGCAGATCATTTGTAAATCAATCTTGAAGCATACACTTTAGTGGTACGATTTAAACATATTGAAACCTTTCAACGTCGAGATGTAGGTACCTAACCCGAAAATCTTGACTTCCAGGAGCGGTCAGCTCGCGTGTCCTAGAACCGCTTTCGACTTCCATCAAACTCTTGGAGTGTATTGTTGGGGTCTGCGTGTCCTGAATACAGACATACATACATATGTAGATAGCTGACTCAAGTGCTCATTTCCTTGACACTGTCCGTCAAACCTATCGTATCCATATTCGGTGTACCTTTGCCGGACAGCATACCAAGTGAGGGGGCCCACCCCATACTTCTCAAAATACCTATACTATATGCACCTCGAAAATATTCACGCCATAAACACGTATATTTGCTCGTTTTTATCTCTTTACCTCTTTAGCGAGGGCGTCAGCCAAAAAATAATCCGATGGCGTCTCAGGAAATTCCCGTCGTATGAAATTCGGTCAATTTCGAAACTCTGAGGCATCTCCGAGCCCGTTAATCACTTCCCTTTTATACATTTTTTTTTCCGAATCGTGGCTAAAAAAATCCCCTTCGTACGACCGACTGTTAACAATGAGAATCCGATAAAATCCTTATCTCAATTTAATTGCGAGATTACGTCAAGGAAAATACTCTCCGAATTTGTTACATTTTTACTGCGAGTCAATTTGTCTGATTGGATTTTTAACAATGAAAATTTATGTCGACAGATGTACGATATTAATTTGATACGTACACGTCACTGTTAGTGTCATATTTCAAATGATAAATTCTAGTATTTATAACATATTTACACATGGGCGTTATCTGTTCAAACCGCTAACTAAACTGACAATTGTGTGTTTCGTTCAAAGTTTTAGCTTTAGCTAATATTTAAATAAGTCCTTGATAACGTTTGTCGTCGTATTTTCTTTTCACCTGAGATTATTTTGTGGACGAATACGCCCTTGCAATTCCACTCACGTCACATATGTGTATGTATGTGAATCGTTGTCCTTTTGTTTATACAAAGTACCATTGAGCCATTATCGTTGCTTTCAATGCTCATTCTTGAACAAGAATTTGTGACTAGGCCTCAATAGATTGCAAGTTTTTATATTATATAAACACCTGCAGTGTTCTTAGTTACCTTTTTCGTTTGAATGCTTTGGAATCCTTCGAATCATTGACGATGATGATACATCGCGGGCATTATGAAGCGGGATGGAAGCGTTCGAGGTATTGTCCATAAGTGAAAAATTACGATGTGTAATGAAGAATGATATATTTGATTGAAGTATGTATATACCTATGTACATACACGTCTCGATTGACGTTTACGATTATGCCGTTTGCATTAGTCCGTCAGCGTACAATTTAAATACAGAGTGCACGTGCACTAGACAACTATGTGGAAGTTGTGTCGGCACCATGCTAAAAAGCATGGGGGTCGCTCTCTGAGCATCACATAAATTGAATCTATAATCAGATATTGACCGAGAACAGTGCTAGAGCTCTTTGAAGTCCTAAAACCAGACTTGGCTCGTGTCGAATGAATGGGTGCGGCAGCTCCTCGCTAAACTATCTCGTGTACTAGACTTGTACTCCTTTTGCCTTTTTAAGATTTTGCATTCGGCTTCAAAGTGCACTCACGAATACTCTAATCGCAGTTTGTCGTCTTCTCAGGTCACTGTTGGTGTTGTAAACGCCTAGTTTATTTATTCACGTCTCATTGTGCGTACGCTTCCTATCCAAAAATGTCTTCTGTATACGAGCTACCATCGTAATTAATCACTTTATCTCCATCTCTTGTTGCGGTCTGGTATCCTTCGTCTCGTGAGTTATTCCAGAAGAATGCGTTTGCCAAGAAACAAACATGTGGTTTACCGTTAGCTTATATTAAAAATCTGCCATGGTAACCCAAAAAGAAACAAAAACAATTAGCGTACGTACGTTTTGCTATGTCGGAGTAATTTGTTAAAAAAAAGTATCGAACGCAATACCGGTGAACGATAACATCTTAAACTCGTACTAGCAACGACGTGCAGAGCGTGAAAGTCTACATCTGAAAAATTAGGCGAGAAAGTCACTTGTACGCGATTTGAGATCATAATTTCGTCTAAGCGGGTCAATATTCGATGCATGTGTAATTAAAAACAGCGCTTCTGTCTATTGTAATTCTCGTTGAATGCTGATTTTATTGCATTATGTATTAAAATTCGCTATTGCCGAAATCAATTTGCTGAAACGTCAGATGAACGGTTGACGGGCCCATTTACCCCAATCACTCCCCGTACTCTAAAAACCTGCCTTTGTCGATGATAGATATTGGATTTCCCCGACGAAAAACTAATTTGTTTCACGTGTTGAAGAAACGAAGTCGATTACTCTCCCCATGGTCGTTCTGGAAATCGGTTTATGTACGAAAAGCCAAGAACGGTTTTCGAATTACATCGTCTCCCTTGTGCGTGTCTCTTCGACATTTTCTCACTCGAGGTTCCTCTTCAGATTTCGAAAATCCGTTTATTGTTATTCAATTTGTATACAATCGAGCCGAAGCATAACAATGTTTGTCAATATATGTATCAATGTATGTACTTCGGCCCGATACATTTATGTGTCTATTTTCAATTTTGATCGTTAGTACGCAGTCTGTTTCGTTTTATATCTCCTGTCGAACGTTGAAAGCTTCAATATCAGCACCCATATCCGAGAAACACTTTATTTACGTGGCTCGCAGACGCAATATACGACTGTACGTACATACAGAAGTTAAAAACAATATCTTGCATGTTGCACTCACCATCAGCAGACGTCAATCTACCCACGCGCCACATATAAGTGACCAAAGTGCCTAAAATAGTTGGTTACCCTTTTTTAATTAATTTTAGTTCCACTAGTCACGGGTCCGTATCGTGCTTCAAAGCATGTGCTTACAACGGACCGGATACGGGTAGACGTGCCTTTCAGTTCCGTTCAGTCCAAAAGCGAACCAAGTCCAGTACTATTTTTACATTCGCGATATATACAGAATTTTAATTCCGCTTCACCCAATTCACTCGGGTTATTTCTAAGCAAACCTGATTCATATTCGCGAGATTTATGTATGTACATATGGTGCCCAACCCAGTGCCACATATATGATTATGACTTTATGAGACACTGCAGTGAAAGCTCGCCAACTGTATACATTTTCGATTGTAACTTTCGTCGTCTCATCGCCTTGGGCTCGTCGTGATCTTATATTGGATCTTGTCGTCGTTGGAATTTTAAACTCTCGATAATGGGGTGTATGTAATTAATCACCGGTCTGTTTTGTTTTCGTATCGACAATGGTGAAATTTTAAAATTTGAGACAGGGTACGAGGCGTAATTACAACGTTGAATGATAACTTGACAAAGTGGCGCAAACGACACAATCTATAATTTTGTACAAAAAAAAATGTACCTACTTAAAACGTTTTTCTAGCTAGTTGAAACTGGCAATTCATCTCGTTTGTCGTTGTTTATCGTTATTCCCACAATTACTTTAAATTATTCCGTCACATGTTCGCGTTGTTAGAATCTACTGTCGTGGATTACTATGTACATCCACTTTCAAACAATAAAGGTCGTTGCGAATGATAATAAAAATTATACTTGGTAATTTCCTATGATAATATGTACATATACTCGGTGGTATATCAAAGTATAAATTTAGATAATTTGTTTTGTTTTCCAATCGAACTGTGCCGAAAAAATGAAGGAACTCCTTATCGGTTATTTCGTTATTTCTTTCCGTTTGATCCAGATAGTCATAATTACGACTTAAAAAACAACAGCAATTAAAAGTATTAATTAATGGAACAAGTTGAAAACTTGCGTAAAACTTTCGCGTAGTACAACGTTAGATTTAATTACGATTAGCGGCCTGTGATGAAATTCAGGAGTGATATAATTATGTACAATTTCCTTTTGGAAAATGAAAGTCATCTTCGTTTGTCTCGAAACTGAGTGCGATGCGAAATGTTTTGATCAACCGTGACATTTGATTATTCGTCATTGGACAAGTTAGACTGTATTGGACGCGCTTTATTTCGTCAATTTGTGTCGTTCACGCTCACTTTGCTTTGCGTTCTTGGGTGTAACTTACGATTAGTGACGCAATTTCAATTGGGGATACACATTTTTGATTTCAACTATCAAACTATGTATGTACGTAGACCTAGTGCACTCATATCCTATCGTGGGTCAAAGTACTCATACTCAAAATAATCCGCCCAGTGAACTTTGTTCACTTTTGTAATGAACAGTTCTGAAGATGGGTGATATTTACGCAGGCAGTATTAAATTTTCCGTTATTCTCCAATAACAATGTGAATAATCAAGACCTAGATCGTGCGATGGCATTAAGTCAGCGCAACCTTTCTAAATTCAATTCGAAACCATAACGCCGATGAATATTTATGATGAAAATCAATATAATGTAGCACTAATGAAGTCGAATACCAAACTGAAACGGAATTGGTACGTTACTCCGAGCTCCGAGCTCCGGAGCGAAGACGTTATCACATTCCCGTTCTTGAAATCCTTATCTTCCACGCACACACACACTCACAAGATTGTGTGTCAGTGTAAATATTTATCGACCCATGAATGAGTTGTAATGGAGTGTCTCCATTATGCCCATCCCAGGTCTCACATGTCATGAGAGAAACGGCAAGGCGAGCCAGGCCAAGACCACGGTGTTGAGCGATGACGTCATATCATCATCATCATCACCATTGCCTCGGAACGGTTGTATAACACAGCTGATGACTATAAAATGAACGAATCAAATATTCCGCGGTCATGGCAGCTTCGCATGCGCAATTGTGTGCGACCGGAATACGTTCGCAAGGTGAATTGTAAAACGTGATTTGACGCAATCACTCTTGAGTCCGCGCAGAATAATTTTTGACGCAAATGGTACATATACCTACGTTGATTGATCGCTAGAAAATTTATTTAAAATGTGAGAAATTGAGACGACGATAAACTCAGACGTAGTCTAAATTAATATTACATGGTAGCCCCTATTCAAAGCTACAACAGGCAGTCAACTTTTAATACCATTGTTTTCTACATCGGCGAAAGTTTACAAAATACAGTGTAACTCTATGCGTGCAATATACCTACGCATTCAAACAAATGTTCCTTTATGATACACGCTTTCTTTCGCACATCACGATTTTGATAAAAATTTACTTTCAAACATATGACTGAGTGTTGTACAAAACTATGTTGCACATACATAATTTAAAATTTGGTTCAAATGTTACCGTGTCAGTTTATAAGCTTTGTTCGGTGACATTTCAAACTAACCACAATATCTCCCCATTGCCATTGACAATGAAACTCTGGCCAATTAATTGGCAATGTTTAATATAAAAAGTCAACACTTTAACACTTTAACCTGTCGGGCAAATTCCGCAATGCACATCAGTCTATCACGCGATAGTGCAACGCGTATCTGTTTTTGCTTGTATGTACTTCTAAAGATTACATCATGGTTGTGCACGTCATTAGACTATTATAATCAATTGTGCATCACTGTAATTACGCACGATTATACTATGCATTATACCTACCTACACAGACGTGTAAATAAGTGCATTTTTTTTTCTTTCGTATTTTATCATTGGATATATTTCATTAGAGCGCAAATCAATTAAAGTAATCACCTGGACGTGTATGGGTTATGGTGGTTTCACGTGGCACGCCATTCGTGAAAAGGAAACGTGTGAATAAATTACAATTATGAAGGGTCATAGGTCAAGAGTCATGGGTTACCGCTCGGTTTATTCTTGTTAATTTAAAAAAAAAAATACCACGGAATACAAATTTAACAACCCCGTTTGCCGCTGAGAGGAATTCCCGGTCGAGAAAACTGACGATTTCCTTATTATATGTACCTCCCCCTACTCGCTATCCTTCTGTGCTAAATCTAGTCCTTTGTTTCAAAAGGGTTAAAAATAATAATGTGCTATTATCTAAAAATAAATACACCTACTCATTCTTCGGTCGAGTTATCTTTTGCTGTGCGCTCACGTGGGATTTGTTTATTTAAATAAAACCGGATCATCTATATTTGAGCATTACAGCCTTTAACATTTTCATCCACTCTATATGCGTTTTTATTGACTTATTTTATTCTCAGTTTCGATGTACATACATATGTATGTACGTACATATGTATGTATATTATTGATGGGTGACCCAATTGGTGTTACGTTTATCGGTGATGTAACGTAATGAATGAATATGCACATGTCTTTCGTCAACTTCGCAAATTATATTAACTTTTGCCCGTTTGTGTAGTTGCTAATTGCCCTGGCTCCTTGAAATAGGTTGTCCCTCAATTATTGCTCAAATGCCTTGACCTTTCATTTAAATATGACCACAATTGCGAGCCCGTATCGCGGCTAAGCCGCGGCCAGAATATTTAATTGTTATTGCGATATTTATGACTTTTATGAGCTTTGAAATTTTATTTTTCGGGCCAATCTACAGAATCGGAACGCTTGACCCATTTTCCAGTTTGCACATGCTTTGTAATGTTAAAGCTTTGTCCGCTAAATCTTAAGTATTACGGTAGGTGATTAGTATAAGCTCAATGCTGTCTCATAGTATGTAATTTTGTTTTGTAATTTACTATAGAAGTTTATAAGTGCTAGAGAAGCTGCTGTACCTGTACAAGTGTTCGTATGGAAGCTGGAAGCTCTGTCCTCGGATTTGAGTGAATGGAAATTCTTGACAATTTTCAGCTGCGATCACATTCATAACGCCCATTCATCATTAGTCATAGAGGAGTGAGAAAACACCAAGAAAACCGGATGGCTAGCCCAATGGGTGTGGGATGTGAACCCACGACCTGCTGCTACTCAAACCACACGACTTTCGGAAATAGCGTAGAACTCGTGGGTGATGCTGCATAATATGATAAATATACAGTGCCTTCTTGAACGATAAACGACATTTTTCAATTTTCCCAAATTTCTACACTTGCATCATTATTATTGTGCAAAATAAACTTTATCCCAAGCAAAAGTATATAATCTATGACCTATGTGTGTAGTCTTATCTATGTATAGCAACCGCACTAATCGTACATTTTTAATCTATCGATCAGTACTACTTTGCCGTTTGAAATGGATAATAATAGATACAGTCGTATAAAAGCTATTAATATTTTTTCGACTTTGAATGGAAAACCTCTGGCGTTGCGATGCAATGATAGCGTGTCAGTTCCACTACATTTGTATTACATTCTTATGTACATACATATGTGAATTTAAATTTGCATCGTAGCGTGATCGCGCATATCACTCGTGGGATTATCATGTTTGAACTGGGAAATGTAGCGTGAAGGGTTGGTAAATTTGGAACTAACATAAGGGTTCAAGTTATAGCCCGCATTGCATTGGTAGCGTACTTTCATTAAAATTCATACTGAACCTTGTGATATGTAACAGTATATAACCAACGAGGACAAATTTTCAATATTTTAACTTTATCCATTTACAAATGTATGTATGTATGTATTACATTACAAATATCAAGTCTACGTACTGTAATTATGCGAAAATTCGACCTCGAGATTTTGACTGATATGTATTAGGTATCGTCCCCTTATCACGTTTTAAGGCTCACACACACTTACCACACGCCAAGTGATGTGATTGCGTGACGTGAGCCGTTACTATGAATTGTGACGTGGGGTGAGGTGTTGCAAGTGTGTATCTACGTCATATCTGTTCAACCGGTCGATCGAATACGATTTTGCTTTGTGAATTTTGAAATAAATATTCCCTATCCGTTTTTCAAATTTTCTACTATCGTTCAATATTGTTTATATAAACCCCGGCCAATGACTAAACAATAATCTTTCCGAGCTCGTGGTTATCTGTTAACGAAAAGGATTAGTGGTTAAAGGAAGCGACCGTTATTTTGTCGTGATGTGCATTTGTTTAATCATTGCATCATTGGTTTTCAGTTACACTAGCTTATTTGTCAAAAAATATCAAGAGGACTTCTTAGAACTTTTAACACCTGCTCTATTATAATACCGCACACTTTCTTCGAAATTGCTAATCCAAAACATGTGTTCTAATGAGATACTATATTTAAACGACTGCTTTCATCAATTTGGATTTGTTTGATTGACCTTTATGATTGTTTGCGTTTTGCTACAAGTAATTATAAACCTAATTATTTGAAAATTGGTTAATATTTTCATCGATTTATATATCGTATATTTTTATTGATATATGTATAGCTTTGAAAAACTAAAAAAAATTTACAAGAAATTTTGTAAAATTAGTATATTATATCAGAACCTCCCCCCCCCCCTCTAAACCCTTGCATGGAAGTCGGTCGCCATTCAAATTAAAATAAAACAGTAGCTCCCAAACTGAAAAAGGTTGAGCACGCTCGATCTACGCCATACAAAACCATAGAAATTCAAGCGTTTAGGATTTCGTCAGAAGACGTATGTATGTGGCGTGGCTTGTGTAAGTTTATTTTAATTTGATTTCTTTATATTTTGCTAATATTATTTAATATAAATATAATGTTTTTTCTCGTGTCTCGCCATAGTGACGAATTGGGGCAATCTGTAATGTCACTATGGTATAATTTGTTTATTTATTTTTATTTATTTGAGAAAGAAACATACAGTTATAATTAAAGAAATACAAAATAGAGATGAACAAAGTTATGACATAAACCAAAGTAGTTTCTATAAATAAATTTGATATAACATAGGTGAAGAAATAGAAAGATAATAGACATAGTTTATATAAGTAAAATTAGATATAACATATGTAAATAAAGAATAGAAAGATGATGAATGTAAGAAACATAAAGAAAGTAGTGAGAAGGGAGGGAGATTTGGAAGAGTGTGGGTAGGATTAGGGATTGGAAAAGTGTTTATATAGATGAATTTTGAAAGTAAAGAGGTTGGAGGTGAATATATCAAATGAAATAGGAAGTTTGTTGAAAGTATTGCATGATCTGTTGATGAATGAGTTGCGAGATAAGTTTGAGGATAAGAACTTAAGGTGGAATAAATTAGGATTACGGAACGTTCTGGAAGGACAATTAAGGGAGATTTTAGAAAGGAGACAAGGACTATCAACTAAATTGTTAAGGATTTTGTACAAAAAACAGAGGTCATTTATGATTCTTCTTGTTACAAGTGGGGGGGTTAAATTGGAAATAAACAAAGAATTAGGAATAATTGGGATGTGGAATTTAAATTGCAAGTATGTGTGGAACCTTTTTTGGATTTTATCCAGTCTAAGAATGTTTATATGGTATAAGGGGTTCTACACAGTACTTGCAAACTCCAGGTGGCTTCTGACAAAGGAGTTGAAAAGTAATTTGAGGGTATCACAAGACTTAAAAGGCTTGGACACCATCATGATGAAACCTAGATTTCTATTAGCCCTTCTGGCGATCAGGTCAATATGGTCATTGAACGAAAGCTTAGTATCGAAAACAATGCCAAGGTCTCTGACAGTATCAACTTTTTTAATTTGAATATTATTAATTTTGTAAGAGAATAGTATGGGAGATTTGCGCCTGGTAAATGAAATTTGAGAACACTTAGCTATAAAAAAAAAAATTGTAAAAATAAAAATAAAAAAGTGAAAAAATAAAAGATAAAAAAGAGCCCTATGAATTGTGACGTGGGGTGGGGTGTTGCAAGTGTGTATCTGCGCCATACAAAACCATAAATTCATTAATTTAGGATTTCGTAAGTGTGTGTGTGCCCTTGGGGCGGATGTATCTACATATCGCACACCTAGATCAAAACAGTATCAACTCAAAATTTTATTTTTTTTAGTTTATCATTTATTCGGATTCTACAAACGAAGCTGCTTGAATCAACAAAACAAAATGAAATGTTTTAATCTTAACTTTTTTCATAAAAAAAAAATCACTTATAGCGAAATGACAACAAGTTTTTCGTCGTTCCTGAAAAAAGTGTTTTTTTTTTTTTAGTTGATACTAGGCTAGTTGATACGCTACAATCGCCATATCTCAAAATGCGCTCATCCTATCACGCTGAAACTTCATATTTATAAGTTTGGTGCCAACCTCTATGTATTAGGTTTTCAAATTTTTCTTTTACTGTTATTCTGAGCCTGAAACTGTCGGTAATTTGATACAATTTTGCCGAAGACATCGCCAATCATCTGTCGCATTCACCAATGTCCATAACCTACCGCGATCAAAATACAGACAAAGAACTGACAGAACTGTAGACTTCAGTTTGACAGGAGAACAATCGAGGATGAAGCTGTGGCGTCAGAAACTCCCCGCCCGTTGTTAGGGGGTTAATCCGTTTACTAGGCGGTGTACAGGGGGTGTCGTATCGAGCGGCGATGCGCGCGCATTTATTGTCACGTGGCGTATGTGACGCAGCGCCCGGCCGCAACCTGCCCCACTCACAAACACAATCAAATGCTTAAATACAAAGGTAATTATTTCAAAAATATATACACCCTTGGGTGCATAGTCTATTTGTTACATTTCAAAATTTTGCATACAATTTATTAGGTCAGGTCGTGCACCTAGTTATCCTATACGCAGGTAGTACGTGTCCGTACCTGGGCATTCGTTCTATAAATAAAGTATTATATAGGGCAATAAAATAAAGTTGGACAAGCGTTGTGCAAGAGGGGTGGTTTGGTTTGGGTCACTGGAGCACCCCCTTGTTCGATCTGTGTTTGCATTTATGTGCGAACGCCGCACTATCTCCACTGCTAGGGGAACCGAGTTTTTCATTTCGCTCGACTCTTGTTTGTTTGACGAAAAGTACCCTACATAGATATGTAAGTATTTCAACGGGGAAATTAAATCAGCTTCATTCTTCAAATGCACAATTAAACTAAAAGCATAAACCATAGATTTAGAATATTCTATATCTATGGCATAAACGCTATAATTGCATTGGATTGCACTCGTACGTATCTGAAAGCAAACACTACATACCTACTACAATCGGGTGATTATATATCATCATGTATACCTATGTATGTACATATGTATGTATATGCTTAAAAAGGAAGGCATACGACCAATGCGTACTGCCAGTTATAAGTGAGTGAGTATGTGTACGTGCCGTGAGTGTATGCGAGCGTTCCGCGACTACTCAGACAGCCAGCTGGGTGACCTTGCGCTACTATACATATACCTATATAATAAATAGCGTAAAATCGGTATGGGTCGTTGTTTGCCCGTCTGCCTATCTCGGTCGTTGCGGTTACGCTGCCATTGCCAACATAAAGAAAAAAATTAGCGGTGTTTTGGAAACAAGCTGATTTTATGGCCATACACCCATTCAATCAACGATACACGATTGTTTCACGTACTGTCAAACGGGCCAAGAGTTTTACTTTTTTTGTATAGATACAAGCCAGTGTGCGTTGGGTGGGTGTTGAGGTGAGACTCCACCGTCATATGACGAACAAACCCGTTAGTTAATTTATAAACGTTGCAATTATGCATTATTTTGGATCAGACGTCAACTTACCATATATTCTATCCAACTTGAGAAGTCCAAGAGGTTTGACCGATTTAGACTCCTTCTGCGCAGACTACCTGAGCCCAACCAATGAGGTTCGTCACCATCTCGACTTTTTGGGATAAAAATTAACAATAACCAACCAAAGTCATTAATATCGGACAGACACGGCCGCCTTTTTTTCTTTATTTTAGTTGCGCTGGTTTTCGGCCTTCATAAGTTGGATAGAGTATAATACACACACATTAGATATTCTTATTCGTGCTAGCATTTGAATTTTTAACTCAAATTTAAAATTCATTGCCTTGTTTCTAAGTAACCCATATACACAGTCGTCACTTTTGAGCATCGGCAAGTTTGAAGTATCTATGTACAATGTACAAATTTATTTATGAGGAAGTATGTAGTTGCATCGTTTCGTAGGGGGGATAATTTTTGATTTACGACCTAAAGTGTCTGAATTAATTCACTCTCCTTTGGCATTTATTATGACATTGTTCCTGTCGTTTAACGCCCACAACTTACACACACTCTTTTCGAGTTAGCACTGACGCGTGTAGGACAAAAAAGTTAAGGCGAAGTGCGTGTCGGCTCATTAAACGGCGCTTTACCTGTAAAGTTACCGAGAAGTAGGCCTTTCGCCAGCGCAACAAGTTACGTCGCCTACTACGACCCCCTTTATAAAAAGAACAATCGGGGTAGTTCTCCCTCGACTAGAGAGCGGAGGATGGGATGAGCTTGCGTCATTTGTTCGGTTGCGTCCCGATTGATATTCGTGCAAAATCTAGGACAACCTGTGCATTCGTATTTATAGACTCGGAAGCCTACCCTATATTTTTGCGCGACCCATTTACATGGGTACGTTCTGGAGGACATTCCAATAGCGAGCTCGTTAACTGAAGTCCGTCGATCGGGAAAAATTCTCTTTGCCGATTACGTGCGCTAGATTTGTGTCTACCTTTTTCAAACTTTCCGACGAATTGATTCGATAAATAAATAGATAGGTATAGCGAAAACGTGCTCGGGATTGATTCGCCCGAACGAATATCGGGTAAGCGATACTGAAGGCTTTCCACGTATCCCAAAGAACAATCATTTTTTTTTCCTTGAGAAAGTATTGTTTGTTCCGAATTCGGATATTGGACAATAAATTGCACAACGTGCTCATACTACTGTGTACTATTTACGAGTTATGCGACGAGGCTTATATAACTAGGCTTACCATATTATTTTTCTATCAAACCGGAACACTATAGGATTTTATTTAAAAATGACTGTTTTTTGAACAAAAATGCACCCCAGGCGAAATATTTTCTTGTAGAAGAACATTTTGAATTTCATAAGAAAATCAATAGATTTTGTACATAACTGCGAAGTTAACGATTATGCACTACCTGGTTAACAATTGTCAGCAGTCTACCATCTTAGCCAAAAGCATAAATATGAGTGGTAGTATCGCAATACTTCCTTGTGCCCCGTGACACCATGTGTCAATATTTCAAAGAATGATATGATAGACACGTAAAAAATGGCAAACCGAGACAATCCCGGTCAAACCGGGACGTATGCTAAACCTACACATACATACATATATACAACGCACTTTATTTGTTTCGTTAAATGTAATAAAATTGCAATATAATTTCTACCTACCGCGTAATCACGCACCTGTCTTTAAATTAGCTTCGATTCAAATGACCGTAATCGTCGGCGCTAAGTATTATTTATTTTTAATGGATAATAATTCAATCGTAAGCGGCGTGATGTGATTGCGTTTAAATGAGCGCAGATTATCTATTTATTTATTTATTGCAAGATCAACATTTCGAATTTTAATGCACACGTATCTACATACATACATATATACGTATATATGTATGTAAAGTTGCTAGGAGACCGTTACGAATTCGCCACAACCGATCGGAAATCAATTTGAACCGTTATGTTAATTGAATTACAGCTCGCAATCGCATCGGCTACGATTGCTACATTTTAACCCCACCGCGACCGATCGCCGAGATGCTATTGTGCTATTCCATATATTTTCATTATATTCGTTTCGTTAATTTTTTACGTGGCTTTGGATTATCATGCTATTTTTTCCTGGTGTTTCTCCCCCATTCGGTAACAATATATCTTTTATCGCTTATTCCGCGCGCTTTCGAATCGATGGTCGGAGGAAACGGGGGGGAGTGGGCCTCCTGGCTGTTGGAATCCACCACCCCACTTTCTCTACACAGGGAGGATTTCCTCCCAACCACCCACTCTCGTTTAGAGGGGGTGGCTCTTCCGCAAAGGGCGCCAGTACTGCGCAGAGCGCTCCATAGTCCGCACCCCTCTTACATCACCGAACACGGTTTGCGACTGTCAACCTGGACCCGAAATCCACTCCATCATCAGACCAATCACTCAAATCAACCAACGAAATTCATAAAAAATTCAAATCGACAAAAAAAACACCGTAAAATTCCATCGTGCGGCGAGACGACACCGAGCGCGCGCATCCTCTCAATACACAATAAAATTATTATCATGACATTTTAAATATTCCCCATCGATTATATAAAACGAGCTTTAATTCGAGCTTCTGTACGGGTTGGATTTTCAATTCATTGTCGGATTGTTTCGGTGTATTTTGTAGTCCTGGATGGCAGTTGACGTGACCGCATTACGTAAATTCTCCACGTTTCGCGGAGATTTCCTTTTTTCCACGTGCCTCGCGTAATTCGCGCCGCACCACGCTCCGTTTGCGATTTGTTTATTTATTCGCGAATCTGTGTGTAAGTTGGCCGTATTCGCACGCAAACTTCGCTATTCATCCTTGACCCCCTCCGATTCGTACGAATACGACGAAAAGAACTATGCCGAGCTTTGCTCCGGGGTCTGTACAATTGTACGCATCTGAACGTTATGTCACTGGAGAGTTCGTTGAACGCTCAACGTGACACCCCTCACCTTTGCAAGGGTTAATTGTACAAAAATTTAAACTCAACCAAAGGCAATCAACGTGTTTAATTAGATAATCTCCCCTCTTTTTACGTCTTTTCGGGGAATGTTTCAAATTTCCAATTTTACGCTGTATTTCTTATGCAACGTTTGAAATGAAATTCTTTCTGTGTAATTTTCAACAAAGGAAAAATTACACTTGAAAGGTTTCTGACGATTTGTGTCCAAAATTTACCAACGTTTTTGTATTATTTATACAAGTCGCTATACTGTCGTGTCGTTCAAATAGTACGTTGGTAATTTATTTTCTGTGGGCTCTCTGTCCACATTACTCCGACACATTCCCCGGGGTACCCTTTTCAGTTTTACGAGAATTCCCACCAGATATAACATCCCCTCGTCTTTGCCCCGTGTCTCGTAAACTTTTTGCGTTATCCTAAAGGCGTGCCCGCATACCACAAACTCCATATTTTTTCCCTTGGTTCAAAGTCAAACCCAACCAGCCAAGAGCAGAGCAGAGCAGAACAGACCCCACGCTGAAAGTCAATTCGCAAATAATTTACTTTCGGTATGCGGCTGATGCTACGAAACGGTTAAATTTGATGCAGTCTTTTAATTGCTCGTAAATTGCTATAATTGCTGTGAAGGTCTGCAATTATAGCACTGCGTGCTCGAATTGTGTTGCTCATCCATTTTGACTGTATTTAAGTGTGAACGTATCGGAACGTATGCACTACGTTTATATATTTATAACTTGGCAGTGGGTCAAATGTTTAGGGTTGCGTTTAAAAATAGCCGTAGGTCAGTAGAAGCCTATTTTCCCCACAAAATGTAATATCACGTATGGCTATGACCTTGACATAATAACCCTAATATGCGCAAAAAAATATAACTTTAAAGAACAGTGTTTCTGTGAGGAGTTCGCGAGTGATACCTGATGGATTTGTTAATTAACGCTAAAATCGTTTTGCGCTGATTGTTACGCCGCCGTGTGAATAAAAGCAGTGGAGATCGTCGATGGTTCTTAGGACGAGGCTGCAGGTGATCCTCGATGGTGCCTTTCTCTATCAGATATCCACGATGAGAAGATGACTTGTTGGGACGGTGTCGGTATCCTGGGACCTTGCGCTCTGCTTTCATCTGGTGGTCCGCATAACGTTAGTAGTGTTCGTTTTTTGAAGATGTATTTAATTAGTCTTCCATTTTAACGAAGTTTATAATTTAATTTAAACCGCAAAATGATTGGGGCCGGGGATGAGCGAAACTTATTTGTTGTGCCTACCCGCATTCCTAGAAACTTCGTCAATTTTAATTAGATGACCCTTTTGATAATGTATTCAATGAATTTTCGCCAACTTCCCAAGTGCTGAAATTTGTCAAAGTCCGACATTATTATGTACCTACGTCCGCTTGTAAATGTAATCTTAGTTTGAATTATGTAGTTGGGGTAAAATATAAACGATTTGTTGCGTACATAATACAATTATATGTATATTGAAATGCGAACACAATCGTTAATGGATCGGAGAATTTATTCTAAAGTGGAAATTAATATTATTCTAGGAATTGTTATGTTTTAAAAATGTAGGTGCTATTGAAATTGCTACACAGATTGATGCATGATAAAAATAAATTGAGTAAATTTTAAAAGGTTTTAAAAAAATTTCTTTGAAAATATGTACATATGTATGTATAGAACTTTCGTTGCAAATTGGTGTTTCGCAACAACTCCAATGCACACTTTCACCCGCTTAGTAATTATATTATTTTATTTTTCTCTATTGACTTCCATGATGGAATATAATAGTGTCGTACTATTTATCATTTAACATTTGCTTTTTAGAAATAATTATAATATCAATTGATGACGCTTCCTAAATGGTATTTTAAGATATAATGCAATTTACTTATATGTATTTCTATGTGTTGTTCCTCTAATCAAACCATATCGTCGATTCTCACAATAAGCACTTGATACCCCGATTTGATCAATTCATATCAATTAAGATAATATCAATTAGATATAAAGTGCACTTTAATATTATATTTTGTATAAATAGTAATTTTCGCTGCCTAAGTATCTTTGAGTGCAACCGAAAAATATTGAGAAACTCTGCCCTACGATTTCTAATAATTACTTATTGCTAAAATCGTTCATTCGAATTCATGAACAAACTATACCAATTTAGTATTTCGGGATGTGTCGTTTCGTTCAGACGTGTTCCTCGACTATTATTATCAAAAGTGTCCAAATACTGTGTCTTCTCAACATTAATCATTGTAACCTCTTGTGAAAAGTTGAACAATTGCTAATAATAATTGAAAGAAATACAAACAATGGAGATCGAAGAGAGTGTTCATCAAAATTATTATTGGACTCTTCTCAAACTTGAATGGGAAAATAATTCGATTGATCTGGATGAAAGTGGTTATCATACCCTCACCCTTGCCGAACGTATGAAGCGGAATAGTGTTCAAGTAAGCACCCGAAATCTGTACGAGTCTCCTTATGGAATAAAAGCATTTAAAAAACAAGTTTCCGGAGTAAATTCTCGATCGTTAGCGTTTGTATCCGAAAAAGAAATGAAAGTGCAATCGAAAAAGAGTTCTGAAACATTCACTAAAAAACGTCTGAACGACGATTTCAATAAAGATACAAGTAAGTCGGTGGAGCAAATATGCAATTACATCGACACAGTATACAAGTCAATCGAAAAATATCTCTGCTTTGCGGAAAAATTGATATCAACACCATTAGTAGTGGAAAGTAGTATGTCCATATCTGGTCTGTCTTTTGACGACACCATCGAAACATCACCAAGTGATCGTGGCTATGCTACGTCTGATATTAAATCTAATACAATATCTGATAATGACGTCAATAATAATAGTGATAGTGTCAGAAATTTCTTATTGAGCGTTTTCGCAAGTATACCTCCACCGTTAACTCACAATGATGTGTCAACACAATACGAGAGTGAACCCTGTGCCAATTTGAGCAAACAGAAAGATCGTGATGCTGAACCTGTAACAAATTTTATTTCCGGAATAGACAGTTTAAATATTAATTTGAACAATGCAATAATCGATACCAGTGTTGATAGTGCATTAAACGATACGTTGGAAACTATTGACGGGTATTATAAGTTTGCTTTGGGTGCGATACATCATTTCAGTAGTGATTTTCCAACGGGGAGTTCGGATATTTGTGAAAAATCTGAAGTTTCCACTGTATTTGATAGTGTTCATTCGAAAAACATTCCTTTCTCAGTGAAAGATTGTGGTATTTCTAAAAATGTTATCGATGCTTCTATAAATGAGGTATAAACTCATATCAGAACATCACTTACTAAAGTTATATTTTGAATATAAAATTGTTTTGTATTAATCTATTGCATTATATTTTTACAGCCTCCAGAAAACGATTTGCAAAAGAATTCAGCCAACAGAGAGTTATCCGAACATCAACTTCGAGTACAACGATCATTGCAAAAGCTTAATCTACCTGAATGGTTAGTGATCTTATTTACTTAGTTACATTATATCTTATGTATGTATTTCATTACAATAAAATGCTTTCTTAATAGGTACAAAAATTCGCCAGTTCGACCGGAAGGATTCTTATTAAAGAAAAGAGCTTCCGATGCAGGTTCTTATAACAGAGGTTGGGAATCTCCCGGTCTTGGAAGCAAAACTACCTCCTTGGGATCATTAGGTGGTGGTGTTCCTCTACCTAGGTCTCCACTTGCCCTCACTCCCCCCCCCCAGCAGCTTGCTTTCAGTCGGTGGTCAACCAGTAGATTAAACTCTGCACAGGTAATTTTGGAAATTTTGTTACTACTACAAATTGATTCACTAATTATACAATATGATAATGTCCCTCAATGCTTTCAATGTTTTTATATGAGTAACTATGTTTTCAGACATCACCGTGCTCTTCAGCCAGAAGCAGTATTAGAGGTGGAGCAGTATCACCACTTACATCTCCGGCTCGACCCCCTCGTGCACCTCGTCCGACTAGAGCTCCATATTTGGGCTGGAGAAGTCAAGAAAGACTCTCTTCACCTAGAACACCACATGAAAGGTATAAATTGTCAAAACTATTCTACTTCTCTTTTTAAATACTATGAATTCCTACTTCATACATCTTTACCTATACCATACGGTATCGATGGTACCGTGTGGTATAGACCATAGGGGTTTAAGAGCATAAATGAATTCTACCATTTTCATTTAACAATTATTATGTTTTTTACAGATTGGCAGTTTCTCTTCTGCCGAATAGTCCTCCAGTGCCTGCAAGCGTCTCAGACGAGATCCAATCTAGTATAAAAGAAGTCACATCAGCAATTGTACATTACGTTAGTGGCTTGGAACCCAATCAGGATAGATTAAATGTGGAATCGGATAGATCAAGCAGTCCACGCGGTAGTCCTAGGCTATGTTGGCTCGAAAGTTCGTTTGTCGGTGAGCATTTTTACTATTTTACTTTTTGTCGTTTGTTGATTCTCCTCCAACTTTTGGCACATTTGTAATGCACGTTGTGTTGTTTTTGCATCGTTCAGGTACGAAACCTTTAGAATCTCCGCAAACACCCGTTGTGATTGCACAGCTATCTCCACCTCATCAAACGCAATATCAACAAAGACCACTCCAACTTGATCTTCCATCATCACGTCCCGCAGCGAACGGGACCGTCACACATTCATCAACCACTTATCAACATGGTGAGTACATCACCATGCTAACGTGACTTAAAATCGTTGACAGCACAAAATTGTTATTTATAATGTAAATTAATTGTTGCTTTTTTTATTTCTACACATCTACAATGTTTTTTTTTATTATTATTCCTCAGTTGCAAGGAAATTGCAATTTTAATCTTATTGACAGTAAATATTCTATTATATATATATATATTAAGTATAACAAATATGTGTAAGTTTTACACGTGCATTTTGATTATTGCTTTATTTTTATTAAATTGTAATGATTGTAGATATTGTGAAAAGATTTAGTGTAGAATTAACGACTGAATACATAGAACACTTCCAGTTATAAATTCGTTCAATCTACAATACAACGTTAGTTGTCTTTGTATAATTATAATTGATTTTTAATTTTTCTATATACATATTTGTAATAATGTCTTTACGTTTAGAGTATGTATGACTTTTGTATAAATATCATTTTTATAACACGTTCAATTGTGATAAAATTTTATTGAATTGATTTTCTTAAAATGTCAGTTATATGACTTAAGAATCGAGTAAAAAATATTTTAATGAACACCAGTTGTATGCAATTATTTTTAAAACAATAATGATACAGTGAAATATCATCGATATTAGTATTTTCTTTGTTTTACACACTTTTATATAAATAAATAATCGAAATAATCATGACTTTTGTATAATTTGCAGTAGAAATAGTGTTTGTGGTACAATTTATTTAAACTTTGTTACTTAGTAGCAGTGTTCATATCTACATCATCTTGGTAGTTGAAAAGAGTAATTTTTGTAACGTGCTTTATTATTCCACTATATGTATGTATTATTACTATCCTTACATATTACATTTAAAAAAATGCTTTTCTTCATATTTACATACACACATCGTGCACTCAAAATTTACACGTAAACACATATGCATGTTTAATATTATGCTACGAGTTAGTGTTCAGTGTGTCGGAAAAAAGCACATCATATAATCACCTTATGATTTTTGCAGAGAATATTTTTCTATAAATTGTAATGGTTATGATTGTCTCTTTGGTGCGTACAGATGTGTGTATATAAATTACGATAGTACAAACTTGAAACGGTTTCGTGGAACCGTATGAAATTTGGAAGAAAAGCACACTGAAGCTGCTTAATTTATTTTATTTTGAATTAAATTTAATTGCCATATATAGATTAGTCCTCTGAACGCAAACGTGCTATTTTTTTATCAAAATATTTCTTGAATTAATCAAAGTCATTGTTTTATGTAACAGAAAAGAATACAGAAAAGCTACCAAGATCATATTCGCATCGTTTGCTCTCTTTTCTGTATGATATACGTTCATTATTCTTACTTGTAATTATAATTTTTTTACAATCTGAGTACATATTATTGTAAGTGTTGTTATATTTATTTAATTTTTAGACTATTACTATTATTATCTTATCGATATTTCTTTTATTAATTTTGTCGCATATTTTTTGTAATATTACTTAGATATTGATGTAATATTTTTTTAATCAAGAATAAAAATACTGTTCATTTTATTTTGTCTTTTTTATTTTGCTGCTTTTTCAAACCTTATTTGCACTTTTTTGTATGTTGCATAAATTATAATTGTCTTTTATGAATATTATCTACATATGTTCTCTGATATCTATATTATGTTTAAAATTTTACACATATACACTATTAATCACTTTGCTGTTCACAGTTTCATTTATTTTGTTATGAATTGAAGTACTTTCTCTCTTAAATTACAAGTAAAGATGAAATGTATGTAATTATGTACATATACATTTCAAGGCACAATACGAATACATACATATACACATTTTCAATGATAAAGGACACTCGCTATAAAATGCTTTATGTTATTTACTTTTAAGAGCTTCAAAATCTACAAATCTTAGTAATATCAAAGGTAAGTAAATCACAAAATGCGTTAGTTTTTTTTTTATTCTTTATTAAAAATAATATGAAATGTCTGCAAGTAGATTTTTAAATAGTAATGCTTTGAGTTTGATTGATTTGAAATTTATAGATTGGGAATCGTCGCAGCATTCTCTGCTAAATTTGGCCATCAGCAAACCTTCACCTGGATCCACTACTTTGGAAGACGTTTTAGATTCTTTATTAGGACTTCCGCCGTCTGTACCGAGAATCGTATCTCCCCAAAACAGTCCCAGAAGAGCACCCAGTCCGTATTATATGATCGGTTTGCAGGTTTGTTGACTTGGACGTCTTGAATTTTAACAATTTTGATTTTTATTATGCGTAAGCGTACATTTTCAGACACGTTATAACGAGCGCAACAGTCCTCCAAACAACTTGCAATTGAATCTATCCAGCAGGATTGACGATAGAGCATTGTCGGATGCACGCCACAACTCCGAAGACAAGTACAATCCTTTGGAGATATCGCAGGATGGCGATTTGCTCAACAGGAGGAGATCAAGTGCAGAGTCTAGCGGTTGCTCGACTTTGGCACCAGGTAGGACAGACGTGTAAGACATTTCGTTCCAATTTTTTATAATTTATCTTTTCACATGCTTTTCTAATAATTGTATTATCTTGTATTAATGACTTTGATTTAACGCTTCATTTTACTAGAATCAATACTTCATATTTCATTACTATCTATAATTTTATTTTGTCTTACCTTCCTTTTTGTATGAAATACAGTCGGTTCACAAAGGAAAATATATGTATTTTATATGATCATTTATTGAATATTTTCTATATCGTTGAAAATGTACGAGTATGTATTATTATGTATTTATTTGGATATATGTAAACCCCTCCACCTCCCCACCCCCCCTCTGTAAAATTGTGAATGTCTAGGGCCCAAATTATATCTTCCAGGATTGCAAATTAGGCAATAAGCAACACTATAAAGATCCCTAATTTAATATGTTTATTACAATAAATATGTAACGATTATTGCATATCAATATATCTTTCCAATTTTCATTGTATTACCTACTAAAGAATTGCTCGTTGACAATCAACGGGTAGTTATTATTGACGTATGTATGAGTGGACTGACAATAGTGGTAACTGTGGTTTACGGGAAAAAAATTAAATAATAATTCAACAAATAGACAAACCAACAGACTGTGAAAGCATAGTATTATTAGTATAAAGCGTTACATATTTATTGGAATAAAGTGAAACTCTAAATACTGGCACGTCCTTAGTATGCATAAAAAAACATAAAAATTAATATATTAAATTCTTTTTGAAAATTTACTCATAATAATACTATAAGCACTCTTACTTGTGATTGAAAAACACTATTTTTATAATTGGCTAATGGTATTCCTAATAGAATTTATATTTACCGCTTACAAATCACACTTAGAACATGTTGTATATTAGTTTTTATAATTTTTACAACAATAATTTGTAAATTTTATCAGGTACGGATGGAGCTGATAGAGGTGACGACAACAGTGTGATGTCTCTACCTAGAATACGAATGCGGGCAAAATCAGCTCTGTCCGGTAAACATTCTTCCAGAAGGCAAAGCGAACCGGTTACCGCGCAAAAGAGTCACTCGTTAGACCGACGGATCAGTTACGACTCTCGCATATCTAAAGGAGATAATAACTCTTCTAAAACGTCGTTGACGGACACTCCACAGTCGAGAACGTCTTTGAAGTCAATAGCTTCCATCAACACCGACTGCAGCGGGGAGGATACGCTCGTACATTGCAGATACACGAAGTGCACATCGGCTACAACACAAACCGACGCTCGACGTTATTATAAAAATTGTCACAATTGCAATTATTTGTATTGTTCGCGCGAATGTAGACGGGCACACTGGGAGAAGCATCGTAAGGTATGCTTACACTCGCGGGCTAGCACTCTCTGCCGACAAATACTATCAACGGCTAAAGAGGACGTGGATTCTCTTCATCACGTGAGTATGATTGCGCAGAGGGGCTACTCTAGCCAAGGGAGAGGTGTGGTAAAAGTTTTCTTCACAAGTCCCGACGCCGCTGAAAAGTTCACTTCTCATGGTTTTCAATCTTTGGGCGAGCCCGTCTTTGTTAAGTGGCCCGAATTGATGCCAAACGAAATGGGACCCGAGTTGTATGCAGAATTGGTGAAATTGTGCAAAAGTTACAATCCGGAGACTCGTTTAGTATTGTACGTTGCAGTTTGTATCGTAAGTGAAGTTCCGACCAAAGGAGCCGCCGTAAAATGGGAACGGCAAATAGTTTCACGCTGTGCCAAACTCAGACTGAGCAACACGGTCATGAGTCAGCTTCCAACTTACTCCAGCCCCAAAGCTAAAGTGAGGGATAAAGACAGGATTCAAAAGGATAAGGATGCGTTGTGTAGGACAGGTAGCACGGAAACTTTAATACTCACGTCGAACTCGGCTAATTTACACCAAAAAAATAATACAACCATACAGAAGATACGAGAGATATCATTCAACAACATTCAATTCCAATTGCAAAACAGGGGTGTTAATTTAAAGAAACACTATCCCGAGGTACACACGAGGCTTTGTTCTTACGTCGAAGGTGCGTGTGATAAATTTACGCCGATAACGATATATCCGAGAGACAATTCCACAGGTAAGTTGTTCATGTGCGTGATAATGCCAGAAACTGAGCCTGAAAAATTTCAAACATTGCCAAATGATAGCTGCGAATGTCACACGATAGACGTGAGCATAGATCATTCCGATCAACTGTCCACGTCCATGTAACGCTACGTTGAAAGACTTGAAATTCTCGTGTTTGATCAAAATGCATAGATAGAATAACTAATTGTTTAAATTTGTTTAATCACAACTTATTTAGATGAAAATATTAGTAGAAAATATAAAATTTTATTGAAGCAGTGGAGCGTATTGTGAAATTATTAAATTATATTATTGGCGATGATCGGTGGAGCACATTATGGAAATATCTTGTATTATCAAAGTTTAATAATAGTTTATAATATGCTCCACTCAAATTGTAATCGAACATAATTCGCGTTGTACCACTCTTATATGTTTAATTAATAAAATATACATTTATATCCAGTTACTTCAAATATATCAATATTTAAGAAAAATACCAATTAATAATCAACTTGATGTACTATTCGATGCTGATTTTCAGATATTAATATTTATAGTCTGCATTACAATTAATTACTGTACATTTTATTTTAAAGAAAAAATATATATTCATATTAATATTATAGTAAATTTATTATAAATTTTATTTGATTTATTTTATTGAATTGTAAAACGAATTTCTACCGCTTAATCTAAAATAATAATTAAAATAACCATCTTTTTTTGTGTGCCTTAAATCAAATAGCGCTTTTATTTTGCGCTGTATCAAAATATATTTTTAAAACCGTTCTTAAAGCTAAATCTATATTTAAATGAAGTGCAGTCTGTAAAATTCAAGTTAATAATAATTGTCCACATAGATAATAAAACGAATTTTCAACATCATTACTTGCTCTGGTGTAATAATAACAGTCTAATCAGATACGACGACGTTTAAAACTGATCTTCCAGGCTGGTAGGAGTTCATCATTGAAGAGATCCTCATATTCAAACTGATCTTAAATAATTAAAATACTTGAAACAGCATTTACCATTTCTGCAGTTCAAAATGTGAGTCGTTTATAATCCAAGAAAAATAAAAGTGAAATTAGATTTTATATGATTCTTATTGTAGAATATGATTCATCTCTTTCATTAATACTATCAAGTTAGGTTCTTCTTTGACTACGGCAAAACTATATAATGTTATACTAACTGTTTAAAAAAATTTAAAAGTTATTTTTAAATATTGTTGACGTTTAAAGTAATTTTTACATCATCTGAATGAAACGTTTTTTTAAATAATATAAAAATTATTGTTTCAAAGCTTTTGTGAACTAATTTTTCGAGTTCGCAAAGCTTTTCCACTTCCCCTCCTATTTTTTTTTTTTCGACTAATTAGTTTATATTCATAAATACATATGCTAAATTATGAATAAATATTTATATATCTATTTATGTAAAATCTATATCGCCAATGTTACAGATATTAAAAAAAATCATAAATATTCGAAATATTATAAAAAATGTATACTTATTTTGCAATATGTATATATGAAAATCAAAATGATTATTTTTGTATTCAATATTTGCATATTATATTTTTTAAATTTGTTTTGATCATATATTCGACATCGTTTTGTGTACAACAATTTGCATCGGCAAACACCAGCACAGACATTGATCTTCGACGAGTTCTGAAGAAGTATTACGGTCGGCTCAGAACCTATTATGTATTACGATGTTGGTGTTCATAATTCTCCCATAGGAACGCCATGCTATTTGCACACTCTGAGCCACACTTTCACCATCACGTGGTATAAACTATAATGTTCAATTGATTAATTTGATAAATACACTTAATAATATGTACCTATCTATAATGTTAACCGATGAAATAAGGCCTGTTAGCTTAAACTGTTACGTTATTTATTACTATATGTGTTACCAATATATTTTAATGCAAAACAAATAAAATCTTTGTTCTCAATGGTTCATTTCATTTTTACCATTACTCACATTGAATTCCTGGACGATTTAGAATTGTTAGTATGCAGAGTTATCCTATTATGATTTTCAAAAGTGTGATAAAATGAGGCGGCTAACGAACAAGTCACATAATCTGCAATTTATTCATGTACATACATATGTACTTACTTTTAATATATATGTACAAAAATATGTATGTACATATTTCGAAATAAAATTTAGTGCAACTCAATTCTAACAAGTCACTTTTAGTGTATCTTAAAAGGTCAATTTCAGTTTAATTGAAATTTACTTAATTACTTAATCGTTAAGGTTCATTATTGATGAAGTAACTATGAGCCACAGAAAAAAAAATGAAACAAGCAATCCCGATGGACAGACTCTAAGCTTTTAAACCTCATCAAATAATTCATATTCATTAAACTTTCCTGATCAATTCAAAATGTATCCTTTATGGCAAAAAATTCGTCATTATATTCAGAAATTGGAACACCCTGAAAATAAATTCTACTTCACAATGGTGTAAATTTTACCGAAGCAAGACTAAAAATTCTTCATTATATAAGTTTCCTTTTCATTTCTTAAGAGAAAATATTACCAAATGGTCTGTATTTATAAAGTCAGTTATTTTAACCAAATGATGAGAAATTTTAATAAATGGTCTGAATGGTCAATACTCGAGTGATCAGAAAATAATAAATTAATACAAAATTAAATCAAAGTAAATTTATATAAACGGTCGGTACTTAAAGTTTACTGTCCGATTAGTTAGTGTGAAAATTTACTTACCAAAAATATACTACTGCCCATCTTCTTGAAAAGTTACTGACCGATTAATTAGTTGCCATAAATATGTACTTTTATTTAAAATTTAGTAAATTTTAGTGCGACTCAATAGATTGATCAACAAGTCATTATTAGTACATATATGTATTTTAAAATGTCAATTTAAGTTTAATTGAAATTTACTTTATTACTAGACTGAGTTCTTTGAGTTCATTAACTATGAGATACGGATCAAAAATTGAAACAAGCGCTCACGACGGACAAACTCTTCAACTTTTATACATGTGTATGTACATACATATGTATATGTTGTGTAATTACGAATTTATACTGTGGATTCCTCATTAAATAATTTATATTAATTAAAAGAAAATTTTCAATATAGAAATTGTCTGATCAATACACTAAATTATAAGGCAAGAAATTCATTATTATATTCAGCAATTGGAGCGTTCTGAAAATAAATTCTTAGTACTCGATTGTTAGGCCGGGCCGCACTGGTAAAGTAATGGTGATGCGACGACACTTACAAAATAATTTCACACGTCGCTTAAAAGAGATGCGGCCACCCCCATTATGTTAAAAGAAGTTTGTTTTAGTGAAATCACTGTTGCGTCGTCATCGCCTTGCCAGTACGGCCCCGGCCTTAGAGTTCACTATTGATGGAGTAACTATGAGCTAGAGAAAAAATTTAAAAAAGCACTTCCGACGGACAGACTCTTAAACTTTTATACATATTCATTAAGAGAATTTTCATTGCAGAAACTTCCCAATCAATCCAAAATATATCCTTCAAGGTAAAAAATTAATTATTATATTCAGTGATTGAAGCGTTCTGAAAATAAATTTAAGAATTTATTATAATTCTATTTTACCAAAGCCTGAAAATACTTCATTACGTAAATTTCCTTTTCATATCTCATACTCAGTATTCATTTCTTAACAGAAAAATATTACCAAATTATGTACTCTCATTGCAACTCGGAACGTCTGTCCGTATTTGTAAAGGAGAAAGTTATCAAAAATTACATTTATTCTGTAATCGACATACTGTTTGTTAAAAGTACAAGATAACCACGTCTCGGTTACAAAATTGCACTGAAAAACAATCAAAACATACAAATAAATACATCATACGAGTAAAAAGAAAACGACAAAATAGTCAGGTGATCAACACGTTTATTTATAATATAAAATATAGTAAAATAATATAGAACGCGATTGTTTATCGGTTAGACTTGGCAACCCTCTCGAGCTCGTCCTTCTTCTTGATGGCGTACGAATTCGAAGATCCCTTCTCGGCGTTGATGAGCTCATCGGCGAGACACTCGGCAATGGTTTTGATGTTACGGAAGGCAGCCTCACGAGATCCGGTGCACAACAACCAGATAGCCTGATTGACACGTCTCAACGGAGACACGTCGACGGCCTGACGACGAACGGTACCGGCGCGACCGATACGGGTAGAGTCCTCACGTGGTCCAGAGTTGATGATGGCGGTGACCAAGACCTGGAGCGGATTCATACCGGTGAGCAAGTGGATGATCTCGAAGGCGTGTTTGACGATACGCACAGCCATCAGCTTCTTGCCGTTGTTGCGTCCGTGCATCATCAACGAGTTGGTGAGACGCTCCACGATGGGGCATTGAGCTTTACGGAAACGCTTGGAGGCGTAACGACCGGCTGAATGCGGGAGATACTTGGCGTGTTTGTCTTTGACAGCTATGTAGTCCTGGAGGGACATGTCTGATACTCCGACCCCCTCGCAACTCCACTTCCCGAAGAGTTTGATCTCTGGGAGTTCTGGTGGTTGAGCGCCACCGGCTAGTGCGCCTTCGTCGGGTGCTGCGCCCCACTCGGTCGTGTCCATATCGAAGGAGTCTTTGGCGATCGCCATGCTTGAGCTGGTGATGAAGTGACGGGAGCCGCCGCAAACGACCACGCGGGCAGCAGGTTAGACAGGAAGGGCGATGTTGGTAGCACTGCGTTCGCGCCTTCATTCTCTGCCTGTTCGCCGCGCCTTCTCTTTCTTCCGATTATGTTTGAACTTGATTTTATTTATTTAAATGCATCTACATACACTTTTTTATTCTCTACTAATGTATATTTGAAGGATGACATAAATTTGTCGACATTTGTATTTTCATAAGTTACTAGCTGATTTAGGAGGCGGTTCCAAACTTTGACCACTCTATTTGAAAATAATGAATCTCTGATACTTTCGTTGGATTTGTCTTTTAGGAGTCTCAGATTTGTGCGTTTTTATTGAACGCGAGGTTTTTTTTATTGGGCATTTATATTTATTATTTATTATTTTATACACTTCTATTAGATCGCCTCTCAATCTTCTCGTCTCCAAAGAGGTGAGACTCATTCTCTTCAACCTTTCGTTATGGGGTAGTGATCAAAGTTCAGATGGAATTTTTGTAATCCTTCTTTAAACCATCTCTAAACATACAATGTCTCTTTTAAAGTTAAGGTTCCAAACATTTACAGCAAATTCTAAATTAGGTCTAATATAGGATTTATAAATTTTTTATAGCAACTGGATACTGAATTTCTTAAATAATTCAATTGCCGCGTCATCTCGTGCTTGATGTTTTTACTAATGTTTTGAAAAAAATTATTTATTTAAAGATAAGTCTGTAGGAGTGCGAGGTGAAAGGTTGAAGAAGACACGCAGCGGACATTTTGGTTGTGTTTATTGAGAGCGCCGGATAACGAATTGGAGTTTCCTGTGTGACACTCGATCGCCGGTACTAGAGCTGCCAACCGTCAGGAAGACAGTGATGCCAACTCCAGCCCGTTGGTTCACCGAGTACCCACAGAATAGTTAAGAAAATCAAAAATGGAATATTTATTCTCAGAAAAAAAACCAACAAATATTTTGTTGGTTTTGTGACGCCACATTTTCTACAACCCCCTCTATCCCCTTCGTCACAAAATCATCACATTATATCAGACCCCCTCCCTCCCATGACGTCATTTATGGACGACCTTATGCATTTTCTTATTTATTCTTTAGACATTATGCACTTTCCACTTTATTCTTATTAGACATTTAATCCGCTTTCTACATTATTCCTATTAGACCCAATCCGTTTGCGTCATTTTCCATTTGATCATAAATTGACGGGCGGATAGGAAGTGAAGCTTATCAGGGCTACCAATCGGGAACGGTTGGTAGTGCTCATTAAAAAAAAACTGCGTGTTACATACAATACAAAACTGTTTAATTAAAATCAGTGTCTGAGCCGAGACATTGCAAAAGAAAAAAGTAAATTTCAAGTATTTTTTTTGAAGCGCTCAGTTAAATAATTTTATTTTGAGTACATGTAAAATAAATTATATTTTTAAATGAATATCGCCCACTTAAGCAATATTCACTGTCAAAAACTTTTAAATATTATCCAAAAATGATAGAAAAAAAAACACACCGTATATAATTCCGAATAAAGCCAAATTATTCTTCTTCTTAGGTATTTAAGGATTAGATTCTTGTTTATGAGTCTCATCTTAACCAAATGGTTAAGAAAATGAAATCGTTGTGACCTCATTTCGGAAATATAATTTTTTGTAAACACTGGGTTGTTATAAAGCCTACAATGTTTCCGAATGTTTACAATGTTTCCGAAAAAAAAAAAAATACATACAATGAAAGGGAAATTTATTATAGTTTATTTACAAATAACTTCTGTGCTATGTATAAATTCGTTGACAACTACGTTTTTTCAGCTTTCAGTGGTATCTTGTCTTTTGGCGCGTTTCTTCTTTTTCTTCCGAGAGGTAACTGGGGTATGTCTGTCATTGCAATATTGTGAGAGTTTGCTATATGTTCCCTTCTTTTCCAACTATCTATAAATGCTTTCGGGCAATAAGAACACTTGTAAGGCCTCAATCCACTGTGAATTCTACTGTGACGATCCTAAAAAATAATTTAAAACGAGTTTATTAAAGTAAATCGTAATCTTTACAACAAAATAAGAAAGCATACTGACTAGGGAACCAGAAGTAGGAAATGCTTTGTCACAAACAGAGCAGACGTAAGGACGTATATTGTTATGCGATCGTTCATGTCTTCGTAATTGAGATGGTGCTATAAATCGACGTGTACATAATGAACAAGCGTATGGTTTTTCCCCAGTATGAAGACGCATATGAATATTTAAACTTCCCTCTGAAAATAGATGGACATGAGTAATAAAAAAAATGACCGGTGAACTTTTATTTATATTTGTAACTCACTCTGTGTAAAATCTAAGCCACAAAAATTACACAGATGATAGATAATTTGGTTGGGCACATCGTGTTGCTTTTCATGCCTATCTAGGTAATATTTTAAACTGAAACTGAAAGCAAAAAATATATATATGTACATACATATGTATAATAAAATATAAACATTGTATGTACTTAAAAATAAATAAAAAGTTATTTACCTCATATCGCACATATTGCACTTGAAGGGCTTATCACCAGTGTGTGCATTTTTGTGCACCCTTAGTTGATTTTTATTTATAAATGCTTCTTCACAAATATTGCAAATATAAGGTTTATCCAGGGTGTGAAGCAATAAATGTTGCTCTAAGTGTCGAAAATAAGTGAAACCTAAAATTTAAACATACAGTGAGGAACTATTTAATGCGTTACAAATTTTATTTATTTGAATTGAAAGTTGCCTATGATGGGGGCTCATTTATATGGAGTCCAAGTCATATATAAGTCACCTTGAAGAGAAACACCTCCACATGAGGCCCCCCCCCCCCCAGAATATAGTCTGTTGACTTTTCTATCGCGTGATATTGGCATGACCGAAAATGAAAATATTTGAAAAAAATGGAATGAAATTTATGATAGATTTGAGTGCATAGCACGCTTAGCCACCTACACATGTACATACATACATATATAAGCTTTGCTACACATGTACATAATTATATATGTTTGGAAGAAGACTGTCGCAACTCAAAATTTCTTGATGACGCGGTCAACGGGCAGTGATTAGTTGTGTATTATAAAACACTCGAGATATTTAGAAATATCCTATTTGAAAAATTTTCATGCAATAAAACGTTAATTTTTAAATGAAATAATTTGTCTCCTTACTTTTAGAACAATATGTGCACACAGATTTTTCATCAGTTTTATCACGTTTCTTGGACTCATCTTTGCAAGTGTCCTTTTCTTTGGAATCAGCAGTGCCAACTTTTTTTACTTTCTTTATCTTACTGGAACGTTTATTTTTTAATTCAATTTTTTTTCTTTTACAAATTGCCTTTTTTTTGATACTTGTGGATACTTTTTTCTTTTTCTTTTTTTTTTCTGAATAGGCCGCCTTTCTAGCAATTCAATTTTCAGTTTACTCAAAGTGACTTCATTGTCTCCGGAATCGTTATTACACTCATTTGATTCTAACTTTATTGGATTGTATTCCAGGTCGATTCCGGCATTATCCACATCACTTCCATCGGCATATGGATGCAAATTATCTTCCTCTTTCTTTATAGTCACATCACACGCACCGGCTATCTTCTGAGCATTCTCAATGTGAATCTTTCGCAAATTGGCATCGGATTTTTTGCAACAACTGATGAATTTATAACAGAAATACACATTACTTTCACAATCCAAACATATATTCAACGGTAGACCGTCGCCGTCCTCAATCTGCAAAATATACAAAAAGTAAATGATTAGGCCACTTCCGAGACATTGGTGAATGTCGAGCCGTGAATGAAATAACTTGCAAGGCAACCTTTAGACCAGTACAGTCGGTGAAGATGTTTCTCAGATGTTTGGAGAGAGAAATTAGGCCTCCGCCCCCCATACAGCTACGGCAAATGGCGCCCCCTTTATCTTCGTTTCCGATTTTGTTCATCGCAGATCGAAACTCTCACTCAACTACAACGTGGCTCATATTATTATGTTAACAGTTTAACTGTCAGTGTCAAACGGGTTAACCAACAATGCAGCAAATAACTACTCCACTTTCTAATTTACACATCTATGCATAGTAGTTAGTAGTACACTAGCAAAAAAGCCCGCGAAAAAACAAGTATGGGTTGTTATGACTTATATTATGACGTTTTGAGAGTTGTCATAGCAACCTACAGATTGATTTTTTATCTTGCGATTTTACCGCAAATGTGAAATTGCACCAAAGCTGTTTTCGCACCTTTGTACATACAGTAAAAATGGACAAAAAAAATCACCTGTGGCGCATTTTATTCAAAATTCGTTAAAAATCTAATGGTTTCCTGATCAAATTTAAACTATTTTTTATGTAAACTGTTATTCAGGAGAACGTTTCACCTGCGGCGCATTTTTGCGCAATAAAACCTTGTACAAGAAAAATACGTTTAAAAAAATTTCTAGTGTAGTAAAAAATGTCTAGGTTTGAGAGAAAAATGATATGGTGAGCTTATTACAATACATATGTATATGCAAATTATTGCAGAGGTCTGCCTGGCTGGGTAGCCTAACGACACGATACAGGTTACGTGAAGCGCTCACGCTACGTAGCTTCACTAATTCACACAAACACTCTCAGCACGGATAGCTCGCATACCACGTACGCATGCGCACACTCACACACACACGGGTTGCGCAAAGCGCTCACACTACATAACCTCACTAATTCACTCAAACCGGGAAGCGCGAAATAATAACCACCCGATGACACTGTCAACGGGCAGTTACTAGCAATCTCAATAAAAATGTTTTATTCCAAAATTATTTTTATTTTTATGTGTCAATAGGCAAAAGGTAACTTTATTTGTCGTCGAAAAATAAGTTGGTCATCTAAAATAGCCGTAACCACAAAATACATTCAAAAAGGAGGTGATGCAATTTTTATAATCTGTTTTACAGCAAAAACATGACCCAAAAGGAAACCTTCACTTTACTTTAATCATGAGCGATAACACATTCATTAAAAGTAAAATAAATAAATAAACACGTGCATATAACAAATGTGGAATTTATTATAGTCCATTATGGTTTACAGATAATTTCAGTGATATTTATTAATATATTGACAACTACGTTTTTTCAGCTTTAACTGGCAATTCATCTTTTGACGCACTTTTTACATAAAGTCTTTTTCTTCCAGCTGATAGTCGAGGTATGTCAGTTATTGAAATATTGTGAAACTTAATTAAATGAGTCTTTCTTTTCCAACTATCTATAAACGCTTTAGAACAATAAGAACACTTGTAAGGCAATTCTCCGCTATGAATTCTATTGTGACGAATCTAAAAATATATTTCAACAGTTTATATACATACATATGTAGATGTAAATTATAAATTTAAAAATTGGATATGAAAATAGACTCACTAGGCTACCACTGTTAGTAAACGCTTTGTGACAAATAGTACAGACATGAGGACGTGAATTGCTATGCAATCGTTCATGTCTTCGCAATCCGGATTGTACTGAACAGCGAAATGTACACTTTGAACAAGCGTAAGGTTTCTCTCCAGTGTGAACACGCATATGAACTTTTAAATTTCCCTCTAAAAAAGACACGAATAATAAAGAAAATAAACCTTAACAATGATTTATGAACTTCCTTTCAATTTATAACTTACTCTGTGTAAAATCCAATCCACACAGATCACACAGATGATGGTTAATTTCCTCGTGTTGTTTGCTATGACTAACGAGGGCATGCTTTACATAAAAACTGAAAACGTAAAATAATTAATTTATAATAAAGTAATACTGTATGAGTAAATAAATAAATATATCTTCTACCTCATATTGCACACATTGCACTTAAAGGGTTTTTCACCAGAGTGTACCTTTTGGTGTGATTTCAGTTGACTTCTTTGTCTGTATGCTTTTTGGCAAATGTTGCATATATAAGGTTTCTCACGAGTGTGAATCAATAGATGTTGGTTCAAGTATTGAGAATGAGTGAAACCTGTAATTTAAGTAAATTATGCAATTATGCAAGGTAAAAATATCGGCAGTGACCATTCATTCGATCTTTTATATAATCAAAAGTTAACTTTCGAACGAAGAAATTAGCTTAACATTTTGTAGTCTTACATTTAGAACAAAAAGTACACATGAATTTTTTGTTTTCGTCGTGTTCTTTGGATAGATGGTCTCTAAATATTGATTTGCCACAGAATGTTCTATGGCAAAAGGGACAAGTATAGTATTTTGTTATCTTTTTAGAGACGGCCTTTTCCTTTGAATTTGCAGTGCGAACTTTTTTCCTTTTCTTTTTCAGACTGTGTCGTCTTTCTGGCAATTCAATTTTCAGTTTGCTCAAATTATTGTCACTGTCTCCTGAATTATTGACGTACTCTTCGACGTTTGATTCTAATTTTATCGGACGGCATTGTGTTCCGACATTATCTCCATCAATCGAATACGAAGTATCTTCTTCTTTTATAGCCACCTCAGATACACTCTGAGTATTATCATTGATAAATTTTCTAAGATTATTGTCGGATTGTTTACAACAACTTATAAATTTATAGCAGTAATACACATTGCTTTCACAATCCAAACATATATGCGACGGTAGACCATCGCCGTCCACAATCTACAAAAACATAAATAATTAGGTTATTTCACAAGGATAGTGTCGATGTTATACACGCAATGATGTGCGAGGCAA
Organism: Parapsyche elsis; assembly: GCA_022651745.1. Taxonomy (NCBI): domain Eukaryota; kingdom Metazoa; phylum Arthropoda; class Insecta; order Trichoptera; family Hydropsychidae; genus Parapsyche; species Parapsyche elsis. The sequence goes on along the minus strand of JAGVSN010000001.1, from coordinate 17,808,330 downwards.
CCTTAAGACCAGTACAATCCGTGAACATGTTTCCGAGGCGTGCAGAGAGAGCAGTTAGTCCTCCGCCCCCCATACAGCCCCGACAGATGGCACCCCCGACGCCTACGCCCTCTGAGCTTGCGCCCCCAATTTCACTCATCGCGAAACGAAGCTGTCAAAAGTATCCATCAAAACCAGTGCGGCTCTTTGTTTACTGTCAAAATGCGCTTTTGGCCATAACACGAGAAAATACGTCCCACTCCACATTTTCCATCGACTATTACTATGATTGTATAATATAATAGCGCAAGGGTCTGCTTGGCTGGGTAGTTGCGGAACGCTCGCATACACTCACGACACGGATATTTACAAATTACAAAAGTTGAATAACATAAATAAAAATCAAAAACTAAAATTATATAAATATGAATTAATATACACAAATGCAATCGGTTTTTAATTTATTAAGAAATATGCAAAATAAAATCATCTCAAAACAAATCATAAGTGCGAGAGGAAAACCTCAACCAGCCTCCAATAACTAACATTAAATATGTCAATGTGTATGGCAGCCTGATTCAGTAATTTAATGACTTTTATAACGGGAGGCATGGCTAGCACCTAAATTGACTTGATACTTCAAAACAAATTCATTAAGAATTTGCGGATTATGCAATCAATGCAATCAATCACCAGGCCAATCAATAATTTGTGAAAATGTTTTCCCAGATAAAGCTGTCGACGCAATTCTGGGGAATTAAACTCTAACGCCCCTAGTAAAAATGCACTAGGGTAGAGCCACATATATATTTTATGCAGCCTTGCGTAAAGAGATCTGAGAAACCTTTTCTGCGACCTTTCCAATAATTTTAAGCAATCTGCTCTATTACTAAGACTGCAAATAATTTACGAAAATTCCAGAATGCTCGTGAAGATCCTAAGCACCAATGTAATACTGAACGAAACAGAATTAAACACCGGACAGTGAAACGCGTCGTGAGCGTAGAGACGAAGCGCGCACAAAAGCCGAAGACTCGTCATCGGAATTTCAATCACAGCGAACGATAGACGACGAGTAGCGTGAGAGTGTCGAGCGTGTGTGGGTGCACGCGCGCCGCCTACGATAGTGTGCGTGTGCACCGCTGGCGTAAGTTGCGCATGTGTGGTAGCGTCGAGTGAACGAGCGTGTGTGTGTGTGTGTGCGTGTGTGTTTCATCGTTCGGTGTTCGGCGTTGCCGGGGTGCGGCTGAGCAGAGAGCTGTTCCCCCTCTCGCCGCGCCCCTCGACCCCCCCCTCACCCCTCTCGACCCTCCCCCGCAGCCATTGGCAGGATAAACATGGCCGAACCACCAGGTCAGTTGCCGCTTCACATTACTTTACTTTTCATCCCCACTTCCGCGTTCTTACCCCTCATCTTCCCCCCCCCCCCCGCCGATTTAGGCTCGATCGAGCGCCCCCCCCCTCCACCTCACCCTCTCCTGTTACCCCTCTCGTATGTCCCCCCCCACCGTCTCCCCTCTTCATCTTTCTTGTTGCGTTTGACGTTTACTCCAGCTAGTGTGTGTGTGTAATACTATTATTATTATTATGTGTCTGTGTGTGTATGTATTTGCATTCAATTATTTCGAACGTTGTTATTTAAATTATTGTAAACAAATGTTTTGACATTCGTTTGTTTTCGTCCAAGTTTTCGTGAGCGAAACGAATGATTTTTTTTTGCTGGACAAATAATTATGAATGATTTTTATTTTAAATCGATATTTTTCTATCAAGTGTGACGAATTGTATTGATGCGTTATAAAATTGTATAATAATACGCAGAATTCCTTATCTGTTCAAAAATGTGTACACATGTACAAATGTACATATTTCTATCGTTAAGTGCGCGATGTTGGATCGGATCGGATCGGATGCAAAATCTTCGCATTTCGTTTTTTATCTACATACACTCAGCACTGTTTATGGAAGGGTATGTATTGTTCGATTTTATCTTGTAATCTTAAAATTTTAACACGTAAAAATATGTACATAATTATACGTTCATATGAATTGCTATTGTGTAATTTAATCAAATAAATTATCACGATGGAAATAATTGCTCGAACGTATTTGTGTATAATATGTTTACATTGAAATGAAGTAAAACAAGGTAAAATGGTGCACACATTGCGATGCAACGGAGCGAGGAAGCCTCGCGAGGCAAAATGGTGCACACTTTGCGAGGCCGCCTCGCAACGTGTGTTGCGAGTGGCTTTTGATGCATTACAATATGTACTAAAATAGTGAAATATGGTGATATTTTTTTTTAAACAGATATATGCACATATACAATTTAATTAATTTAATTGTTTTCTTACCAAGTTTATTTTGTATATAAAAAATTCTTTTGGATTTAAATTGGCTATGGGACTATGAACCTATGAAACATTAGTTGGTTTATAAACCTAAATTGCATAACATGATATAGTATTTTGCTTTTATTTATAAAATACTAGCTGAATTGCCCGGCGTTGACATTTTTTCATTTATTTTCCAATAATTGTTCTTGACATTTATTCCCCAGTTAAAAAAAAAATTGATTAAAATTTTTTTATATGGGGGCCCGTTGACCCCCTGATCCGACCCCTTCCAAAACCCACCTACGGTCTGACCTAGGGTATCATGAGATAGTATACCAAGTTTGGGGGTTCTAAGTTGAAAACTGTAGATTTTCATAGCGAAACAACAAACAAACATTGAATTTTATATAGTACTAGCTGACCCGACATGCGTTGCAATGCTCGATACCGTTCCCGTTCCAGATCCCGATCCCGTTCCCGTTCCCGTTCCTAGTACGTTATCTGACGCGTGAGCAGGCCCGTTCCTGTTCCCGTTCCTGTTTTTTCCCGATTCCAGATCCCGGTCCCGTTCCAGATCCCGATCCCGTTCCCGTTCCCGTTCCTAGTACGTTATCTGACGCGTGAGCAGGCCCGTTCCTGTTCCCGTTCCCGTTTTTTTCCGATTCCAGATCCCGGTCCCGTTCCCGTTCCTATTTCCGTTCCCGTTTTTTCCCGATTCCAGATCCCGGTCCTGTTCCCGATCCTGATCCCGTTCCCGTTCCTAGTACGTTATCTGACGCGTGAGCAAGCCCGTTCCCGTTTTATCCCAATTTTTTTTCACAGGAGCCATCCCCGGCATGATCACAATAAGTCCTGAAAGTTTCATCGCGATCGGTTGAGTGGTTTAGGAGCCTATAAGAGACAGACAGACAAACAGACAGACAAACGGACAGACAAACAGACAGACATTGATTTTTATATATATATAGATGTAGATATACATACCTACATATACGTATGTATGTATGTATGTACATACAATATTCTTCATATTGACAAATTTATCTTTTCAAAATATTGAAAAAATTCAAATTCAAATCATTGTGGTAACGAATTAGGGTAACCTGTTAGGTCATCACGGTATATTGTGAAAATAAAAATAAAATAAAATAAATAAATATAATATTTATCTATGTATGTATATCCAATCATCAAATTAAAATTTTCTATTTATGATCAATTGTGAATTGAGACTCGATTGTGTTATTAAACTCAATTTTGAGACAACACCCACTTCGACCAATATTATAACCAAACTAAGATATATAAATAAATAAATAAATATCGAGTGAGAAGGTTTTATCTTGCACCTGAAACTTGAAACACAAACGAGCTCTTCCTAACTAACGACACCTCGGCATTTCCCAATTTCGCTAATGACAGTCTCTATCGTACATATTTCTATTATGTTTTATTTTATAATTATTTTTAAATAGCCAGCGCCAACCCTGACTGGTCCTTTCACCAGCGCTCTCTCGCACCTGATCAGCTAATGTTAGTTCAGTTCAGTTCGGACTGGGTTGGCTTTGAGCTCGCTCGTGTTCGCTCACCTCATTCCGCTCACCTCTTACTTAATTCTATGCAATTATCGCGAAACTACACAAAAAGTGCTAATTTATGAGTTTGTTAATTTTCCTACACTGAAACATAAACGTATGTTATCGGAAACGTGACAATGTGCAATGTGTTATTATTCATCGGTTACTTTCGCCAACGTTCGATTTACAGGAACTAACTTCGAATCTGTTCAAGTTGACCGTCGATTGATTCTCAATCAATATACAAATACGATTTTATCCTGCATTTACTAATAACATTGTAATATGAAGTTCAACAATCAATTACCTGAAAGCATATTGATCAATTTTTGAATTCCATTACAATTCAAATTTGCTTCAAGCTATGTAGTTTCCGCTGTTCAAAATTAAAATAAAACGCTTATTAAATTGCTCCAATTTTCCGACACACTTGGAAAACTTCCACGTTTCCCAAACTAAAGGGCCCCATTCACGTTGCGTTTTTTTGCTACTGTACTATTTTTTGAACAGTAAAATAAATCGTTAAGATTTTTGATTCATGTCGTGCCCACAGGCTTTCAAATTTTTACTCCGTTTCAATTTCTCGTAAATCTGAAACGATTTTGAAATAAATCACAGTTTTATTTATCGTTGTACATACTAAGAATTGTTGTGTGTATTTGTACAGTACATCTGCCAGCAAACGTCACGATTTAAAGTAAATCGTACGAAAGTTGTGCGGTGTCCGACTTGTCCGATCTCGCCGATTGGATTAGATTTTGCGCACACGCGTAAAGGCCCTCACAAACCTGAGCGATATCGCTGCGTCAAGTCTTCGTCCTCTATCGTCGTTGATTCGCACCAATGCGAATTATATCGGTGCGAATGGGACGACAGTTTGACGCTGCGAAACCGCTAAGGTGTGTAAGCGCCATAACGATTTTACTTTCGAATCGCTGGTCGGAACAGGAATCGTGAAAACGCAACGTGAATGGGGTCTCTTACATTTATTATGCGTGCCAGACTGTACAGTGTGTTTAAATGAATGCGATTTTGTATCGTATTGTTTCGGCTTTTTGAGCAAATTTTGAGAGCGTAAACGTCGGGAAATTGTAATGTAAATTTTTTTTTTGTTCGAACAAAACTCGTACTCGCATAAATCGGTCGGGAAATTTCGTCCGTCGGTTTCCATCCCGTTGTGAATCGTCGATGATGCTAGTTTGGCCGTCGCAAAATCGTTCAGCTATTTTCGCCAAATTAATGTTAGTCAAAATGTGTTTAAGCTGAAAAACCGACCGTTCTGGCAAAGTTTCCTGCGGTGTGGTCCCGTGGGATGTTACGACGATGACTTGTCGAGGAAAATTCTTATTTACGTTTTATTCATTGATCCGGTGATACATCGGAACTTTGCGGCCAATTTTTTTTCTCGTTTTACTTTCGTACGTGTGCCAAAAATCGATTTCGCTAGCGGAAAAACAATGAAAGTACAAATAAATTGTGACTTTTCTCTTTTTCACGCTCGAAATTGACGAAAGCGCTCGTTGTAAAGTAAAATTTGTAATAAAAGACTTGAAATTTCCGAGAAAATGTAACAAAGGTGGATTAATTGGGTTCTCGTAATACCTAACTGTTGCATGTCCATCAAATGGTAGCGCCTCATCTCGACAGCTCGCTACGTACATACAAAATTAACGTTTTTAGACAGTTTAAAGGCGCTGTGTACGTGTCGAGATGAATATCTTTCATTTTTAATATCAGTTTATGGCGATGTTCTCACTGTGGTTAAATTCTTCGCCTTTTGTCTATGTGAAATTTTCACGCATACAAAAAATTTAGTACAAAATTGTTATTATTCATCGATTATCATATTTCACTATTCAATATTGCGATAGACTAACTGTGTAGTTGATCGTTTAACATGTGTCGCGATTGTTTCGTTCTCATCGTCTATTTATATTATTTACTTTCAATTGGGAGAGAATGCCATATGCGTTGTTTTTGTTCGCAATTCCGATGCCTTTTTGCGGCGCCGCATAGCGTAATTCGCTCGTAATCGTCGAATTTCGAAATCTCTACATTTTCTCGCAAAAAAAGCAGTTGTTTTAGCGCATCGGTCATTTTTTTTTATTCAGAATTTGAAATATCGCCTGACCGAGGCACCATTATCGTTAAGTTTCACCTTTCGAGTTTCGTGATGCAAAATTATTCATGGCGAAATGGGACTCGAGGTCCGAATACATTCTGAATCTAATGGATACCGTTAGTGTATTTCGTCGACATTGCCCAATTTTTTGGCTTTTCTTTTTTTTTTTTTTTTTGCTTCATTTTGCTGTTCTTCAATCTTGTCTATTCCTTGTCCGTTCTGGGTCTTCCGTTAGTTATATAATGGCGTTCGCCAGCGGTTTCGATCATCGTTTGCTCGTTTAGATCCGACCGTCATGATCTTTCTTTCTCGTTTGTTATTTGTATGTAATTGTGGTGTAGTGCGTTTTACGAAAAAGGAAAAAAAAAACGATCTGGCACTAGATTTATCCGTTTATGGACCGCGACCAAACTCACAAATACACAAAGCGCATCATCATCACTTTATTCGAGGTAGTGACGCCACGTTTGCGTTTATCTATTTATTTTGACGGTGATGTTTACCGTCAAAAATACCTGTTTCTATGACAATTGCGCTAAATCTAATAGTAAATAGACGTAGAGATTAAAATTTTTATTGTTTCGTCTGCTGCGTTGTCTTTAGTTTGTTGATAATTCTTGGTGTTTAGTTTGGATCTCAAACTGGAGTCGTAAAATTGATCTTTAGATATTTCAGAATTGGATCCACTTTACGTCGGTTTTTCTTCAGCAGAAATCTTTTTTACACATTTTAAAAAAGTCGCTCATTTACTTTCTGCATATCGTGTCCTCGGAGCACAAAGGTGACATGTCCACAATAGTTATTTAATTATTCAGAGCAGCAGTTTTATGAAACGGCTACCTTTATATAAAAATGGTAATTGTACGTACTGTATTCTAGCTTTTTAGATGCTATTTCATTGCTATTAAAGTAATTTCTTCAAATTACATGCAAAAAGTCCGGCTTGTCACTTGTGTGCTCCAACAAATTACTATTGTACTTTGTGACGTCATTCGAATGTGCTCCGCGAATATAGATATTAGTAGAACTTTTGTAATCTGCGGTGCCAAAAAGAGCAAAGTTGCATTCATAACTAATTTTCGCAAAATCTTGGACATGTCACCTTTGCGCTCTGAGGACGTGATATGTTCTCTATATTTAAATATGATTGATTGATGGTAAGACCAACTAAAATTTATTACATTTCAAGAACGGTTTCGTCCGTTACCCGCTAGAAATCATGCTTAGATAACCTGTAGGTACGTGTTCGTAACAGGACTTTCATAGATCGCCGCATTGACTTTTTCGCGAAATATGTATTACATAGTACATTTTCCGCAAACTGATATCAATTTCACTCCAGTGCCGGTGATGGAATGCTGTCTCGCAATTAATTAATGTGCGCTCGTTTACCTATATGCAGTTTTGTTACGCGAATAATAATATATAATACATACATACATACATAATGTCCAATCGATCAATTCGATAGACCTGCTCGCATTTGAAACGATCACGATTTTGCGAAATTTACATCGTGTGACATTTTCGGGTGCATATTACATACATACATGTAATGTCACGCTTTCATTTTTTTTTTACATACATACATATTTTTGCTTATTTAGACATCGCAGTGTTTATGGTCGACAGCCTCGTCCGTGACGCTCTTATTAATCATTACGATGTGATCTATTTAACGAACGTTTCGTCCTGTCGCTTTCACGCGCGCGTACATGTGTAGTATGTATGTTTCGCATGTGTAATCAATTTTTTTTTTGCACACGTAATCCACCGTGCTAAATTGATTTTCAAGTCCGCATCAAACGATGATGTTTCAAATGCGACACTGATGCTTCGTTGCGTTTTTCACATTGTCATTGCATACAAAATACTACGGTTTCGACCCTCCTATTAATCACACAGTGTCTTTTTCATTTATTTTTATTTCACGTTGAAGTGCTTCTGTGCCGTCGTCTCTTTCGGTTTTCCTCTCCTTTTGTGCGCAAGTTCTTCAGATGGCTTCCACTGCTTTTGGTTTTTTTTTGTGACGAGTTTACGTGTAGTGAAATTTGTACCCAAACGGTATGTACTTACATATATGTACATATATGGATAAATATCGAATTTGAAAGCGTGCTTGTATGTACATATGTACATACATACTCGTATGTACTTGAAAGCATTTCGTGGAAAAGTTGAAATCGAGCTTGTTGTTAGTTAGAGATGTTGAATTTGATACACCTCGTTAAGACTGTTGGAGTTACAACGTACAATACCCATTGTTGATTCGATTGATCTTGTGAATGTCGCATTCGTCTCTGTAGTTTTGTTCGGTTTGATTACTGTGAATCGTAGCGCAAGGGTCTGCCTGGCCGGCTGGGTAGCTGTGAACATACTCGTGGCATGGTTAGCAAGAAGAGATCGTAACAGGAATACGTGGGTAAGAAATATGACCAGAGTGGCAGATATAGCGTAACGTGTGAAAAACGTGGCTGAGATATAGCGAGAAGAATGGATGGCAGATGGACGCGAGAAATACTGGAATGGTATCCTAGAGGATGTGAAAGAAAGCAAGGTAGACCGAGTGGACGATGGGCTGATGAATTGAGAAGAATGTGTGGAGTCAACTGGATGCAGATTGCTCAATACATACAGAGGATTGGAGAGGCCTTCATCAAGCGGTGGATGGTGAACAGCTGAAAATGATAATGATAATAAGTAATAAAGATGATATTTTTCCTGCACTTCTCAGCTTAAACGGACGCCTGATCTGGAATTTTAGCAATCTCTGAAGACTGGTCCAGAACGTATGCTGTATTCATTTTTGAGAGCTTAGATTTTACTGTAAATAAATTAAAACAAAGCACCGTTTTTAGAGTACAAGTATATTTACAGGGTAGTTATATTGTAATTACATAAACAAAAATGACTAAATTTGATCGTTTCTTCGCGCCAAAAATATGTCAATTAATTTATCGAAATTAAATCATTTCGCTGTTTCATATTCTATGGAAAGAATTGCACAGGTATTAAGTATATCTTGACTTACGGCCCTCACAAACCTGAGCGGTATCGCTGCATCAAGTTGACGTCCTCTATCGTCGTTGATTCGCACCAATGCGAATTATATCGGTGCGAATGGGACGACGATAATTTTCGCCGCCGCGGTGCCCCTACACTTTCGGCGCCCTAGGCAACTGCCTACTTGCCTACCATTTAGTTACGGCACTGGGTATATACATAAATGATAACCACCCGATGACGCTGTCAACAGGCATTGACTAGTTTAGGATAAAATTCAATGATTTTACCCTAAAACCATAGGTTTTCACTTGAATCAACTGAATCATAGATCATCACTTGAGCGTGCGCGTTGTATTCACGCCACTTTGGAAGATTTACGGCGAACGTCCAAGTGTTACGTTATATATATTCAGTAATCACCGCGAGACTGCGGGCTATTTTGTGCCATTACACAGAACGAACGTGCCGACAAAGGGTTAACATCGAGGAGCGACTTCATCTCCGCTCGTGACCAGCAATAACCATCCACGTTGCAACACCCGCTGTTGCGGCGGCGACTTTCTCGTTTCGCTATCGCCAATTTTAAGGAGGGACAGGCCCTACCCTGTCTTCTTCTACTACTATCCACTTCTTGGTCTCCGAAGATGATGGCTTCGGAGAGTGTAGGTGAAATGGGCGGTGGCCGTCGGTCATTGCTCTGAAACGGTCCGATCGGCAGCAGCACCCACGGTGTGATGGTCACGAGTCGACTCCACATAGCCCAACGAACTTTCGCCCTCACCGACGTAGTCTTCGCCCAAGAAGTAGTAGTATGTAGTATGTAGTACGTACCTTGTGTTGGTCCGACGATGCTTCGGATCTGCCCGGTAATCTCTCTTCCTGCATCGTCGACCGTTAAACGAACGTAAATGCTCGCTGGATACGCCAACTTCCACACTTTATGCATCTAGCAGTCGTGCATCGGCGAAACTCCTATTCCTATTCCGCCTCTGACGACCCAAAGATCGCTCTTTTAGAATTCCCGTTCAGTTTCCTCGTTCAGACGGTTTGACAATACGAAACACTGAACTGGTGCATTTCAACCTTGCTATTTACTAACACTTGATCAACATTGGGCATACGTTCCAGGGACAACCGTTTAAAAAAAAGATATGTACCTACATACGTCCACAAAAAAAAAAATCTCGAAATCAAAAATAAATCGAATTTATTGTACATAAAAATATTTTCATAAGTTACATACATAATGAAGTAATAAATTGACATGGTTTTCGATTTAAATTTAATTTAATATATTCATTCGGTGTCGCTACTTGACAATAAACGTGCCCGTTTACTGCTTTTTTTTTTTTAATTTTTTTGTAACCGTGTTAAAACAAGAAAATCAGCGTAAAAAAATAATCGGTCCGTTTTCTTGGACCGTGTTATTTCAAAAACGTGCAAAAAGAGAATTTGGTGTACATATCTATAAAATCTAACAAAAAAAGGGGTTGGGGCTATCCAAGATTGACGACTAAACCTCACACATTTTATTTATGTATTAAATTTTTACTTTACTTGCATAGATTATAATAATGAATGCCAGTAATATCGTTAAAGAAAATGAAAAAAAAATTCAAAGTGATATAAAATACTACGCGTGTACAAGTTAATTACATTTTTATATTATGTATATTAGAAACGGTACATTTTTTTATGATGTTTTATATTCACTATGGTCATTTCATAATACTCAATTTGAATATATGTATGTATGTACATACATTTTATCAAAATATAAAATGTTTTTAAAAGTAAATAGAAATTTATTGTATATCACCATCATCATTTTCAGCCGTTCACCATCCACTGCTGGATGAAGGTCTTTCCAATCCTCTTCCATTCCTGTCTGTTTTGAGTAATCTGCATCCAGTTGACTCCACACAATCTTCTCAATTCATCAGCCCTTCGTCCATTCGGTCTACCATGCTTTCTTTCACATCCTCTTGGATACCATTCCGGTATTTCTCGCGTCCATCTGCCATCCATTCTCAATTATTAGTAAAATTAAAAAGTTACATCTGTGTACGGTTATATTTATTCCAAGAAGCCGAGATGTTAACGAAGCTCATCGGTTGAACCGCTCTCTGTTATGCGCAGAAGAATCCTAACTCGGTCAAGACTAGGGTGCTTCTTAAGTTGGACTGAGTATGTTTGATTTAGTTAGTATTCTCAGCTCAAAATATTGATTCATTTCAAGCGAGTGGTTGAATGTTATATTTTGATTGCCTTTCGTGAAAATTTCGTCCCTTTTATCTTTGCGACTTTGATTAGTCATTCGATTACTCTGATAAAAATTGAATTTGAAGCCGCCCCCGTAGATTGGACGCCCTAGGGATTCGCCTATTTCGTCCATGCCAACGAACGACCTTTGAATATGGATAAAATTCCGCACCATACCCACATTAATTGGAAAACGACAGTGTACGAAATACATACATTCGACTTTCTTTTTTTCGGTCATGTTGATTTATTTAATACATTTGCGAGTATGTATGTATGTACATATGTCCGACAAAACACACTCGGTCACTTTCACTGGTCCTGCGAGCTACTATATCTATATTATAAGGTGGGTTACTCTTCGAGTCATTTTATACGGTTGGAATTAATTGTTAGTTGACTCTCGTTTGTCGAAAACCTTCAATTAGTTTCGCTTCCTCGAATTGTTTTCTGGCCGCATCCACGGTCTCGGTTTAACATCCGCGGCTGTAATAAGCGAAGATCTAACGGTGATTCGCGTTTTCGCATCCGGAAGGACGTTCTAGTGCCTGTTAGCTCGCGCTAAACCCGTTCAGCTGGTGATCAATGTACAATAATAAATTATTCATGCGAATTACTCCCGTCTCCTGGGCGTTTACTGTACATTTGCCTAAGCTTACCGTGTAATTACACTAATGGTTCGAGTGTTCAAACAGAACTTATCGAACGTGACGGGAAATGATGCCACTTTTTTTTTTTTGACTCGTGATTTTTCACCGAACTTCAGACTTGAAACGTCAAACTACAAGTACAAATTTCATCAGCGAGACTTTCGAAGTTTTGAATGATGTTCCGGCATGACTTACACCTGCTAACTTTAAATTGAATCAAAGGCGCGTCTTCGAACATCTTGAAAACGTGTCATTGACAATGACATGTTTATTACTCATCGACGTATGACATGATGCACAGCAAAAATAACATAATTACAGCTCTTTTATCGCTAGATCATTTTACGTAATTACATAGTAGTCACAGTAGATAATCATATTGTAGAGAGTTGATAGCTATTTATACCTAGGACAATTGGTGAATATGACTGAATGTAAAGAAGAAGGAATGAAACTAGGATGGAGCGCTTTTGGAAGAATGTGCATTGTTTTTTAATTCAACATTCCGCTATGCTTAAAAAAGAAGGCATACGACGTACTGCCAGTTATGACGTATGAATGTGAAACGTGGATGCTAAATTCAAGAATGTTACGTAAGATCCAGTGCACACAGAGAAGCATGGATAGATGTATGCTCGGTATAACAAGAAGAGATCGTAAGAGGAATACATGGGTAAGAAGTATGACCAAAGTGGCAGACGTGTGAAAAAGTTGAATTGGCAATGGGCTGGACACAGCGAGAAATACTGAAATGGTATCCGAGAGGATGTGCAAGAAAGCAAGGTAGACCGAGTTGACGATCGGCTGATGAATTGAGAAGAATGTGTGGAGTTAACTGGATGCAGATTGCTCAAGACAGACAGGAATGGAAGAGGATTGGAGAGGCCTACATCCAGCAATGGATGGTGAACGGCTGAAAATGATGATGATGATGACATTCACTATCGTTCAATTGCAATACCAATGTCAAGGATCTTCGGCGTAATCGCGCATTCGATGCTTCGCCGGGCATCCAACTAACTGTTTTTATTTTATGAGACACGCTTTATTGTTACGAAACTTTTGAATGCACCGCTTAGCGAATGTGTGTGTGCCGTAATAATGTTAAAAATAAACAGGCGGAAAAATATGAAAGTGCCCGGATAATTGAAACATCTCGACGCGAATCGCGAGATCACGAATTTCGCCCGAGTCGTGGCCGAGACGTAAGTGGCTAGAATTGCCCCACCTGTTCGTCGTAATTGGTCTCTAACCAAACCAAACTAAGGAACTGTGGCTCGTTTCCGTTCCTGTTTATAAGTGTAGGATGTCCCTGCTTTGTTGATGATATGTCGACTGACGAGAAACAAGCGCCGGATATATGCTTGGCTGATGAGTGGAGTTTGAGGGATAACGTTTCCCAAAAAAAAAAAAAAAAACTAGTTCTGCTTTGATTCACCTTAGAAGTTATCGCAACGATCGGCTATAATTCCTAAGCAAATTGACGTACAAAGTATCTTAATGGCATTCATAGTCTGGTACGTCCATATAACACAAAAACGAGGAACTCGGTTAAATTTTAATCGTTAACTTTTTACTTGTGCAAGATTTGCAAACTTGATCGATAATTTCATTCAGAAATTCCGACAACCGTTAATAACCTGTTCCAGAAACGCGGTGGCATCTCCTACTTCCTTAATTCGTGAACTCGCTACTGACTCTGTGTGAGGATTAGTTCGGCCTCTATTTCACTTGTTCGAAAATAGAAAACTCTCCACTCCACACACTTTTCGTATTCAATAGAAAAATCCTTCTGTCTCACGCATGCTCGAATCATTAAATGACGACCCATTCATTCTCACTGCTCGTTAAGAATTAAAATAACATCAGTTTGCGAAAATTGCTCTGCGTTAATTAATTGGACGTATGAATTCAAACGATTGCACTTTTTACACTTAGCATGTGCGGAAAATTTCTCACAATTTATTCTGCGCTCATTGTCCGCGTATTGAAACGCTAAGAAGACTACTGCATAACAATTTTAATTTATTGCTTTGAATTCATAGAAATAAATACCTTGTATGTACTTTTATAATACATGAGGCCATAGGCGTATTATACACATCTACTTTTTCAATTATTAAAATTAACTATAAAAATTGTGTACAGACGTTGTTTTGTATGTAAATTAAGGCTCATATCATAACTAACATTAATCATCAAATTGGAGAGTGGTTTTTATTACCGAATTGGTGAGCTTCATTATGAATCGATCGTCATTACACCTTTTTTTTTTTTTTCGCCGATTGTAATGTGTGTCAGAATAACCAGATTTGCCGTTTGATATGGAAAAAAATTGAAGGCCTCTAGACGCCAAACAACGTTCGTAAAGCTGACCCGCACGTACGTACATAAAAGGAGCAAATTAAAAGCTTGGTTACATTAAGGGCCTCACAAACCGGAGCGGATTATTATTCGCGAGCGGATATAATACGCTCGAGGGGATTGTAATACATTGTGTTACAACCCCCACTACATACCATCGAGGGTATTTATCCTCTCGCGAATAATTATCCGCTCCGGTTTGTGATATCCTATAAAGGCCCTCACAAACCTGAGCGATATCTCTGCGTCAAGTTTTCGTCCTCTATCGTCGCTGATTTGCACCAATGCAAATTATATCGGTGTGAATGGAACGACGATAGGGGCGTCAGTTTGACGCAGCGAAACCGCCAAGGTGTGTGAGCGCCTTAAATGGCTAAATGGCTAAAAGATTTGGACCAATCAAAAGTCGCCCATATTATCAAAATTAAATTTTAGCGAAACTATGTATGTAATTATACTAGACAAGACTGATCAAAAAGCTCTAATTATTATATTAGTAGAAACCTTGCCCGAAACGAATTATAACAACGACTAATGAAAAGTTCGTGGTCATCATCATCATCATGCTCCGTTGTATCCGTGCTCGATCACTTTAAATCGTCTTGTTGACGTACAAATTGCAATTTCCGCATCGATTTTGTTGCAATTTGTCATCGGCTCGATAGTGAACGATTTGTCTCTACGATATGATTCCACAAAACGGTATTAGCAGAGTGGAAGTCCCGTATTCAGTATTCTAGAACCCCGTCTCACTTTGAACCGGTTGCTCGTCACGGGCCTACGATTAATATCTCATCGGACAACAGACCGTTTGCCCTGCACGTGGATTCATATTTATGTTTTTATGTATATGTACAATGTACGTAATCTGCTATCGGATACGAGCGTTCGTTGTGCTCGTATTGTTTCGTCAGTATTATTATACTAATAAATATTATTGTGCCTTGGCGGAGACCGTTAAAACAACAAACACACTTTTGATACGACGCGTCGTTTTTGATGTGTATACATAATATTGTGTTTGGTATTGGCGTTTATTTTTTTTGTTTTCGTCGCAATTTCAATCGGCTGCTCTATTGTTTCATTTTCGCGCATTGTTTCTCACGATTTTTGTAGAGCGCCTCGAACATACACAGGATCGTTCGGCTCGAACGATCGTAAAAGTGATCATTATCCGTTCGTGGATTTCTGCACAGATTCGTGTTCATTCAAATTCGAAAGTCGACATTCACAGGCAATTATTATGTGTTTTTGATGAGCAATTTTGCTTTCGGTCATAGATCCTACTGTTTTGCTTCCATACGCCACGCGCGTCGCTGCGGCGAAAAATCACTTTCGCGGAAGATTACGATAACTTTTGTTCTGATTTTTTCTTTGAAAACTCTCGATTGTTCGCTGCTTTGCTACGTTTTACCGAAAATTGTTTGTTGACTGCGGTTAAGATTTGCGCACAATGAGCAATTCCGAATCAAAAGTGAACTTTTGAACTGATAGGCGCAGATAAAAAAAAAATGATTACACGTCGCGTTTAATTCCGTGTGTCACTCAAATACGAACGTGCCATTAAGTCATTACGTTTCGTAATCCGTGATATTACAAAGTAATCATCAACTTTTATACGGCAATCCCTTGTTAGTACCGTACTTTTAATATTAAAAAAAAACGAACATGCTGGGATGTTTTCATTCAAATCCAAAAATTTTCATCAACGCCGACTAACAATAATAAGGGCTCACACTCACTTACCACACCACACGTTATGAATTGTGACGTGGGGTGGGGTGTTGCAAGTGTGTATCTACGCCATATATAACCATAGAAATTCATGCGTTTAGGATTTCGTCAGAAGACGTGTGTGGCATGGCTTGTGGTAAGTGTGTGAGAGCCTTAAAGGCTTTCACACACCGGAGCGGACTATTATTCGTCTTATCGCCGAGAGCGAATAAATACGCTCGGTGGTATGTGGTGGTAACACATGGCTGTGAGTGGCGCCGTTTAGATGCAAGCGTTTTTCGCGCCTTGCGTCTTCGGCGACTGCGGCGTTCTCAACGACCGATTCGCTGCATGTAGCATTTCTGCCGGATTCGCCGAGCGTTCTCCACGATGCCATTTGTAGAGAAATTGATTGAAAATGTTAAAAAATACTCCAAACCTCTCAATGTTATTAGGTTTAGGAACATCCATATCTATCGTTATATACGAGAAACGAAAATATTATATATATTTGCATCAGATGGCAGATCGCACTTCCCCTTTCGCCCGTCGAGTGTTGAGTGACGCTGCAGTCGCATCAACAGACGCGTTGGTTCGTCGCGGGAACCACTTTAAGGCCCTCACAAACCTGAGCGGTATCGTTGCGTCAAGTTGACGTCCTTTATCGTCGTTGATTCGTACCAATTATTCCGCTCAGGTTTGTGAGTGCCTTAAAGGCCTCACAAACCGGAGCGGATAATTATTCGCGAGAGAATAAATACCCTCGGTGGTATGTAGTGGGGGTTGTAACACAGTATTGCACATTGTACTACAACCCCCGAGCGTATTACATCTGCTCCGGCTTGTGAGGCCCTTAATGCAATTTCATTTTCATAACTATTGTAGATCATCAATTCGACGTTTCGTTGGAAGTGTTCCAAGGAGTAGCAATTAGCACGGTTTCAATCGAGATCCAATCTCAAAGCAACAAAGGACTGTCCACATTGGGCAAACCTAGCGTGCAATCGGCGCATAAATCTAATTTGTAACGTTGTATGTACGTGTTAACGAGCTCCCCGATTCCAAATTTGGTCGAATTGCGCAACATCGCCTCGGCGACTGGATAGGCGTATCCAAAATCCAAAATCCAAAAGGAGGAATACACACGCCCACGTGCAAATAGAAATGGTAGAAAGTGTCTGACGCGAGGTGCAGTCACGGGCTCCGAACCCGGACTAATAGCATGGCAAGTAGAGCGAAACCGTCTGACTGCCGGTCATTTGTCGCGTCGCACCAGTGCGTTTCCCGGCACCACAATAAATTGATCGCATACGCACACGTCTATTATATTGTACAATTTCTAGATTCGAAACATATACTTATTATTTCGATTCAAAATTGGCGGTAGATGGTCGCGGTCAAAATGCACCGTTTATCTTTTGTATAGGTACATGTTCAATCGATGGATCGTTCGTACGATCCAAAAAAACAAGTCCACTGCCTGTTTGATAGTACGTGAAAAATTTGTTTAGTGTACTATTGATTGAATGGGTGTATGGCCATAAAATCGCGTTGTCGGCTCGAATCAGCTCGTTGCCAATACATCACAAAAAAATTGTTTGTTATGTTGACAACGACCCAGACAGACTGTCGCTAATACATATATCATGTCCTCAGAGCACAAAGGTGACATGTCCAAACTAGTAAATTGTAACAAATAATAACACACTTTTTATCAGCCCGATATGGTTTATCGAAACTTTCGCCCGTGTAAGAAACATTTTTTTCTTCTTTTCAGTTTAATGCCGAGCAATGAGCATTTCGCGTCCTCGGAGCACAAAGGTGACATGTCCATAATAGTAAATTGTTCAGGGCAGCAGTTTTAAAGTTTTGAAATGGTCATTATAACTCGGCGGAACTTTATCTAAAAATGATAATTGTACATATCGTACTCAAGATTTTTAGATGCTATTTCATTGCTATTGAATTTAAGCAACAAGTAATTTTTTTGAAATTGCTTGCAAAAGTCCGGTCTTGTCACTTGTGTGCTCCAACAATATTAGAAGAACTTTTGTACTTTGTGACTGCATTCGGATGTGCTATTTGACTGCCCTCGTGGAATAATTAATTAAAGAGGAACAAAGTTGCATTCGTAACTCATTTTCGCAAAATCTTAGACATGTCAACTTTGTGCTCCGAGGACGCGATATATACGTACATATAATATTATGCATGTGCTATAGTAGTTTTCATTAGGATTGACCATGTCGTATTAGTATTAGTGTAGGTGAGGACAACATTCAGCAATATGTACCCTCCTTTCAGGTACATGCTGTGTTATTGGTATTGATTAAATTGATAGGTTCCGTGAGGTTTAGTTAACGGCACTTGATTAATTGGATCGTCTCAATCGTCACCTGAAACTGTCAATTTGGGTGGAGGACATACGCATTGAGTTTAATCATCATTGTTGTTACTCTCGCAGTGACTCTTTTCTGCATGTCGTTTGTAATAAAATTACGACGATCATTACGGTCGAACGACGATTTATGTCTTCGAAATTTAATGAAAATGTGTGATGACGTTCGCCATTGACACGCTGACATACAGCCTCCGGAGAAAAGTGCGTCTTCAAATATTCACTTAACATTATAATAGGCGCGGTCTGAAATGAAAAAAAAGGAAAATTCACCATTATTAACACTTGTTGATAGACTCCTTTCTAAATTTCCAATTTGATAATAATTTTAATTAGACCAATATGTCATCGATTGAAAAAAGCTTGAATTGTTTACTGTTAAATTATAACTGCTTAAAATCGTTTCGGGACTTTTTTGCATATCATTTCGAGTAATCTGTCATAGCTGAAGTACATATCTCGATATCTTGTTATCCGCTAACGGATTTCCCAGATGGAAGTATTTGCTCAGCTGTTGGCCGGTTTTCTTTTCTTCGTGTGGCCGTTTAACGGCTTTGAACACTTCTGCAATCTTCAACTTTCTTCTTGTTTAGCTCATTAACAAGAAATGTGTCGAATCTCGTACGGTAAACTTCTGCGATTGTATCGTCCGAGGATGCACTCTCTCGCGTTGATAACAGCACGTAGATGAAACTGTGGCGAAAATCGGCTACGTTTTATTTCGATCATCCTGTCGTCCTTTATTCAAAACCCACACGCTATACCAATGACTGGCGAGCCGTGGAATGTTGGCCCCATTTACCTTGTCATATATCCACTTATGGGATTGCACATATTATTATCGAAAGTATCATAACCGCCTTATACTGCGTCGATACAATTGACACATTTGTACTCGTGTACATTGTTTTATGTGGAATGATTAGGTACGTTCGTTTTTTTTTTTTTATCTTATTCGTGATAGATTTCCTAGATGGAAAGTAGGCAAGCACGTCCAACCGCACTAAACGCAGCGTTTTACCAAAATGGAGAAATTGATGGTGACGCACTTAAAAATCATAATTATTTTATTAATGCCACAATGCGCTTAACGAGCGCAACGAATTTGTTAACGAATCGTTGTTGGAAACGGTGTGAAATCACTTGTTCTTTTTTTTTTTTTTTAGAAATAAGTAGAAATCCAAATGGAAAATGTCCGATGGATTCCGTGTCGCACTTAGGTTTACTAACCGTTCCGGTTTGGTCGGAATCATCCCGTAAACAAAGTCCCTGTCCAGAATCCCGGATGTGTCCTAAAATGTCCCGGAATTTGAGAGAAAGCCACTGACTATTTCTATCACCCCCACTCTTTATAATCATGCTTTTTATCGTACCCCCCTTCTCGTGAATTGGAGACTGATTCATACTTATCATTAGATGTTGCCGCTGCTATGTAGAAATTATTAAATCAATTAGAATTTTTCGAGTGGCAAATGGATTATTTTGCGGCAATGTAAGATCCACTCTACGAAAATTGCCCGAGGAAGAGATAAGAACAAGTTTATATTCGATACCAATTATGTCATTACAAGATGCATCACATACTTAAAGGAAAACAATGAATATAACGATAGCAACATTTTTAATAAAATAAAATGTTTTTCCTTAATGGAAAAATAAAGAAAGGTTAGAATTGTTAGGTTACCCCAATTCGTCAATTCAATTAAAATTAATTAACTAAGTATAATAAAAATAAGAGATAATATGAAATAAAAAATTATCAATTATCAATAATTAGTTAAACATAAAATAAAGTTTTTAAACACAAATCTCGAGTGCGAGAGGAGAGTGGCGTACATGGGAAAAAGTATCTGATAACATATTACAAATCAAAATTGATATTGATTCATTACATACATATATGCATAGTGAATTTTCGCAGCTTTGATTGGTGTTGGCCCTAAATAAACAGCAAACAGATGACAAAATATGGGTAGAAAATTTCATGTCCCGGAATTATGTATCTCAAAAATTGTTGGCAACCCATTGAATTGTATAATTAATTACGTAATGGATAATAATTGGGTGATGATTTGTTCGACTTTTGCCGTTCGTCACGAATCTCCCAGTTTTGATTCGTGATGCAATTTTAGCGGTTTTCGCCGCTAAATCGAGCGAATAGTAAAGCTTTTTTTTTTTGCATCTGAAAAAGCTTTTCAATCGTCGTTGCATTGCTTCGCGTACGAAGACAACTTCTCGCTCTCTGGGTCGACCGGTCCATTGTTCACCCGTTTCAAAACTTGGTCTCGCACATCGAATCCATCTTCGCCAATCGAATTCTGTTGTCTGAAATGGCAACAACAATAGCGTCCGCTGATGTATTATCGATATAAAAAGATTATTTCGCGTTGTTAACTCACGCTTGACCGATACTCCTTTCACTTACGCCACGGCTTACCGAAGTCGAATACATTTTCGCGGCTTTAAAAACTCGGATGTTTTGCGACCCACATATGTAATATGAACCCCCAAACACTCTCGACATATCATTGTCATCATCATCATTTTCAGTCATTCACCATCCACTGCTGGATGATCCAATCCTCTTCCATGCTTGTCTGTCTTGAGCAATCTGCATCCAGTTGACTCCACACATTCTTCTTAATTCGTCCGCCCGTCGTCCACTTGGTCTTCCTAGCCTTCTTCCACATCCTCTCGGATATCATTCAAGTATTTCTCGCGTCTGAATCTGCCATCTGTTCTTTTCGCTATGTGTCCACTTCAACTTTTTCACACGTTTCGCTATATCTGCCACTTTGGTCATGCTTCTCACCCATTTATTCATCTTACGATCTCTTCTTGTTATGCCAAGTATACATCTTTCCATGCTTCTCCGTGTGCACTGGATCTTGCGTAGCATTCTTGAATTTAACATCCGTATGTCATGACCGACAGTACGCATTGGTCGTATGCCTTATTTTTTAAGCATAGCGGAATATTGGATTTAATGAGGGGTTCCCATTTTGTTAAGGAATTGTAAAAAAAACGAAATGGAGTTGGCCACTTTTGATACATCTTTATTTAATTTTTGTTATTTAAAATAGATTAAGAAGCTAATTACAAACAAACAGTAACTTAAAACTAAAATTACAAAATAATTATCTATTAATACTTATACTCAATTTTATTTATATTTTTGAGATCTTCTGACAGGCCATTGTATTCAACAACACAATATTTTAAATTCTCAACTATTAACTTATTCTTACTGTTGGTAAGGAGTTAGCCGTTTTTTATACGATTTTAATTGAAATTCCCGATAAAGCAATCGAACTGCATCATTGGTTCAATTTTAACCAAAGCGGAAGTTCGCCGTTTTTGATTCTATACCCCTCATATAAAGCATAGCTAATTTTGTGTAAATTTGAGTTTTTCTTAATGAATTCACATTGTACGGATCCTTGCAGACAATGCTCAAAGTGACCTTGTATTTAGAATGGTTCTTCTCAATTGTAGACGCATTCGATCTCATTGCTGTGTTTTTTCGTCTAATTTTAATTACAAAATTCTAGAAGTATGTGTCTAAAAACACGCTTGTGCATATAATTGGTACAAACACCAGGAACTGGCTGTTTATCATAACGCTCCATTGTGTGTTATGGCCGCACGCTATTGCCGCACGAAGATCCAGCAGGTGTTCTGCTATTATCGTTAATTACCTGCTCATCGTACGTAACTCTTCGATGTGATTCGCCTCTCAGAAAAAAGACTATCCATTTCTGCCGTCTTACATGTCCATTGCACGTAAAACGTCGCACTTTCTCTTCAGATTGATGTATTTTAGTGTGATATTCTGAATGGCTTGCTCGCAAATCGCCTCTCGAGCTCTACTAACTTCACGGCTTATGTTATTCTTAAACGATTACGTCTTTCGAAATTTGAATCCAATCATCCGAGTAAGTTTCTCTAAAGATGGTTTTATTTTAATTTTTTTACATTTACTCGTCAAATCGAAAGTCATCCGTTTGAATAATCGCCGTTTATTTAGACCGGCGAGTTACAAAATCTTTTCAAATGCTGTTTCTGTATTATGTGTACGTACACTGCGATCGTTCTCTGCGTTGTGTTTCTTTTCTATGTTGACCAATTTGTTCACGGATACGTACAGGTGTATCCAATCGAACAAATTACTTATTACGCCCAACTAAAGCGCTCGAGATCGTTCAATTTCCACTGCATCATCATTACAATGCTATAAAATTCGAAATTATTTGCGAATTACCTGTGCGTATCGAATCGATTTCGTGAGGGGTGCAAAAAAAATCTTCCACTCCCCGAATCCGTATTGTTTCAGAAATGTTCTCATACTAATAGTGGGGGCCGAAGTTTTGTACTGTACAAATCTACAAATGTAAAAGTAAGCGGATACATACGTATAATTTTTTTGCAATGAGGAAATTAAACGATTATTCAACTACGTATTTCATTAGTGCATACGGCAGTAATTGAGGCGTATTATAGGATGTTTGTTGAATAATTGTAGGAAAACGTTTTCCGATAACCTCAAACGCATGCTGTGCGTGAAATTCAATTCCTATACGTTTCTAGTCAATATCTTTCGGTTTATTGGATTGAAGGCCGTTTCGATACAACTATCAATTATTCCAATAAATACTGTTGGCTATACAAACGCTTTTTTTGTTAAATCTAGGACAGCGCTTTGTAAGTAGTTAAATATTCGCCAAACTTGTCAGATTTATTGGTGTTCGAACGTTGGAATATGTTAACATGTATAATGTTTAACTTATTGCCGTTTTCAAAATGTGATGCTTATTTGTGCGATGCAAATATGACCCATATTCGAGAGTCGCGCACACATCTGTTCGTTAGGTTCGCGATTTCACTTCACCTTTTAAGGTGTATGAAATAATCAACTATCGCAATAGCGTTTCATTTTGTACGACCTTTTTAAAAATTGCCCCCACTCGTATTTTATTATCATTGTTCTAATACTGGATCCACACATGTGCCATATGCCAATGCAAGCCACGTTCGTCGGCCAATAGCAATAGCGCCAGCCACACATGTTGCGGGCGGTGCCGTTGGCGTTGCTTGGCCGTTGCACCCGTCAAGATTTCGCACGACAGAACCTCAGCATGATACTCGCGAGTACTGCATATTTGTGTATCTCAAATATTAATATGCTCACTTCATTGCATATGCCCACTCCTTTGGTGTGCGAAGTTTGCCGACTCTGAACGGTTGGCCGTTGGCCGCAGGCGCACAAACTTGAGAATATCAAAGCAAAGTCATCAGCCACACATATGCTTCAATACTGCGCCGATGGCACATGTGTGGCTCGGGTATAATCCGTAGATGCGGTAGCCCTTGTTATGTTGCACGAAACGAAACCGGAAAACTTTCTATCAATCGATTAGTACTCTCTGTTTGTATTTATAACCTTGTTTGCTCTTATATGACGGTTTCAATTTCTCAGGTGCGAATCGAAATTGAAATAATTTCAGGCCAATCAAAAAAAGCTTCTTATCCACGAGCACATAATTAACACAATATACGGTCTAATTAATTATGTTCATCAATTTTTTTTTTTTGATTCACTTTCACTTGATATCGATCGAATCACTTAATGTTTTCAAGTTTACAGTGTTTCGTTCAAATGAATCGCATTGCACATCGATCGGTCACTGTATATTTTATATTGTTGTTTCAGTGGTTTCGTTCAGTGTTTTATAAAAAAAGTACGCATACAATGTGCGTTTTTATCGCCAACGCAATAAATCAGACCGAACTTTTGTGTGTGAAAGGATCATAACTAATTGTGTAAATATCATGTGAATATGCCTCAGTACGACGAAAGCTTCATATTCGACGACAATGCCAACCAACGCAGAAATAAAAGGAGTTACCGAGTTGCGAGGAAAGGATATTTTCCGTCGACTGGAAACGAATCTTCGGCCACACTAGCAGGACATGGCACATATGTGCTTAAGAACAATATTAATAATCTGAAGAAAAATCGCGAATTTGGGTCTCACTTAGCGCTCAGGGAAAATGGATACGGTGATGCCATACTGTACTCCAAGTCGGAAAACAAAAGTTTTCCTTCTCTGCTGGACGACCCGTACAGACACAACAGTGACAAGTTCATATTCTCGCCGGATATCTATTCGATAAAAAACAATAATTACTATTCTTTCGGGGCTGGAAAAAGTCTCGAGAATCTAGCCAGTCATGGTTTTTACAATCCCATCAAGAATGGCAACGGTGTTCTGTTCAATCACTCTCGGGGGAAAAGTTTGCAGAATTTGACCGAAGCCCCCAAAGCTCAACAATCCTCGCATAAATATCACAAGAGAAATTCGCAAGGATATCCGTCGAAAAGCAAATCGAAGGATTCGATAGTCGTTAACGGCAACTGCTACCGGATCAGCGACGGCTCCAGCGATAAAAAGGGAAAACGTTTGTACGAAACAAACGGAAAATATAAAGAGAGGCCTGCTCTGAAATTGACTACTAGAATATTGGAGTCTGGTGTTTATAGACAACTGGGAAGAAAAACAAGTTGTGATGAGAACGACGACAGTGGGTTTGCAGATGACTTGAACGGTATGAAAATTCCTAAACGTATTTGTTTATTTTTAATATTGTACATCGCATTTAATTAACATTTAAAATCTATGTACAAGTATGTAGAGCGTAGATGATAATTATATGAAATAACGTAGTGTGTGAGTAAATCGAAGATATTCTATATACATACATATGTATGTACATACATATTGATATCGTGAAACTCAATACCCACTAACAGTTATAAGTTATAACAAACTTGGTTCTATTTCTCGCTTGGACTTGGTCGTATAAACATTACTTTTGCAAATCATAGATGACGCCTATACAGTTACAAAAGAGGATTTATTGAGGACGCCGTTTGTTCGTGTGCAATGAATACTTGTTTATTGTATTCTGTACACTCCCCACTCTGCATCTTATTTGTATATTTATTCATGGTATTTATTTACATATTTATAAACTCAATCTCCTTGTTCATACATACATGTATGTATACGTAGATAGAGACGAGCATGTTGTACTTCTCGTTAATTTATGAAAACAATATTTGCTTATATGAGAGCTATCCAAACCACAATATCCGAAAATATTTTTAATAACAGTGCTGATTTCGTTCGCTCGCATTTACTACTACGTTATCTGTAGTTACACAGTAATTGAATGCAAACTGTGAAAATGAGGGATGCTTAATTAGTTTGTTTTTTTTATGTTTTATATGCACACGATGCTTCCTATCTCATTAACGCTGTAAACGTTTTGTGAACGTGATTATATTGAAAAATCTGCAAATCAAATGTAGTTGCCAAAATCGAAAAGTCGACGCAATGAATATTAAACGATCGAACGTAGAATATTATTTGTCTTGACATTTCGACACTTCTAAAACGGATATTGGACACAGCATGTATGTACATAGTATATAAAAACGTGATTTTATTGTTTATAAATGGGTCTGATTTCGATTATTGGAAATGTTATACTATTGATTAGAATTAATATTGTGACGCGTGCGTTACATTTTTTTGAATTTTATCATTTCAGACTTCCCTTTTAGATAAAAAAAATATATTTCAATGAAGTGAAACACACTTTTTATCAGCCCAATTTCGATAAACCATGTGGTTTATCGAAACTTTCACCCGTGTAAGAAACATTTTTTTCCTTTTCAGTTTAATGCTGAGCAATGAGCGTATCGCGTCGTCAGAGCACACAGGTGACGTGTCTATAATAGTAAATTGTTCAGGGCAGCAGCTTAAAGTTTGAAATTGTCATCATAAATCGGGGGAATTTCATATAAAAATGATAATTGTACATATTGTACTTTGGATTTTTAGATACTATTTCATTATTATTAAATTTTACACAAGTAAATGTTTCAAACTGCATGCAAAAAGTACTTGTGCGCTCCGAGAATATTAGTAGAACTTTTGTACTTTGTGACGTCATTCAGATGTGCCACTTGACCACCATGATATAATTAATTAAATAGGAACAAAGTTGCGTTCATAACTCAACTTTCGCAAAATCTTGGACATGTCACCTTTGTGCTCCGAGGACGCCATTTGTACGCCGTAAACCATCCTGTTTACGTGTGTGTGAAACATTGTATTAATTTTAATTGTACCTATGTATGCGTACAAATGATACATTCGTCCGTGATACGTTCGTATACAATATTGTGGTTTATGCGAATTAATTGTTATTTTTTCAATGACCTCATATTCTTACATATATATATATATGTATAAGTATTTTGAGTAAGTTCTGGCGCTTACTCATCAGTTCAGTCGTTCAGTGTCTCCTTGATCGAGTCAGCGTCTGGTCGCGCCCTGACCCTCAAAGTGCAAACTTTTGCTCGATTTCAAATTCGAAATCGATTATTTATCATTTACCTGAATCCCGTACATTTTGAATATACCCGCTGTAAAATTTTACAACCAATAAATAGTGATTCTTGAGATCTTCTATATTTTTGGAAACTCGGATATTCCAACAAGGTATGCATACTAAATCAATATTGTTGTATTCTAAAAATGTTTTAAAAAACAAATAATTGAAGATGGGAAGTTGAGCAAGATCAAATTTAGCTGAATTGATACAACGCACTAAGTTTTGCACAATACTAATTATTTTATGGGTATGATTTTTGATTAGTGTAATTTGTTTTGCAGTACAAACATGATTTAATTTCACCAAACGATTATATTCTCGTTATTTTATTTTTTGTATTAACTTGAAACCAGTTGCCGCGCGTTGTTCTCCTTGACCATATCAACTTAATATGCATTTACCTGTGCTGTCGAGTTCTTTATGTTCGCCTTTTTCGTTCGTCTCAGATCAACATGCTGATTTTTTGCTCCTAGGCGTAGGTACTAATTGTGACTAAATTAACCTTATCGTATACGTTTCCACGATCTGGATAGGAAACCACAAATACCGCATATATCGTACGATAGGACGTCTCGGATGCATATGTAAAATATACAACTTTTAAAATTCGTGTGGGCATTCGGTTCGAAGACCCGAAGGTGAACAGTGCGAATTCATACGTGACATCATCGCGAAAGTATCAATTAGCATCCTCGTCCTTTCTGTTTTCGCATATCGCACTCGGATACACCTCGCCTAGCGTTGCACGGTTGAATTTCATTTCTGCCGAGATCGGACTGATAGATTCTTTGTCGTTTTTGCGACAAGTCGCCGACGACGCCCCTGCAATTTCTGACCAATCAGGCATCTGGTAATTCTGATGTATCGTAAGAAGGTAAGGTGGGATGGCATAGTTGCAAGGGCAGTGGCCCAGACGTTCGACGATGTCAATTCTATTTCGGTCTCACGATGCACATTATATATGCAGGGTCGAATCGAAAGCAACCATCTTTTGCCCAAAATTATGTGCACCCACTATGTTGCTCACTACCTATTGAAACGATCCACTTTGCGTATTTCGGAATCGAATCATTCGAGTTTGAATCGTAACTTAATATTGTGTCACATTAATCAAACGTCGACTTTGTGAGTTTATCTCTTATATCCGCTTTGTCCGCCGTTTGCTTCCTGTCTTTGTTACCACAACTTCCCATGTGATGTTCATATTCTACTGCTGAAGTACTAACTGTTGTATTTTATTTTGATTTCAGGTGTTGAGAACGCAGAGGGGGGTGGCAGTGGTGCTGGTGGTGGTAGCGGTCATAAAGCATCCTTCCGCGGTGCCAACAAACTGGCTCGTCGTGCACGATCCTTCAAGGAGGATCTACTGGAACGCATTTCAGCCATGCGTTCTCCAGGAGCACCCTCGACCCACACAGCACTACCTTCTCTTAGGTATATTCCCGAATGTTCCCTTTGTCCGGACCCAACGTGCAGATTTATCCGCAACGTTGAAGTGTTGCATAAAATTCATTGTTAATGTAATACTTGATTCATAAACTTTTAGGTCGCAATCACCGCTCAGTTCAAAAGGTCGTAACCAGCAGAAGGATGATCCGGAATCGAATCCAACTAAAGATTTAGAATTATTAGTTAGACAAGTATGTTACAATTCATTGTGTGTATTCGCCTGTGTGCTTATGAAATATGATGTATTGATTGATGTGATTTGTTCCAGGTGAAATTTGATTTGAAACATTTTTGCGATGTGATATCGAAGAAAAAGCTTGAAATGCTGCCGGGCAACGGTACGATTGTTCTAGACACGATCACAAATATACATACAGGTATTTTAATGTCGGTGATTTATTAGCTGAAGCTTTTTTTGTTGTCGCTAAATTATGTGTTTGTTATTTTAATCGTAGCTGTTAGACCGTATGTGCCACCGTTGGGAGCATTTCCGTCGGCGAAACTAGGATCAGCGTTGACTCGACTATGTCAAGCACTTGCGGATCTCATCAGACTTTGCGATAAGAGTATGATAGCTGGAGAGAACTGTGCCGCTTTAGATAAAGCCAACGTTCAACGCATTACCGAGGAAGTCCTAAAGGCGGTCGAGGTAATATTTTTTGATTTGTTTTCGTTCACCGAATTAGTACGAAATGCGACAAAAATGTATAATTTTATTGTTATTAGGACTTGGCGAAGATTGCTGCCGAGGAAATTGCTGAAAATAATAATGGTGTTCATTTGAAATCAAACGGTACTGCTGTTAAAGAATCTAAGAATCTCAAATTGCAACCGAGGCCTAATGTAGACGTCTTACGAATTTCATCTAATGACAGTCAGAGAAATTCTTTACCCGGTTAGTATTTTTTGCCTGATTTTGTTAAAAGTTTTTACGAGGATGCTAATAATGCAATAATAAAATTATTTATTTTAGATATTCCGCTAACTCCGAACGAGCGCCAAATTCTTGAAGGTGTTGGAAATGGATTTAAAATACGTAGTTCACATTCTACTGAATCGATATTGGATTCTGGTTCTCCCCAAGAGCCTCCGCCGAAGCCTCCCATACCTATAAGGTATGCTTATAATTGATAAAACTTATACACATACATATGTACATACTATACATATATTTACTGTTTTTACTAAACATACTTTTTGTTCTAGATCAATAGTAACAGCTCCTCCACTACCACCAAAAAAGAAACCAGTAGATTCCTGCCATCTATCTGCAACTGATCGGTGTGTTATTTTGTCTCAATTGACCTTTTTTTTTTAATTTTTGCATCTTTAACATTTATTTTCATATTTGTTTTCTTTTTCAGTTCATCACTTCAGTCTCATAGTAGTGGATCACTAGATTCAATGTTAAATGTCTCAAATGATGAAGAAATTAGGGCTATTATGGATCGAAATTCAACTAACTTTGACGATTCCTTACCCTTGAGTATTGATGGAATGGGTAAGAAATTAGAAATATAAAACAATGTAAACCGATATTTTTTAAGCTTTTGTCAACATTTTATTAATGGATTTGCAGGAACAATGGCTCCATTAAATAATAGATTATCAATGGAATCCAATTCTACTTTAGACACAAGTTCAATCATATGTGCAAATAATAATCATCTATCCAACGAAATGATACCTCATTCATCTCAAATAAGTGATATATATTTGGGTGAATCTGCCGCCAATCAAAATATCAACCAGCACAGGTTAATACATTTTTAATGATCACTACTATTTCTATTTGGAATGGTAATCGAGAATTTAACTTTTTTTATAGGTTCTCGAGTGAGTCTGGGTTTGTTTCAATGGGCAATACTCGCAACTCTGAAATATCTTATTCGAGTTTCAACAGTTCACTTCTGCAACACCAAAAGTCATCGCTGTGTTACATAGACTCAACACCCACTCCGAGTGACTTACCAATCTCAATGTTAACGGACTTAATCAATAACGATAGGTGTCAAATGGTAACTTCGAATAAGGTTCTCGATGTTGCAAGTATGGCGAATGTCGTTCAGCATTCCATGAAAGAAATGTCATCGAAAAGAGTTTTCGGTGTATACGGTAGAACCTTAACAACCAACGAAAGCTTCAATCATTCATCAATGTCCAGCAGCAATACTTCTTCTGCGGTGAAATTAGAAACATCCATGCAATCATTCGCCCAGAAGAATTCTACCCAAGCTTTAGTCATCGATCAAAGTAATACCACCACCAAAATGAGCATTGTTAATAATGCAAGCTTTTCATCGGAGAATTCGGACGCCGTTGTAATTTGTTCAGAAAATAATATTGCATCAACTGATGTGTGCGATTCTAATTCGTTGCCACCCGCTCTACCGGTGAAAACAAGAAAACCAGGGAAAATGGGTTTTCCAAATGAGAATTTAAGTGATCATAGTTTATTTTCGTCATCTATAGACGACCAGGTTGTTGAATTCAGGTGAAAATTTCTTTTCAAGTGTTAAAATAAAGTGATTCATTATATGCATGCCTTGACTGTTGACTTATATGGATGTTAATTCTTTTATTCAGAGATCGTATAACACCTTGCCCCATTCATTGCCATGCTGATGGAATAATGCAAAGGCCTCACACTTTGATGGATCAATCTTTATCGAGTTGTCAGCCACCACCACTTCCCATAAAGAAGAAACACAGTTAGTTTTCAATTATTTTTTGTTTGTTTTTTACTACAATAGTTTTCAATCTTCATTAATGTCATATCTAATGCTTAAAATGGTGATGGAAAATTAACTCAATGGTGGATTATTTTCATTTCCTTGACAGTTCTTTTAGTTTTCTACATATTATTTTAATTCAAGCGGTATACTTAAAAATTCTGCTTTTCGTTAGTTTAAAATATGATTGGTATCTTTTCACAGTCCACAACATTTGGTAATTTATAGTCCAGAGTTTCATTTATGAATAATTTTTACACCATATTTTGAAATTATTTATTTCGACAACTTTTTCAAAAAAATTTATTATACCTACATATATATAAAAGAATTAACCGGAATTTAGCTGTTAAATTTTATTATTTTTTCTTATCACTTTTTAACTTTTTTTTTGTTGGAAGTATGTAAGCTTATTGTTTATTGTTTTTCATTTAAATGTGGAATCCCATTGTTTGATATTTGTTGTTACATGTTGCATTTTCAAAGAACTAATTTAACAATGATCATCAAAAGTCCATTTTATTTGTGTAACTGTGTTTGTGCGATGTGTGTTCTGTCATCAAGTTAATTACAAAACAATATGAAATCAAGAAACAATTACATTTATCTCAAAAGTCAGCTTCGATTTCTAATTATCTAAAAGTTACATGTTTTTTCTAAAATTTAATTTTTAAATTTCGTAGAAAACTGTTACAATAAATCATAAATAAATTTTAGATAATTTATTAATTTACAATCTGTATTTAAAATCTTAATCGAAAATTTCAAATTGTCAGATGCTCATATACAAGATGTCTGTTAATATGCATTGTCCTTTTTTTTTTCATATATAAAATTAAACAAAACAGGACTGCGTCATCTTATATGTGTATTATCCTCTTTGAAATCACTTAAAATCTAATTATTCATTAAATGTTAATTTCTATTGTAATAATTTTGAGCTAACCTTGTTTGTATCTTACTATTTTCTCTCTCCAAACATCTCATCTGCATTACGTGTCCACTTCAGTGTTCCAAAGTGTCGCTTATTCGGGTGAGTCTTTTATAGTTCAAAAACATTTGCTTGGAAGTATTTTTGCATGGAACTTTGCGTTCATCTGTACATAGTAGTTATTTTTACACATCACTTTTTTATTTTAATTTACCGCTTTTAACAATATTTATTGCTTTTTTTATTATGTCAATATACAAATGCATATTATGTTTTCTTCATCAATGAAAATTTTTACTTTTCCTCAGTGTGTTGTTATGAAAAATTATAATTATAAGTTTATACATACATATGTACGTACCTACATATATTATGTATAACCTCAAGTTACTTATTTTTCTCAAAATAATTATAAAATGGAATTTATAATTTTTGATCCTACAATCTTCATTTTGATTGTATCTTCGTATGTTTATTCTCGCTTACCATATTATTTTTAATTGAATTTTGAAATAGTATGCTGAACCTTTCATTAGTGAATGTTAATGCATGATAATGCCCTTGAACATTATAATGCTAATTTTCTTTTTGAAATTAATTTTCGTTTTTCTATTTTATTTTATGAATTGAATTTATAATTTGATTTAACACAAAATAGAATGCAGTGAATAACTTAGCACTAAATTTATAGGCACAAATATTATCACTATGAATTTTGCTTTAAAAAAATTTAAACAATAACATTTAAGGTGACTTTCTTAAGAAATATGGATATTCTGAGAAAACAAGAATAAGTATCCTTTATCCACACCAAAAATTACTGTCAAATTATTTATTTGTTTTATACACTAGCACCTTAAATATTTGAGAGGATTTTTTTTTTTTTTTTTTGATAATTTTTTTGATTTTTTACTCATAATTTGTAAAGTGAAACTTAAAAGATTCTTAATGTGCAATCATATTTTTCAGTCATGGCGTATATGGAAATGTTTGGTAACTGCAGTCACTCGCCGCAAAGTTCTACAGAATTTCTCCGACATTCTGTTCATGCATATAATTCAGAAACAGCAAATCACTTTGTTTCGTCGTCACAATTTCAACAACTGGCTAATGCATCGTTTGGACTAAACAGTAGTCAGAATGGACAGAGTATTGTCAGTAACACTATTGGGTGTAATCAACAGTTAACTCAAAGTCATACCCTACATCACTTTAGTATATCATCTGGAGGTGGAAGCAATAATCAACAAACTATAAGGTAAAAAAAAACAAACTGTATGATAAAATCCAATGCCACTTATTATTTTAGCATGAGGTAATTTTTATTTATTTATTCTTCAAAGTGGATTTTCTTCACCTCTGAAGTCCCCTAATTTTATTAGAGAAGATTCTATAAAATCTGACGCCTCATCCGTAAATAGCTTATCAACGAATAGTTCGAATGTACCGGTAAATGCTATCATCTCCTCAATTCCACCAGCATTGCCACCAAAGAAACAGAAAGCTAAACAGGTCGAATAGTTTTCCCATATTTTCACAATATTTAAAAATAGATACAAATCCTAATTTCACGCGTATTATTTTTTATGGTTTTTTTAACAGACTCCAAATCATTCGCCTGCTAAACCACCTCTTAGTCCAAAACCCCCACTCGTGGCACACACTGGAACATCTTCACCGACAACACCTAGACCATTGACGTGCACTACACCAAATGGACGCATTTCTACGAGTCCTGCCCCACGATTCCAATTCGATCCTCCATCAGTGATAATTGACAATGCCTTATTATTAGTAAATTTTCACTTTTCTGTTTTAATTGTCCTGAAACATTTTTGATCTTTCTAGATATGTACTTCAACAATATGGAATACAATAATGTTTTTTTCAGAATGCTGAAGATGATCAGTGGCAACAAAATTCAAACAAACCTGGAAAATTTCCTGTCGAGGACTTGGATTTGGAACCGAGAACAAACGTTAGCTCGAGTCCAAGCAGTCGCGATGCCGATCCTAGCTTAGAAACTGAGGTAATATTACATTCAGAACACTGAAAATTACTATTACAGATTATAGAAAATTCACATGTCTATTCACAAAAAATGCTTATTTTTTTAGACTGAAAATGAACCTGATATAATATTAGAATTGGATGTAACATCAAGACTTGTGTTTCAACGACCTACTGAAGATGGCCCAGACATAAGAGGTGGAAATCCAGATGCACTTATTGTACATGCCATAAAATCTTCCAAAGGTAATATTAATTTTTTTTATTTATTGTTCACATTAATCAGTATTTCATAATAAGAGCTATTCATTTTTCATTTCATTAATCATTTTTTCCACTTACTGCTGCTTTTGCAGATAAAAACACAGGTAATCATTTCATGAATAATATTGGTATTTAAATTTTTAAATTTACTTTTTCCAAATTTTTATTCAAAAAAATATGTAAAAACCATTTGCAATATTCTTTTTCGCAGATTTCTCTTATCAAGAGGCATTCCTAACTACATATAGGACCTTTGTGCCGCCGTTGAATTTAATAGAAAAACTGAACAGACGACATGCATTTTTAGCAAGACACGGACAACATACCAAAGCTAGAGAGGTTCAATCTCTACTAACAAGAATTGTGGGTGACCTCACGTATGTAATTTTAATTAATCCTATCCATACATATAGGTATATCTGAATAAATTTCTGAATAATTTTATCTCGCGCTTTATCTATCAAATTTATATATTTTTTAGTGTAGCTGATATGGATAACGAACTTATGGTAACTATTATGGACTTTGTATATGGCCTAGTTTGCTCTGGAGACTTAGCTATGGCCAAAGTTTTGAGAGTTATAATTTTAGAAAAGTACAAAGCTAAACAACTAGCGGTTAGTGTATTATTTAAATTTTTATATCTAATATATATTGCTATTTAAATTCAAAATTTTATCAAATATGTGTTTGCAGTTGCAGCAACAGCAATCTCTAGCAGCTGGACTTCAATGGACAGCCACCGTTTCAGCACGGCGTGATTCGGTACTTGAACAAAAAGCGGAAGCAGTTGCTGAACAAATGACATTATTAGATGCAGAATTGTTCACAAGAATACCACCTCCAGAAGCATTACTTTGGGCACGCGATCAGTGTGAAGAGACAAGTCCAAATCTTACTCGATTTACGGAACATTTTAATAAAATGAGTTACTGGTGAGTTTAATTTTTTTGTACTTAATGAATTTTTACCATAAAGGGTTTAAAATTATTTAACTTTTTTTTCAATACTCAGGGCGCGATCTCGTATATTAGAACAAGAGGAAGCCCGTGACCGTGAAAAATACGTGAGCAAATTCATCAAAGTAATGAAGCATTTGCGTAAAATGAACAATTTCAACTCGTATTTGGCTCTACTGAGTGCTCTTGATTCTGCTCCTATACGCCGTCTTGACTGGCAAAAACATATCATTGATGGACTCAAAGAATATTGCGCTCTCATAGATAGCAGCTCGAGCTTTAGAGCTTACAGACAAGCATTGGCGGAGACACAGCCTCCTTGCATACCATACATGTAAGATTATTTTTTAATCATTTTAATTTGTGTATTCTGTGGGAGGAGTTAAATTAATACATTTGTGTTTGCAGAGGTTTAGTACTACAAGATTTAACATTTGTTCATATTGGTAACTCGGATTTGTTGCCAGACGGAAATATCAATTTTTCAAAACGTTGGCAACAATATCATATATTGGAAAATATGAAACGTTTTAGTAAAGCGTAAGTGCTTGTGCTTTATATCATTTCTAATTTCCTCGTTGAGTTTTCGTTTAATATATTCTGCATTTCTTAATTATAGCCAATATACCTTCAAAAAGAATGAGCGTATAATTTCAATGTTTAACGGCTTTGATGATGTCTTAAACGAAGAAGCAATGTGGCAAATATCCGAATCGATCAAACCGAGAGGTGGAAGAAAGAACAACTCTAACGCTTAAGATAATTTTTGTTTAATATCAGATAATGTATTAGTATTATTCAGTTTCGTATTGATATTTAATTTTTAAATTATTTTTATATTTCTTTTGGCTGTAGATATTTCATCAAATGTGTCATTCGTTGATCTATCCTCCAAATGTTTGGTGCCAAGTATTAAAACATCATTTTAAGAATAATGCCAAATATTAAATAAGTTTCTTTGTTGTAAGAAACGTATGTATGTAAGCAGATCTGTAGTTGCATTAAAACCTATCTTATCCAGCTTTATGAATTAATTGAATTTACAATTTTAGTGAAGGTAATTCTCATATAAAACTAGTCAATTTAAATGACGATGAAATATATGTTACTTACCACCCCCTTTTCCCTAACTGCAGGTCTGCGTATGTACATAAAAACACATACACACATGTACATATCGATTGTGTGATATTCTCTTATGGTAATATCAATCGCATTTCAGTATAGAGTATTTTATAGTAATTAATTGAGAATATAAATTGCATGTAGCACGGTTAAATATGTATTTATTTTATTATTAAAACTATTTATTCATATAAAAAAAATTATTTTTTTTATAATTCATCATGCATATATTTATTGAAATCAGTCATTTATATTTATAATTTATGTACTATATTTGTATTAATTTTGCACAAAAATATAAATGTGTAGTAAATAAATTATTGTACATATGAATAGTAAAAAGTATGTCAGTCGAATTAATATGATGCATGAATAATTGTATATTTTTTCATTTATTTTTCCATATGTATTTTATTTTCTAAACTAAATATACTCGTGATGTATTTCTGTTTTGACCAATGTCTTAATTCATATTTATATTGGTCAAAATATGGTACATATTATATTATATGTAACATCTTGATGTTGCCATATCGGTGATGTAATAAAAATGTAGGTGTAATGAATATTTTTACAGTATTAGGTATACCAGTATTATTGATTTTCGTACTGGTATTTCTACGGCTTAAGATGATTCTAAAAGTTATACTCGTTTTAAAAACGATGCAATGACATAATTATAACAGCTGTTTGCTCGGTAAATAAACCCCAGGACTGTAAATGCCGCAATGTACACCAAGAAATTATTAAAAAAAATGTAACGAAATTTAATATTTATTGTTTTTGCATGAATGTAGTTGAAATATTGCATGCGTTTCATGATAATGTTGATATTCAAATAGACTTTTAAGTAATTGGTGAAATTTTTCTCAAGTTTCGTTGTGTTTATTGGATTAAAATTGCAAGATAAAATTTATCTACTATTTTTATTGTAGATAACCTTGATTACTATCATCATGTCTTCGATTTATAAAGAGAAATATCATATTTTAAACATTTTGATATAAGCTTGCCTAATTGAATGTTGGTGCTCATTTTTCAAAGACATTGCAATAATTCTCTGCCTTCTAGCACTTCTTGAATTGCATCTATAAGTTATTTATAATGTGTTGACATTGTATCATAGTAAATTTGCTTAAACTTAATATATGAACATATTTAATGTTTTAATATGCAGATGTCGAATTGTGCCATTCTTCCTAAAATCGTTTTTTCTCACAACTAAATAAACTTGCAATCAATTCAGACCTTTTATTATTTTGAAGTTTAAATGAAATTTCAGTAATAACACTACTTAAGGTAGTGTTCCAATTAAATTATCGTCTAGTCCAATTTAATTTAGGTATCTAATTTTGTATTATATTATAATTAGTTTATAAGTTATATCTGTGTATTATGAATTATCTATGTATAGGTATATCACATGATTTGGAAAAGGTTTTTGTTATTTGTTTAAAATATTTTTTGAAGAAGGCATGACCTTAATTCTATTTTATGAATAAATCATTGCAATCAATATTGTATTTATTTATACTCAAATTTTGTCATTGCGATTGTACAGTATAGCAATTTGAAATTATTCTTCTTTGTTATTTATCTCGTATTTCTTCTTTATGTTATGGTTGTTATTTTGTATTAGATTTATGATTTGCATAATGATATATAAATATATTTGATAATTTTTTTAATTAATCTATTTACATTAATAAATTTTTTTATTTATTTTTTGTTTTATTATTTCTATTATTAAACACATCAGTCGTACGGTTAAACTTTCGGGTTCAGAAAATTTTGTATATTTATGTATGTACTTTAAAATATTTCCATCATTTTGAAATTATTTACTTACAGTTTTTTAGCATTGAAAAAACAATTGTGATCCTCACTTCTCAGAAATAAAAAAAAAATAAGGAGAGAAGGGTATTTATTTATATTGATATTTATAAGGATTTATTAAAAATGAAACTAAGAGGAAATCAGAACTAATATGAACAACGACATTAAAGTTAAGAGAATTTCAATAGTGAAATATTTAAAAAAAAATGTTTTAAATCATAAATTGAACGAAATATTATTTACTACAAACTGTGATATTTTTTAATTAAAAAAAAATCTTTTTCGTAAAATCTGTTTAAGCACCCTATACAGGTTTACACTAAAATAGGTTTCTTGTTTACTGTAGGTTTCAATGTGTATATTTTTTTACTATAGATATAAACGTTTTGAAAAAGTATTATTTTTATGAGAATGCTAAAGGACTATCAGGATGACTGGCATACTAGCGTAGGTTGTGAAAGTTTCGAGAATAGATAAGACTTATTGAGGAATTCGAGTTCTTTAAAAGAATGCTCTTTTTATATTAATTTCTTTCATTAATACGGAGGAACTTAATTACATATATTTCAATTCATAATATATATTTCTATGCATTGATTTTAAAGAAGCCCGAAAGAGAAGACCCTATTGATCTTTTTTTATGACTTAATTTATTAAAATATATATTTGGTATCTTTCATGACTTGTGTGTTTAGAATAATAATATGAAAATTTGCCCTAGATTATTGCATGCGTTTATTCTGTTCTCGCTACAGTTTTAATTCTAGGATAATTGATGGAAAATATGCTTAGTATATGTATGTGTAATAAATTATTTTTAATTTTCTCAATTGAATAGTAAATATTTGATATATCATATTTAGATAGCAATTAAATAAATGTGTAATTTGTAAACTTAAAACTTTTATGATTGTTCAAATGAATTTTATGAATTTATAAAAAAAATCACATGATTTAATCGAATGTCCAAATCAATGACTGAATGTGTATATTGTCAAAAATATTTTAATATAATTGAATACTTTGCATTTACAATTTAATCGCAACAACAGATTCTCAACATATGAATATCCATACAAATTGTATTACGTATTTTGTTTTCAAATGACCAAAATTTAATCGTAGAAAAAGAAAAGCAATATCTTCCGAAGTAAAAGCGATTAATTGCATTGGGGTTCATTGTACAATTGTTAACTTAAACGAATCAAAGCAATGAGTCAACGCACACAGATCAGTACAAATATCAGACAAAACCTAAATAATTACATGTATATAAAAAATTGTCAAATGGTCAGTCCAATGCAATTTAACTTAAGTTAATTGAAACGCAAAGCAACATAAAAACACCATTAGTAACAATTTAAAAAAATCAAGTTCCAACGCCTAAACATGTACCATTTTACTTGAGAATTTATTGTTATACTAAATATATTTTAATTCAAAACAATGTCAATTTTTGGGCCACACGTACATAAATGCAATAATATGTATGTACATATATGCGTTGAATGTTAGTATATTTGTGTAAAACAAGAAGCAAATAAAATCATCGACTGAATAAATGTTAATTTTCAACGAAGATAATGTAAATTGCTCGTTTATATGTATTTACATACATATGTTAATGCAGAAATCGCCAACTTTTTTGTATACACTAACAATTAATAAACCGATGTTCTTGTAGGCTTTTCATTTATCTACTTACATATGTTTTAATTGATTTATAAGATATTTTTTTATTTTTATTGAATTCTTGTGTTCCGAGTTAAATCTTGGTAATCGCTGTGTTTATAAAAAGAAAACCCTTACTGAACTATGACTAAATTTAAATTTATAAATGTTTTCAAGGTACATGACTGACCTGTAATGCCTTATTCAAGAGCTCATCTTTGATTTTTATAATTTGCTTGGATGTTTTATGAGCATATAATAATAATTCAAAGGCCTAATGAATGTGTAGATGTAATGAAAAATTAAATAAATTAATTGAAAATTATAATTGCGTTTTTATTACAATACTAAAATATTGCCCGTTGACCATCAATATGTGTTTATCATTGACATGAGTGTGTCGAGCGGTTGATACATAGATACTTTTAATATAACTCCTGACGAAATTACAGACTGACGATATATGGCTCTTAACATATAGTGCCTATGTTTTTTACTTCTCTCAGACTGATATATTTATGAATTGTAAGTCAAAAGATACAATAGAGCCATGGAATGTATTGATAATACTAACTATAAGATCAAGAAAACCTCGGTTTTATCGTAAATTCAATGAATATAATTCATTATCATTTTCAGCCGTTCACCATTCACTGCATACATCTTTCCATGCTTCTGTGTGCACTGGATCTTATGTAACATTCTTGAATTCAGCATCCACGTTTCACATCCATTCGTCATGACTGGCAGTATGCATTGGTCGTATGCCTTATTTTTTAGCGGGATGTTGGATTTAAAAACTATGTTCATTCTTCCAAAAGCGCTCCATCCTATGTTTCGTTTTATTTCTTCTTCTTTCCATCCAGTCATATTCACCAATTGTCCTAAATATAAATAACTATCAACTATCTCTACAATATGTTTATCTAGTGACTACGTTTTGCGAATATCATTATGGAAAATAAATACAATTTTGTTGTTGGTATATAAATATTTTTATATTATTTTAATTTGATGTGATACAAAATTTTAATTATTGTGAAGTGCTTGAAAAGAGATAATAATAATATAAGAGATAATAAGTTTTCATTTTGCATACATTTTGTACTATCAAATTTAAACATGTAATAAGTGCTATGTGAAATAAATATAATAACAATAATAATTTATATCAGTAAATATTTTACATTGTGAGCTATAATTTCTGAAAACATTAAAACATTTTTTTCTTAACAGCTGTGAACCGCTCCATGTACTCATTATAGCCATCTAAGCTCATAAGCTGTTTGGAATCAAACAAATTTCCATCCAAACACAAGGTGTGAATCTTGGAGTCTCGCAAGAGTGATGTATGAATTGCCGTCAGGGGTAAACAATTTTCTTCGAGCCGTAACACCTTTAATTTAGAACACTGTGAAATCCCCTCCGATATGTTGGAGACTTGGTTTTGATTCATATTTAGTTCAGACGCCTGAAGTTGTTCAATTTGCGGTGGAATGTTTGTAATTTTATTATGAGATATCTCCAACATATCTAAATGTTTTAATTTACATAATTCTACGGGGAAATCAGTCAACATATTGTTATTGAGGTAAATCTGTTTTAAATTGGAAAGATTCTCGGTGGACCGGGGTATTTGTTTTATCATGTTGGACGCTACGTTCAGACACTCTAATTTAGTCAGAT
This sequence comes from Parapsyche elsis, assembly GCA_022651745.1. Taxonomy (NCBI): domain Eukaryota; kingdom Metazoa; phylum Arthropoda; class Insecta; order Trichoptera; family Hydropsychidae; genus Parapsyche; species Parapsyche elsis. The sequence goes on along the minus strand of JAGVSN010000001.1, from coordinate 17,766,794 downwards.
TTCCAATACTTTGTGGCAACGACTCCAAGCGATTTTGACTCACGTTCAGTTGCTTCAGTATTGTGAATTCTCCCAAACTTTCAGGAAGCGAAGAAAATCTATTTTCTGATAAGTCCAAATTTCTTATCAGTCCATTGAGGTTTTTAACTTCTGGTGGCAGTTCTTTCAGTTTTTGATTCGAAATCTTCAACAAACCTGTTTTACCAGCGGTCTCATAGTGTTGTTTGAGACCGGAATTTCCCATTTTTAACTATTCAGACACGGAATTTTCAAAATACGTTGTCAATTCTGACAGGTCAATATCGTTTTTCTATTTTGACAGGTCAATGTCGAATGACGTTTCTGTTGTAGTCCACAACTGTATATTCTTCTCATTTTATTTCACTCTAAACAATCTTATTTCTAGCCAGAGTTTAAGACTTGGTTTCGCGAGTGCGTCGGCTTAGCCGACACCAACCCCGTGGTTTTTTTTTGTTGTATAGAATTTTACAGATGGACGGGATTGAGATCACAAATTCACAATTGAAATGGTTCCGCCCCGCCTTCCTCAATGCTACAACTGTCATAACACGGTACCAGTTGCCAATGTCCATTGCACGCCGTGAGAGCAACGCCATGGTTATCTCAAGCTTCGACAGCCAGCTTCCATCTTTACCTGCACCCCCTCCAATTGGAATGACATTGGATCGTGCGTCTGCAACCCTTTTCATATCCACTTCGGCCGTCGTACGCCTGCTGCTCCATCTACGTGCAGGCAGTTGTTGCGCGCGACAACCAAGCCCGAAACCAAGGCATATTTTACGACGGTAGAGAGATCAATGGTATTTTATTTTTCCTTTTCGAACTAGATTCACATAGGAATATCAAAGTGTTTTTTAATGTAATAATGCTAATAAATAATAATATTTTGCCGCAATTGTAATCGATACGCCTTACGTATATAAATTTTATTTTATAATCGCTTAATACCTAAAGACAATAATTTGCATGCATACTATTGTATCGTATTGAAATTTGATTGTATTGCATTACTACTATATGTAATTACAAATTTTAATACCGTTTAAATATGAATTACGCGTATGGTTATGCAATCCTCCAGCTCCGATTTACAGTTTACCTTCAGTTTCCGGTCTCTACGGCAATAAGCTAACTAGACAATCAAGAATCTGATAGGAACAGACAACTCATGAAAAAAATAATAAATAATATAATTTATTAATTTATATATGCTTCGCACGCTTGTAGTGCTTCATTACAGAAGGATTTAGATGCTTCTCTATGTGGACTGGATCCACATTAGCATCCATGCGTCATAACTGGCAGTACGCATTCCGTATTCGGCAATGGTCGTATGCCTCCTTTTTTAAGCATAGCGGGATGTTAGATTTAAAAACTATGTTCATTCTTCCAAAAGCGTCCCATCCTAATTTCATTTTTCGTTTTATCTCTTCTTCTTCACATCCATTCATATTCATCAATTTTCTTAGGTGTAAATAATAAATAAAATAACAATTTAACAGTACTGGCTGGAAAGGCAAAATTTCACGGCGTCAAACGAATAGCCGAAAAGCAGAGAGAAACACTAGAAACCAACAGAAGGCAACTGGCCGTCAATTGAGGGGGTTGTATGAGTCATCATCATCACCATCAGCGTATGGAGGCGCTGCAATGGTTGACATCTCGGGTGGCTGGAGGATCATCTCCTGCATCACCGGCTGCCCTCATCTCACCAGCCCTTCTCCAGCCATTGCTCAATGATCAGGTACGCACTTGCGCTATTCAACCCCCCCACGCAACCCTTCAAAAACACACCACTTGTCACATGTCAATATGCACAAATTCGCGCCAAATTCCATAGACCCAGTGCTAAACAACAAACGAGACATGATCATATATATTACCTCGTTATTTTCTAGGATTTATTACCTAGGATCTGTTAATCCTTCTCCCCACTGTATGTATGTATGTGTGTGTGACTTGTTAACGATCGCAGCGATCTGTAAATTGATCGCTTTGTTACGATTGTGTATTCCTTTGTCCGGTTCGCATACTGTACGATATGTTTTTTTCTTTTTATCTGTGTATGAAATTGTCGTGAAAACTTGCTGAAACTATTGCCGTTTCCACCCGCTCCCCCCACCCCCATTGTGCAATCGATAATTCGTTGTTTGTTCACTGTGTAAAGTATACGAAAGCGTTGTTGTTTTTGCACAATATGTACGTTATTGGGCTTAGTATGTATGCACGTCAATACAAATGTGTTTGTTTTGTTTTTTTTTTTCGAACTAGATTCGTATCGGAACGTCAGTGTTGTGCTTTATTGCGACAATGCTAATAAATGGTAATAGTTTGCCGCGATTGTAATCAATATTTTAAATTTTATAATCGTATAATCTTCAAAGAAAGTAATTTGCATACGTACGTATGAAATTATATTATATTGCATTTCTGTTGAAAATCGAATGAATCTCCGATCCCCGATTCAAGTGGGACGTATATCGAACGATCGGACGGAATCGAGTTACCTAATGAATCACCTAAGATCGGTTAATTACTGGTATCGCTCAGTGCTGTGTAATTTAGATAACTATGTACATACATATATGAGTGCGCGTGTGTGTGTGTTTTGAAATGGTAAACATTACGCTGTAAACTCAGTGTTCAAGGCGAGCGTGTTCTGTGTCATTTGATGTAAACAGTAACTGCCCGTTGACAGTGTCATCGGGTGGTTAAAGCCGTGTCGTGGTATGCGAGCGTTCCCGTGAGTGTTTGGGTATATTAAAGCTCACACACACTTGCCACACCACATGTGATGTGATTGCGTGGGGTGGGGTGTTGCAAGTGTGTATCTACATCAGTGGCCAGGAGCCTCACGCGGCTCTTTGTATGAAAACCTGCGGCTCTCGCAGTATTTCACGTTTTGCGTGTAATACAAAATGTTGACACACAATTTACACAAGATGAAAATTAATCCCATTTCCACGGCTATAAAATCAGATTAAACTTATAATACTTTTTAGTAACAAACTGTCGAACGTTAAGAAATACCACGAGGATAACTTATTTCTTACATTTCATTAAGTATTAATGAGTAACATTTTATTCAATTTTGAATACCTACATACATACATATATGTATGTAATTCGAAAATACATAAATTACCAATTTTGTAGTTTTCCCCAATTTGACTCTCAGCTCAAAAAAGGTTATCTACACCAGTGTTTATCAGCCTTTTTACACCTGCGCACCACTGAAAATAGGAAAATAGGACCACCAGAATATTTCTGCAGACCACCACTGTTGAAAAACACTGATCTACACTATACAAAACCATAGAAATGCATGCGTTTACAATTTCGTCAGAAGACGTGTGGTAAGTGTGTGTGGAGCCCTTATGTAGCGTGAGCGTTCCGCGGTTAGGCTACGCAGTTAGCCAGGTAGATTCCCGCGCTAATATTATTACACATAAAAGAAAATTTTTAAATGGCATTGATGATTCTACTGCTCCCGTTTTATTTTTTTTTTATATGTACATATGTCGCTGTGAATTTTCCTAACGACAATAAAATAAAATATACATAGTAGCGCAGGAATGTGCCTGGCTGGTTGGCTGAGTAGCCTAGTCGTGGAACGCTCGCATACCCGGCACAGCATGTACACATACGCTCACTCAAACGACACGGGTTGCGCACAGCGCTCACGCTACACAACCTCAGCAATGGATAGCCGCGGAGCGATTACATACAACCACACGACACGTACACATACACGCGACTTGCTAACCACCCGATGACACCGTCAACGGGCAGTGACTATTATACAGTATCTAATAGTATGGCGGTCTAACCTTTCAATGTGCGGCCAACCCTATTTGATTTATTCAAAGCGTGATTAATTGATTAATCGATAGTTTGAATGAATTTTTTAACTGATAGACTTTTAATTTTTTTCTATCAATCAACGCACGCATTAGTAATTAATTAGTAAACGCAAATAGACATTTAATTGTAGAAGATTTGACATTGACATTTCGACTTTGTATTTTATTGAAACTGCATACATACTTAAAAATATTAGGAAAACTTTGAACTTTCTACAAAAAAAAGGACAAGAAACAACTTCTGCCATTATTTTTGCATTGGCTCATTAATTGCGGTAGGGTAAAGTACCCGGTAGTTGGCACTGAATCTTCGGTTGGCACTTTCAACTTTAATTCGAATAATAGACAACGTAAAAATAGTTGTGAACTCTTATATTTGCAGTTGTCAGTAATATTTAGCAGTTGTCAATAATAGAGACGACTTGTTCGAAAAATAGTACGATGTCTATTCTTCGAATGAAAGTGCAAGTCTAAGATCAGCTGGGTTACTTCGTGGGAGCGTTCCTGATCGACAGACATACCAAATTCAAAGTATTAAGAATTATATAATGACAAAAACAGCAGACATTGCACCATTACTGCAATTATATTAATAAAGAGCTTAATGTGTGTCCGTCTGTGTGTGTGTGTGTGTGTGTGTGTGTGTGTCCGGTAACGCTATGACGTCACTATAGGATTTTTTCGAGTTTTTTTCTATGAATATATTTTTTGAATTTTTTTTTTTTCGCTTTTTTTGGATTTTTCCAACTATTTTTTTGGATTTTTTTTTTTGGAACTTTTTTTGGATTTTTTTCAGACTTTTTTTTTTTTTTTTGGAATTTTTTTTGGAACTTTTTTTTTTTTTTTTTTTTTTTTGGATTTTTTCAATTTTTTTTTTTTGGAACTTTTGAACTTTTTTTGAATTTTTTTTTTGGATTTTTCAGACTTTTTTTTTTGGATTTTTTTTTGGAACTTTTTTTGAATTTTTTTTTTTGGATTTTTTCAACTTTTTTCTATGAATATATTTTTGAAATTTTTTTTTTTCGGTTTTTTTGGATTTTTCAGACTTTTTTTTTTGATTTTTTTTGGAACTTTTTTGAACTTTTTTTAACTTTTTTTTGAATTTTTTTTTTTTGGATTTTTTTCAACTTTTGATACCCCCCCAAAGCCATTCCGGCCCCTTACCACCCCACAGACCCCCTTAACCCTACGGCACCTTTTCAGCACTCCCGAAAAGCCATGCCGGACCATCACCACCCCACAGACCTCCCCTACCCCTACGGCAACTTTTCTGCACTCCCGAAAAGCTATGCCGGCCCCTCACCACCCCACAGACCCCCCCCCTACCCCTACGGCACCTTTTCAGCACTCCCGAAAGGCTATGCCGGCCCCTCACCACCCCCCCCCCCAACCCCCCCTCCTGCCCCAGCGGCCCTGTTTTTGCACTCCCGAAAAGCTATGCCGGCCCTTTACCACCCCCGCAGACCCCCCCCCCCCGGCGGTCCCTTTTGGACTCCCGAAAACTATGCCGGCCCCTTTTTACCACCCCTTTTTTTTTGACTCACTAAAAGCCATGCCGGACCATCACCACCCCAGAGCCGCCTTCTACCCCTGCGGCAACTTTTCAGCACTCCCGAAAAGCTATGCCGGCCCCTCATTACCCCACAGACCCCCCCCCCCCCCCCCTACGGCACCTTTTTTTTTGCACTCCCGAAAGGCTATGCCGACCCCACCACCACCCCCCAGACCCTCCACTTACGGCACCTTTTCTGCACTCCCGAAAAGCTGCCGGCCCCTCACCACCCCCCACAGACCCCCCCCTACCCCTACGGCACCTTTTCAGCACTCCCGAAAGGCTTGCCGACCCCTCACCACCCCCCAGACCCTCCACTGCCCCTACGGCACCTTTTCTGCACTGCCGAACAGGTATGCCGGCCCCTCATATTCCCTACGGCACCTTTTTTTGCACTCCCGAAAAGCTATGCCGGCCCCTTACCACCCCCCCCCAGATCCAAAAAATCAAAACCATTAAAAAAATTCAGCGGGCGTTGATTATCAACGGGCAATAAGCTAGTTATTATATAAAAGCGATAAATCTTTCAACTAGCTCGACGTTACTATAACGACTGATAAATAATTCCCGTAACGTGACGTCATCGGTGATCGGTCGCAAGCCAACAGCCGTGTGTGGCGGCGTTTGACAACCAAATTATTAAAATATTTAGCTATCAGTTGTGTTCATTCTTCTTCAATATTCTTCAATGTTCATTCTTCCAAAAGCGCTCCATCCCCTTTCTTTTACATCCAGTCATATTCACCAATTGTCCTCGGTATAAATTACTATAAAAGGGATCGTGACTCTGCTTTACCTATAAAAGGGATCGCTACTCTGCTAATAATACGTAGATGGCACTATAAAAAATATTTTTTTTTTTTTTTTTGATTTTTACAAAATTATAATTATTATATCTATATACATAAATATATATATATATATAGGTATTCATATATATATATATATATATTTTTTTTTATATCTATATATAATAATTAATAATTATAATATAAATAGTAAAGTAAAAAAAAAATATTTTATGATTTGGGATTCGATACCGTGCTCGATATGTCGATAGGTGATCTCTATTAAAAAAGAGCTTTACGATATTTAAATATTTTACAATATTTTACGATATTTATATTCAGCGGGCGTTGATGTTCAACGGGCTTACACTAGTATAGTATGTATATTACCCATGTATTCATCTTGCGATCTCTTCTTGTTATACCGAGTATACATCTTTCCATACTTCTCTGTGTGCACTGGATCTTATAAAAGTGATTAATCAACGTCACTATGTACAATATAATAACCGATAACCAATTCCCGTAGCGAACAGCCTTGGCGTGAGGCGGCGCTTAACAACCAAATTGTTTGATCGATGTTTCACCCGTACAATATCATTTTGCGAGAATACACCACTCTTGGTATTCCAAGCACTTTGGTTCGATTGTATAAAACTTTTTTGTTGTGCTATTGTGCGTATGTTTTACGAATACATAATGACATTTAAAATGGCGAATAATAATAAAAAAAAGTTTGTTTACAGGAAATGGTATTTAAATGTATGCTTTTTTTTGTCATAGACATTTTCGGTTAGGCCGTTGCGATTTTGCGAATTTTCGAATTCTAAAATCGCCGCTTGAGAACCGCGACGCAACAGCTGACTCAAGTAAACAAAGTCCTATTTCGATAAAACGACATGGACCAAAATCGTTACGCACCAAGATGTAAACGTACGCATGGCACACGACTTGAATCACATATTCGCACTTGCGCAATGCAATGTAAACCAGATTCGCAAATAACTACATTTATTTACTCGTTGCAATTGCATGTCACAGCTAACGGAACAACGATATCGCTGTAATCATAATATGAAAGTGTGATGTCGGAAATGGATGTCCTCGAGTTTTTCTTTCATTATTTTTAGATTGGCAGTGTTTTCGTAATCCATCAGACGAGTTTAAGATATTTTAACAATAAAAATTTTGCATACATAATATACCTACTTATAATATTAAGTTTCATTATTTAATGTCATGCTATGAAAGTTTTTATCTCTAAAAATTGTGTTGGAAATCTGACCTTGCGAATTTTTGCAGCTTATGAATGCCGTCGAATGTAAAGAAGATATAATTCGATAGCATCGACATATGTATAATATTATGTGTGCATACATCATAGATTCTATTACTATTTTGGAAATAAATATTTCGTTCAGTATTTTATTCATCGACAATTAATTTTGCTCATTAAATATACTTTTGTTCGGTATTATTATAAATAGTAGCGCAAGGGTCTATCTGTCTGCCTGGGTAGCCGCAGAACGCTCGCATACATATGTATGTATGTATGTGCACTAACGGCATGGGTAGCGTGATTCGCTCGCGTTTTTAAACTACCTGGAGTAAAATACACTATAGGTACATATGTACATAGATGATAACCACCCGATGACACTATCAACCAGCAGTTTACTAGTTACTGTATGATATAATAGCGCAAGGGTGCCTGCCTGCCTGCTTGGGTAGCTGCGGAACGCTCGCATACTTACGGTGCGTACACATACGCGCACTCAGCACGGATAGCGCGAAGCACTCGCATCTTTGAACTACCAGGAGTAAAATACACTATAGGTATACATATAGAAAATTATTTCTTGTACATCCTCAGCTACGTAATAAATGCTCACTATCTACTATATAAAATTCAATGTTTGTTTGTTTCTTTCTTTCTTTCTGTGTTTGTCGTTCCGCTATGCAAATCTACAGTTTTCAACTTAGAACCGCCAAACTTGGTATACTATCTCATGATACCCTAACTCAGACCGTAGGTGGGCTTTGGAAGGGGTCGAAACAGGGGGTCGACAGACCCCCATATACAAAATTTTACCCACCCGAACAACGCCGGGCAATTCAGCTAGTTTTAAATAAATTTCTAGTATATGTAGAAACGTTGTGGTCACTAGTTATAGGAATGGCTGATAGTGTGTGTGAGTGTGTGTGTGTGTGTAACGTTCATATTTTTATACAAAGCGGAGTTTTGTATTTTATTTATTTTTTGAAGTTCACCAAATTCCATGTATACAGAAGGGTAAGTGGCTATGTAGTTGTGTGCGATGAATTAACTGCGTGTGGTCCAGAATACTGCTTCAATGAGCACGTCTTGATGATGATGACGTGCTTTGAGTGCCTAGGTCAGGATCCATGTGTAGTGGCGTTCTGTGTTGAGGTAGTTTGTTCTAGGCAGCATGAGTTCAGCTAACAAGCGCCTGTCCGTCTGTTCCAAAGCTGGTGTGAGGTAGCCGGGGCGTTGTTGGTGCGATGAGAGCGTGGCGAGTACTGTCTGAGTGTGAGGCTTTTATAGCCCTCTATTGCGCGTTTGCATTAGATATGTTATTGGGGGATCTCCCGTTTTAAGACACACATCTTTTGTGTGTTTTCTCTATGGTGGTTTGTGACGCATGTTTATGCATATGCGTGTATTGACGAGAGTCGCGATTCCTACAAATGATAAACGCTCAGTTTAGTAATACTTAGCAAAACTTATTTTATACTTTGTGAACTGAATAATAACTGAACAGAATCGGATTAAATATTGTATGGTTAATCATATGCCTTTTATTTTTATTAATTTTCAGATACTATGGCTTATAATCGGAGGCCTATTGTGCGCTTTGATTATTTTACTATCATTGTTTTACAAGAAAGTAAGAAAAAAAGGTAAGTCTTTGCTTTTAATTTTTCAACTAGTTATTTATTAGCGATGATCTCAATTTTCATTTAACGTTAACTCGTGCTAATTTTCGCAGATGTAGTTCAGGCCGAAGGATCGATGCTGATGCACGCAGGAGACGGATCTCGTCCTCGCTTTCGCAAACGGGACAAAATCATTTTTTACGGACGTCGTATGCTTCGTAAAGTCAAATCGATCTCGGGTGCGGGACAAGGAAGGAAACGACGGGCCGTTATGCGATTCGCAAGACGGCTATTACAACTGAAAAAAGAACAAGCACCCACACAACTTAAGGTTAATTTTTAACAACTTACACCACTTAAGTTAAAATTATATATAAAAGTTTAATTTCAATGTATGTAGGTTCTCGAACCTCCAGCTGAATACCTGGAAGAAGATATATCTAACGATGAACGAATGCCGTCTGACGCTCTCTACATGCTTCATTCGATTAGGGTATTTGGTCACTTTGAGAAACCCGTTTTCTTAAAACTGTGCAAACATACTGAAATTCTCAACGTGCTTGCTGGAAGTTTTCTTTTTAAAATAGGTTATACAGCATTTAATTTATGTACATACTTTTATATAGAATATTTTCCATTTTTTTTATTATTAAATAATTGGTTTTGTTTACTAGGTGATGCCGACGAAAATGTTTATGTGGTACAAAGTGGAAGAATTAACGTTTTCATTACATCTCCAGAAGGTACAGCGCTCTCGTTAAAAATTGTTCGTGCGGGAGAGAGTGTCACATCCTTGCTCAGTTTTACGGATGTTCTAACGGTATAAATTGTTAATTTTTTGATTTTAATCGAATTTATAATGAACTTTTTATATCATTAATTCACAATTTTAGGGTCATCCACATCCGTACAAAACCGTCAGCGCCAAAGCGATGGAAGATTCTCAAGTTATCAAACTTCCAATGGCAGCATTTCAAGAAGTGTTTCATGAATATCCTGATATATTTGTTCGAGTGATGCAGGTATTACTCATTTGTAATGCATGTTCATTATAGGTGTGCTGTTAAAACATAGATAATTGACTTTGTGTTTTAATTCAGATTATCATGGTTCGACTGCAACGTGTTACATTTACGGCACTGCATCAATATTTGGGATTAAGCGCCGAATTAGTTAATCCAGTGAGTTCCATTGTTATTTTTATCTAGAATTATTTATATGAATTATAATCATGATATTTCTTTATACAGACAATTATTGAGAGTAATTTCAACTCATATTAATTTATAGGGTAGAGATAATAGAAAGAGAACATCCATGTTTTCTAGTTCTCCACAAAAAGCACGCGGAAGTGCCAGTGGTCCAAAAGATATGGGACTCATGAGCGAAACGTTTTCACCATCTGATTGTAGCCCTAGAGATTCATCAAACCTAGTACGTGCTTCATTGCATTACATTACATTAGAAATTCATTGATTTATTTACTTTTTGCGTGAGTCATCGTATATTTTATTTACTTTGTAGGATTTCCAATCACTTAATTTACAACAATCGCAACAATCTGATTTGGTTGCCGATACAAATTCTGGTACAACCCTGGTAAGTATTTTATTTAATCTATATATGTGTGTGTGTATAGGATATATAGATTTTCAAAAGTAACTGTCTATATTTTATACCATAGTACCCGCCCGACGTTCAACCACTGAGCACTGCAAGTAAACCAATGTCGACTGGAAAACGTGCAAATCAAACATGCAACGAATCAACAGATGAACAGTCTCTCGTTAATATAGCTACAGAAGCTTTCGTCAAAGTACTCGGTCTCGAAGATGATTCTCTTCTCCGAGGCGGACACGTTCAAATCAAAGAGATTTCCAGCGGTACATATCTTATGAAAGAAGAAAGTCAAAAGGTGAGCAATCCCGTGTACACTAATTATAATTAGTGTGAAAAGTAGCAGTACAATAATTATTGTACTGCTACTTTTCTGTGAGCATTTGCTAAATTTTTAATTTATTTTATTTCAGGATGTCGCTTTGGTATACCTTTTATCGGGCACTTTGATAGTTTCACAAAAAATGGCTGAAAGTGATGCTGAAGTTCACATGTTCACTGCATATCCAGGTTTTTTACAATTCAAATGTGTTTTATTTTACATCGAATCGTACACTTGTACTAAAATTGCAATCTAAATTCTTTCAGGGGAAATTGTCGGAGGATTAGCCGTATTGACTGGGGAGCCTAGTTTCTTTACAATTAGAGCAAAACATTTTTCAAGAATTGGACTGTTATCAAAAAATTCTGTTTATAAGTAAATCATCGCCTTTTTTCTTAGCCTACTACATTTAATACTGTATTGTCCTAATATTATCATTGTTTCAGTATAATGCGAGATCGTCCCATAGTAGTTTTACACATCGCTGATACCGTCATAAAAAGACTATCACCGTTTGTACGACAGGTTGATTTCGCTCTTGATTGGGTAAGATAATATAATTATATTGTAATACAGTTACATTTGTGTCAATATTTTAACAAATTTGAATTGTTTTTAGGTATTTTTAGAATCGGGTAGGGCAGTGTATCGACAAGGTGAAGATTCGGACTCGACTTTTATCGTATTAAGTGGTAGATTAAGATCAGTCATTACGCATCCCAACGGCAAGAAAGAACTAGTCGGTGAATATGGCAAAGGTGATCTCGTCGGCATTGTACGTACTATTTACATACATATTCAAACATAATCAAAGATATGAATGATTTATCGACATATTATCATCCGTTTAGGTTGAAATGGTGACTCAAACTAAACGTAGCACAACTGTGATGGCCGTAAGGGACTCTGAATTAGCCAAATTACCCGAAGGACTTTTTAACGCGATCAAACTCAGATTCCCCGTTGTTGTAACGCGGCTTATTAATTTACTCGGTCACAGAATATTAGGTAATGCTTTGGACATTTGACGATGTAACTTCTTAAAGGTGTTGGTATTATGTTTTTTTGTTCTTTAACAGGTTCTTGGCAGAAACCTAGTCATACTATAGGACATACAAACGCTGCAGTAGATACCCGACATACTCAATTAAATTTTTCCACCGTTGCTATTGTACCAGTCAGTGACGATGTGCCACTCACTGCTTTTACGTACGAACTGTACCATTCTCTTTCAGCTATCGGTACGTTCCAATCTCGATGAAAATTTTTATATCATTTGTTTTCTTTTAAAGTTAAACCGTACATTTTGCTCAGGTTCGACGTTGCGTTTGACGTCCGACGTCATCAGAAAGATGCTGGGTAATACAATCATGGATCCGAACAATGAGTATCGTCTCAGCTCTTGGTTAGCCCAACAAGAGGACAAACATAAAGTAAGTACTGTATGTCGTATCATAAAATTGATATTAAAATGGCTTTACACGTTCAGTGTCACGTCGTCGTATATTTTGTGTAACGTTATCAAAATACGTGTATTTCGGATATAATATTATAGGTATCTTTGTATCAATGCGACCCCGGATTCACACAATGGACGCAGAGATGCGTAAGACAAGCCGATTGTATTTTAATTGTAGGTCTCGGTGATAAGCCGCCCAGTATTGGAAAGGTATTTTAAAGGTTTTTTTTAGTAAGTTATTTAGAGATTACTTTGCAGTGTTTTATTGTGTGAAATGTTTCAGATTGAGAAAGAGATTGAGAGATTAGCGATACGCACACAAAAAGAATTAGTATTATTGCATCGCGAAGGTGGTCCTCGTCCGCGAGGAACTGTGGAGTGGCTCAATATGCGCGCTTGGGTTTCTTCACATCATCATATTTTATGTCAGAATAGAATGTTCACTCGCAAAAGTCAATATAGAATAGTGAGTTTGTTTGTTTGTTTGTCGCATAACCGACGTCCGATTCTTCACGTTCGTAGTTTAAATCGTTTTATTTTTATTACAGTGTGAATTGTATAATAAAGTGCTCATGTCGGAAGCATCGGTCCATTCGGATTTCTCTCGGCTTGCTAGATGGCTGACGGGGACTTCGGTCGGTCTCGTACTCGGCGGCGGTGGAGCAAGAGGTGCCGCTCACGTCGGAATGATACGTGCTATTCAGGTATTCTGTCTTTTAAACAACTTCGCATTGATTTAGTAATGTATAGAGATTTTTACTTCATCCACATTAGATAAAGCATTGTGATTGTGCCCCTGATCATGTTTTGATGATTTTTTTTGTATATTGTTTAGGAGGCTGGTATACCTATCGACATGGTTGGTGGAGTTAGTATTGGTGCTTTTATGGGTGCTTTATGGTGTAGTGAAAAGAACATCACAACCGTCACGCAAAAAGCTAGAGAATGGTCTAAGGTTAATCGTTAACTAATACGAGTTACATGTACATTAATATTAAAAGTCTAATTTGTGTTGTTTTTTTTTTTCTTCAGAAAATGACTCAATGGGGAAGGCAATTGTTAGATCTGACGTACCCAGCCACTTCTATGTTTTCTGGTCGTCATTTTAACTCTACGATAAAAGGAACATTTAACGATACTCACATAGAAGATTTATGGTTACCATATTTTACCGTTACCACTGACATCACAGCTAGTTGTATGAGAATACATCGTCACGGTAAGTTTTTAAAAAAATAAATCTTTTTATTCTTTCCATATACTCAAAAATTATCTCGTCAACTATGTGTGTGTATTATCCGTTTTATTTTGCAATATTCGACTGACTGTACAATTGCCAGTTAGTTAAACATTGCAATTTGATTGTTATTAATCTTTTTTTCTCTTTATTTAATTAAATATGTGTAATATGCACTATTTACTTGGTGGCCTTAAAGTTTCAACTCTACTCTTGAGTTATACATGAATCAATTGTATGTACCGTTAGACCGGTAAAACGTCTTGCAAAGGGGTATATCAATATGTACCGTTGGTTATTTTGCACTAATCTTTTTCGTTCTTATTCACCTTGAGGTATCTGCATGCTAATTGGGGCATATTTTTTCGTTTAACATTCAATCTTTGGTCATTGTTGCCAATCAAGCTATTAAAGTATAATAAATAAAAACAGACACGTGCTATCGCTGACCTGATGGCATACATGTACTGACAAACAACACAATCTTTCATGTCACATCAATATCTTCGTCAATTTTTAATACTCGCTTTTTTACGGTCATTTTTATTTATTTTTAAAACTCTTACACTGTTCTGCATTTTGTTGTTCATTATCTTTATTATCTTTATTGGGTGTAGTTACATATATGTATGTTTGTGTTGTGAATGATTTCATCAATGTGTTGATTAGTTTTATGTTCTTATTGTAAGTCTTGGTCATCTCATGAAATACAACTTCTTAATATACAATAATATTTTTGATTAATATACTTGTCAATTAAGATTATATATATAATTATAACATATGTAAGATATTCTGTTCATCTCGTTGAAATAATACCATGTGTATTTGTATAAACGTACAGTCGTGATACATTAAAAGAAACTGCGTTATCATTACGTATTAACTGCTGTTTTGAGTTGCACTAGCATAATCTATCTTGAGCATTCTTATTCGAAATGAAAAAGTATCAGTATATTTTATCATCCATTTTCAATCGAAATGTTTTTTCTCTTATATGACACAAACAACATTTACTTATACACTACTACGTAACTATTGCTCAATGTAATAATTCATGGAATTTGATCATCTTCTCCTACACTAAAATAAAGTGTGCTAGTCTAAATCTTCTACAGTGATTCTAGTACAAAAAACTATCTCGTAACATTATTCATATTGATGGTTCCTTGAAGCTCTCCTCACTCAACTTATCTCAAATATTTCATTGGAATCAATTTCTATTAAAAAACTTGCGCACCATCGACGTTTACCATGAGTATAAAAATGTTTGCATTAATATCCTTTTCTCTATATATAAATTATTTTATTCAAAAGTATTTAAATTATTTCCTTGATTTATACACACATTTTAATTTTCATTTTATATTCCAAATTAATAAATAGAGCGATGAAAGCGTGGAAGGATGCAAAGGCTACATAATCTATTTTTTTTTTTTTATAAATTAAAGTGAACTTTACATAATCGATTTTGTAATTCCAGCATCATGACCTTATAAAAACCGCAGTTCTTTTATGAATCTGTCGAAAATCTGTCAATTAATTTCATAGTAAAAATATATATATACATATATATATATCAGCATTGCTTGTGATTGGTTTTCATTTGTAATAAAAGCCCAGAATTAATGTGTGTATAATATACATTTTCGTTTTTGCACATGCATTATTATTTTTTACAAAGCCATCAAAAAGTGGTGCACATCTTTTTTTTTTATTATTTATTTCTGTGTAGCGTTAATAACAACTCAACAGAATGAGAGGTATTTATTGCAATTTATTTTTTTTGTTTATAAGAATTCTATTTATAAGAATACTCTTTTTTTTTTTTTTTTATTGGCTAATTACAAAAATAATTATCTTTTCTATAAATTAAGTTTTTTAAATTATAATTATTTGCACAAGTAAGAGATAGGATTATAAATTTTATCTTACTTATTGAATTTATTTGACTTATTACCCCAAATTTACACAATATTCGTTATTGCAATCAATTTTAATTTCCTAGATCAATTTATTTTTGATAACTAATTACGAACTAAACAATACTAAATTAAACTTTGATTTAATCGACTGCCCTTCGGTGTAGGAGAATAAAAAATATTGACATGAGAGAAGTCGGCAAATTACATAAACCACCGCACAACAGTTATTAATATTGAGAATTACCTCTAGATGTGGATTTCAATGAATAATGATCTTCAATTTCACAAATACGTACACTGATATGCAATTTAAATATAGTTTTGGCAAGTCACTATGCTGCTAAAAATTAATAGCTTTTAAATGATTTAGTCGCTTTGTTTTTAACAGTATTCATGAAATGACCTTTGTATGTTATTTTTTGTTGGTGATTTTTTTTCTGAATATTTGTGTTTTATGTGCTTTTTAATGTATGTATTATATACAGTGGTCTTAATGTTTATACTCGTTGTGTTCCTTAACTGTATTTCAATTTTTATAAAAAAAATATATATATTCACTGTATATATATATTATATTATTATATTTGAAATAGTTGATGTTTGTGATAATTGGTTTTTAGTATCTGACAGTTTTTATGATATGTTTGTGTATTAAAAACATAGATACATTCCAAAATATCACAATGACTATTAGCATCTGTTTGTATTAAACTATTTTTAATTTATTATTACTAATCAAATCAACAATATGCACTATTTTGTATCACAAATAACAAAAGTTTTAGTCCTTGAATAACAATATATTAAATAATGCATAAGAGCATATTATTGACACGGACTAATCAAGAATACAACAGTATAGTATATTGGATGCTTTGAGTACCAAACAGGACTCGAAATGGAAATTTTCACGAATGGGAGTGCTCGATAATTTTCAAAAAATATCAAACGGCCTTTTTTTTTATTATGTATTACATATATTTACATATACATATTTTTAGCTTATTGTTGTTGACTCATCGATTAATAAAGCCTTATCCTTCATCGACTACGAAATGTAAACAATGTAAATTAAATTATAGAAAATGTATGTACATTTACATATATTATATGTAACACCAAAAAACTTATGCATGTGTATTTGTAAAATGTATTATATTGTACATGCATAAAATTTAATTGCACAATTTACACGTATATTTTTTAAAATTTGAATAATTGTTAATATCTACTATTTAGTTAGTCACGTGCAGTAATTATAATTCACACAACTTTTAAAAAGTGTTTGTAGTAATTAAGTGCAGAAATAAAAATAATCAAGTGATTTCCGATGATAGATTGAAATTGCCAATACGTTCGCTAAATTCAAGTTCTCTCATCAGAGGGCAAGCAAGACTGAAGAATTTTAAAATTTTGGTTCCTTAGTTTTTAGTAATTCAAAGGAAGATATCGTAAATCACCAAAATGACTGATGAAAGGCTCAGTGCCGTTCGAATAGCTGATCGTCGGCCGTAAAGCTGTAAAAAAAAAACTTCGCTCAAAGTCGACATAAAAACATATTTTCAAATAACATGTGCACCCAGCTTGTTTAAACATAATAATAGTTTAAATGGCTTTCGGTTACAGATATGCCTTTGTTAGAATTGAAATGTAAAGAATTTAACTTCCAGTCAATGATTGTGATTTACGAACGTCATAAATGTAAAAAAAATTCACCTTCTAACATTTTTTCGGCAAAAATGATCTAATTTCAATTTTTATTTCAAAATTATGAAAGGGTACAGAAATTTCGGTTTTTTAACGAATGTGCTATGTTATGCAGCGCTATGTTTACAGATTTCACGAAAATCATGCGCTCCCGCCCATTTCGAGCCCTGGTACCAAAATAGCCTTAATAACTATGAGAGCTCCATAGTGGGGTGGCACTTTACTAACTCAACGCCTCAATTCAAAATAGATAATGTACAATTGTCAATATTATGCTCGTAATCCTAGAGTAGACATTTAAACATATTTAGGCTTTAGACCGGTGCTATGCAACTCTCTATAATTCGCAGCACAACTTAATCTCAACTTAAAATACACATCAACAAGTTTTGTTATAACAATCAATTTAATAACCATAATAAAAGTCTAAAGGCCACGAGTTGCTTAACACTATCTTAGATTGTTTTTGTATTCAAACTTTTGTTTTAGTCAGCACTGATATATGTATGAAAATATCATATTATGCAAAATTGAGTGAGATTATGGTTCAAGGAACCGATAATAATAAATTTTAACAAGTCTTTATTTTGCAAAAAATAATTAGTCTTATGAATATTATTATGTACAAACCAATCAATAGATATCAAATTACTAATCAATAAGTTAAATTGTGACCATTTGTAAGCATATAGGTATATTATTTTTTTAAGTACAAAAATAATTTGAATAAAAGTCAATAAGCTAAATTATTTAATCTAATGATGATATTTTATATATAATGAATAAATATATATATAAACAGGATCTCTGTGGCGCTACATCCGCGCCTCCATGTCCCTCAGTGGCTACATGCCTCCTCTTTGCGATCCCACTGATGGCCACCTGCTTTTGGATGGCGGGTACGTCAACAATTTACCAGGTAAACTAATCACAAGCAATGTCGGCTATACACACAATAATCACCGCCAGATATTTTCATTCGGAAATTTTGGTACTCGCTTGCGAACGTTAACTTCACGATGTTGATTTTTCATTTTGCATGATTTGTATACCAACATTAATCGCCAATAACAAATCGACTGTAGTTTCGAAAAGTACTATTGAATATCGCGACCTTACACAAGAATGCTAAACGCAAAGGTGAGTGCGGAAAATTATAAAGTCATGATTCTGGATTAGTGTTGTATGTGAACGCTGTTTTAAAGTAAATCCCCCTGTAATTTCTTTTACTGAAATATTTACCTGCGCTTTAACGTCCGCTTCCTCGCATTCAACCCTTTCTATTTTACTTTGAAATGGCATTTCGCCTGCAACGACTTAAAAACGGCAATGTAATGGCGGAAGGGGAATATTTTCGAGTGTAAAGTATTTTTTTGCTAGGTGATTTATGGCGATATTGTCGGGCTTCTATGAGCATCGCTGGAATTTTTCCACCTTTATGCGATCCTACCGATGGACATCTCCTATTAGACGGTTGTTACGTTAATAATGTACCAGGTAATTTTCTTTTATAGTTATTTTTTTTATTTCAATCCATAGAGGCTCAGTTTGGAGTTTGCAGTAGCTTACTGCAGCACAAGCCGGTGCAGACTGCAGCTACAAGGGAGAAGCGCATCTCGCTCTAACGCGTGCTGCTGCAAGCTGCTGCAGCACATGTTCGAGTGAGACGCATTCAAGCGCATCTCCCTTGTAGCTGCAGCGTGCACCTGCTCGTGCCGCAGAAAGCTGCTGCAAACGCCAAACAAAACCTTAAGCCCTGGCGCACACATGCTGGATGGATGTGCCGGGTAGTAGGCGCTGTGTTGTATGGGTGAGTACTGTTGGTCTCACACGTGCCGGATGAAAGCGGCAGGTCGCTATCATACAACACAACGCCTACTACCCGGTGCCGGGCGAATCCATCCGGCACGTGTGCGCCAGGGCTAACGGTAAATGTGCAAGTGGGCAAAAAACCAGTCCTGTTATTGAAAATTTATACCTCTGAAACTAATAACACTACGGTGTTGAAAATCAAACCATTTTAAATTTCATAGTTTTTGCCAAGTGCGCATTTTATAAGTGAATTTCATAGTTTTTGCCAAGTGCGCACTTTATAAGTGAATTTCATACATTAATAAGAATTTTTTAACTTTTCAAATTGTATGTAGAGCATATATGAGGCAATATTAAACTATGAATTTTATAAGCCGGATCGGTTTTTTAATGTTCACTTTGTATGTTACGGTCATTATGCCTAATATTTTCATCTTGAAATACAAATATCAAAACTGCTTCCAATATCGAAGGAGTTCCAATTGTACTGCACCTTAGCACATGAATAGTTTTTAATTGAATTCAATATGACTATTTTGGTCTCAATCATACAAATATTTTTCAATTCCATTAAAATTGTATTGATACCCTGTCGATTATACTTAATCTGATTTTAATATTAATTTTTAATGTATTAAAGCTGATTTTTTTACAATACAGCTGATATAATGCGTGCTTCTGGCGCTCGGCACATATTAGCCATAGATGTCGGTTCTCAAGACGATATGGATCTAACAAATTACGGAGACGATCTATCCGGTTGGTGGTTACTTTGGAAAAGATGGAACCCTTTCGTTACCCCAGTCAAAGTTCCAAACTTGCCAGATATACAAAGTCGTTTGGCATACGTGTCTTGTGTTAGACAACTAGAGGTTACTACTGCAAATTTTATGAATACTATTTCTAATGTATTGAATTTGTATCGATTTCGATGTTTAAATGCAATATTTTAGGAAGTGAAATCTTCCGACTACTGTGAATACATAAGACCGCCGATAGACAAATACAAAACGCTTCAATTCGGATCATTCGATGAGATCAAAGACGTCGGATACCAACACGGTCGAGGATATTTCGAAGGACAGCGCCGCAGAGGAGCTCTGCCTATCCTGAAACAGGATTGTGTGACGCATCGGTCACCGCAACACCACCACAATATTAACGAGTAATGATTACCTGAGTGCTACTTTTTTTTTTGTTCCTATGTCCTTACAAGTGTGTAATTTTGATTTTCGTTCCGTTTATTTTAGGTACACTTTCACAGATTTGGCACAAATGGTTTGTCAAGTATCACCGGGATCAAGAATGGACGACAGTTCCGATGATTCGGAAGATGATATGCGCGAGGGTTACGAGGGCTATGCCTCGGAGCCGAGTGCTGGAATTTTGGACGTAAGGCTATTTGAATGTTATATTAGAAGGTTCTGGTATATTCAAATTTTAAATGATCCACTCGGTGTCAATATCGTATAAGGTTTAACTATTTCTATTTTTATTTTTGTTATAAAAAATGAAATAATTTGATTTTATAAATCAGTCCCATCCCGTGTCTTGTCTTTGGAAAGAAAATATTTTCAGTGATAAAAATATATATTTTATGCTTTTATTAGATGGGATCAAGTATGGAAAATTCTTGGATTAGTGACATAGAAATATCATGTACTTTTTAAACCTCGTGTTACTGCAAAAACTTTATTACATACATACCACAATATAGAGGATTCCACTAACGTTTTGTATGAAAATTATTCACAAATTTGGTGACGGTTAAAATTTCGGCACAGAAATGGAACACAAATTCAATATTTATTAACAAGTGCAAAGAATATTCTGAATTCAAAAAACATTTCATATTTATACTATGTTCCATTTTTGTGTTTTGGGTTTAATTTTGAAAAGTATTAATGTTTGTTAAATATTGTAGCTTCGAATTAAAAATTCGAGGTAACTTTTTCATGTACGTTTTTTTATGTTCTATCCAAGCTTTAAATATGTGTTTTATATTTCCAGGAGAGCCTTCGACGGAGACGTGTGGGTGGTTCTCTATCTTTATCTGAAAACGAGATTGATTCAGAGAGCGAAATATACATATCGGGAAGATAGAGATTGAATTAATTGCCAACGTGTATTTTATTAGCGAATTCTTACTTCCTTTAACCGTGTGAATATAATAATTTATTTGGTGCTCAAGTCATGTAAAGTAAATAATATTATTGTAAAACATAGATTTAGTGGAAATGTGTAAATAAGACAAATATTTAATAAGTAAGTTTCCAATTAGACAAAATGTACGCGCAGTCACTAGACAATAAATGATGAAAATATCTGTGGACAAACACAAAGGACTAACTATCATGTCCTAACGTATTAATGAATGTCAATTTTCCATTGGTATTAAATACATTTAGTGTATTTATTTTTTTGTTATTAAATAAAAACATTATTTCTTATGTTAATGTATTATCGATTGTAATATATTTTATAATAATAGACATGCAGAAAGCCTAACAATGTTTCGAAAGTCATGAGGAAAATTTACTTTTAGAATTGACAATAAAAGTCATCTTTTGAATTAGTCCAATATATTTTAAAAAAATAAATTAAATGTAAATTTTATTGCATCATTCTTCCTTTTTTAACAGCTTTGTTTAATACTTTTTTTTTTTTATCATTCTTTCGCTTCGAAAGATTTGTCTCTCTCCGGTTCTGTTTATCCGATTTTGCCTTTTCGACACCTTGTAGTCTCTGATCCCATTTTTTCGCACTCTGTTTCTTCTGTTGCTCCTAAAATGTATAGACGTAAAGTATGTTAAGAAAATTTGTATTTTGACAACTATGTACCAAAGCACAAAATATACGCATATTATAAATATGCATAAGACCAACCAGTTTTTTAACACTTTTCTTCAACAATATAGGATCGTCTTTAATTTTCTGCCCCTCGGCTTTAGCCAGTGCGTTTTTCCAAGCAGTTTTTTCCATAATGTGTGTAGCTTTATCTTTTTCACCAGCTTGATTCAAATCCTTCAATGTCTCTTTTTGCTTCTTCAACGTTTCTAAAATTTTCTTAGGATTCCTTTCGCCTTTCTTTTTTTCTGTAAATTATACTTTTATAAAGAAGAATCCATTTTAAATACTACAAAATTACTGCATTTAAACTTACCCTCTGGTATTCCGGATTCGGAGAAATCGAATTTAGAAAATACCATTTTGCCTTGACTATTGAAAACTGGTTTCGATGCAGTTTTCGTTTTTACGTTATTCTCAATTTTCACAGGTTTTAAATCATCATCCACCTTAATTTTCTTTTCAGTTTTTGCCACCTTATTTTTGACGCGTCGCTCATCTTTGCGATTTTTCTTTTTGATCCGTCTAGCGAGACTTCTTTTCATTAGTTTATTTTTTAAACTGAAATCTTTCGTGCCCTGTAACTTTGTAAGTCTGTCTTGCAGTTCTTGAAAACTTTTTGCTCGTTGAAATTTTCTAGCATCCTCCCTCGAAGGTTTGTTTTCATTAATGTACACATCACCATCCTCGTCGTCTGAAAGTGAATATAATAAGATAATGGTTTGTTTCAATTGACACGAAATGTTGGTTTTAGGTTATGAGAGGTTAGTATTGTCCAGTGTTTACGATGCGAAATGTAATAATTGCGACGTAACCGCGTGGTTAGTGATAGGAAAAATTTGACGTTTGTACCGGAAGCTGACGAATGCTGATCATCAGGCAAAGCTACAGGGTTCGTTAATTGCAGCAGGGGTGTCAGAAAGCTGCGTTCTGCACGAAAAAGTCGAGATATAGTCGCCAAATCAGGCCGGTTGATCGCCATGCTGTCTCAACTGTCAAATCACTAATTTGATCTAAGCAGCCTTTCCGACGACCAGTAGTTGTGGCACATGTCTACCGGTAACAATAAAATTTAAACATGAAAAAATAATATATTTTCAGTAGTTTATCTTATAAATGGAAGGCATTTATCAATAAATCGCGAATTAAATCAATTTTACTTCATTATTTGTGTTAAAGAGGAAGTATATAATGTTGGTATATTAATTAGTGACATCTATTGTAAAACAAAAAAAATATTAAATTGAAATTCGAAAATCAGATTAAGGCAGTGAACGTTTTAAAATTTAAAAAAAATAGATACATAATAGCTAGAGAGTGTTTTTCGCGATAAATGCTATATATATGCTAAAATTCAGGATATATGCGAATTTATGCTAAAATCCTAAAATATGCGAATATGTATATGCTAAAAATCACACATAATTAAAATTAAATTTTTTTTTTTTTTTTTTAAAAATATTACTAAAACAACGGTGAGACTTGTTTGTACACACTAACTAGCGAACTAATAACTGAAAGTTAAATTCAAATATTATTTTTGAGTTCTTAAAACAGTCGTGTCCATATTGACACGTTGGGTTGTGAACACCTGGGTCGGCAATGATGAGTTAAAGAAAAACCCATACGAAAATTGTACCCAAATAAGTTTTTTTACCTGGAGGTAAAAATTGACATGGTTTTAAAGACCCAAAGTAGATTTATTGATGGGAAATATCGAAAACTTTGCAGAATGCAGTATTATTTAAAAAAAATTGCAAATAAAAATCAGTTCGTCGTTAGATTTCAACAAGAATCGTTCTTCCTGTCTCATGATCGGTCTTTTACGTGTAGTCGTGAACTTTTGAAGATTCGTGAACGTGAAAGATTTTTGACTTTTTTGGATTTGGACAGATTAAGAAGGCTAGTATTTATTTACTTTACAAATTTATCATTATCATAATTTGGTTTAACTATAAAATTCACGAAAATCGACCGTAATTTAATATTAAATTTTATTTAAGTATCAATCAATGTTCAGAAATTTATTATAATGTAAAATAATTTTTTTTAGCTTCAGCATGGGGCGTACTAATATTAATATTCATGACAGAGCAAATCTATACAAAGCCCGCGGAATTGATATAAATTATGCTAACATTGTAATGTGCAGACATTGTAATTTATTGTCGAGTGGAGTGGCAAAAAAAAAGGATAACTTGGAAAAACATCTGAAATCTATAAATCATCGGAATGCAATTTCAAAACTTACTACGAACAATACCATTCAAGCATTTTTTTAAACAACTTGTAGCAAATGTAAAAAGTGGGTTAAAACCTGATATGCTGCAATTGTTAATGGCCACAAAAATTAAATATGAAGAGTTTGGTTCTGCTACAATAAAATCAATTTGGTGTCCTGTAAATAGGGTGGATGCAGAACGATTTCTTAGTAAATATAATTTAGTGGTAACTGATCGTCATACTAACTAAAAAGAGTTGTCTGTGAAAATATGTTCCATGCTTAGTTTTAATAAATTTTAAATTAATGTTATATTTTATTTTTTAATTCATGATTTTTGTCTCTGTATTTCTCCATTTCTTAATAATTTTCTACTATTTTTTATTTGTCACGTTAGTTTTAAATTGTTTGTATATAATAAATTGTGTTACAGAGTATTGAAATAGATCCGTATTAAAAAATTATGTAATAAAAATAAATGCCAAATAGATGCTAAAATAAAACACTATTCGCTACAAAATGCTAAAAACGATAAAAAATATATGCGAAAAACACGGGTCTCTAATAATAGTTTACTCTTGACATACATTTGGAACTTACAATAGAGCGGTAACTATGGGTTGTGGAAAAAAATGATATTGAACATCTGAAACAATATATGTAATAGCCTACCCGGCTGGGTAGCCACAGAGCGCTTGCATATTTCAATTACAGACTACATTTTGAACTACCAAATACACTATTGATATACATAAATGATGACCACCCGATAACACTGTCAACAGACATTTGACTAGTTTCAATATAATTCCTGATGGGCAGATCGAGACTTGAGCTCTTTTTCATAGTATGTATCTATAAAACTAACGAAAGAGATTGCAAGTGTATTCTTTGAAAAACAGACTTACTGATTAAAATATATCAATCCCACTTTTCTTGGCTTATCTTTGATATATTAAGGGAAGTATTGTAAAACTTGTATGAAGTTTCAAAAATTTCAAATAGTAAAACTTTAAAGTAAGTTTCTTGGTTGATGAAAATAAAAATAAATTATCATTAATGATTTATTTCCTTATAATACTGTACATAATTTTTACATAACATTCCAAACTTCTTCAAAGGCCGAGCATATTTTTGTACAGGTAAGTGCTGCCGACAGAGGAAAACTGCTGATCGAATTACACTCTTCAGAGTAGTCCACGTCCACTTTTCCATGAGCCATAGCGCCAATTACAATAACAATGGGTTCATTTCCCTTGGGTACGAGGTCCCTGGGATTAACTATACTCTTCGCACTAACTGACATTGTTACTTTTTTTACACCGACAGGTAAATGCTTTGTGACGGGATTGGCGATTACTTTTAACAATTTCATAGAACCTTCCGTTGCTCTGATAGAAAATTTATGCAGAAGTTGAACTGAAAACAATTAAATAGATCACAATTATAATAACAACAATTTCATGTTTAGTGGGTTTGCAGTACCAAAACGCACCCATAAGTCCTGAAAATCTTTTAAAAGTCCTCGGTATTCTAGTTCTCGGATGTATTTCGATGAGTACATTACTTTCGGTGTGAATAAATATTTGTAATAAGCCAGATCTGTTTAAGGGTGAATCCATAAGCATCAATAAGCATTGGTGTGCTATGTCAGGTCGACAAGAACCAGGGTCACGTCCATTTTTCTTAAGGATACCGGCGTGATCATCACAGTTGAGTAATTCAAAACTTTTTCCATTCTGAAAAAAAAAAAGATAAGTACATACATACATAACCTATACAATTTCAAATGGATTGGCAAAAGTGAGGTTATGTACTTTGACAGTTTCTAAATGAGCGCCTTCGAGGACAACTACAAGACGACGATCGGTGGATGCCCATTTGTCAGGAATTGATGCAGATGCATCGTTCCTCATCGGAGGAGGTGTCTCTTCTTCACTCTCAGATACAGCCCCATTATCATTGGGGGCTTCTCTAGCCGCGGAACGCTTTCGCTTACCCATGTGCTTTTGACAGTTGACCCGTTGTGCTTGACTCACGATGCAACATGGCTGCCAACCATTGCCTCATTTTTCTATTGGTAACACTGATAATAAATGTCATTAATTTACAGCATTTTTCGTACGATTATTAGCTTTTGCGTTTTTTATTTGAAAGAAAAAAACTATTTTGAGTTTTTTAATACCTAAATTCCCCCGAAAAAGCGTTAAATTTTAACTGCTATATACTGGCACCACTCAACTGTTTATTTAATATTTAGCATGGCAGCACCTTATATTAGTCGATTCGATCAATCTTGAACGGTTAACTTGTCAAATGAGCACAATAGGTTATGGACTCGCATCGCTCTAAAAACGTAATCTAAATTATTTTTTATTTTACCTATCTGCGAATTATTTTATTTTCGCACTTTTCTTCATCCTGTCGTAAATTCTACAACCCCGTCAAATTCTTTAAATTTCAAGAATAATCCTTACAATCCAGTTTATAACAAATTTTTATTAAATTTAAAATCCCATTTTCTTTCACTATAATTTTTAGTTATTTAAAAGATACACCATCGTAACTTACCTAAAATTCTATACCAAACAGTAGTATTTAATACTTACCTTAACTTTTAGTATTTCTCATATAATTTATTCTTTAAGTATCAAAGCTACCGAGATCTTCATCAGAGTTCCCAAAGTTCATGGAGTGGTCTTGCCGACATTTACGATCCGATAAAGATTGGATCAATCGATGGCAAGTTTTCAAAGTTTCTAGACTATATTACTTTTCAATTCAACGTTAACTAATAATTGTCTGTTATAAAGGTACGGATAGTCTGCCGCACGATAGAGGAATCATCAGAGCTGCAAACTCTAAATACAAACCGAACCCTAAACTTACTGGAATTCCCGAGCATACAATATTCATCGGAAAATTACACATTGACACTAAACAAGTATTTTTAAATAATTAAAAAAAAAATTGATTTTTATTAATTGTCAATACTAAAAATTAATCCGTTATATTTTCGTAGAGTACAATAGTGGAGAAGTTCAAATCGTTTGGAACTGTCGTATCGTGCCAATTAATTCGCGATGTAGTAACGGGCCAATCGAAAGGCTATGCTTTCGTAGAATATGGTAATTCAAGAGCGGCTCGTCATGCATACAAACAGATGAATATGGAATACGTAGACAATACCAGGATTTTAGTCGATTACGAAATGGAAAGGCAGTTGAACGGATGGGTACCGAGAAGATTAGGCGGCGGTTTTGGCGGGAAAAAAGAATCTGGACAACTAAGATTCGGTTGTAGAACAAGACCATTTCAGAAACCTATTGTTATTGAAAGAACGAAGTTTCACAACAAAAGAAAATATGAAGATACTCAATATTGAACATTGTGGGTTTGTTACAGCATGCCAGTTGGAGGTTTGCAAGTTAGCATTTTTATCTGCTAGCTCTATATGTATTCTCGATAAAGGAAAACAAAAAACTGTGCTTTATGACCAATTTATGTATATACTATTTGTGTTGCAATAAATTATAAATAAAATCAATATTATCACATTTTATATCCAACATTGTCGAGGTATGATGGATCTATTCTATTGACAGAACATTTGGTCTTAAAATCATGGTTTCAACTGCAAAAAATCCTGTGATGAAATCCGAACAAGCTCAGCAGTAAAATTACAAAAAAAATTCATGTAAATACAAAATAAACTGTGTCTTTATTTTTGAATAAATTACACAATACCAACATTACGATAATTTAACACATCAAATGAGAAATACTTAATAATATTTCACTTTCATCAGTCGCAGGTATGCAGTTGCAGTGAGAACCAAAATTTTGTTGATTTATATAAATTCAGTCTGAATAACAACGCCACTATAGTGGAAATTCTTAAATTAAATAAGACACTTAAAACTTAAAAAAAAAAAAACATTAAAGTTTAACTTTATTCACTACAAAATGTCATATAAGGATGATAACTAGGTAAAATGGAAATGATAACGGTATCTTTAAAATGTGCTAAAATTGTGACAGAAGGAAAAGTAGTTCATTACTTTTGATTATCACTGACACAATCAACTCAACACAAAACAATATATTCACAATGTCTTTAAATAATTAAAATTATTAACACTATTTACTTACGAATAAATTCATTTTTATAAAAGATATTTAATTTATTCACCACACAGTATTTAAAAATTTTTACAATTGGCATTTACTACCATTAAATGTCCACAAATATGCTTTCGTAAACAAAATGCTATTTTGCATTTATTACTCCAGTTTATAATGATTCTTCGAATGCAGCCATCAAGTCACTCTGCATATTCATATCTATCTGTCTCGACATCTGTGAAAAGTTAAAATCATTAAAATTACTCAATCAACGCATGACATAACACATACAAATGATAAAAGTGAAACTGACGGCTTCACGTCTTCGACGTTCTTGCTCTTCTCTGCGTTGTCTTTCACGCTCAGCAGCTGCCTTGTCTTGAGCGGGAGATGCCGCCAATAAGGGTAATGGAACGGATGGCGGGGACGACGACGTTGCCGCCGAAGTTATCATAGCTGAAGGTACAGATTGCATACGCTGAAGAGCCAATGCCGGAGGAGAAGGCGTCGGAAGTGATATGCGAGTTCCTGGATTACCGCTTATTAAATCCGGTCTTTCCGGCACGTTCACACCCGACAAGTCATTCACTGACGTCATCGGAGTCAACGATAACTTTCTAAAAATTAAAAAAAAATCAACGATTAATATGCATTCGTATATTTGTGAATGATTCGATAAAACATAATCTAAGTATAATATTGACCTTGTTTTATCAGAATCGTCATCGTCCCTTCTTCTCTCATTTTCTTGTCTTTGTCTTTCTTTTTCTGCTCTTTCTTTCTGTTTCAGTTCCATGAAAGCCTGCCTATCCATTTTCTCACGTGCCTGTTTCTTAAAAGCCTTAAAAAAAAGTTAAAATTAAATTCTCGAGATTTAATAGGAGTTTCTATACTATCGAATAAAAAGTATTACCTGAAAAGTATCCATGACTGGTTTTGGTTTTGCTTGCGTTGTAGCAGTAATGATTCCACTTTGTGGACTGCCAGACGCCAACGGCGACCACGAACTAGCATTTTTGACAACTTGTTCAGCTTTTCTTTTAAACGTCTGAGAAGGATTATACTCCGCGCTTTTCAAATCCAACAGATATTGATCGACCAGGTGTAAAGGTTTCTTATCGGATTCATATTTCATCATATTAGGAATACCCATCAAGTCTTCTATAGGTTTCGGAGTCAACAAAAGTGGCTTCTCTTCTTTGATTACGTTAGGAATTGGCATCAGCGGCCCGAAAGAGGCCGATTGACTGGTCGAAAGCGGTGCGGGAATAAACACCGACTGTGGCAATGTTAAATTACCAGACCCTGCGATCATTGAATTGATTGGGGCATTTATTTGCATTGGATCGAGCAATGACTCTTGCTTGACAAAACCATTGTGCGGCGGGATGAAGTTTTCTGATTTTGTGTTGCGACCATTCAATATATCAAATCTATGATCGAAAAACTGCGGCATAATTGGATTGTTGCGATTCTGACTATCCATTTCGACACTAGAGGTCACACTCAACTCGGACAGTAGATTGTGATTCATTTGTCCCACAGTGTTTGGCAACGATACGGGAGGCATTTCCGATTTGCTTAAAGTTTCTTCCAAACTAGCAAGAGAATGCTCCAAAGGATCAATATAGGATTGTTGCTGTTGTTGTTGTTGTTGTTGCTGCTGCTGTTGTTGTTGTTGTTGCTGCTGTTGTTGTTGCAACTGCTGTTGTTGTTGCTGCTGCTGCTGCTGCTGTTGTTGTTGTTGTTGTTGTTGCTGTTGTTGCTGTTGTTGTTGTTGTAGTTGTTGCTGCTGCAGCTGCTGTTGTTGTTGTTGTTGTTGTTGCTGTTGCTGCTGCTGCTGTTGTTGTTGTTGCTGTAGTTGTTGTTGCTGATGTTGCTGTTGCTGTTGTTGCTGCTGCTGCTGCTGCTGCTGCTGCTGCTGTTGTTGCTGCTGCAGCTGCTGTTGCTGATTGGAGTGAGATATTTCTGTAATTTTCTCTATTCCGTTCTTGTGTGATGCTATTGGGTTCACCATAATACTATTTCTTTGGGAATTATTTTGATGTACAGTATTATGATTAGACGTAGGTATTGGAGACAGTGGTCGACTTATCGATACTGGCAACGCCATGGACACAGGTGGAATATTTAAAGGCGTTTGAGATGTTGAACTCGGTTGGGAACTATTACTTTTAGCTTCTTTAGAAAAGTTTTGGTGCACTTGTGGAACAGACTGTAACGTGTTGTGAGGCAACAGTTGAGATGATAATGGCGCAGCCGACTGTTGAGTTACCAACGGTTGTATCGAAACAGGCGGCACCGCGAGTAAAGATGCTGTGGGTACAGCACTAATTAGAGGTTGAGTGGGTGGAATCATCGGAGAGCTATCCCGAACTGTTGCCGAAGTTTCACTACTATCCATCGGAGTTTGTGCTACGGGTGGGTTAACTTTTTCAGTTGGTAATATTGACAGTTGTTTCTGAAACGAAATAGCAGACAGTTTTCAATGACAAGACTTAAAACGATAAAAAGTTATACGAAAAACATTGGAATAAAAAAATAAATATACACATTTACTAATTTAGTTTAGGCACACTTACATTATTTGGTTGTGGGGTGGAATTCTTTTTTTTCTTTCTCATGGGTTTTGAAGAACCTGAATAAAATTTAAAAAAATTATAAGCTTGTATAATAATGTATATATACTACAATAAATAATAATATAAAATTTCTTAATTTATATCTCACATAAATGTTATCCAAAATCTACGAAATCTTTAAAATAAATATTTAAACCACGATATTTTACATGTTAAGTAAGTCATGCAAATACATTTTTTGAACTGTAGTACTGGAGTAACAAACAGCTCAACCCATCTGTTACTTTAGTTGCAATATGTAATTATTTTATTAGGTTTTTTTCCCACTTACAAACAATAATTCCAAATAAGTGAAAATTTATGAAAAACGCTGTTAAGTAGATAAGTTTTTTTTTTAATTGTAGAATAGATCATTTTTGTAAGACATAAAAGTGTTAAATTAGTTATACATATGTATTTAGAGATGAAGCACATTTACTGATTACATAAAACAGCATGATGCTAACGTAGTACTTCAAATACAAGCTATCTCTGGAAAAAATTAGAATATAAAAATAATGCACAATGTAGTTAATTAACTGAAATATGAAAATGTGTTTTGTCTTTAAAAAATGAGAATGAAAATAAAAATAAACGGCAGTCAGTAAATTTCAATCCCAAAAAATTCGTCCCAAATCTCGATAAAAATTCGTTTGAATGTTTAAAAGCCAAAAATTATTATTAGAGTTATTAAATCGTAAGGTTCCGTTTGATTTCCAAACTTTCCATAAAATAAAGTAAAAATGAATACAATGAAGCATGGTATGTAAGCAACTTAAGCCCGCATGGTACATACATACATAATAATTGGCACATTTTAACTTGACGGACAGAAAAATTTACATTCAAGGAACAAATAATGCAAAGTAAATAAAAATGTCACTTACCGATTGCGTAATCATTTTTTTTCAAAAACCTAATCACCACTTGCCTACATTGATTTTTTTCGAAACAAACTCATCTTGAGAACTCTGCGAATAAAATCTTTTATATTTTCTAAGTTTTGCTAAAAAGAAAATTGTCAACGACCAGTAATCATATTTTTAACAACATATGTACAAATGACGAATAAACTTATATTATTTTTATAATCACAATGAAATATACCAGATCTCAAACTTGAATCTCTCAATGAAATTTCGATACAGATTCAAAAATGTATTCATACATTGAATAATTGTTATACATATAAAACTAGAAACATGCACCAGCCATGAATATGTTCAGTTCATTGATGTAACTGTAGAATGTTTATTATAGTGATCTATTGCTTATTATTATCAATCGTAATTCACACAGAATGGTCATGCTCTTTCATAAGGTAAGGCCCCTCTCTATTATTTATTTCGTGTAAAATATGTACAACAAAAAAACAAACTAAAAAAAACTTATTTTAAAAATACTAATGAGCCACCACAAAAGAATTGCACATGAATCTAGTGCGAAAGATAATAACAATATAGACTTATATCATTCATGTCATGTAACGCAGTATATTTGAGGAATTTTATAGTCAGAATAAAACACAATGAATCGTAAGACTTCCACTACATTAGCATTTCTTATATTTCATTAAATATTTACAGAGAAAACATTGTATTTTTTTTTTATTAATTTATTTAATTTTTTGGAAAGCAAATACTTCAAAATACGGGAAATATTACTTCAATGATTTGTTTAAATAAACAATGTTTTACACAATCTTAATTTTCTTGAAACAAGACCAAATGATCAATTTTTTTCAATATACAGTTATAGCTAGTGTACATAATATTTATTACATTTTCGGCATAACTGTTATTATCCATATTAAAGACGCACTTACTTAATTGAAATGTCTGTCAGTCTATCCGTTCATAAACACGACATTTATATAAAAAAAGAACACGAAAATTACAAAAATACGTTAATTTACAGAAACCCCCTGTGAACATCAGCAAACAAATAATTACGTGCTGTGATAAAAAATATATTGAAATTTTGACATTTTAAGCATTGATAATTAACAAAAGAACTTTCAATAAATACTTTAACAAAAAATAAAACTTGATACAAAAAGCAGATAACTAGGATAATATTGAAATAAATTTTCATAGAATTTATCATATTCCAATGAATTTTAGCTGTCGATGAATAACAATAAATTGCAAAATTGCTATTTTCATTTACCAAAAACCTATATCAATAAATTAGAATGGACTCATTTTACTTTCCAATTTGAAATTAATAAATATGGACACAAATTTAAAAAAACTGATAAATGAATGAATTGTATCAATGGAGATTTATCATTCAAATGTATTAACAGATAACATGTTCAAATTCCCAAGTAATTTCCTTTTAGCGAAGAATTCATACAATTATATGCTTTCATAAAACGAATTATTGCAATTGATTCAACTGTCGATATTCTAATTTTCCTTGCAAAGTGTGATTATTCAACATTGTGATATATAAATTTTAAGCTTTCACGAATGTAGAAAAAAAATTTACAACAAATTAATCTAATATGGCTTATGTAACAAATATTCAGTCACTATATAAGCTTAAAATTAAAGTTACAATATACATTAAAAAATATATGTAACGGCTTCCAAGGCTCCTAACAAACTATCAAAAAGTAATCAAGAATTTTGAAGAGGTGATTTACTTAAATTTTGATAATGATAAGCAATTGAATGATTCGATAATAAAAAAACAAATTATCTACATTGAAACATCTTAATTCGTGATTCTCATCCATGCGAGATGAACTAACGAAACATGGAGCATAAATTTGTATGAGAAAACTAAAACAATACTACTGATCTAATAATGATAATAAAATGAATACTTTGTAACAATTATATATCTACCAAAATATATGCACGAAATTGTAATATTCAGTAGCTAAGATTTACTCAATTGAAACAGTCAGGAGTCTATGTATTTAGATATTCTTATTATATTTCACAACACAATAATTTGCACGAATGAGAATAAAATTTAGAATGTGGGTTGAAGCTCCGTCAAAATATGCAGATGCAAAAAACACTATGTATGTATGTTTATGATCAAACATTCAAAACAAATTCGATATAATTTTTTTAGGATATTGGCTTCGCTATCTATTCTGTATGGCATTCTTATACATGTTGCAATTCTCCAACTTTTACAGTAATTTGTTTTATTTCAAGATGCTGTGATCTTTCTTATTATTTTCATGCTGTATCATTTAAAAAAATCTAATTTTTGAATAATCATAAAGAGATGTTGGTAAGGGTAATAAGAAAGAATAAATAATAGAAATTACATAAGATATATAATTTTTAAAATTTGAACATGTATTTAAAAAATCTTGTTACGAGCTGATAATAATTTGTAGACATATTTGACATAAAAAGATATAATATATACATGACATAGAAAATTACTTTACATTTAATAAATAAGGGTTTCATAGAAAAATTTGATTTTATCTAATGATTTTAGAAACTAGGCGAATAAATGAAAAACAAGTACACAATATGTGCAAATTATGATTCACATTCGAAACTTTGAAAAATAATACCTATATGAATATAATTAAGATTACCTATATGAATTTGTAAATGTTTTATAATGTGCCAACAATTATTATTTTGTGCACAGCCAGTGCCTACTTAAAAGTACATTAGTTTTGCCCAAAATTCAATGAATTTTAAGAGTATTTAACTTATGTATCATCAGACGCATGCGAGTTAAGTGTGCCCTGACTGTATATATATAATATAAAATATCTTTATCGATAAATTTAGGATGGCTAAGCTAGGTATATACATTTCCATATATGTATAGCAATGGCATGCCATCCATAAATGTTGCGGATATTGTATCGCGTGTCAATAGAATGGCTTGAAATTTTTTTTATGACATATGCGCAGACCGCATAATAAAAATCATGATGTATCCTGATACAGCATTCCCTACGCAAACCACTGACATGATATAATATTTAAAAAAAAAAAAAAAAAAAAAAAACAAACAATAATTAGTGGCACTTATGGAAACATTTAGGCTCTGTGTATGACATTCATCAATAAATAAGTATATTAAAAAGAATTGAATCTATAAATCCATGTCTTAACATTAAAAAATAAATAAATAAAATATATTAATTTTGTAGATATCCAAAATGATGTCAATACTTGGTCGTAAAATGTAAAAAAATCTAAGATACAATAAAATAAAACTACACAGTCTCAGATATTGATTTTTAACAGGAAATATCTTTCAATAGATTATTTTTCTATGACAATACTTGTTATACCAAAGTGCAAACAATGTGTGAAGGAAGGAGGCCAGCTTTCAACAAAAGTATATATTTAAACAGCAACAAAAAAATACATTTTTCAAGATAAAATGAAAATATTGCTTTAATGGCCACACAAACCTTTTCTGCCTTGCCATGTATCATAAGTTTGGAAAACTATACATGTCTCACTCCGGTGACTAAATGTTTAGCTCACATAGATGTTGAAGTTCAATTTTTAAAAATAAAGGTAGTATTGAAAAAGCTCGCGGTTAATTAGATTGTTATCCATACAACATTTTTGATAGACATGATGATATGTAATACTAAATACACTGTTATTTGCATTTAGAACTGAAGTAACTGTGACCGTCCTTACACAATTGTTTGCATTGCATACAACAAAAACAAAACTGCAATGAGATTCATGTATATCCTTGGGCCATGTTTCCCTAATTCGGAAACAATAATTTTTTTTGTCATTTTTACCACGAGCTGAGCCATTTGTACTAATTCGTACAATGTTAGTTTGTCAGTCTGTCTTACATACCTCATAATTAAAGATGACATTAATGTGAAAAATCAGGAGCTATCTCCACAGTAACAATAAAAGCAGTGCTTCTAAATACTAGCATCCAAGTAGAGATCTGGTATTTTCTAAACGCAATCAGTCAAATTTGGTTTGATGTACAATTTTCAATTTAGCAACATGAATGAGCAAGTCGACAAGAGAGAACATGATATAGTCGAAACAATGAATGCAAGGTGAAAAGGTTTTTTTGGCTGTATATACGAGTTTTACATAAGACGTAAGAACACATTCTTACGTTGCAAAGAACCAATGAGTGATGAGTAATTAATATAATTTGTTCCTAAATTGATATCAAATACGCATGTGTTTAAAAAAAATTATCGATACATATTTTGTATACACCATATATCGAGCCAATTTCCACGTACGCTTCAAAATGTGTGACATAATCGAGATTTAGTAAATTTGAGTTTCTAGAAAGCTGGCTCCTACTTTAAAAATCAATCTGCACCTGTTGCAATTTCACAACTAATTTATTTCCAGTACAATTGATTGGAGACAAATTACACAAAAACTTGCTGAAAAACAATTTTATATAATAATTTTTGCAAAACCTCCGATTAATTTATTCTTATTAAGAATATTGCTTTACGTCCCATGTGTGAAATGCTTTAATACAAAATGAGTATTGCACACCTCAATTTTAGTATATACTCATAAATCGGAGGGGAAAAAAAAGATTATTTTATCCAAGCATATTAAGTGTGTACCTGAACTGATGTTTTTTTAGTAGTTTTTGATAAATATGATGACAAGTAGCTATCATAATTGACTATAATTGAAAAAAAAACCATATTGAACGAAGGGGCTTGACCATGCTTCGACAGTTAGCTATCTTTGTAAATGCCAAGTAAAAATTTAAATTTTTGCTAAAATTTCAATGGGATGTGGGAGGGAGGAATAACTAGATTTCCATATTTTCGAAGTATAAATGGCAAATATTTAATGAGCAAGAAAATAATAATGTATAACTTTAATTAAATGGACTCATGAGATCTAATTGAAACGTCGTTATTTTTCCTTTTACATATCAGTATTAGTGATAATTATTTAGGAAGCTTATAATAGCTGCCTTTTAAAACCATTATTTACGTCAAGTTAGAAAAACGAAAATATTAGACGGCTTTCAATGGAAGCAAAGTCTATTCCAAAACCACATGCAAAGAACCAATGAGCAAAGTGAAATTTCTTGATCAAAACTGATTGATTCACTCAATAAACATCAAGTCATGAAGTTGAGAGTTTTCATATAGACGAAACTATCATACACATGAACAAAATTTTGAGCCAATGATTTAGAACAGACAACCAACACATACACAAAGCAAGACACACATATGTAATTTAGGATTTGGTTGAAGTGGATTAGTAATTGCCGACACGAAAAAACGGAATAAAAAACAATCCAAGGGGCAATTTAATATATCTATATTGGATTTATATATTAGTAAATGCAGAACTCGTTATATAGTATCATAATTGATCATCCGTAACAAAAATAAGTAAACGATATACTCATTGAATAAAAAATGACTAGAAAA
The DNA here is from genome assembly GCA_022651745.1 of Parapsyche elsis. Taxonomy (NCBI): domain Eukaryota; kingdom Metazoa; phylum Arthropoda; class Insecta; order Trichoptera; family Hydropsychidae; genus Parapsyche; species Parapsyche elsis. Next base: position 17,729,376 of record JAGVSN010000001.1, on the reverse strand, counting down.
ATTTGTTTGAGATATGTGATTCGATTAATGTAATTGAGTATACATTATCTCACATACGGCACCAAAATTCGAAGATTGATAGAGAACGAGATTCCAAATACATAATCTGAATGTTGCCAATTGTGCTATATACTATAACGGAAAATTTACTCGCACGGTGAGAGAAAGGCTTTGACTGTATTTCAGATTGAGATTAAAAATACCCCAAAAACAGTTAACAAATATCCCACCCATTCTCACCCCCTACTTGAAGTAATTTTTCCCTTCAGAATGATGTCGTCTATTGATCCTTGAATTGAGGTACCATGTGAAAGAGACATTACGCACATTATTACTAAAGTCAAAAGGAGAAGACATGTTAGGCAGACGATACAAAATAGTTATTATTAAAATGAGGAAAAAACCGTTCATCCCGAGATTAATAGACAATATAAGGAACCCTAAATCTCTTCAACTTATATTTTATTGGGCAGTACAAGCTTGGCCAATCCTTAATAGTACAAGTGTGCAAAAGTTAAGCCCGTTTCGCTCGCTTTGGGAAAAAATCACGATTTTTTTCATTTGTACCTGAAGTGAGCGACACGGACCACACCCTAAACACACCGAGTATATCAGAGGCCGTCCACATTGGACATTGATTTGTGTAATGTAACGTACGCGTATATATAATATAAAAAAATTGTAACCTATAGTTTAATAGAACCGATACTAATATACTAAGTTAATAATAACGTTAGTGGGTCCACGTGTGTGGATGTCTGTATGTGCACATGTTCGTTTCGCATCTCATCAGAGGAACTCAAAATTCGTAGCTACTGAGTCGCTTTGCTTTATATTAAACATGTTTTAGTAAATTATAATATGTTAGACAATTACGTTACGAAAAACGACACAACAACAAAAAAAAACACCCCCGTTCAGGATAAGTTTATATCAACATTATAAAAGGCCATAATTTCACCGAGCACACGTATGATATATACCAAAATTTCAAGTTTAAAAATTACCTACATTTTTACAACTACATGTGTAATTAACTTAGATTAATATAAATAATGATAGAGATATATATGTTTATGCGTCACCAAAAATGACAAACCACTAAAATAACAAGCACAACGGACACGTAAGGTATATACAATTTGGGGTTTTCGCACAATTTAACTTGTGTGTCGGGCATTCGTAAAATATCACTTGTTCTTTTATATAGTATTTATAAGAAATTTATGCTTTTTTTTTTTTTTATACGTAATACTGTAAATTGGAAAATGTTATTTCTATATATAAAAAAAATTAATTCATCAACAAACTTTTGAAATTGTTTTATGTGCAAATCTTTCGACGGATATTTGAATCTATTGTAAGATTAAATACCGATTATAGCAAGTTACATTGAATGTTTGTCGATGTCATGGTCTAACCTGCTTCACTATCACTTGTATCTGAAGACGATGTATCACTAGTAGATGAAGAATTCGAGGAATCTGACGAGCTAGAACTTGACGATAGTCTACCAGATGCGGCTACGGGCTCTTTTGCACCATCTAAAAATAATAATTGACAATTTTTAATATTTCAATAAATATGTAATTTAAATTTCGTATCGTACATTATTGCTAAATAGAACTATGTGTTTTATTAACATACGTCTAATTTGTAAGTCATATATATTAATGTTTAAAAAAAAAACTCAACCTATGAAGTATATTAAAATAGTAACAAGTAGGATATATCACTAGGAGGCAGAATGGGTGCTAGAGGTAATCGAGGGGCTATAAGCAAACGTAGCCAAAGGCAAATATGTGAGGTGGGGTGTGGATTACATCCAACAACAGACTGATAAGTAACAACTGCACACAATGACACAAATGTTAACAAAGACAAATAAACGTGATACGAAAGATGTCAGTGGAGAATTTAACTTCTTCACTGACCACTTTTCACAGTTAAAAATTAGGTTTGAATGTTTTATGGTGCACCTGAAAAGGACGTATCATCGGTCCATTATAAAACAATTACACACACTACCACAAGCAAACACGAAACCCTCCAAAAGACAGATTAGTATTCTTTGTATTATAATTTAGTGGAAAATGAAGGTTGGTGGGACTGTTAAGATATATTCCAAAAAAAAAAAAAAAATAAAAATACGTGTGCGCAATTACATAACTGTACCTGAATGAGAATCACAATACTTTCTCTATGCACACTTCACAAAGGTAAATGACAATATAAGAGTAGACGTATTTACAATAAATTAATTTGGATAAACAAATTTCAGTTATATCTGTGCACCCTATATAATTTTACCTTTCTTGGGTTGTTGTTTTTTACTAGTCCCAAGTTGCACATCAACATCTTGTAGTCGTTTTTCAAGTTCTTGCTTTTTTTCCGCCATCTGTTCATCCTTTGACTTCCCAGAAACCCGTTTATCTGTCAAAAAAGTTATTTTTTCCTTATAACCAGGAGGTACAGAATGCTATCAAATTCCATGATCTTGTATTGCTTGTACCCTTAGATAAAAATTTTAAATCTTCAGCTGATTAATGAGTAAGTAGTAAGAGAAAAGCTCTCGACGACGTACACATTTGATTTTCAATCAATTTAGATTTTGCATTTTGAAAATATTGTGGTTCGATCGATAAAATTTCAACAGGCTCAAGTTATAATCTTGTGTGCCTTTCGTTAAGTGTAAATTTAAGTTATTCACTTAACGTCGATGCATTTCATGACAAAATCTATTAGAGCGGATGCGATATTTTTCTCAAAGATTTATTGTCAATCTGCACTAATGATGTAATTATTCCATTTAAACCTTTTTATTTTTGGCAGCACTACAAACCATCTATGGATAGCATTCAGCCTAAAATTTATTCCTCTATGTAAGAGTTTAAAAATCATTGTGTGAACAGAATGATTTTGTCGAGGAGGCTGCAACCAAAAGGTCTACTACTACAATGAATAACAATTAACATTTAATTTTAACAGAGAAATGTATATAAATATAACAACACATTACTATTCAAAAGCAACCGAAACTGATAACAGATTAAACTTATAGCCCCCAATAAAACATTGAAATTTTAGTTAGCTGACATTATTCGCATTCCATAAAACCTTGCGCTTTTATTCCAATATAAAAATACTTTTATAAAACAAATAGGGAAACTTGTACAAAAATAACGACAGGAAAATATAAATAGAGTCTGCACAAACGAACAGCTCCCGGACAACATAAATATCAAGTAAGGAAAAGGAATTAAATAAAAACAAAAATTAAACAGAACACTTACGGGTTTTCTTCCGAAGGCAAGATGCAACATAATTTTCTAATTCGCGAAGAGTCGAAGCTTTCAAAGTTTCAAAATCAATTTCTATTTCATCTGGATTAGAATCTCGTAAGGACGGTTCCCGGGATTGAATTATGTGAACAACTTTGCCAAGCTTATCACCTACGAGTAAAAAAAAACCCATTAAAATACCATCATGGTGACCAAAATTAATGAATATCCGAATCAAACAGGGCAAAGCAAAAAATACCAACCCGGTAATTTGTTGATGTCGAGAGACAACTGTCTCTTTTCATCGTATGACATGGGTTTAGCGGTATCCTCTTCCTCGGAATCGGGCTGATGGACCTGTGTCGGTTGTTTCTTTTTGGGTTGAGGCACGGTCGTTGCCCCTCGACTAGCAGGACCCATTGCAGCACCTGAATTTTTGGCACCTCCACGTTTGCTGGTTGCATTTCCAGCAGCCGTGACCCCTTTAGTGGTACGTGCCGTTATTCCACCGCCACCTAAATCACCATACAATCATTTGTTTACTTTGATACGAATCTGCGCACGATGTTTCTCCGTTCAAATTTTGCAATCCACATTCAAACAATAATCCAAAAACCTAAAAATAAAACATCGAGAGCGCGACAGTCGAATTGTTAAAATGAATGCATATAATGCAAGCTCTCTTAATGATTCTGCAAATAACTCAAAACCACACGGTCCCATAGACGCTACATAACACAGCTTCACTTATTACGTTTCACCTTGTCATTTGCATATGTACATCACTCACACAGCTCGTAAAAAAAGTAAAATAATATAATAAAAGTTGTGGGCTCTAGGGTGCGTTTGAAAAGTGTAAACATTTATGGAAAGACATTAACTAGGAAATTTAATTGAAAAAAAAAAAGACAATATAATGGACTCTAGACAATTAATTATATGACAAACCTTTGATCTTGTTATTTTTTTTGCTTGGTGTTTGAGCATTTAAGTGTTTCATATCACTGGCCATTTTGAGATCACCGCTTCCAAGTGCCACCGGAGCTAGAGACGAACCTATACCGGGAGACAGATATTAATTTGGCAATACATAAAACGAATCTATTCCATTCTTGTTTGTACGAATATTAATTTATTATCAACTACATGGTGGAATATCTACTGTCTCAAACAAAACTGGTACATATGTAAAATTTAACGAAGCTATGAAAAGAGATTATGGAATGTAGGACCATATTTTGCAAAAATCGCATTCATAATTCATATAAATTCAATACAAAGCCGCATTATGTATCATCTATCGAGACCATATACAAAAAAAAGTGTTATGACCCATGGGTGTTACAAAAAATATTGACTACAGATATTATAAAAACAATAGGATTTTGGTCCTTTGCATTGATTACAAAGAAATAGAAAAGCACTTGGCGATATTCAGACCACTATGCTTATGCAAATTATGGATACGTATAGATTTACTTTGTAGCATTTTCCGGGACAAACTTACTTTGATAATTTAACATGTTACATATGAAATATGTAAAATTATCTTACCAATATTATCATTTATGGAATTACTCTTTCCTTGATAGGCAGTGACGGAATTAGATTTGCCACCACTGGGAGTGTTGACAGAGGGTTTTTTCTTATCTTTTACTTTTTTCTTCGATTTCTTTTTTTGACCCGATTCTGCCACCAATACTCTCATTTTCTCTTGCATAGCCAATAGCTGAAATTCCGCAACACAAATTATAATCGAGTATTATACGAAAACAATTATCAGCTTAGGTGGCCAAATCTAAACAAATAAATTAGGGCACCTCTTTTTGGAGCACCTTCAATTTGTTACTTCTTTCCTCTTCAGAATCATCCGATTCAGATTCTGAATCTGACCCAGACTTCGAGCTCGACGCCGAGCTTGGCTTGTCCATACCGGCCGAACCCGAATGTGTCGGCTCATCAGGAATTTTCGCATATCTGTAAAATTCAATATAAATATTACATTGCAAGTCAATTGTTTATATGCAAATACGAAAATATTCCACAATTTGTTTCAAGCTGCTGTGAAAATGGGTGCACGAACCTCATTTCGAATACATCTTGCAACTTTCTCGCCATGGCTACAACGTCATGTTCAGGAGGATTGTATTTATAGCAATTTGTGAAGATAAGACGCACATCAATTGCAAACTCTGCCGCACTGTGATATGCACGGGTGTCCATTTTATGTTTAACTGTTCCTAAGTCCATTGGTTTCTTAATTATTTCAAAATAATCATGTAAGCCTAATAAATCTGCATCAACCGGTTTGTAAAAAGGCCATGCATATCCCTGCAAAACAAAAATCAGATTGTGAAAAAAGAAGAAAAAACACCAATATATTCGAAGATACAAATGCAAACATTAAAATTTTAATTTGTCTACCTCGTAAAAATCACACAAGAAAACAAAAAGTTCTTGCATTTTCATTTCCAATTAGTTGTCAATTAGCAGTTAGACTAGGTTTTTATAAGAATTAATTTGGTGCATATCACTAAAACTTGACTAGACATTTTTTCGACTTATAATTAAAATAAACTTTGCTGAAGATTTTAAAAATTATGATCTTAACGATTTAACCTAAGTATAAAAAAGCACAATGTTTGAATCAAATAAATATCAAAATTATATTCTAGTTGTCCTTATTAACAATTTAGTTTGTTTTTAGAACAGTAGTTTTGCATCTACAATTTATAAAAGGAAAATCAATTAATTTATGTGAAATTTAAGATGAGATTTTAGCAAAATCTCTTTTTAAGACAATAACAATGATTTCAAATTTCCATTCAAGGGTCTCACAAAGCGGAGCGGATTATTATTCGTGAGCGGATAAATACGCTCGGTGGTATTTGGTAGGGGTTGTGACACATTATGTGACACATTATGTGACAACCCCCACCACATACCACTGTGGGGGGGAGGGGGTATTTATCCACTCACGAATAATAATCCGCTCCGATTTGTGAGATCCTTGAGGAAGACAACATAAATAAAACAAATGATTGAAAAAATAACAAAATATTTTTTTATTTACTTAATATTACATTTTAATAAAGATATTAACATGATATTAATAAAATTTATATTAAAAATTGATGCCTAATAGATATTGATGTTGATAAGAGCCACTCAAGTCACATATTATTATTTTATAACATGAAATTTTATGAGCTCATTAACAATCATTAATCACATCATTTTTATCAAAAAATTATCGTAAAAAAAGGCTACCATTATATACTTCGTGATTAAACAACTAAGAATCAGAAATAATAATATAAATTTATAAATTGAGCAGTGCATTTTTGCAATTTCAGACTACGTTCAAAATCATTGATCATTTTGGATCCAGCCAAATATTATCACATATTTATACCTCAACCTCAAATTAAAACAAGAATGAAATGACAGAAGGCTGTGTTATTTTGAAATGGGTGGTCAGTAGTAGAATGGATGGACTTATAAGATTAAAAATATAGTTCCTTACAGAATGCTTCTTAGAGAAGAGTTCCTTCAAAATTTCATTGCATGATTTGAGGGATTCAGTTAGTTTCTCTTTAGATGACTTCTGGCCGTGGTGATGATGGTGTTGTGCAGACGGAGCCGTACTTGTTGATGTACCGGCAGTGACACCTGCAGTTAATAGTGGTGAAAGTGTTCCACCACCCACACCAATAAATCCTTCTTCTGTCACACGCGTTGGCTGAAAACATAATACATACACATCAGGACACTACTTTTCCAACACTTAAAACTATCAAAAAAATTCAAGATCCGATAATTTTCTAGAATGATTTTGAAGAACTTCGACTTTCGGCCGTGTCAACTTACAGGCTCTTTTAAATTAACTCAGTTTTTTGATAAGAAATAAAATGTTGCATTACCTTTTTAATCTGACGACCACTTTCTCTACGGGTAGATATTTTAGCTGATTTTGGCGTAGATGAAGTGAGATTTGGCGTGTGATAATCATTACCACTACTGCCAGTTCCATCAAATGAACTTCCCATGGGAGTCGTGGTATCAGCCTTTCTTTTCACACCTTTTTTCACCTATTGTAATAAAAATGAAATAATATACAATCTTGGATAAAATAATTGAAAGATAAAATTGGAATACTAGAGAAACCTGAAGCATATACCATATTGGCACGAGTATAGGGCGACCGTCATTTTTTGAATCTGCTTTGTGGAAAAACCTTTTTCCACATTATATTGAAAAATAGAAAATGCAATGTATGGCTTTAAATGCATCAAGTACCAGCAATCTTCTAGTTTTAGTAAATCTAATTTGTCTTCCCCCAAACTGTTTTATCGAATCAACAAGTTTTTCCAAGCAATGTGGAAACAAGAATGTTACGTAAGATCCAGTGCACATCGTAAGAGGAATACATCGGTAAGAAGTATGACCAGTGGCAGATATAGCAGAACGTGTGTAAAAGCGAACACATAGCGAGAAGAATGGATGGCAGATGGACGTGAGAAATACTGAAATGGTATTCAAGTGGATGTGAAAGAAAGCAAAGTAGACCGATGAATTAATAAGAATGTGTGGAGTCAAGTGGATGCAGATTGCTCAAGACTGACAGGAATGGAGAGGCCTTCATCCAGCAGTGGATGGTGAACGGTTGAAAATGTTAATGAGCGAGATGGCTCGAACATAAGGCTCCCTATTTTCGTGTGGCTTTTTAAAATAAAAACCTAGCCTTACAGTCGGGCTAATACGGTATGTAAAAAAATGAATACATAATCAAATATTATAATACCTTTACAGGTTGCGTTTGTGGTAATTGTACTGTGGTAATAGTAGGTGTACTTTGATGAGTGGCCGGCTGCGCTACGTGGAATCCCGAAGGCTGTGATGCAACCTAAATTGGAGAATAACACAAATTGTATTAAAATTTGTTCATTGATGTTTGTATTTAAAGTTGTAATAGACGGTGAACACCCTATACCTGTTGCGGTAGTCCCGTGTGGGTTACACTAGCACCACTGGTAGAACTAGGTTGTGAAAATTGCGTAGTTGCTGTAGTGGTGGTATTAGTGGAACCGACGGGTGATGGAGATGGTACAATTGTGGGAGTAGGTGGTACAGGAGGGCGTGGTACACGAGGTCCGGGTACACCGGGTGGTCCCGATACGGCGACAGTACCACCCGGTCCAATCGACCGCTTCTTATTTGGACCACTTCCTGCTCCACCTTTCCCGCCACCCTTGCCAGGCATTTCCATCTCTCTCTCCTCTTTGTCCATTTGCGCGACCTGAAATGTTATGAAACAACAATTAACATACACTGTTATCTCAACTGCTGAAAAATGAGTAATTGGAGATGAGGAGATTAAAAATTTAGTACATTTCGATTCATTTTAACTTACGTAAATGTATGTAAAAATAAAAATTACCTTGGCCAAAAAAAATTTCTCTAAAGTTTGTGCCATGACGACAACGTCCTCGCCGGCTTTATTATATACATAGCAGTTGGAAAACATTGTGTTAAAATCTTGAATACATTCTGCCGACGAGTAATAGTAATTTTGTTCTAATCGTTTCTTTATTGTGCCTAGATCCATCGGTTGTTTTATAATTTTGTGGTAGTCCTAAAAGATTACAAAAGATGTAAGAGTTTAACTTATCGCAATGGAGAAATTACATAACCACTTCGGTGAAACTGTGAATGAGTGAAGAACTTACTGGTAAATTCAGTTTCTTGGCATCAACGGGTTGTTGGAAGGGCCAAGCAAACTGGTGTTTCCATACTGCCTTCATGACGTTCTTTTGTATATACTGAAAATATGAAAACGAAGATATTCAATTTCATTTATTTTTAAATGCTTTTACCATTAACTTGAAAACATTCATCAATGTGAATCTTCTTGACATTTTATAACGAAATCGTCAAAATTAATTCATTCGTCGTTTTACAATGAATGGGTTGAAATTATTTAAACAAAAAACGTACCACAATCTGGTTGGTTACTCTGCCTTGCCTGTGTGGTATAGAATTTGGAGTACCATTTACAGCCTCTACTCCAGGCTACAATTAAGAAGACAATGTTAATACGCACATAAAACACACTTTCGTTAAAAATAACACAATCAAAATATGATAAAAGTGTACCAACCGTGCTTGTGGTAGCAAGTGGATCCACTGCCTGCTGCATAGTGTTAGAATCTGTGATCTACCTATCAAACACACACTACCATTTTATCATTACATTATGCGATTTTAAGAATATGAAATTACACACCATTCCAATGCCCTCGACAATGCATTTTCGAAAGCTATGAAAGAAACACACATACCTCACATGGAACAAGTGGTTCGTCGTACTCTTCGCTGAGAGGCATCAGCTGTCCTCGACTGGTAGCAGTATCTTTTTATTATTAACCAGCATAATATAAATTCTCGAACAGATCTAAATCACCTGCAAGCACAAAAGTAAGTCGCTTTAGTCGACACCCATAATTTTCACAACAGTGTTTGTTTCGTAATCAACAATAAACAATACGTGCACGTAGACAGAGGTGATTGACAGTCGAGAATATAAATGGACACTCAAATTCGTTTCACAATAAACAAATCGGAACTTTAATATAAAATTTTAAAGTACCAAGTGACTTTCTGCACTACTCAGAATTAGAGTGCGTTTCAATTAAATGATAAACATTAAATGTGAACGTTTGGCACAAAAACACTAAATTCTGTAGTACGATTATCTCTCTATACATATATAAAGCGAACTAATAGTACTCGGTTCAATTTAGTAACTGAAAATATTTCAATACACTTATTTTCGAACGATATTCAATCCAATTTACTTTAAATATGGGGAAATTTTATAATTCGAATTGTGTAAGCGTATTCACATATTATTACGTTTAATGAATTTTGCACGCAAAACGTAGTCAAAGTGGATAATAATAGGACAATTGGTGAACATGACTGGATGTAATGAAGAAGAGATAAAATGCACAATGAAACTAGGATCGAGCACTTTTGCAAGAATGAACATAGTTTTTAAATCCAAAATTCCGCTATGTTCAAATAAGAAGGCATACAAGCAATTACGTACCGGCAGTTATGACATGCGGATGTGAAACGTGGATGCTAAATTCAATAATGTTATATAAGATCCAGTGCACACAGAGAAGCGTGGAAAGATGTATGCTCGGTATAACGAGAAGAGATCGCAAGAGGAGAATACATGGATAAGAGAAGTATGACCAATGTGGCAGATATAGCGGAACGTGTGAAAAAGTTAAAGTGGAAATGTGAAAGACTGAGTGGACGATGGGTTGATGAATTGAAAAGAACGTGTGGAGTAAAGTGGATGCAGATTACTCGAGACAGACAGGAATGGAAGAGGATCAGGGAGGACTTTGTCCAGCAGTGGATAATGAACGGCTGAAAATGACGATTAGTTTCATATATTTTTTCGATCAAATCCACTTTCTACATAATTCGTATTAGATTTTATTCATTTGACCATAATGGATTCGGGGTCATTTCAACTGTAATCTAAATAACCAAAACGGATGAAATGAACTTTGAAATACTTTTTTACCATTACCGTATCGTCATAGTAGAATAGTACTCGGTTCAATTTAATAACTGTAAATATATTCCTTTTTGAATGATATATAATCCGATTTACTTTAAATACGGGGAAAATTTACAGTTCGAATAATGTGCAGGTCACACAAAGTGACATATTTTTACGAGACTTTCCATCGACCAAATATCGAATAAAAGTATTGCGAATACGCGTCGAAACCTCCCGCATACACATAATGCCAATATGACCACGTAATCAACGCTAAAATCATATGCAATCACACACATACGCACACAGACATTGGGTGACGACGACTCGTCAATGCCGACGACACTATAATAACACACGCCACAACATAAACAACGTCCTATTGACACACCGCGGCAATTAGAGAGTATCAAAGACCCACCGACTATAAACTAACCTCAAAATTTGTATCCGACGATTCGTCGCGGATGTGACGCATACGTACGCGCAAAATTACAAAATGAGGGTCAAAAACGACGCGCCAAGTCGATTGACGACCGTGTATACACGCACACACACAACTGTCAATGTTTACACAGTCGATAACTTCGATCGAGCAACTGGAGCGTGTTCACACATATATATATATATATATATATATATATATATATATATACATATACACACACACACACGCGCGGGCGCGCGATTGGCAACACTGATCGAAGAACCGCGTAAATTAACCCCCCCCCCCCCCCGTTTATACGAAATTACGAACGGTTCGATCGTTCCGTCAATTAAATGTTTGAAAATAAACCGAAACAAATGAACGTTGCATGGCGCGAAAGGATACTATCGACCGAACCGTACGTAATCACTTGTCACACGATAGACGGATACACATAAACATTACAATACATACACTGTTGTCATACGAATCGATAGGAGGTGTGTGGGTGTGGGGAGGGGATAAACAAGGGGAAGGGCGGAGGGGAGAGGGGAGAAAGGCGGGACGCGCCCCATATACACTCGTACGATTTGACACTTGACGGATGGGGGGGTAGAGGGGGGGGGGGTCAGTGGGGGGGGAGGCAAGGGCGGGAAGCGAGGCGCGGCGAAAGTGGCGATGGCGGGGGGGGGGGGGTTTGAGGGGAAGTGGGGCGGCGGCGCGTCTTCTAATATCACAATGGCGGCTCGAGGGGCGAAGTCGTCGCGGGGCGAAGACGAAGGCGAAGGCGAGTGGGAGATCCGAGCTGTCACCGTCAGACATGGGGTCGGGGGGGAAGAGGGAGGGGGGGAGGTAGGGTTTTTGCGAGGGGCGCGTCGGGCGCCAAAGGTCCGGGGCTCTCGGCTCGAGGGGCGAGAGGGGTCTCGAAGAGAGTACCTGAAGAGGTCGCTTAGAGTGCGTCCGGGTGACGGCAGTCGTCTCGAGATGAAGTCGCGAACGGCGATGGCGGATGAGGCTTGTGTCGTCAGGCGAGGGCGGATTCGCGGCCAAGCGCCGCCGCCGGCAGCGCAAATGGCGGCCAGACGATCTGCCCTCTAGCGGCCGTTTAGTGCACTATTGCAATTGCAAGAGCCGCCGCAGCCGCCAGCGCCGCCGCTCGCGAGCCGCCCGTTGACTCCGTCGCCACTTTCGCGCGCTCCGCAGCAACTCGACTTTGGTCCGATTCGCGATCGACGGCTAGACCTCGGAATATCGGATTCTCGAACCTTTCACCGCGAGTATATTATTTGATGTTGCCCATCTGAATTTTACGGTCGATACGATGAATATTATTTATTTAATTTTATACGTACGTATATATATATATATGAATAATTTAATTTAAAAACTAACAGCGGTATACAAAGATGGAAAAATATCAGTAGAAATGACGATTTTTCCCAAATGAGAACAGATTCGTAAATAAAATAAATTTTATATTATATATTAAGAGCCTAATGTGTATGTGCGTATGTACATACATATATAGAAAGTGTTGTATGGAAAATTTGTAGGAATGCTATGTCGCATCGCCCCACCCGCTTCTGCCACCCCTCCCTCCCCACCCTCGGGTTTTGTTTTTTATTTTTTGAACTCCTTCGAGCTCCGCGATAACATCCCAGGAAAATTTTTTTAAAGTAGCGGGGATCTCTTAAAAGAGCGCTTAACGATTGTGAAAATTCAGCAGGCGTTGATTATCTACGGGCAATAAGCTAGTAATATACGTTTGAAGAACAAATATAAAGTACAATAAGGAAATAGTATCAAATTGATTTCTATAGAAAAATATGAGCAATAATTGTAATAGTAGATTAATTAGGTACGAGTGATGAATTAGAAATTGGAAAAATGTTTGAGTATAAAAGTTTTAAATGTCGGTAGGCTGGAAGACAATATTGCAATACAATCAGGAAATTTGTTAAAAGCATTACATGCAAGCACACAAAGCACTACAGCAGGATTGTTCAAACAGCGGGCCCGCCAGCAGTCGATTTCGTGAGGCCCGCCACTTGTGGGTTGTAATGTTCACGCGCGAAAAAAAAAAACAATAATTCAAATCGAACGCGTATTAGAAATTTAAATTCTATTGCTAATCGATAATCTCAATATTCGTAATTTTATTTGATGTTTAGTGTGTCAAAGTATTAGATGTTTCAAAAGAGCGTTCTTATTATTAGAATGCGGCCCTCGGATTACCCAAGATTGGACAACCCTGTTCTACAGGTAAACGAATTATGGGAAAAGTTTGAAGCAGAGGACTTTACGTGAAACAGGTTAGAATTATGAAACGTTCTGGGGGGACAATTGACGGAAATTTTAAAGATTAAAATTAAAATTTTAAATTTTAACGTTGTTAATGAATTTGTACAAGAAGCAGAGATCAATAATGATTCGTCTGGTTGCTAGTGAAATTGGGATGTGGGCAAACGTAGGATTATGATTGTTAGCTTAATATCTACTATATAAAATTGAATGTTTATTTGTCTGTTTACTATGCAAATCTACTATGCAGTTTTCAATTTAGAACCACCAAATTTGGTATACTATCTCGTGGTACTCTAGCTTAGACCGTAGACGGTTTTTGGAAGGGGTTGGAGCCCATGATCGGGGAGCCCCCATACAATACAATTTTATTTTTAATCAATTTTCGTATGTACTGGATAATAAATGTTTATTTCGATATTCATTTGTTTTATTATTTTAATTCACCCGCCCGAGTAACGCCGGGCTAGTATAATATAATGTTCAAGTTAATAGAATAAAAATATTTAAGGGAAAACCCTCATTTCTCAGACAGTCAGCATTTCGCAGAATTTGCCATAATTCATAATTGGTAAAAAAAAATATATTAAGAGCATTTTCTCGCAAATTGGAGACATCCAATTGGAACACCCAAAACCTCATTATTTTTGGGTATGTAAAAAATGTACAAATAATATTACTGAGTAATGCATTTACATTCTACATTATAGCTTAAAATATGTTATTATAAATAAATTGTTCCGCAAAGGATGGAGAGAATATGTAAACGGTATAGTACGAACTTGAGTTCGGGTGGGTAACGGTACCTACATACACCCTAAGAACCTTTTTGGGTCCAAAGGTCGCTCGTTAGGAAAAACTTTCTCCTTCTGTTAATAACTAATTTGTCTGTCGAGTGTTTTTACTCGGAATAAAAATGTTTTTGCTTCAACCTCCTACGTGTATAGGGGGTTTGATTAGACCGATTGTAGACCTCTATTTGATTAGACCGATGATAGCCTACGCAAGATCTAACCGAGCACCAAATTTGAATAGTTGGTGTTGACTACACCGCGAGTGCTCCTTCCCTATCAAAACACCAAAAAGTGGGAATTACCTAATTGCAATCCCATGAACAAGGGGAGTCCCTAAAAACTTCCGGAAGTCCACAAACGTCTCTAGCGCTAGCTGGCAATGACGAAGAGTAGAATAAGCTCGATCCCGCGAACATTTGACCGCGTCCGAACACGTCCAAACACTCGACAGCACTATACCCGTTAGTCCATTTGATACCACACTTTTGTTCGGTGGCTTCGATGTAGGAGTATTGGTGTGTGCGTGTACTCATTGGGAGGTAGGAGCTTCACTGACAGTACGCGCGCCAAAGTAGATTCGTCGATTGTGTTGCACATTGTATTACAACTCCCACCATATACCACCGATCGTATTTATCCAAATTCGCGAAAAATACTCACTTGTCAAAAATTGTTCAATTCTACAAATACCATTTTATACTTGACAAAAATGTTTTGGTTTTTTTTTTGTGAGTTTTCGAATATGTATAATGCTGAACAAATCTGAAGTAAATATTTTGCAGTTGACCATTTGTTGATTACTGTCGCCGAGGTAATTCTATACCAAAATTTAAATTCACGCTATCCAACTCATGTATTCGTTGTGCCTTGCTTCTTTCGTCTATATCCACCCAATGGGCAAAGACAACGCTTAAATATTTATGAACTGCTACAAAAAAGAATAGACAAATCTTTAAGACTTTTTGTCGTGTGATTTTGCCGCAAATGCAAAAAAAAAAATTAATATGTAAAAGATTTTTGGAAAACTTAGCTTGTATGATTCAAAATGCAATTACGGCATCCATTTTTCAGAAATCTTTAACAAATTCACCAATTTTCTCATATCAAAGATTTCGTACCCAATTAATCAATTTGATACTATTTCCTCAAGGCCCTTACTAACTCGAGCGAATAATTTGACGCTTGGCGTCTGCCTACTGATGACTGATGCCCCTGTTGTCGTCCCATTCGCACCGATATAATTCGCATTAGTGCGAATCAACGACGATAGAGGGCGTCAGTCGCAGACGCCAAGCGTCAAATTATTCGCTTGGGTTAGTGAGGGCCTTACTTCATATTTGTTCATGTGTACATTATTTTCATTTCTTTGAATTCATCTTTGTTATTTCTAGTTAAAATTTTCTAATTGGCGTTGTCATTTCCACTGTTAATTTTCCAATAAACTAAAAAATAAATAAACGATCAATATCTTCAACGCGGCAATGAAGATCGACGACCAGATTTCTATCTATATTTCATATTCATAAGTCAACGGTTCAGCATTGATTTAAAAAAGAATTCAATTCAAACCGTCACCGCCGTGCTTTTGTTTTAACCGTGCGTAGAAATCGGACGCGATAAATGCAATGATTTGAATTTGGCGGTTGGTAGTGAGCGAGCGGTCGTCGGTGGGAGGAGGGGGTCGACGAGTCGTGCGACGATCGACATCGAGTTACGTTGCGAGCTAAACGTCAACGGCAACGGCAACGACAACGAGGCGATCGTCGCCCCCCGAACGAGGCCCCGCCCCCTCTTACCCCCCTTAACCCGGGCGCTCCGCCCCTCGCGCCCCCCGCGTCAATTCCCCCACAGCGCGCAGTGTCTCAGTGCCGCGATGAGCGAAACAGTGCAATTGTCGAGCATGAGCCTGCTCGAAGTGGCCCATCGCGAATATCAAGCGGGCGATTACGAACTCGCGGAACGTCACTGTATGCAACTTTGGTCGCAACAACCGACGGATACCGGGCCGCTCCTTCTCCTCTCGTCCATACATTTCCAGTGCAAAAAGTTGGACAAGTCCGCTCAATATTCGACGCTGGCCATTCGGCAGAACCCGCTGTTGGCCGAAGCGTACAGCAATCTGGGTAACGTATTCAAAGAGCGCGGACAGATTCAGGAGGCCCTAGAAAATTATCGACACGCCGTCAGATTAAAACCAGAGTTTGTAAACGGCTATGTGAACCTGGCGGCGGCTCTGGTAGCCGCGGGTGACGCGGACCAGGCCATCCAGGCGTACATTACCGCTTTGCAAATCGACGGAGATCTCTATTGTGTGAGGAGCGATTTGGGTAATTTGCTCAAAGCCCTGGGGAGGCTCGAGGAGGCCAAAGCTTGCTACATGAAGGCGATAGAGACCAAGCCGGAGTTCGCCGTGGGTTGGAATAATCTGGGTTGCGTTTTCAACGCCCTCAACGAAATATGGCTCGCGATTCATCATTTCGAAAAGGCCGTCACCATCGATCCCACTTTTCTGGACGCGCACGTCAACCTCGGAAATATGTTCAAGGAGGCGAGAATATTCGACAGGGCCGTTCCCGTGTATTTACGGGCTCTCGGCTTGTCTCCGAAGAATGCCGTCATTCATGGAAATCTCGCATGCGTTTACTACGAACAGGGACTGATCGACTTGGCGATAGAAACTTACAAAAAAGCTATAGAACTTCAGCCGATTTTCCCCGACGCGTATTGCAACTTGGCTAACGCCCTCAAAGAGAAAACAATGGTAAACGAAGCTGAAACTTGTTACAATACGGCACTGCGACTCTGTCCCAATCACGCCGATTCCCTCAATAATTTGGCGAACATAAAAAGAGAGCAAGGCTACGTCGAGGAGGCCACCAGGCTGTATTTGAAAGCTTTGGAAGTGTTTCCCGAGTTTGCTGCGGCTCACAGCAATTTCGCTTCTATTCTTCAACAGCAGGGTAAACTCGAAGAAGCTCTCACCCATTACAGGGAGGCGATTCGCATACAACCCACGTTCGCAGACGCTTATAGCAATATGGGAAATACGCTCAAAGAAATGCAAAATATTCCAGGAGCATTGCAATGTTACACGAACGCTATACGGATAAATCCTTCATTTGCTGATGCTCACAGTAATTTAGCCAGCATTCACAAGGACACTGGCAATATTCCCGAAGCTATACAATTCTATCGAACAGCACTCAGCCTGAAGCCGGATTTTCCCGATGCTTTCTGTAATTTAGTACACTGTTTGCAAATTGTATGTGATTGGAGTGATTACAATATACGAACGAAGAAGTTGGTCGCTATAGTCGCCGATCAGTTGGAAAAAAATCGGTTACCTTCTGTTCATCCGCATCACACGATGCTCTATCCGTTGTCGCACGACTTTCGGAAACAGATAGCTGGGCGTCATGCAAACCTTTGCACGGACAAGATTTCGTTTTTGAATAAACCTCCATACGATTTTTCAAAACAAATAAAAAATGATCGAATTCGAATTGGATACGTGAGCAGTGATTTTGGAAATCATCCCACGTCGCACTTAATGCGTTCCATACCGGGATTACACGATCGGTCTAAATTTGAAATATTCTGTTATGCTTTGAGTCCCGACGATGGTACAACTTTTCGATCGGACATTTCCAAAGAAGCCGAACATTTCATAGACTTTTCACAAGTGCCTTGTAACGGGCAAGCTGCCGACAAAATTTATGAGGATGGAATCCAAATTTTGATAAACATGAACGGATATACAAAAGGAGCAAGAAACGAAATATTTGCGTTACGCCCTGCACCGATTCAAGTAATGTGGCTCGGATATCCAGGAACAAGTGGTGCTAGTTATATGGACTATCTTATCACGGATGCGATCACGTGTCCAGTAAACTTGGCAGATCAGTATACGGAAAAATTAGCTTATATGCCTTATACGTTTTTCATCGGAGATCATAGACGTATGTTTCCTCATTTAAAAGAACGACTAATAGTCAGCGATAGCAATCATCCAACTGAATTTCTCGCTGATAATGTCGCATTGATCAACGCAGCAGATCTGTCATCTCTAGTTGAAAACGCGTCTATAAAAGAGGTTAAAGAATTTGTTCAATCTTCAAATCCTGTAGAAATTTCTTTGAAAGTGGCTGAACTTCCTTCTACCACGCCTATCGTTACCATGATAACCAAAGGACACGTTGAAACAATTGTAAACGGTGTAATACTTCAAAATGGGTTAGCAACGATACAAACTAATAGCAAAGCAGCGAGCGGTGAAGAAGTTCCTCAAAGTATCGTGATAACTACTCGACAACAATATTTATTACCAAACAATGCCGTTGTTTACTGTAATTTTAATCAGCTCTATAAAATCGATCCTACTACATTACGCATGTGGGTGAACATTTTGAAAAATGTGCCAAATTCGGTATTGTGGTTACTTAAATTCCCCGCTGCTGGCGAATCAAATATAAAATTAGTAGCTCAACAATTAGGACTTCCAGAAGGACGTATCATATTTTCCAATGTCGCAGCCAAAGAAGAACATGTGCGACGAGGACAATTAGCCGATGTATGTCTGGACACCCCTCTGTGTAATGGACACACTACCAGTATGGACGTTCTTTGGACCGGTACGCCTGTTGTTACTCTACCGGGAGAAACGCTGGCTTCTCGAGTGGCAGCGTCTCAACTGCATACACTTGGATGTTCAGAACTTATAGCCAAAACTACCAAAGAATATCAGAACGTAGCAATTCGCCTCGGAACTGATAGAGATTATTTAAAAACTATTCGAGCAAAAGTGTGGAAAGCTCGTATCGAAAGCCCACTATTTGACTGCGTCGTATATACGAAAAGTATTGAGTTACTCTTTATTAAGATGTGGAATAGATATGCAAACGGTAAGACTCCGAAACATGTACAAGTGACTTCTAATGATTTCAAAATTACTAACGGCCATTAAAATCGTGTCATGAAACATTTTTACATTTTAACATATTATAATACACACATACAATGTGAATCATCCCACTTTGCTTCTGCTTTTCTATATGTAGAATTCTCTTCAGAAAATGTCTTTTCACATTACTAATAATATCGATTCTAGTATAATATACCTACTCTCGTTTTCAATAAACTCATATTTATTACATAGCTCTTTTTATTCACACTCCTTAACTATCCATCCCTTTCTACCCATTTTCAAAAGCAAACTGTGTTCATCATACTAACAAAAAATATATACATATCAATCGATGTTTATAAACATCGTTACTATTGGCATGGAAAAGTAGCATGTACGTGTTAAATAAAATTTAGCGACTATACCGTGTGAACCAGCTAATGAAAATATCTGTCTCAGATAATTTTATGTATTGCAATATTTAAATTAACAACTCGTATATAACCACACAAATATATCAACTGTGCGTTAAAGTAATATGCTTACCTTGCTAGATCGTTGATGTTATTTGAAACCTGCGTTGAACACAAACAAAATGTGAAGTTTACACAATCTGAAATAAGAAACCGAATAAAAACATAAAAAATAGTTACTTTGTTCTTTTCGATAAATATGTCCTTTGAAAATTTTGTTTTCCTTATCAAAGAAATATAGAATATTATACTTCAATACTTCAATAATAACCGTTTTTCGGCGACAGAGAACATTGTTCAATCGAATAGTTTCCAGCTTTAGCGCACGCCCTACAATCGGAATGACCGTCGTACCGAGCGCTACAACCAAGCGCGCAACCAATACATAAACAATAAACGAGGAGATCTGCTGCCTTTGAATTTAACTCGAATTGCAGTTTATCGAAGTACATACTTAATTTTAACGACTTTACATTGTACTTTTTATAACAGGCTTACAAAGTAATTATAATATGAGTTGAAACCTAATTGTGCGGCTCTCATTGTCAGTCTACGTTTACGTGAAATATTATAAATATTCCGAAAAGGGCGTTTGATACATAGCACACAGACATTATTTAGAACACCTGCCTCAAAAGTTAAAATCGCAGCTGTAGGAATCCCATATTTGTTCATACACGTGCAGATGTACCTATATATTGTATGTATAAACATGTATCAAAAACAAATCGAGGTCAAACGCATATAAATGCGTTTTTCACAATACGACCCACCAGGAATAAATGCATCGAGTGCGTAACGAGATAGCATACCCACATAGAAAAAAGAGCATCTGAAACTTGACCTCAATAATATGACCTCTTTCAACACACACATACACATCAAACGTGCAATGAAAGAACTTCTTAAACACAAAAAAAATTTCACAAGATTTCCCTCGCATTTTACATGATATTTAAAAACGCTACGTTACATTCACACATAAGCGTTCATATAGATACATACGGTGATTTTTAGTTTATTGGAAAATTAACAGCGGTGTACAAATAACAATATGAATGACAACGCTAATTAAAAATTTTCACAAATGAGAACAAAGATAAATAGTAATGAAAATAAAATAATATATAAATAACGAGTATGAAAGAAATATGAAGTATGAGGCAAAGGAAAAAAAATAGTAAAATTTACGAGTATCAAATTAATTTCTATAGTAAAAAAATGAGCAATGGTTGTAAAATTGTGCAGATTATTTAGGTACGAGGAAGAAGAAGAATTAGGAATTGGAATAATGTTCGAGTATTGGAATTTTTTAAAAAGCGTTTGCTTCGTTAAAAGCTTTGTATGCTCAACAGGTAAATGAAGTATCAAGTAGTATTTTAGGTAAAACGGATTAGGATTACGAAGCGTTTTGGGGGAAGCGGGGGACAATTAAAGGAAAGGGGTTATTCGACTATGCTGTTGAGGAGTTCGTACAAGAGACACACATCGATAATGGTCCGTCTGGTCGCTGGTGAAATTGGGATGTGGGCAAACGTAGAATTACGGTCAATAGGGAGGGAGAATTTTAAATGCAAGTATGTACGGAACCTGCTTTGGATCTCGTTTAATCAGTTTGTAAAAATAATGCCACACAGTACTTGCGAATTCTAGGTGTAATAGTAAAGTAGGTTGATTGTATCATAGGATTTATAGAGGTTATAGAGACATTTCATTACCAATTATTATTTATATAGGAACGCTGGGCCAGGTGTGTGAAACGTTTTATTTTCATACAAGGTAGAGTTTTGTATTTTATTTATTTGTTGAAGTATGTACAGCAATTTACAGGTACGTAGAAGTTAAGTATCAACGTAGTTGCGTGCGATGAATTATTCGCGTGTCGTCCGGAGTATTGTGTCCGTGAGTGCGTCTTGATGAGGTGGCCGACGTGACGTGTACTTCGAGTCTGGATCCGGCGTAGGGATGCGCTACGATGAGTACGGTTGCCTTGAGCAGTGTGAGGACGGTCGTCGTGGGCAGCGTGAGTTCGACTGACAGGCGTTTATTTCGTCCGGTGCGGACTCGTGTGCAAGGGGGACGTTCATCTCTGAGGTAGCCCGTTGAGGGACCGGAGGGTTGAGAGCTGGAGTCCCGTAGTGGAGAGAGACTGGGAACGATCGTAGCGTATTTAAACCACTCAAATTCGCGTTTGCGATTAAACGCTCCACAGGAGAGGGAAAAACTTGTGGGAAATTTTAATGAGATCACTTTGTCTTGCGTCCACGGTGGTTCCATTATTTGTGTAAAGCGTAGCGACGTCTTTGTTCCCAAAGCGATAATGAATTTATCGGTTCGCGACATGTGTTGTTTTATGACTTTGCTTCAGATTTGTTTCGTGGAATTTTTATGTGGTCACGACGCGTGGATGCTGTCATGCTATAAAATACACATGTTTGTCATTGAACTTGCGTTGACGCTGGTCGGGATTCCTACAGATTTAACGGGTTTTGATCACCCCCGTAATAAATCTAAGTTTCTATATGATTCATCGTCCAACTTCCATAGGAGAGACAAACTTGCGTTATCGTCGAAAATTTTAATCGTAATTTATTTCCCGCGACGGGCAACGTACCGGTGACATTGTAAAATTCGAAAAACGAAAGTACGAACGCGCAGTGTGTGTAAGTGGATGTCGTCGCGCGGCGAACAGGGTTCGTCGATCGGCGCGGCGCGTTCGCGAACGGCATCTACGGGCGGGAAGCGCGCGCAGCGGCGCTCGCGAGCGCTCGGCGAGGGCGACGCTGCGCGCCCTCAGCGCCCCTCGCCTGCACCCCCACCTCACCTCAACTCCCCCTTGGGGCGAAGCTGAGTTACTCTGAGAAGCTACTCCTTGCGCCCCTCGCCGCACCCCCGCATGTGAGTTTCTCGCGGACGCGGAGTCCCCGGCGCTGCCCGGCGCCCGACAACGCCGACGTGTCTCCGCCCCATCCCTCCCCGCATAAACTTCACCCCCGCACCCCATCTCTCCCCGAAGACACTTCCACTCTTCATCCTTCTCCCGCCCACCCTCACCCCAACCCCCCCGCCGCCCTTCCTTTGACACATCAGCTGACCGCACGCTCGTGTCATCCCTTATTTATTTTTCGTTCGAACGTTATCGTCGCACGCCCACTGTGCATTTTCAACGGTCGTCTCCGCACCCCTTTGGTCCGAGCGATCGGTACGAAAACGGCCATGCCCGCCCTCGCGTCATTTTCCGATTGATTTTTAATCGTGTTTTTTTTTTTTTTACGTCACCCATGTCGCTCACACCGCGTCGTGCACGCATATGCGAGTGTCGAAACTAGAGTATTGCCCGTCGACAATCGACGGATGTTTGGCGTTCGCGTGTGGGCGGGATAACAATGGCGACAGCTGTGGGGTCATGGGGAAAATTTTTTTTTTTTTTAATTTTTAATGAAAACAAAAGCGTTCGTTTCGAACGCGTCGCAGACCTGAGGCTCTTTTACATACATATATACAGTATGAATAAAAAAATATGACAAATGTAATAAATGTACAAGTTTCCCACTGTTAAGCCAAGCTGTGTCTATATCGATCACTAAAGTATTGTCCGTTGACGGTCAAAAGGGTCAACGTTATCGATGAATGAGTGAATTTTATCAATAGTGGTAACTATGGGATACACTTACATACATACATATCGCACACCTAAATCAAAACAGTATCAACTTAAAAATTAAGATTTTTTAGTTAATCACTTATTTGGATTCTACAAACGAAGCTGCATGAACCAAAAAAACAAAATTAAATGTTTTAATCTGAACTTTCTTTAATATGCTTGTTATCATTTAAAAAAAAAAACAGTAAATTCCTATCACTTATAGCGACATGACAAGTTTTTCGTCGTTTCTGAAAAAAGTGTTTTTTTGAGTTGATACTGTTCAGATTAAAAGAAATACTGTGCGATATGTAGAAAAATAATTAAAATTTTATATGAAAACAAAAGAAGTGTGTTTTTCTTTTATTTTATACTATAATCAAAAAGCCTTGAGTTTGCAGAATGCTCAGAACTTTTCAATGCTCGACACATTCCTAAAACTATTTTTATTCCGTAGCCGTCTCACTCTCATGTTATTAATAACTAGTAACTGCCCGTTGACAGTATCATCGGGTGCTTAAATCTGTGTAGTATGTGTGTGTGAGTGAATGAATGAATAAATATGAGAGTGGCTATTCGTGCTCAGAGTGTTTGTACAAGTTGGTGAAGTTATGTAGCACAAGCACTAGTAACTACCTGTTGACAGTGTCGTCGGGTGGTTAAACCCATACTGTATGTGTGTGAGTAAATGAAAGAATATGCGAGCATTGTGCGGCTGTCCGTGGTGAGAGTTTGAGTTAGTGAAGCTATGTATGTAGCACCAACACTCGTATTTTATTAATAACTAGTAACTACCCGTTGATAGTGTTATCGGGTGTCAAACCCATGCCATGTGTGAATAAATAAATATATATGTAAGTGTTGCGTGGCTATCCGTACTGAGGGTGTTTGTGTATGCTAGCGTTCCGTAGCCATTCGGTCGGTCAGCCAGGGAGACTTCTGTAATCTACAACGAGCAATATCGATTTAAAAATAAATTAGATTCATTATTTAAATTTCAAAACACTGCAGACATATCGGATTATATTACAGGGTAACCATAGAGTTGACTATTTGTTGTCTGCATCCGGGGTTTTCCGGGTATACATATAAAAATCTATATAAACTCGAATCGGTCTGGTCCGACCTCTTTTGCTACACTGCACAATACTACTACACAATACTATCATTATCATCATTTTCAGTTGTTCAGCATCCACTGCCGAACGAAGGCCTCTCCAATCCTCTTCCATTCCTGTCTGTCTTGAGCAGTCTGCATCAAGTTGACTCCACACATTCTTCTCAATTCATCAGCCCATCGTTCACTGGGTCTACCCTGTTTTCTTTCACATCCTCTCGGATACCATTCCAGTATTTCTAGCGTCCATCTGCCATCCATTCTTCTCGCTATGTGTCCAGCCCTTTGCCACTTCAACTTTTTCACACGTTCCGCTATATCTGCCACTTTGGTCACGATTCTTACCCATGTATTCCTCTTACGATCTCCTCTTGTCATACCAAGCATACATCTTTCCATGCTTCTGTGTGGACTGGATCTTACGTAACATTCTTAAATTTAGCATCCATGTTTCACATCCATACGTCATAATTGGTAGTATGCATTGGTTGATATACTATATGATATTAAAGTTTTTTTCAACCAGCTCACTACTGTTGTGACAACGAGAGCTTGGAAAAAATTGATATTTAAAAATGCACTTTCTGAGAGAATTTCACATTAAAATGTTTTATTTTTTTAAATTTTTGATAAACCGCCCATAGTCTACACCAAGTCCGCCCTGTATGAGGTATTCTTTAATAGTACATTGATGTTATAAAATTCCACTCAAGAATAAATATAGCGCCAAATTTAATTTGGATCTTGAATTACGAGGAGTAGTTACTATTAGTGAGAGTAGTGTCTAAATGTTTGATACTAAAATAGAAGTAAAAAGTCATGGTTATATCTCAAAAAACTGTATTGAAAGAGGATCCAATAAATAAAATTTTTAGTCAGACTCCTGATGATGATTGTGTGGATTTGGATGATGTTGAAACTATTCCACAAATGGGTCCCGTTAACATTTCTGAACTTACCGATGATAGTAAATAAAAAGCATTTCTGTCTTATGCTTTATGTCTTAATTTTTCTTCACACTTGTGTATCTTGTAGGAGGGAAACTTGATATCGTTGTTAACTCTTCCTCAATTGATATTTTAATTTTAAGAGTATTGGCTTTTTTAACTTTGTTGGAGCGTAAAGTTTTGTGGCTTATTCATATTTTCAAATTCACAAGCAATGAAATTTACACACTCCAAAAAACTAAATCTTTCAGAGGGCTTTCTTTATCATTCAACTCAATCTTGTTGGTACTTATTCTAAATAACTTTCTTGGTCTACATCTTATTATTTTTAATGATTATTTTACATCAACTAACAATTGCGTTTTGAAACATGCCCGTCATTTCAATACCATAATTTTGTCGAGTTATTTCTAACAAGATGACTTAAAAATATATTTTTGTTTTCAGGATGCGTGTGGCAGCCACAAAACTGCATTGATCGTTAGTTTCTACTATCGACAAAGCAATTTTGTCAAAAGGTTTGTACAATTATATGAATGAAGAATACCAAAAATCCAAACATAAATTTAAATATTTCACGAAACGTATGCTTTAGTTTTTAGGATCAAAAGTCATATCTAATTGATGGAAGGAGTCTGGATAAATATATTTATTTATAATCGTTTATCATGTCGATGAGTGGCGGTAAAGTGATATCGTCGAACCATGTGAAACAACACAATCCGAATTTAAAAATGTCAAACAGTTCCGGATCAACAATAGGGTCTTCGTCGGCCAGCGTAAACTATCCAATTTGCCAAATGAGGTCACCGTTGGTACAGTGTGTCAAACTCAATCTATCCAGTGTTAATACATACAAGACTGATTTACAGCGTGAATATAAGACTGAAGTTTGCCTGAAACGACCAGAATATGATAACAGGGAGGTGTTCTTCAACGATACGGATGTGGTAGTCATACCGGATTCACCCGAAGCGAAAGATAGCGCCAAGAGTTCGACGCAGATGTGCGACGATCTGAACGCTCTTGTGCCGGATTCCACCACCAGTCAGTTGGACGGAAAGCATTCTTTCAATTGTGGAGACGATGTGTTTGTACAGCACAAAGACGGACGGTATTATTTAGGTTGGTAGTTTTTATGGGATTCCAAAATTGGCATGTCTCAAGGGCCGAAAGTCTTACTATGTGTTTTTATTCCAGGTACGGTTATCACGGTAGAAAGCGGCGGTGAACGTTGGCTGGTGAGATTCGGCGATAACACGGAGAAATGGGCGTCGATGAGAGAATTGCGACCGTTGTCTTCGTCCGGAGGGAACGATTCACCCGCGATGTGTGTAGTTTGTAAATTTTCTAGAGGTGGTACACGGGATGAAGTCTTAACATGTGATAAATGCAGTCGAGGTTATCATCCCAGTTGCCATAATCCACCTTTATCAACATGGACGAAAGGTAAGGAAGATTTCCATTTCAGTTCATCAGTATTTTTTCCATCTGCAGACTGCTATTATTGATACCTTTTCATCTTTTAGGTGCACCTTGGAGTTGTGTACGCTGTGTTGATCAACGGTTTAAAGTAGCTATTGAAAATAAGGCACCCACCCGTAAGGCTGAAGTAGTAAAAGTAAAGCATAAGCTGAGGGCTCCCGTTAGTTTACCATATGATGTTAGTACACCGATTTGTTTTCTTAAACTTTTAATTGAAATGGTCCACTCGAATTGAATACTTATACTACTGTATTGACCCTACTATAGGGCGACCCCCAATTTTTTTGATTGCTTTTTGGAAAAAAACTTTACCCCATTATAAGGCGATCGCTATCATATTGAAAAAAAATCCAAACATGCTGTCATGTGACCTCTGAATGCATCGAGTACCAGCAATCTTCTATTTTTACTGAATCTAACTTGTCTTCCCCAAACTGTTTTTATCCAATTAACGATGCCAAGCAATGTGTAAACAAAAATGTTACGTAAGATCCAGTGCACACAGAGAAGCATGGAAAGATGTAGGCCTGGTATAACAAGAAGAGATAGTAAGAGGAATATATGGGTAAGAAGTATGACCAAAGTGGCAGATATAGAAAAACATGTGTAAAAGTTGAAGTGGACACAGCGAGAAGAATGGATGGCAGATGGACGCAAGAAATACCAGAATGGTAGCCGAGAGGATATGAAAGAAAGCAAGGAAGACCGAGTGGACGATGGGCTGATGAATTGAGAAGAATGTGTGGAGTCAAGTGGATGCAGATTGCTCAAGACAGATGGGAATGGAAGATGATTGGAGAGGCCTTCATCCAGCAGTGGATGGTGAACGGCTGAAAATTATGATGAATATGTAAACAATGTCGCCTGTTATATAAATATAGCCATCTCGCTCATCACGAGGTAGTGATGGATGAAATGGCTATTGTTTGATGATTGCTGGAATATAAGGCGACGCCCCCCTATTTTCGTATCGCTTTTTTAAATAAAAATCTCGTCTTATAGTCGGGTTAATACGGTACTTAAATTCAAATTTAATACTAAAAAAAATCTTAGAATACGAGTGAGTTTCCACGTGGTTGACTGTCATGACTTTTTGTCACATTTAAATAAAATTGTACTGAAATTCCTCTTCTTTTCAGTTAAACTCTTTGCATTGGGACTCTGAGCATAGAATAAACGCGGAAAATACATACTGTTATTGTGGAGTGACTGGAGATTGGTTTGCTCAGATGTTACAATGTGCACGTTGTAAACAATGGTTTCATCAGGGTTGTATTCCTTGTTTGAAATACCCACTGTACACCGGTGATAGGTATTTAATATTCATTTATATGTATTTATTCACCAATTTACATGCTTTAGAATTTCCCATTCTAATATAATAATATATTTTTCAGGTTTTACGTTTTTGTTTGTTCTTTATGTAACTTTGGAGTAGAATTTTTAAGTCGACTCGAAATGCAATGGGTGGATTTGGTTCATTTAGTTCTTTTTAATTTAACGACGTATCATTCCAAAAAATATTTTGATTTAGATACGATTATAATACCGTACACCACTGATAATTGGTATGCTCTACAACTGCCTCAAAAGGTACACGTCACAATTTTATTACAACATTATGTTCTTATGTTTATTGTACATTTAAATTTTATTTGAGACAACTTTTTATGTGATTTTTTAGATGTATATGACAACATTGGTTGAAAGACGTGAATTAATTTTATCAGCTTTGAGTAATAATGGAAAAAGGTTTAAATGTGGTCGTGAAATCAAAAAACGAACTACTATTTGGGGATTGCGTTCAAGAACACCGCCTCCCCCACCATCACCACCGACTGCTCCACTTCCTCGGGGACCGCTTAATGATCAAGCATTGTCTGGACGTTGGGGTCGACTTTCATTTGTACCATATCCGTAAGTTTAACGGAGTAGTAAATTGTTAAATAAGTTAACAATGTCTGTGATTTTAATGTTTCATTTTTTTCTTTAATATTTTAGTCAGGAAACCTCGACATCTAATGAACAAACAAATGATAGTTCCGGCAGATGGTCATTGGCATTCTCTCATGATGGGAAAACATTTTCAAACCTGTTCGAGTTCTGATGTAGAAAGTCCTCGATCCACACCCTCTCCGATGCTGCCGGATATTCCATCTGGTTACCAACTTCCTAACGATTTCAACAATAGATCGTATAATAGCCAAAAATCAAAAGATGATACAATTGAATCTGATTACATCTCAAATGATGATGCACCATTAGTTGATCGGCTGAATTTGAAACCGTTTAAACAAAAAGAGTATAAATTTTATGAAATGGATTATCAGGGAGGAGGTTTTGTTAAAAAAAGTGTTCCTTTTCCTAAGCTTAAAAGACAAAAAAATGAACTGTTGAAACAAAGAAATAAGAGACGAAAAGATAAGTTATCATTAAAAAACTACGATAATGAAGAAATTATGAATCGAACTAAAAGAAAGCTTAGAAAATCACTAGCGAAACAAAACCATAAGAGCTTGAAAACATTATTGAAAGGAACCGATACTAATCTACCGGACGAAGAAAGCTCTTTCACTTCTACGGATCATGATGGTGTTTCCAAAGATTCATCTAATGCGTTTGATACAATAAGAACAAATGATGTGCTACCATTAACTCCACCGACTTCAATGTCTGTTCAGCCTACACCTCCTACCACATTAATGCCAAATTCTAATTCCAATTCTAGTGATCTATCGTCAGAGTATCAAATATCAAATTCTTTATTTGGAAAGGATTCTATTGGTTTTGACTCTGATCACGAACCAACAAATTTCAAAGATGATGAATGTAATAGGAAATCTTTTAATAATGAAGTTAGGAAATTAAAAAATTTAGAAAAATCGCCTAAGAACAAAGAAAAAATTGTAAATAATGATAATAATACAAATAACAATATTAGTCAAACTCATAACTTAAAAACAGCTGCAATTAATTTAGAAATATCTAAACTTTCTACAAAAAACATTGTTGAGCATTCCAAAATCATGTCTTTGAATAATATAAGACCCGATGTTGCATGTAGAAATCCAATGCCAAGCAGACCTGAAAATGATTCTTCTGGTGATGATACTTCTAGTCGTGGAACATTAGATTCTATTATTCCGCATCCAATAAATTTTCAAGGTGCTAATAATCCTTTTCACAATGTGAATAATCCGGCCTTAGATCATGGTAGATACGGTAATTTTATTACAAATAAACTGTTCAATAGACGTAATGTCAATAAACAATCCAACTTGAACAAATATCAAAGGATATCTTTGCCTGTTCATTTGAATCCCGTAATTCAACCAGTAGCCAAGTTATTAAAAAGGCAACTAAGCGAAAAAGATATAATAATTGGACCAAACGGGAAGTTAAACGTAGAAGACACAGACGAGCAAAGACTTTGAATACGTTGCAGGTAAAAATTATGTTAATCTATGATTCTTAGATAAATGTTAATTGGCTACTGTTTCTAAAACTTATTTGCTGTCTTTTTGTTTCAGAGCAAATTAGTGAATAATAAGGATGCTGGATTGAACGAACGTCAAAAGTCATTACGTTCGTCATTAGGTCAAGAAGATATTGCTAGAAATGGTAGTTTTACTGCTAATGAAGCTAATTCACAACCACCCAGCTGTTCGAGTGGTTCTGTTACTAGTCGCTGTCTAAGACAACGCCAAGAAAAGAAATATTTTGATGGAAGGCGTGGCTCGACATCTTCTAATAACGCCAACAGTTCTCATATCGGTGCAAATGGGTCATTCGCAAGCATGCAATGTAAAATGGATGGAAACGTCAATTCCCAAGGAAGTCACTTTTCCAATCAACAGTGGAACTCTGTGGATGATATGCAAGATCTTAAAACTTCTGTACACAGTTATTTTGGAGCCGCTAATAGAATAGCGACTGGGGAAAAGTTTACATTGGCAGGTAAAAGATTAACGGATTCTGGTAAACTTCAATATTTAATAGAATGGGAAGGCCATGGTTCCTAGCATTTATATATTTAAGTAATTTTAAGGAAGTTTGAAATGTTTTCTGTAAATATTATAAAATAAAAACAAATTATAATTTTATTGACTGATATTTATATTGGGAGTTTTTTTTTAAGATTTTTTCTTTTACTTACCATTGTACAGTATTTAGAGTGTAAGGCCTATCTATACCTCTGTTACACGACTATGCTTTTAATTTTTCAATTTATTTGCATTTTGACACACCGACACAATTTATCATCACTTGGCACAGGCTTAATGACGATATTGGGTATATCGAAAACAATTTTCGTTTTGTGTACGTAAATAAACCAAATAATTATTTTTTTATGGGAATATCAGTGTATTGATAATTTGGAAAGTACATCATCGTTGCTGTGGTTGTGGAAATATGCTCATAAAATTGTTAGTTCATCTTTGTTCACATGCCAAATATGTAATCAATTAATTATATACAACTTCTATTTAGATTTGGAAACAACATTAAAAAAAAACCTGGTCAGTGCATTCAGCTGATCGTGTTGGCTCTTAAAACTCTCAATTCTTTCCTTAATAAACACTATTTAAAAGGTTGTCAATCTTTTAAAAATGTGAAATGTAATATTGTTTTCACAAGTTTAAAACTAAGTTTTGCTTGCGTTATCTGGTGGTTTCATAAATAATCAAATGTATTTACGCTTAATAAACGATAAAAGTTTTGTTTTCAATTTCCGATATGAAATAACCAATTGATATATTATACAATGAATGAATTTCTAATATATGGAAAAAATTCCTTAAAGTTGTGAAGTCCCAGTATGGGCTTGGAGTCTAAATATTATGTTTGTACACCATGTCATTGTTTTAATTCGTGTAAAATATTATGAGACTGAGGAAGTTTTCAAAAGAAAGACAAACTTTGCTAAAGAATGTCTTCATAGCCAGAAATGTGTACATATGTTTGGTCAATCAGTTGATCGTGTTTCGAGTACAATTTCGTGTGCTAATTAGTATTGTGTGTGAATTAATGTTCTCCATAAGCTATAATTTGGATATTTGCTTCGAGTTCTAATGTAGCCCAATTTTTACGGTAAATAATTTTATTAAAATTTTGTAAAGAAGAGTTACAACATAAAGAAATTGTGAAATTGTATCGTTTTCTGACAATTTATTTATTGTTGAAGTGGTTTACTTGTATAATGGATATCGATTTGGAATTTATTTAAATAATTTTTAATTAATCGTATACGACTTGTGTTATCATTTTAATAACTTTGTAATTGTAACTCTTTAGTGTAATAATATTTATATTGAAATCATTTTTTTATCAAGTGCCTTTAACTAGACATATTTATTTTACTTTTTGTTCATTTATATTTATACAAACTTTTGTGATTGGGGCTTTCTTCGGCCAGTACGAATCGGTACGTGCACCAGCTGCTTAGTATAATTGATTTAATATCGGTATTTAAAACTATTATAACTGACTTGGATCTTTGGTGAACGTACGGGTGAATTTTTTCTCAGGATAAATCCCTGCAATTGTTTTTAGTGTATTATGTATGTACTTATGATGCCTCCAAGAGTGTATGCGCAGTGTTTGTTTCAAATTTTTTTTTTATGTAAATATTTTACATATAACTTGTATCCATACAATAATATAAATTAAATTCATATACATATTTGCTTCGCCCTTTTCCCCCTACCGCACATATATATATATATCTATTTGCATATGTAAATGTGAATGTGGTATGGATAACATTAATAAACAGAGTTGATATTGCTATGTTGGTATGTACATATGTAATTTTTTGCATTAAAATTTTTCATCCATTACAATGCAGTGGAATTATTAAATTTGTTTAATGTTACTGTTTATTTATATTTTTCAACAAATCAGCAAACTATGAAATAAATCCAATTAAAAAATTGCCTAATTGTTTGGATGTATAATTTTGTGTTTTGTATTGGAACAATTTCCTATTTATTAAATTTAAATATAAATTTTT
This sequence comes from Parapsyche elsis, assembly GCA_022651745.1. Lineage (NCBI taxonomy): Eukaryota > Metazoa > Arthropoda > Insecta > Trichoptera > Hydropsychidae > Parapsyche > Parapsyche elsis. The sequence goes on along the minus strand of JAGVSN010000001.1, from coordinate 17,696,410 downwards.
TGTAAGGAATGATCCTAATTCTACAAAAATCAACTATAATATTATCTTAAAATTTATCACCGATAAAGTTAACTAAAAATATTTCTTTTATATATTAATTCTATAGGCGTATTTTTTTTATTAAATCCAAAAAAAGAATTTTCCATCTTACTATGATAGTTTTTAGGTATTCAAATATGGTTTTCGCATTTCATTGTATTTTTTGATCTGCATTTAATGTAAATTCTTGTTAGCTGATACAATATGCTAAGTTTTTTTTTGTATAAATAGCTTTATAATAGACTGAAATTTAGATAATTCAAAGTTCACTATTTGTAACAATTAACATATTGGTGTATTATGCATGTCAATAATAATAATTTGATTTTTTTTCTTCAAATAATTGAATGGATAATAATTTTAGTTTTTTTTTAATTAATATCTTTTTTCAATATCTAATTTTTTATTTGTAAAATGTTTATTGAATGATGTTATAGTAATTTTTAATTGAATTTTTATAAATAAAAATTCATGTGAAATATATGTTTGAGAATAATCTAAACAAGTTTTTTAATAAGCTTTTGAGTGACCGCCATAATGCATGAAAATAAAATAAAAACCTCATGTATTTCAATTTTTTTTTTTGTAATATATGTAGGTATAATATTTACTTTTTTGCCATTTGTGGAATTCTATAACCTTTTCTACGTGACTTTGTATCAACTATTATTTGAGCTTGCCTCTTCAAGAACCCTCTTGATGGTATTTCTTCTTCTTCGTCGGAAGCTAAATGTTCAATTACACAAAAGCAGGTGTCATTATTAAAAAATATATATATAGAGCAAAGAAAACCGTGATAAATATATAAATTTTCTACCTGCTGCTTTTGAAGGGTTGCCTGATGGTGTACCCGCTCCTCTGCTCTTTGTCCGTGGAGCCAGAAGCTCCTGATACGCAGCAGGAAGATCAACTCGCTCTTCCGAAGGACTTTTTTCCATTGGCGATATTTCTCGACTTCGTCTCTGAAATTTAAGCTGCATTGTAGTTTTTATTTAAATATTGAATGTCAATTTGTCTCAAAATTTAAGCATACCCTATCTTCAGGCTTTGGAGTGAGAAATTCTTCAGGTGGCTTAATTGCATCAAACTCTTTCATTTTATCAGATGCAGACATAAATTTAGTTTTGAATAATTTGCAAATATCGCTTAGGTTTGATGTATCGTCAGACCAATCTGGAACAGGAGCTTCATCAGCTTCCTGAAATTTTGATGCTAAATTAAAATTAGTGTTCTGAAAGCAGAAGTAAAATACTTGGAATCTCTCAATGGAACCTCTAATTTCAAACAGCAGTCATAATATGTATGTTTAATGTTTATTAGAACATCTAATATTTTCGTTTCTTCTACTCCGTATTCTTGTTCCTGATCATTCAATAGAACAGTTTCTTTTTTGAGATTCTCCATTTCTTCAAGATTCCTTAACAATAAAATTTAAATTAAAATATATACTGATTAGCTGATTGCCCACGGCTTGTTGATTGTTGAGTTTAAAACTTACTCCTCCTTATCTTTGACCTGTGCAAATTTGTGAGCCTCAAGTTCGGACAACATTAAATTTTGATCCGATTCCAAATGTTTCTTCTCTTCTTCTGTGTTGTTTTTCAAATACAACAACCTTTCGGTTGTTACTTTTTGAGCCTTAAATTTGCTAAAAACCTCTTCAGGATCACTCACTCCTGAAACCATAAGAAAATAATGGTAAGTAAGGTCTTTCAGTAACCTATGATAAAAAAATATTTTTTCACTACCATACCTGTAATTTTCATCAATCTTTGGAAAATATCTTCGATATTCACACCTCCTATTGAGGATCCATTTTCCTCTTCCACCACTGCTAATTCTGCAGAGCCGATCGAATCTTGCTGCACTAACAATGGACGGGCTGAAAAAATTGTTTAGTAAGTTCTATGTAGAACTAGGTATAGTTTTACCATTTACTACAAACATTCAAATTTTCATGAAGGTTTTAAGATATGTTTTGCTCACTTACACGTTGGAAATATTCTTCTTTCTAGTCTTTCGAGTTCAGCTTTCCTGTCATCTACTCTATTACGGAAATTTACGAGCTGTTTCTCCCGCAAACTGCTAGCTTCAGTAGCTCTAGCTTCGAGCTGAACTAAAGCACTCATCGTACTGTCCCTCATGTTCATGGCTGAACCATTCACTTCCTGAAAACACGATCAGTTCATCGTTTTTTTACATAACGGGTGTCGATTAATTATTAATATAGCAAAAGCTCACTTGGAGTTTTTTGATTTCTTCATTTTGCTGATTTATCAGACGCTCTACTTTTGTAAGAGCACTTTCAAATTTGACAGAATCACACAACAATGAATACCTGGGTAAAAATATTAGGTATTTAATATGGTATGTATTACCTAATATTTAGTACCTAATATAACAACCTTATGCCAGTATATTTTTTTCGCACATGCTCTGCTTCCATCCACTGTATTGCTATTCGATGAATGTCATTCTCTAATTGAGAAATGGCCTGTGAGATGAAAAATAATCTTTCATAAAAAAACTTAAAAAAAAAAAATTAGATAAATGTATCTACTATTTTATGATCAATTTATTAACTTTTTACTTTTTTGGATGTTTTTATTGTTCCTTTCTTCTTTGTGTCTAAGGATTTCTCAGATAATAAAGTTTGGTATTGTCGCTCCAGTTTATCTAAATCGTTTTCTTTTTTCCTCCTTTTATATCGAATTAAATCCAACTGTTTATGAAGATCGATTACTTTCAAATCTAATAATTGTTTCAACTAAAATTTAAAAATAAAACATTGAAACTAATAGCCACATTCATTATAATATGATCAAGTTTGTATTGAAAATACCTGATCATGATCCTTATTTCCGACAGGACCGAGTTCGTGAAGATATTTTACAAGTCTAAATTGTTTTTCACCGCCTAATTCAGTTTTAGCTTTGACTAGTTCATCGGATACATTCTTGATTTCTTTTTTCAGTTTATTGATTCTATCCAAATTTTGCTTTGTTGCATTTACATTTTCTTCATAGGAAGCTTTGCGTTGACCTTCTGCAAACAAAACGAAACGAATTTTTCCGCATAAAAAATGTTTCGATTAAGTTTTTTGTTTTGTTAACTCGATTAAGTATAAATTAATAAATTATTTACCGGAGAGTTGAATTTTTTTCTTGATTTCCAGTATTTTTTTGTTGATCGTAGCCAAAGAATTTTCTGTTTCGACTCCAATCATTTGTTTTTGAAAACATGACGATTTCACGCAAGCACTCATATTGAAAATGTTGATTCGACTTTTCCATCAAATAAATTGTTACAAACTAAAATTTAACCAATATCTGATTACGAGAACATCAATTTGTTTAGATACCAAACTATTGATCAAACTTTGTATTTCAAAGCGACAAAATACACCAGCTTTCCAACCAGTCATGTGAAAATCGTTCATACAAATCAAACAACGTGAAAATATTAATTCAACGACAAAACGACTATGTTCGATAATGCGTTCAACAATTACCATTTCTATACATAAAAGCTCAGGAATCTGCGTCCGTTACGCTCGCATTTCTGTGGGGAGACTTTAGCGATAGATGAAACACGCAACCGAAATTTATATGGTGGGTAAATTTACACGGGTGGCGCATGCGCTAACCGTGTCTACATAACCTTACTAACGTGCCCAACACTTATAAAGTTATAACCCGGTAACCACCCAGTGACACTCTCAACGGGTATTTACTAGTACAGATACATATGTACATATAGTGGTACACGGGTCTGCCTGGCTGGGTAGCCACGGAACTCTGGCATACACTCAAGCGCTCGCATTTTTCAATTAATTACTATGTACATTTTGAACTACTAAATACATTATAGATATATACAGGCTTATCATACGTCCCAGTTTGAAAGCGCGTTCCGACGTCCCGGCGAGTTTGTCATTTTGTTCCTGTTTGGCATTTACGGATACCTCAAAGAAAGAATATCCCTTTTTGAGCAGTGTGTAGCTACGTTAATTAGTAAACAATGCTTGTGTAAGTTTTCAGTGATTCAGGGTGGGCGTTCCAATATAAAAATGGAAAAAAGCAGTTTTGTACAAAATCTAGTGATTTTTTCATGAAATTCAAATAATTTAGATGCAAAATGTTGTTATGTAAGAAAATATTTCGCCTGCGGTGCAAATTTGGTCAAAATGAGAGAAAAATTTTCCGGTTCGAGATAAAAATAGTATGGCAAGCCCAGGTATATACATAAATGACAACCACCCGATGTCACTGTCAACGGGCATCGACTAGTTTTAAAACATTCGAACTTTTTACACGATTGTACATGGTCGAAAAATGCATCGATACAGACCAAAAAGCTTAGCAACAAAACATGGACGAACCGCTCGCCATCTACCGGATGGGTGCCGCTCGTTTCGCATTCCAGATGAACAGCAATCGAAAACCATTGACTTATACACCAATTACAAAAATTAAATTAAACCGTCGACTGTACATACACAACCCAAACTAAACACAAACACAACACACTAAAAAACAACGCGAGACGATACACATTGAAATGAAATGATTAGAATGAATAAAACGCAAAACCAGCCATTGAAACAATTTATCATTGGAATATTGGGATAATTTCATCGTGACCGTTGAAGTTTAAACAGCTGCTGATTTATTTAATGCGAATGCTGTTACGGGGAGATTGGTATAGTGAATTATAGAATTTGGTTGATTTATAATAACACTTTAATTAACACAATTGACACAAGATATAGAAATAACGATTGTACAGTGTAGTAGGAGAGTACAGAGTACGAATCCAGAGTTTGAGTGTACGACGTATGAATGTGACCAGGAGTGTACGGAGCTGTACTCCGTACACTCCGTAGAGTGGTCAACGTACAACTCCAGAGTGGTGTCTTATGATTAATACAATATGCATATATATATACAATAATACTAATGATTACATAAGATAGTGATTATAGTGAAGATTACATCCTAATCGCAAAAAGGGTCGGTTGAAAACAAACTATCGTCGGTCAGCATGCAATACCGCGAATATGGCAAATGAGTAATTTTACAGGAGACATTTTACAGCGGTTATACGTAAAATGTGGGGGTATGTAACATTCACTGTTCTGCATATATTGATATACAAAATCAATTGGAACACATTTTTGGTCACATTTTCAATGCAGAATAGCGTATTTGATGATTTTGTACAAATTGGTACAAAAAAATATTTTTGGTTAAATGACGATTTCGCGGTATTGCATGCCGACCGACGATATATATACATACATATATCACAATTGTTGATTATATTCTAATCGCTTAAAAATACATTACAAACAATAGTTATAGACTTATAAAGTATGTGCAGGAATACAACAATTGGCACTGCACAGGTTGGTAGGTTGCTACATAACAATGCAAATTGGATAGATTTTCAGCGGATGAAAACAAATGACGTTTTTTTTTAAAGAAAGTGCATCGTTCGTACGCCGACGGTTGCCAACCCCAAAACGACAATTCCCGACCGTAAATAGTTCCAAAATTTTTCTCACGTGGATATTTAAGCGAAATCCCCACCAAGTTCGCATTTTTTGATGGTGATAATTCTAAATATTTTTAAGGGATCGATCCATGTAACTTTCGGCATAGTTGGATTTGCCAGACGTGACTTTGAAAAAGTTTGTGAAGCTCGCGCGGAGGAATACACGGCCGGCCATTTTGTTTAATGCAGTGAGTGTTAGTGTGGCGAGCGCGAAGGACGTATAGTGGCGCCGAGCGCGAAAGTTTCAGTTTGACCGGGAAAACGCGAAACCAGGATATTTGGGGACCGGAAGTGACTGTAGACCGGAAGTATCACCAGATGCGGTCGTGATGAAGCCAGGGCCGGTGTGGCTGACGCCGCTGCTGGTGCTTTTGGCGGCCAGAACCGCCGCAGGTAACCCTACTCGCATTCAGGGCTGCCACAACTCTCAGTGCACTGATTTTCCCCGTACCGATAACTGTTTTTTTTTCGGTGACTATTGTCGATTTCAACATGTGTAATGCGTTGTTGTTTTTACGCGCGTCCTCAAATTACAATAATAACGGATTGGAATGTTTCGTACGAAACGAAAATGATAAAAAAAAAAGTTGTATAGAATTGTATACAATTATGTATATTCAGTGTTGTGAATGTGTCTGTTTGCAAAAGTTTTTGCGCATTTGTACCGGGCGGTTGAAAGTGCCTATCAAATTCGTAATAATATACGGTGGAACCGTTTGATCAATTCATCGATTTTTGACTGTATTCTGATGCTTCATTTGTACATATTGTTTCTGAATCTCAATTATTACTATTGTGAATCTAATAACATTTAAAAGAAACGTGTATTCATTTCAAATAGTCTTATGAATTTTCATCCGTGAGAAAACAAGTGTTGTAGTAATTGGTTAGGTTAGGTTCTATTATGTTAGGACTGAATTAAATAGGTTCACACCCCTCGTTGACAGTACCGTTCGTTAAATTAAAAGATCTTTGAATTCCTGTAGATATTATCATCGTCATTTTCAGCCGTTCACTATCCACTGTTGGATGAAAGCCTCTCCAATTCTTCTCCATTCCTGTCTGCTATAAGCAATCCGATTCATTTCAATTCGTCCGCTTCCATCTGCCATGTGTCCAGCCCACTGCCACTTCAACTTTTTCACACGTTCCGCTATATCTGCCACCTTGGTCATGCGTATTCCTCTTACGATCTCTTCTTATTATACCGAGCATAAATCTTTCCATGCTTCTCCGTGTGCACTGGATCTTGCGTAGCATTTTTGAATTCAGTGTCCACGTTTAACTGGCATCGGTCGTAAGCCCTGTTTGTCCGTCAGGAACTCTCGACACACTTCTTATGTTTTCATGGAAAGTTCGAACTTTTAATGAGTAATCCATAGTTACCGCAATTGTTAGTTAACTCACATGTCAATATTAAACATCCGTTGACGGTCAACGCGCAACGTTATGTGAATGTATCGTACCATTTATCTATGATGTATGTAAGTATTGGTACTGTATTGTAAGTGAAAAAAAATAGCTATTAATTAGCTTGTATGCTATATCGATGTATTTGGTAATGTCTTGAAACAAATGTTAAATTTCGCAATAACCGGCACATTTGCGTTTAGCATCAATGCAATTTGTTTACGTGCACAAGTATCGTCACTGTTATTGTTAATTAGTTAATTGATTAGTGTGCGTTGGGGCAACCCTGAAGCACGTGTTTGTATTCCAACAAGTAGCCGAGCGGCCATAAGTTGTTCCAGTGATTTGAACGAGCGGGCTCGCACCAAACGAAACCCGTTTACCGCCCAAACTAAATATTGTTTTAAAACTATTCAGTATTCCGACGCCATTTTATTGGATTGTAGATGTGTCGCCATCTTTTTATCTCTTTTTTTTTTTTTTTATTATTTTATGAATATAATGTATATAAATTCCCCGCGCGTCGAAGTATTGAAGTTTGGAAGAAAAATAATTCCATCTTATCTCTATCACCTGCCATTTTTTTTGCAGCTTCGCTTAATGTCGGAGTATTTCTTTTGCGATTCGCTGTTATATCGATCGCATACATAAGAGTTTCTTTAATTGATTGAATTACTCCATAGCTCAAATTAACTCGGGAACATTGGAACATACATTCATATTCACATCAAGCGACAAAACATAGCTCATTCTTTTATCGATCAAATCGTGAGAAAAGTATCGCATGTCTGCAAAAACAACAGTAAAAGACTTGTCCTGTAATTTTAATATTGACGATTGTATCTACGTTTTGATGATGTGTAATATGTATGTATGTATGTTACGAACGAATTTGATACTTTCCTACATTTATTTCGTAAAATAATCAAAAATTTAAAAGCAACATTTGTTCTTTTACTTTCAAACAAACGTCAATCAAAGAATTGGTTATATTATCATGTTTAGCCGTTCACCATCCACTGGTGGATTAAGGCCTCTCCGATCCTCTTCCATTCCTGTCTGTTTTGAGCAATCTGCATCCACTTGACTCTACACATTCTTCTCAATTCATCAGCCCATCGGTCTACCTTGCTTTCTTTCACCATTCCAGTATTTCTCGCGTCTACCTGCCATCCATTCTTCTCGCTATGTGTCCACTTCAACTTTTTCACACGTTCCGCTATATCTGCCACTTTGGTCATGCTTCTTACCCGTGTATTCTTGTTACGATCTCTTCTTGTTATACCGAGCATACATCTTTCCATGCTTCTCTGTGTGCATTGGATTTTACGTAACATTCTTGAGTTTAGCATCCACGTTTTACATCTATACGTCATAACTGGCAGTACGCATTGGTCGTATGCCTTCATTTTTAAGCATAGCCGAGTATTGGATTTAAAAACTATGTTCATTTTTTCAAAAGCATTCCATCCTAGTTTCATTCTTCGTTTTATTTCTTCTTTACATCCAGTCATATTCACCAATTGTCCTAGGTATATATAACTATCAACTATCTCTACAATATGATTATCTACTATTACTACGTTTTGCAATTGGCTATATAGTAGGAAGCTAATGTCGTTTGAATGCAAAATGTTAATGCGCAAATGAATCAGTCTTGTTTGTGTTCGTCTCGCATTATGTTGATACAGGATACCAAGAAATGATTAACAGCGATATTAATTCGTTTTCATGTGTATTTTTCAAAAAGGTGACACGTGCTTGCATTTCGTATGATCTGCTCGCTTCAAGATCGCAGTGCACTTGTCTTTCGCAAAAAAGTTCGTTCAGGTAGAAAGCGTGAGAACTCGGTTTCCTCAATGGATTATTTTATTATTGTCGGATGAGAGTTGGATGTGAGCTCACTGTTGATGTGACGCAATCATTAATTACATTATTACATTGACGAAATCATTAAAAAAAAAAAGAAAAAAATCCGCAGTCGCATTTTACGTAACAATCGTTGCCTGCAGTATACACGTTAAGTTTGTGTCGCGTGCGTGCGAATTTAAAACATTCTCGACACCCACCCGATTTGGTTTTTCGTCTCTGGTCGTGTGACAGACCGACAGATCAACTCACTAACTCTTCGTTTATTTACTACCGGTGGCGGATTTTATCGAGACTTTAATGCGATGTTCGAAGGCGTTTACGGTCACGCCGTTTTGAAAGCGAATGCAAATCACTCCATGCGTATTAAGTATCGTGATCGTAGCCGACGTGATAAATGCAGTTTTAATGCCAAATTAGAACACTGTAATTTGGCGTGTAATTCGTACATGTCCGTGTCCGTATCTTGTGTGTGAACCCACACAGTATCAATGTTTCCAATTTTTTAAATCTTTTGAAGACTTTCGAGTATACATACATATGTACATATGTATGTCCTGACCGTAAAATGGACTATTTTCTGCGCTATTGCTTATAATAGTCAGTGCTAGAAGGTAAATGACAGACATTGGCCGTGTCTTGTATTCTAATCTCCTTTTTATTTTATCCATATCCATATACATACATACGTAGTAGATACATATGTATATATTGTGATCGTGAGAAAATGTGACCTCGAGATTTTGACGAATATGTAACAGTTATCATTCCCTGATTGCGTTTTCGTGATTTTTTTTATACAATTGAATCCGTCTGTTCCTCGATTGAACATCACGTCATCATTTGACTAATAAACATCAAACTTTGCAGGGATAAAAACCATTCATACTTATTTGCAATGAAACATTTTTCTTTATATAAACATACAAGCTATAGTGCCAACAGTATAACTTGAAATAAGCTAAAAGTAAACGTTTCCTCTCCCCCCTCCTAACTTTCCCCACCGCAGCTTTCAAACTTAATTTTGTGAGCGAAATTCCACCTATTTTTATATATGTGTATATATATACATACATACATATGGCGTCCTCAGAGCACAAAGGTGACGTCTCCACGATTTTGCGTAAAGAGTTATGAATGCAACTTTGTTCCTTTTTAATCATTCAAGTGGCACATTCGAATGTCGTCACAATTTTTTTAACATCACAAAATACAAAAGTTTTACTAATGTTCTTGGAACACACAAGTGACAAGCCCCCACGTTTTCTATACAATTTGGAGAATTTACTAGTGTAAATTTCAATAACGATAAAATAGCATCTAAAAATCTGGAGTAGGTATACATAATGTACAATTATCATTTTTATATAAAATTCCTCGGATTTACGATGACCAGTTCAAACTTCTGCCCTGAACAATTTACCATTTTGGACATGTTACCTTTGTGTTCTGAGGACGCGATACGTGATATACATGAGTAATAAGCGGACCTTGCACGGTCAATAATACTGTCATTACTCCATTAGTGACAGAATCCCCTCCATTCTGATGCTCCGATATCAAAATATCCGGATTCCATTCCATCAATATCGAGTTTACACGATCAATAATACTGACAGTATTATTGATCGTGTAAGGTCCGCTTGTAAGAACTAAAGTTGCCTACTTGACATCTATGCCGTATTGAAATCATTCAACTCAAAGTCAGGGGAGATGGGTGTATACATAGAATTACCAAACTAATATTTACACCACCATCAAAAGTAATACATTTGTCTGTATAATACAATGAAATAAAAACAACTTGCCATCAGGGCGTTTTGTGCTCCGAGGACGCGATATGTCAAAAGGCAGTAACTAATAAAGTAACGTGGTAATGCGAAGTTCAATGTTACAAATCAATGACAGATATGAAGATAGAGGACCCATCGCCAAAATTAAATTATTTAATTATGTACCTGTGTACAGTGTTTGGCACTACAGTTACATAGTTGTATTTGCGGGATGTTGTCGCGTTATCAGTGGTTGGTTTGTTTGTTTGTTGTCCAGTCGCGAAGGGGTTGTTTTTGTTAGGGCGCTACTACACAAAAACAATTGCCGGTCGACAATTAGCGCGAGTCCGTTCCCACGGCGGTCGATGTTTCCGTCTCGCTCTCGCTTCGCCATTGTCGTAGTGAGTGCGAGCGAGACAAACGTATCGTGGGCGGCTACCGGCCTCTCGCGTCTCCGGCTTGCACACTCTACACATACCACGCTCACTGTACACACTTTTTTTTTTGGTTTTTTTTTGTCAATCTTTCTCTCGTCTACGTATCGCCGTCTTCCGCACTTGCTCTGCCTGCCTGCTCGCTGGCTGTGCTTGTGTTTTCTTTGGCGAATGTTTGTACGTTTGGTTTGGAGTTCTTCGCATGCCGGAGCGGATTGTTATATTCGCGAGCGGATAAATACGCTCGGGGGTTGTATGCAACATGCAACATTAATACATTCGCTCCGGTACATACCCGAGCGGTATCGCTGCGTCAAATTGACGTCCTCTATCTTCGTTGATTTGCACCAATGCGAATCCGAATGTTTTAGTTTCGGTTGCACTTTATTCAAGTTAAAAATTAATTGAATACTATAATAGGGCAGGGGTTTTTAACCTGTGTTGTTTCCCCACAAAGGCTCGCAGCAGGAATCTCATACTTTTGTTGCAGTAAGCGGTACATACCATTATTTGAAGCAGTAATTTTTTGAAACATGCATATTGGTGACCTTCTTTCAGGGAGATATGTAAAATGAAACATCGTTCCTAAGCTTTGTGCGTATTTAGTGTGTGTGTCATGATGTCGACTCTGAATACCACCACTCAAAACATGGTTTTGCTGTTGTATTTGTAACATTTTTCAACGTTTGATCAAATTGAATGAACTTTTAGATACAGATTGAAAGGTGTATTTGACGGTACAGTTGGCGAACGCGTGTACATTGTCTATCGCGCCGAATATGTATTGTATAGTTTTTGCAATTATATTTTTAATAATAAATATGTGCATGCATAACAATGCGGCTATATTCTCACGAGAAAAGATCCAATTATATTCCCGGAAGTGTGTTAAAAATTAACCATAGCACAAACGAGAGCGAGCCGCTCACTGATACGCGAGCTCCTTATCTATCTTTGAAAACATTTTTACACGAATAAATTATAATTGCCGCTGACCGTTTAACAATACACCACAACACATAAAATCTCCACGTTATTTCGACAAATATTCCGCGGCAGGATACGATCCGGATGTTCCGGAATCTCAAAATTATCATGATAAATACAATTTTTTTATTATAAATAATACACGTGTTGCTTTACGAGTGTGAGCGCGATTTATCAGCGTGCGACCGACTGACTGCTCACTTTCATCATTGCATTTTGTTTTCGTTTGGTGATGATGATTAGCGGTGCATATTTTTAGACCCTCTGAGGTCACAGTGCCGGATGTGCGTAAAGTTTTGAAACTATCGTCAACTTGTCGATTTTTCGTCCAGGTGCTTAGTAAACTCTTCGTTGGTGTTGTGGGGTACTCGTAGTGTGCGCAGGTAGTCGTGACGTCATGTGCAGCTGCCGCTGCCAAGCCCCTCAAAACACGAGGCTGTTGCTGTGACAAGTTTGCATAAGCAACGGTCATCTGTGGACTACTTTTTTACTGGTCTCGCCTCGGTATTTTCGGTGATTTTTTTCTTCTGAATTGATCCAGGAGATGGTTTGACTGCGCCTTCGTCTTCAAACCTTGTCTGGGTCGTGTGGTGTGGAAATTGAGTTTTGAAAAGTATCTAGCTAAAATGGGTCTCACTTTGGAATACATAGTTCGAAAGCTGCTGTATTATTTAATGACTAGTCACTGCCCGTTGACGGTGTCATCGGGTGGTTATCATTTATTTGTATAGTGCCTATAGTGTATTTAGTAGTTCAAAATGTAGCAAAAACGTAGTAGGTACACATGCAGGTAGTTGAAGAATGCCGTGAATGTATATGAGAATGAGTGAGTGTACATAATTCGCACACAACAAAAAATGAAGATTTTTTAATAAATGGAAAAAACTATTTCAACAATGTAAAAACATAGTAGGTACCTAAGTTTGAATTTTTCAACTTTGTTAAAATTTATTGACCAATTAGATAATGAAGTTAAGTTGGTTCATTTTTGATAATTGATATGGTAATATTTATTAAACTCATTCATGATAATAACCGGAAAATCACGTTTTCAAGTTTTATCGCTTTTGAAGCAAGGGTGTGAATGTACCAGCCGCAAGTGTATGCGAGCGTTCCACGTCTACCCAGGCAGCCGGCCAGCCAGCCAGGGATGCAGACCCTTACTGATTATTTATAGTAATTTGTATGAATTTTGTTTCAATACAGATGCAAGCTTTTAAATCGGAAATTTCGCTGATATGTGTACATATGTATGTACATGGAGTCGCAGTGCTATTCCGCGAACGATTAAGAAGTGGCGGTATTTGTATGTAATTGATTGTTTAGGATTTTAGCTTTTCAACACTGGTAGTGTCTTCTTCTTAATTGCATGTTTGTTTTTTCAATTTTTACGTACCTATTTCAGTTTGTAGACACTTAGCACTTCAGTGAGATGTTCTCGCATATGAGTATAAATGCAACGTTTTTGCAGACTTGTTAATTACGACAACGCGTACCTACCCATAACTTTTTTTAGCATAACTTGAAATCCTTCGTCGATTTGAACTATGTATGAACTTGTGTGTGTGTGTGTGTTCCTTTCTTCGTGTTTTATTATTCATACGTGTTCTTCTGTTGGGCGTATGTAGTTATTGCATTGCCGTTTAGGCGAGTTGATCGCATGACCTGAGGGCATTCGAGTCATTTATTCCCCTTTATAATAGCATCGCTTCGCTTCGACGATTGCAGAAAAATAACGCAACAATTACGTAGTGTTCGTATTGTGTATGATGGGGGTTGCCGACGAACCTGAACTGGCTTGTCGCTGTTTAGGAATAATTCTTAGTATTTTGCAGTCTATCAGGAAAGGATTGTTTACTGCGGATACATACATATATGCGAGTTCTTTTCGAAGAAGCTTTGACGTACATATGTATGTATGTATGTATGTAGGTCGTAACATCTGTCCTTTATTTACAAGACGTTATCACCGTCGTTGACTTCTAGACTGTCGTTATCGATCGTCTCAAAATTATATACATACATACATAAAAAAACGTGCCAAATCTTTCCTTTTTATGGAATTGTTTGAAATATTAACGATCAAGTTACAACATGCAAACCATTATTGAATATACATACACATTTAAATGTTTCGAATTAAGTGCTCGAGGCCATTAAATTTATATGTTTACATCGTTTGTGTTCATACGGATCGTACATGTAATTCATTGAATATTATTTGAACTACAGTGGGGCAAGTAACATACATATTGAACCAAAAACCGTTACGTGGCCACCCTCGGCCACGTGTGTTTTTTCTCCCCTTGTGATATTGAGTCGATTTGAATTCGCGACTGGGCAATATCAACCAATAGGGATCCGAGCCGTTTGCTTAGGAATTTATACCCACCCCTACGAAATGTTTATCCTTAACGCTTATTAATCGTATATTTTCTATCTAAGTTTACCAATTTATTATTTTTAACTAGCGACTGTCCGTTGACGGTATCGTCGGGTGGTTATCATTTATGTACATATATACTGATAGTGAATTTAGTTGTATGTATGTGTACGTGCCGTGATTGTATGCGAGCGTTCCGCGGCTACTCAGGGAGCCGGCCTGCCAGCCAGGGACGCAGACCCTTGCGCTACTATTTATAGTAATCTGTATGACTCTTGTTTCGATAGAGATACAAAATCAAAAGTTTAAATCAGTGATTTGCTATGCCATGGTGCTATTCCGCGTACGATTAAGAAGTGGCGGTATTTGTTATGGTATTCATCATCATTTTCAGCCGTTCACCATCCACTGCTGGATGAAGGCCTCTCCAATCCTCTTCCATTCCTGTCTGTCTTGAACAATCTGCATCCACATGACTGGACACATTCTTCTCAATGCATCAGTCCACTCGGTCTACCTTGCTTTCTTTCACATCACCATTTCAGTATTTCTCGCGGCCTTCTGCCATCCATTCTTCTCGCTATGTGTCCAGTCTAACTTTTTCACACGTTCCGCTATATTTGTCACTTTGGTCACGCTTCTTACCCATGTATTCATTTTACGATCTCTTCTTGTTATACAGCATACATTTTTGTACTTAAGGCGGTTTTTATCGCATATCAATCGTATATTTTCTATCTAATTATACCAACATATTATTTTTAACTAGTAACTTTTTGTTGACAGTATCATCGGGTGGTTATCAGTTATGTATGTATAAACCGATAGTGAATTTAGTTCAAAATTTAGCAAAAATGTAGTAGGTAGTTAAAATGCAAGCGCTTCGCGCCACCCCTGTCGTGAGTGTATGTGTGAGTGAATGAGTGTATGTGAGCGTCCCGCAGCTACCCAGCCGGCCTGGCAGACGCTTGCCCCTTTACTCACAGTAATTCCAAAATTTTCAATTGCAGTAATTATTGTTTTCAAGATTGCGTTCGGTTTTTTGGCATTCAAGCGTGCAAATTACACAAATTTAGATTCAACAATGTCGTCCTATTATGATTTTAAAAGCTTACGTTTTATCGAGTTGCATTTGCATCTTTCGACAATTATTTTTAATGTATTAAATGTGACGACGCACATTAACAACGCGAACGTTAACTTTTAAGCGTGTTCAACACACGGGGTTTCACAAGCGATTTTGATTCGATTTCAAAATTGAGTCAATGTTTCATTATCTACATTCGACCATCTCTGTATAATTTTTTTTGTTGTATTTAGATACATTCACTTTGTTGATGCTAATACGTATTATTTAAATTTAATTTAGAGTATCCGTTTATCATCTGGGTTCTAAGGTTACTCGGTGGCGTTGAAAAATGCTGGTAGAGACTTTCTAAATACGGTTGCATTGAGGCGAGATGGTGATGCTGTCCGCTCGCTATCGTCGATGTCTATCACGGCTTGGTGGTGTTTATTTATTTTTTTTGTTATTGTTTGATGTGTTTTGAATTATTGTGCTATTTCGTCTACCATTAATCCAACCACGTGACCGAGAGCGTAGAAAGAGCGACAGAGTTAGAAGGTCGTACTCGACACATTATGGCAAATGAATTGCCCAATAGTTGCGGAGAAAAATTATGTGGAGTGAATAGCGATGAAACATTTGCAGTGTTTGTCCTTCGTTTTATGTTGGTTTTTTTTTTTAGAAATGATAAACATGCATACATACATCATTCCAGTTTTATACATATTTCATCCAGTCTCATAACTTCCGCGCAAGTTCCAACTTCCAAGTCTCGCCGATTACGAAACGTATGGTAGCTTGAAATTGCCGCTCATTCACACCGCTATCGACAAAGTCAGGGCCCTAATGTTCATTTCGGGTTATTTTAATCGTCAAGTTGAATTAATTAGTGTGTAGTGGCCATTATGGATCTGGCCACGTTTTACGAGGAGACACTACTACACACTTGATCCACGATGGTACCAGTGATTGGCCAAATGCTAGCGAGCTCTCCCCAACCGTGTCCGATCACATTTTTGCCGTGCATAGGATTCAATTAACAATCCGTGTTTATTGCTTCCTCGACTGGTTTTATGGACCGATTCGTGCTTCTAACTTCCAAATTGATGATTTGGGCCCCTTTAATTGTGTGGAGGAAGATGGTTTGGATTGAACCAGACATTGACGGATGAATTGTCTCGTTATGTAAATTCGTGTGGCCCGTTTCAACTTTGAACGAGCTCAATTTGCTTTAAGCATTTGAATTTGGAAGTTTTCTCCGTTTGTAGCTTGTGCGGTTGATTAGTTTGAATTTCGGTATTTTTTTGACTACGAAAATGTTAATAGCGGATCAGTGCTCAATTATTTCATTCCGTAATCGTAATGTGTCCGTTGAGTTCTCGGAAGGGCTATTTTAAGTGATTTTGTTAAAAGAAAACTGAAAATAATTCGGGTAAGAGTGGTCTCTCTCTCTGTGTACGTTATTCGAGCCGGCTTTAATGACCCGTAAGTTAACACTCTCGGGTCAATCCATTAATTTTTTTCGTCGGGTATCGAGATCGATTCACAAACATCATCACGATTTTTTACGCTTGATAAGCTTGTAAAATCGCTAAATAAATATTTTTGTTACTTGAACGACCGTTGTGGAGTTGCCGGATTAAGTACGCCGTCTGGTACATTACTGTTTTTTCGTCATCGCGCCATTTTTTATGGGCATATTTTTTTTTTCCGCCCGGTATCGATGCCTTACCATTATTGTGTACGATAAGGTAAGATCAGATTTCGTACCAATGAATTTACATTTATTTTATTTCGGTCGTAATGTAATCTCATATCGGAAATTTGGTCCGATTGTTTTGAAAATGCCAATGTGGCGGTTCCCAACCTGGGTCGCAAGCCGGTTTTTATCGTGGAATTGAGACGAAGAAGATCCACGGCCGCAGTGCGTTATTTGCTGCAAACGAGAGCATGCGACCGAACAAATTGCGTCGGCATGTTGGATTTTAAAAACAAGCCACTAGAATTTTTCGAAAGACAACGAAAGCTTACATAGGTGTGTAAGATTCGCAAACTAATCAGGTGATTAGTTTAATAAATCGCGCGAGCTGGTAATCCGCACACAATTGGCAAGTCTTTGGTACTCCCAGCATTAAAATATACGGTTGGAGTTATGTTTGTTCATAAGAGCAAGAATGAAGATTTCGCTTTCAAATAACACGGTTGCAAGCAGAATCGATTAAATGTCCCAGTTGGTAATAGATGAGCTGATTCAAAGAGTTGGTACGAGTAAAATTTTCTCATTGCAATTGGACGAGTCCGTGAATGTACAAGGTTTATCCCAGATGTTTGTTTTCGTTAATTATAGAGAAAGAATAATTAATAAGAAAATAATTTTTTTAAAGTCGAATCTGCCCACTGAAAATTTTTTAATTTGTTATAAAAAGATAATATTTTAAAATTAGTATAATAAATAAAAATTTGATATATCAATATTTTTTATGAATTAGGCAAAATAAATCTTCCCTTCATGTCCACTAATGCTAGACGGGTCGTGAAAGTTTGTGGTTCTAAAAAGTGGGTCGCTTTTGTACTAAGAAGTTTGGAAAGCACTGCACCAATGCATTTTGAATGCTATTTGTTATACAGTCCCAATGTATGTATGTATGTATATCATATATATCATTGAAATATCATACGTGTTTGTATGTATAGTGTTGTTCATTTTAAAATATGAGTATAACCAATTGTTTGTTTATTGTATTCCTTTGTATTTTTTCGGTTACTTCAAGAGGACTGGCTGGTTTTCGTGCGTTTCGGTTTGTTTATTCATTTTGTATGCTTCGTTCTCGTGATTCAAAATATCCGTAACACAGTGCTACAAAATTAGTTTTACTTTTTTATTCTGTCACAGCATACAATTTTTTACGCTCACTGTTCGAAAAGTAAATGTACAATATCCATTAGTTAAATTCTACCAAGTTACATTCAATTTTACTTTTTTAATTACGTTACATTGAATTTTAAACATGCAACGGAAGATTTATTTATGCACGTCTGCTTTTAACAATTTCGTATTCCTCTATTAGGCACAATTCGATTTATTTCGTAGCTATCAAACAAATTGCTATCTTCAATGAGTAATTTTGTGTTTCTAGGTAAAAGGTTTTCGAATCATTTTGATGGACCGTTGTGGTGATGTGTACGCGGTGTGTATTTGACTATAATTTGTCCCGTTGAACCGAACCGGCACGAATGGTAAATTGAACCAATTGAGACTAAATGCCTCGCCAATTTCGACTCCACACTTGTGTTTGTGTTGGATTTACTCGTATAATTGTATGATACGCCCGCGTTAACATATCCAAATATTTTCAACCGTCTTACTAAAACCCAATAGTGAGTATCGACTCGTCGGGATTTTCGAAAATCGAAACATTACTACCAAGAAATGCCCGAGTATCAAATTGATACGAGGAATCGCGAGTGCTTAAGGCTGTCGCTATAAAAAAATAATCTTACGGTACAATCGGGATGATCGTAGTTAAGATACAACTTTTATGGTCGATGTTAACGATTCTGGTGTCTTTCAACGAAATGTTTGAAACGTATTTTATTACAAACAAGGATAATTTTGACACGTGTGCATCCAAATGCATTGAATTGATTTTACCCGTAAGTGGATCTTCTTCACAATGAGTCCAGGATATGAAATATGCTCGTATAGTGTGATTTGGGTCAACCGAGGATTGTTGATTCTTTCAGTATGCGCTATGTTGTAGTTAGACGACAGACGGCATGTGGTATCATTGGAAGTCTTCCTTTCTTCATTGAGCATCCGGAGTCACATCCTGATTTAAATTTTCCCATACAGTGGTTACGTTGAATCTATTCGATCTACTGTTATTCATTATTTATGTAAAGTAGGAAACGATTTTACATGACAGGTTAATTACATGTTATTTCTTTTTTTTTCTTACAGGATTTGTCTCTTGTTCGCCGTCACCATGTAAAAATGGCGGGAATTGTGTTTCATCTCCACGTGCGGATTCACATTGCAAGTGAGTATTTTTTTTATTATTTATTTATACGTCTTTTTTCAAGATATGAATCTGTATGTCATATGAATTTCAAATGGTCCCAAATGATGTAGCACAGTCGTCACTGTGTTCTTCTAAGAAATTCAAATTTTTTTTAACAAATTTACATCAAGTTTTTATGTTTTGAAGCTTAGTCGAAACATTAAATATGGAACATATTCATACTGTAATGAAGGCACATTGAACCCATTTGATGTTCACCACAACATTTGGCCTCGGGTCAAACACATGTGCTTCCATGGGAACTGTACCGATATTTTAAAACACTGACGTTCAAACTTCTCTATTCTTATTTTCGTCTTCAGATTTTAGGATAGGAATGCGCTTTAATTGTTATTTATTTAAATGCACACGTTTCATTTTTGTACACAATGGCAACTTAGGGTTAAGATTTTGTGATGCATTTATTTATTTAT
The DNA here is from genome assembly GCA_022651745.1 of Parapsyche elsis. Taxonomy (NCBI): domain Eukaryota; kingdom Metazoa; phylum Arthropoda; class Insecta; order Trichoptera; family Hydropsychidae; genus Parapsyche; species Parapsyche elsis. The sequence continues at coordinate 17,676,399 of JAGVSN010000001.1, read as the reverse complement.
TTGAAAAAAGTACATTGAAAAGCTCTTACGAACAAAAAGTAACGGAAAGCTAAAATTACAAAATAAACTTAATTATCTATTAGCATTTGTACAGAGGAGTAGTTTTAAGGCAGCCAGGAATCTGTCAATTTGGTTTATTTGTCTAAGACCATCTAGCAGTCCATTGTGTTCAACAACACCCCTGTACAAGATACTTCTTCTAGATCTATGTATGTACTTAATTTTATATTTTTAACTACTTATTCTTACCCCCAGTATTATAACTATGTATATTATACCCCTTTATTAAATACTTATCGAAATATTTTGGTAACAAATTCACATCTAACTTAAACACTAACGTTACACTTACATTCATCCAATTCAAATCATTCAACACATTTCTAATACTGGTTAATCTATTTACATTTAAAATACTCCGCATATTGATCTAAAGTTTAGATTCTAAATAAATTGATAGTGCGACTGTTTGAACAATACTGAGCCGGCTGTAAAATCACAGATTTTTTCTCTGGAAGCACATGTCTCGCTCGAATTTTTTTATTTAGCTAAATTTTACAGATCTAATTTAACCGAATGTGGAACATCGTTGATAGTTTTGTGGGATTATTGCCATTATTTGTGACAGATGCGCATTTTATGATCCCTCTCGATAGAGACACCCCTTCTTCCCGCACAAAAGTGAACAAATCCGCTCCGACGATAAAAATAGCAGACAGTTTTTTTATATTTTTATTTTACATTGTATTATTATTCTATAGCGCGATATATTGTCGGGGCGTACAAGTGCCCCTAATGAATGAATACGTTTTGTGCCCTCGGGTTCGAGGGCGATTTTAATTTTTAATCAATTACACACTCGAGAGTGCAATCAAATCCCGCCATGTATTATATTTTAATTCAGTTTTTAAACGAGCCACGTATCCGCTCAAAATACATACGAGTCTTTTGTGTTTGTTTTAATTAAATTCGCATTAAACATGTCATGTGCTACATTCGCTACATTTGACATCCGATCCTCCACGCTTCGTCGAATTTTCGCATTTGTACAATTTAACGCGCTCACTCTCATTACTTATGCATAGAATTGTGAGTTATTGCACATTCGTTTGTATGTGCCACCGACAAACGTACGCATTAATTTTTATCAATCACGCAAACTGGCAAATTTCACATGTGAGTACAGATGCTCGGTTATGTTTTTATATTGTATACATATATATATTTTTTTGCTTTAGATGTCAGTGTGAATAGTGATTTATTTAGCGGTGCATTTTTTTTTTTGTGGTGTGGGGTGTTTGCATCTGTCGTTGTGATGCGCGCGCTGTCAAGTGTGGGAAACTTGCTCTCGAGTGGGCAACTGATCCTACTCTCTTCCTGTGTCGTAGTAGTAGTAAACACACAACAAGTGCGTTTAACCCCACGACGACCGAAATTAAATATGCGGGGGAAATAATGTTCATTTTCAACGTGCGTCTATTTCGTTTCGTTGCGTTATGCCGGGGCTCCACCACTCCCAACACTCCAGCGTGTGGTCATGGAATAATTTATTGAAGCAGTTCGTCAATACTCGTGTCACACAATACCGCACCACACTAACCTCTTTATAAACTACTATATATTTTTCAGTGGAGCCTCACTTCATTAATGCCATTTCTAGCTCCATTCCGTTTAGCTCCGATCACCGCCTTATCGCTTAGTTCCGTTCGCTGTGGAGCCCCGGCATTATGGATGCTGCCGAAAACGTTGACAGACAAATTAAGTTAAACGGCCAATTTGATGAGCTTTATTCGGCGATATGTTTATTATTGTGTATTTTTTTTTTGTTGTTGCTCGTGTGCAAGCGTCTCTGGGTAAATTTCGCGATAAACGGTCAGTTGTTCGTCCGCAATCATCTCTCACACAGACAGGGGAGCGTCCATCGTCAGAAGCCGCTTTTGATACGCCATTTACCGAGGAATTGCGCTCCGTGCAAAAAATAAGCTCTGGTGCATCGTCTCCCTTCGGCTTCAACGTTGCACCGGTCTCGTATCGTTAGCGATGATTTTAATTCGTTCCCAATGGACCACTAGTTGCGACGATGGAATTAGTCGCGAGTGGGTGTGTAAACTTTTAATTGGATCTATTTCGATGTGGCGAGTTGACACTGGCGTAACTTTCTTCGCCGCATTGCTTGAATTTTAAATTGTTGTGTACTGTGTGTTAAATCCCGTTTTTTGTTCGATGTGTGGTTACTGTGGTGGTAGTGGTTGGTGTCCACGAACTGGCGGTTATTGACAGGTGCGAACAATCGCTGTACTTGTTCGTATTGAGTTATTCGGCGTGCTATACTGACAGCGAACACTCCCACATATTTTGCGCACCTTTCACATCCTTCCCTGTCCTGTCGCAGGAATGTCGGACGCATATTTTGAAGCTGAATTCGTGACCAATTGTTCTATTTGACGTCAAATATTGTTCTTATTTGCATAGGTTTTGTCGTTGTTTGAAATGGTGTCGTAGATTTGGGTTCTACAAATTTTGCTTGTACATATTTGCACAGTGAATACAGGAAATTGTGGTATTCATTGATGATTAGTAAAAGTAATAGGACTTTCTATTTTTCAACAGAGATGTCATCTCTCTCTATTATTGCTGAAAAAATTATTGCAGAAATGTAGAAGCTCTGTTTTAGTCGGTGGCGATGAACGGTAAACGACATCCGCAAAACATATTCTCGTCGAAGATTATAATGTGGAATCGTGTGAATCTTGATTTTTTTGCTTCCTCGATTGCCGTTTAATTTTTATTTCGGAGTTATCTTTATCGGTGACTTTTTTCTCTTCGAATGTTTAAAACACATTTCACGAATTCGTTTAGCATAATTTCTTGTTAATTTATGGAAGATGTGCCTTTTTTTTTCCTCTTAATAAATCACGCTAATTTCTCAATCGTTTTGTATTCCATTGCGGGTTTCACGCTAACGCACTCGTTGATGTCTTTTGCATTACATTGATTTTTTTAAGCTTTCAAATTTTCGCCCCACCTCTTTTTACAAATTTTTGGAGTTTCATGTATTTTTTTTTAAGGTCAATATCATTTTATTGCCAATATCGATAAATTTCATTTTGGAATTTCCGTGCACACTAAAAAGAGAAAGAATAATAATAATAATAATAGAAAAGCATGTCCTCTCAGAACAATGGACTCTTTTGTGATTCAGCGTTGTTTTATTTTTTGTCTGGCCGCTCACAAAAGGATGTAAGTGGAGAGGATTCTCGTGGACGGATAGTGGTTTTTTGTAGGCTTCTAAAACCCTCTGAACAAGACCGCCGTTTTTTAGATATGCGGGCCAAATAAAAAGATTTCTTCGTTATTTATATAGTAATATACACGAACTCACGTACATTATCTTCGACGTTGACAATATATTTCTTTTCAACTTTGCCTTATAATTTACATAAGACTCGTTCGCGCTTCGAAACTAACCGCTCGCTGCACAATCACTGTCGGAAGCTTACACTGTTTTTATAAACTCTCCACCGACTTTGAACAAAACAAAACAAAAATATATATATATATATATATGTAATGTGGAATTCCAAAAGAAATATTCCGTAAGTTCGTTCCCGAAATGGTCCTAAATTGAGAGCACGTGTTGCGAGATCACGATTTGAGCGCGCGCCCCGCGGCAATTCGTGTGCCTCCACCACGAGCAGTATCCAGCTCTCGACGTATTGTACATCTCCCTTCCCACCCATTATTATTATCCCAAGTGTTTCATTCCCATGTTGTGGGCCCCACGATACTAAAAGCTGATGCGTTAATTACGATGAGACGCATATTTGTACGGACAGCATCTTCTTTTATTTTCCATTGCGATTTCAGATAGTTTTTCTTCGCTTTTTTTTTCAAAGGCGATTTCAGATGCACGTCCACCAGGTATTCTTGGAGCATATTGCTGTTGTGGCCAGTCGATGTGTATCGGCGTGTGCTCACGCGCGTGAGAACCTCCACACGCCCACTATGGCTACCGGTCTGCGCAACTTTTGTCCGCCTGACTATCCTGACTTTTGAGCGATGAATGTTCGACTTTATTGCGTCGTTTTCAATCATCGAATTCCATGGACTGTCTGTCGGCAATCATACCTCTCCATAACCGTAATGGCAACGAGGAACAATCACGCAGCAAAATGATCGTTCGGTCCACACGGCCGACAGCGTAATGGACCACAGTTAGGGTTACCAAACTACCATCCCCGAATCATAAGAAAAGAGTACAGAAGTACACCATTTTAAAAGAAAATGACGAGGGGGTATAATTTTGTGCGTTCAATGTAGTAGGTATTCGATAAAATAATTTTTTATTGATAATTGTAGAGATAGTTGATTTATACTTAAGGCAATTCTTGAATATGACGATGTAAAGAAGAAGAATGAAACTAGGATGGAGCGCTTTTGGAAAAATGAACAACATACGACCAATGCGTACTGCCAGTTATGACGTATGGATGTTAAATTCGAGAATGCTACCCAAGATCCAGTGCACACAGAGACGCATGGAAAGATTTATGCTCGGAGGAATACATGATCAAAGTGGCAGATATAGCGGAGTGTGTGAAAAAGTTGAAGAGGCAGTGCGCTGGACACAGCGAGAAGAATGGTTGACAGATGGACACGAGAAATACTTCAATGATATCTGATAGGATGTGGAAGAAAGCTAGACGATGGGCTGACGAATTGAGAAGAATGTGTGGAGTCAAGTGGTAGCAGATTGCTCGAGACAGAGAGGAATGGAAGATGTTTGGAGGGGCCTTCATTCAGCAGTGGATGGTGAACGGCTGAAAACTACGATGATACAATTTTAACTGAATGACCGAAGAAAACATTATTTTGTCCCCTTCTCGGCACACCACTAAAATTGGTGTTGCAGAGTTATTTGCCGTCAACGCGATACACTTAATCTTCGGAAGATAATTCTGCCATGTTGTGGTGATTAAATCACACAATCGAACGATTGAAATTTGAATAATGGAACAACGACGCATCTGTACTCTGGTATCGTCGGTATTATAATATTACGTCGGTGTCCCATTAAAAAGAGTAAAATTTTCGATCACAAATTGCACTTGCGTAAATGTTCTTCCGGAGGTGCTTTTTCATTTTCCAATGATTTTCCGTAATTGTATGCCATATTTTCTGTCCATATACTCCATACATATGGAGTGTTTCCTCGATCCTTTCTACAGTAGTGTTCACGGAGTTGGGTGCCAAAACATAATTAACATTTGCTTCAGTTTTTGTTCTGGCACTGGAAACATTTGAAGCAGCCTAAGTTAGGTTAGATAATCTGATTTTTTTTTATTATGTCATTTCAAATGTCATTTGGCTTCGATACGTGAATACCCCATACTTTAAAATGTGTACGGTTGGTAACCCTAACCACAGTACAATCATCACCACAACTCTTTCTGTTTGTTGCCATCAATGGCAGTGGGATTCGTTCGCAAGACAACTGTGTAGAGCTGTGGAAATGACATTTGACATTCGCTACAATTGTTCCGGTCCACGTAGCGTCGCATTGTCTATGTGCGATTGGTCGTGTATCGGTTCACTTTGATTACGCGACGCACAATTAGCCACACGTTTTATTATTTAGGGAGTGCTACACAACAAAAGGCCGTATCCTCGCTTTGGAAGTCGATCTCGAATCGGTCTGTTTATAGTCTTTTGAGTCGCGTAATTGTGCTAACGTTGATGCTGCACGAGTGGGACAGTGCTTTTGATAGGCGATGCGAGAACGAGATGGTGGATTTTTGCCCGCAGGCCAGAGTTGTCCGATGAACGTTTACTTGCTTGCTCGCTTATCCGGATCTCAGGGTGAACAGCGATCCAACTTCACCGGCTGCCTCTCTACTACATGATTCATTCGACACACACAACACATACAGACAGACAGAACCATTTTACTAATGTCCAATCCGACAACTTTTTATGCACGTTCTGCTATTCTGTAACACGTGTACGTGTGTGTGCACCTCTATAGAGAATATTGCCAGAGCGTTTTTCTATATATAAAGAAAATAATTTCTTTACATCTCCGAGGCGTGACGGATCGTACACTATCATTGTTTGTATTGCACATGGATCCCCCATTCAAATGACTATGAGATGGCACATTCGTACACACATACACATATTGTTGATTTTTTTTTCTATATTTATTTATTTAACTCGCCTCTTACGGACGTCGAATTTTTCACTTGGTCGCTGTTGGTATTAATTAATCGCTTGATGTTAATTTTTTTCGCAAATCCTCGAATTCGCCCCGTAAATCATTCGCCTATACGAGATACGTCAATTTTTTCTACGCCAAACCGGCCGATGCTATATAATGTCGTGTATTTTAGTTATTCAGCATACGACGCTTTGTTGGCATGTATGCGAATTTAGTGTTTGGGAATGTGTGTATGTATTCGCCATGCTCGAGTACATACATAGTACGCGTTTCGCAATTGTTGCACAACTGGATTTTCTTTCGGTACATTTTATTATTAATAAAATGCGAGATGTCATGTCTAATGCCGATTTTACGGAACGGCGCCGGTTTCTTCTTCTTTGCGAATAAATGGGTCGATCTCTACATCACACGGTGCAATAAAAAGAGCGACGATTTCGTTCGATTGGAGATGCCAGTTTGAATTGATTATTTTTTTTTGTGCGAGCTGTGTCCAGATCGCACGAACGTTGACGAAAATTGATAGTTTGATACGTAACTACCGTTGTGATGTTGGCTAATGTTGATTTTCCCACATAGTTGCCGTTGAACGAGGGTTTGGCAATTTAGCACTCGTGTATCGGTATATTTTTACGATTCAATCAATATTTTGCGTCTGTTGACATTTTTAGCTTTATCTTCGGAATCGTCTTTCGATGTGGCGTGGGTGTTGAATTCTTGCTGACCGCGCCACAGCCTCGCATTTCTCCGTTCGATGCGAAAATCTATCTGTTGGAAGGGGACAGAATATGGATAAACGAGCTTCTTATCTGCTCCGTGTCATCGTCAACTTGCACACAACATTACCCCGGCGAAAACTATAAATCTTATGGTTTTCAACCTTGTGATCGCGACGTGTACTTTTTAATTAGATTTATCTTACCAATGTTAGGTAGGTGCCTATATCAGTTCTATTCCTATCGATTATTTTGTCAGAATACCTTTTACAATAAGTACATATTTTAATAATGGATAAGATGGAAACACTAGACAAAATCGATAAAATAATGTACGCATAGGAATTCAACGATTTGAATGAAACTGTTTGGGTAATGAATTTCTGCTGTCTCAATAATATAAAAACGTGCTAGAGTTACACTTTCAACGGATAACATTTCATATATGTATATGTATGTAGGTACATTACCTTTGTATAAATTAAGTGTGGTCAGCTTCTTTCTGGTCTGTGTGCCTCTTGTATTCACCAACTGGTGTGTATTACGTTGTTATGAAGTACTGTTTTTTTTAATTGAACACAAGATACATATGGGAATTTTAATAAAAGCATTTCGTTTTAAAACTTACGTAATTTATTTCCCAGCAAAGGCGCTCTGTGGCTAAATGATAATTTACGTTCACGGATTACTTCTAGTGAAATCTGATCGGTTACGAATATATTTATTTAGTTATCAGCAGTATAACCGGTTCTTTTTTTATATTAGTATCTTAATTGTATTCTTCACGTTATACATATACATACGTGTACGTATTTTCGAAATGTCGAAGTTATCTTTATTGGCGTGCAATTTTATACACGTCATTTTCTACGAGGGATTGAATCTTCAGTTTTTTTTTGTTGTCTCCCGAAGTCACGTATCCGATATGATTTTGTATTTTTATTATATGAAATAACAAAATATGTTAAGTGTTTTTATTCATTCGACAGAATCTCGATCCGAATATAAACGCGATTCTGTTTCCTTTGTTATCGATATCATAACGGTTGTGACGCGTCGTCAGTGTCATTTTTCTACGACCGCCTGTTTTTACATGTATACGAATAAGGTATACGTTATTCACTTAAAAGCGTGATGATACCTCTACAATTATGTGTATTTACATAGGCAGCGTCCGCGGAGCGTGGTAATGCGGGATAATAGGATTTTTGAGCGTGACCTGATGATGACCAGCGGAATGGCTACTGAAGCAGCTCTGCTTCCAGTCACGATCACTCAATTCGACCTTATTTTATAACACCTTATTTCACGGTTTCTCTGAACCTCCGAATTTCACACAAAAACGTCAGATCATCTCGCTTCGCCATTGAAGACTTACTTAACTAAACGTCAAATGCTCCACACAGTTCCATCATTAGTTTTTTTTTTTTAATAATATCTCATTCATTTTCATTTCGTACATCGTCATCATTTTCAGCCGTTCACCATCCACTGCTGGATGAAGGCCTCTCCGATCCTCCATTCCTGTCTGTTTTGAGCAATCTGCATCCACTTGACTTCACACATTCTTCTCAATTCATCAGCCCATCGTCTACTCGGTCTATCTTGCCTTCTTTCACATCCTTTCGGATACCATTCAAGTATTTCTCGTGTCTATCTGCCATCCATTCTTGTCGCTATGTCTGCCACTTTGGTCATATTTATTACCCATGTATTTCTCTTACGATCTCTTTTTGTTATACCAAGCATACATCTTTTCATGCTTCGCCGTGTGCACTGGATCATACGTAGCATTTTTTAATTCAGTATCCACGTTTCACATCCATACATCATAACTGGCAGTACACATCGGTCGGATGCCTTAATTTTTAAGCATAGCGGAATGTTGGATTGAAACACTATGTTCATTCTTTCAAATGCGCTCCATCCTAGTTTCATTCTTCTTCTTTACATCCAGTCATATTCACCAATTGTCATAAGTACAAATAATTCTCAACTCTTTCTACAGTGTGAGTATTATATGTATATTCATATCATAGTTATTAGAAGATATATGATGCGCACTTGTTGTATATACTTATGATTTTTAGTTTTTGTCTCTCTATGTTTACTCGTAAAACCTGAAAGAGGAATTTGGTTTATTTGGTTATACGCAGGTGCATTTAGGGTTATTTATTTTACGTATACGTTTCGTCTCCTGACTGTACCAGTACGGGTCACAATTTGAATATTCCATTAACGCCTTTGCTTTTCTGTTCCTTTTTTTTGTAAAGATAAATAGCATTGTTTTTAAGTATAACGTTCAATTGCACATGTTCTCAACAGATGTGTATTTTTTGCGTTGGCCATATTGCATGTTTCAATCCGCAAATCTCTAACATGACTGTATTAGACACACCGAGTATAACATGTGACAAGATTATGATCCTAGTTTTTTTTTTTTTGATTAAACTTAAAACGTTTTTTTTTTTTATTATGTTTTCCGTGTGCGTGCGTGCTGTGAAACATATTTATTGTGAGATGATCAATTTTTATAATACAAAATCTCGTTAATTAATATTCAAATCAGTTCTCAACACAGCGCGCACGTAACAACAAACACCGATGAACATCAATGTTTCAATTCGTCGTACGTGCCTCTCGAGTATGCGACTCGAGTTCTCAAAATCTATATACCGTGTACTTACATATGATAGAAGGAATGTCTCGCAACACACAACGGGCTAACTTACTGTTTATTTTATACTAATGTATGGTTTTTTTTGTCTATGTTTTTAGCTGCACCGCCAAGTTTGTAGGGGAATACTGTCAACACATGAACCCATGTTACACGGGACCTGGTCCACGCTGTCAGAATGGGGGCTCATGTCGAGTTCTGGAGGCCCCGAACGCATCCCCCAGCTTCATGTGCGAATGTCCCGTGGGATACAGTGCTTCCTTGTGCGAGATCAAAGAAGAGAATGAATGCGATTCGCAGCCATGCAACAACGGTGGTACTTGCATGCTCAAAAGTCTTCGAGAGTACCAGTGCATGTGCGCACAAGGGTTTACAGGTCAGTTGAAAACGTTACCATTTAAGCGAGTGTGTTTGCTTTTTGGAAGTTTGGTGTTAATTTGTGCATTTTTATTACGATGCAGGTGCTCAGTGCGAATCTCAGGACCATTGCGCATCTCAACCTTGTCGCAACGGTGCATCGTGCTCTTCCACTAAGGACAGTTACACTTGCGAGTGTGCCGCAGGCTTCACTGGTCTCCAATGCGCCGACGATGTTGTGGAGTGCAATATGCAGCCTTGTCAAAACGGAAAATGTTTCAACACGCATGGAAGCTACTCGTAAGTTATCGAAATTCTCGATCTTTTTCCATTGCCGGACAGTTTTCAATTTAATTTAATCGCACATGTTCGTCGAGTAGCTGAACCGAGAAGAAAGCTTCACGTGTTCGTCGTCGTCGTCGTCGGTATGAATGAACAAGACCGTGCGAATCTTGCGAAAGAATGCGGTTAGTGAGCAAGATCGGAACCGACGATGAATAATGTCGGTTTTTAGCAACGTTGAATTACGCATACGTATCGATGATTAGCGCTTATTGAACAATGAGTTTGATGTACATTATATTTTTATTCGCAGTTGTATGTGCGCCGTCGGATTTACGGGTCGGGATTGCGAGAGCGAATACGTCCCATGCAATCCGTCCCCATGCGCCAATGGTGCTAAATGTCAATCGAAAAATTCCTACTCCTACGAATGCGAGTGCCCTGATGGTAAGTTGTTTTTATTCCATTGTACATATTATATAGACAAATTTATTACTTTTGATGGTGGTGTACACATTAGCTTGGTAATTCTGTGTGTACACAGTCTCTCCTGACTTTGAGTTGAATGATTTCAATACGGCATAGATGTCAAGTAGGCAACTTTAGTTCTTACTCACTTATATCGCGTCCTTAGAGCACAAAGGTAACATTGTAAATTGTTCAGGGCATCAGTTTTAAAGTTTGAACTGGTCATCATAAATCAAAGGAACTTTATATAAAAATGATAAATGAACAGATTTTACTCTGGATTTTTATATGCTATTTCATTGTTATTGAATTTACAATACTAAATTTTTCAAATTGTATACAAAACGTGAGGGCTTGTCACATGTGTGCTCCAAGAATATTTATAAAACTTTCGTACTTTGTGATGTTAAAAAAAATTCGGGTGTGGCCAACTCATGATTTTATCCATATATTTGAGGAATACAAAGAGTAACGAAATTATTTTTTTAAGTACGTAAGTAAATAAAACGCATACACACCACCACACCAACCTACAAACATACATACATACATATCATGAAATCACTATGTTGAGTGCGCCCGCGTATGTAAAATACGATCGTCGGCATATATTCAAATAGGAAAAACTGCCACCTCCGGTCGTCAGATGTTGACCAAAATCACAGTATCTTTTACAGCTAAGGTGAAAACTATAGATATGAAATTTCCACTTGATCGCCGGGGCAGTTTCGGAAATATTCTGTGGTAAACTTTTCGACAAAAAAATAACCCCTACTTCCGGTTGACTGATTTTAACGATTTATTTTTTCCTAACTAGCAATTTCTCTCAGGAGTACACAGACATACAGACATTTTTTTTAGAAATCATTAAAACGTGATCAGGGGATGATACCTGATACAAATCAGTCAAAATCTCGAGGTCGAATTTTCGCACGATCACAATACTTTATCCGATTAGGATAAAGTAAAAATTGTGACGTCATTTGGATGCGCCACTTGAATAATTGAAAAGGAACAAAGTTGCATTCATAACACTTTTCGCAAAATCGTGGCCACGTCACCTTTGTGCTCTGAGGACGCCATATGTACCTACATACATATGTATATATAAAAATAGGTGGAATTTTGCTCACAAAACGAAAGTTGCGGTAGGAGGGTTGGGGGAAGGAGATACACATCCGTCAAAATCTCAAGGTCAAATTTTCTCACGATCACAAAATGTATCTACTACGTATGTACATATGTACATAGGAACATATAAAGTAAAAAGGAAATGGGAATCCAAGACGCGGCCATTGTCTGTGAGGGCTTGTCACATGTGTGCTTCAAGAATATTAGTACTTTATCGAAAAAAATTGTGACGTCATTCGGATGTGCCACGTGACCGCCCTGGTAGAATAATCAAAGAGTTGCATTCATAACTCATATTCACAAAATCACGGATCTTTGCGCTCTGAGGACGCAATATGCGGTGCCCTGAATTATTTTTTGTTAGCGCTTCCCACTTTCCTAAAATCTCAAACGCTCGGTTCGCCTCTGGCTTTCGTCCACTCACGCTACCCTCACATTACAAGCCACCGATCATTGATGTCATGTCATCAAAGGCGTTCAATTAATTTAAATTCGATTGCCTCACGTGAAACTTTTTCTTCTGGGCGCGCTATGGTTAGAGGCATTGGCTTGCGTGTCGTCTGAAGACGTTGCGTTCCCGAGAGCCGTATTGTGGGCGGTTGTTTGTATGGTTGTGTTGGACCCACAACACAACAATGAGCCCCGCACCAGTGAGAGAGGACAAGACAAGAGTACTCTGGTCTGTGGTCTCTTGGTGTTGGTTGTGGTTTCTTGGTATTGGTGTGGTCGTGTTTAGCCGGAGGCGCGCCCTTCCGTCATGAACGGCGGCCAGGCGGTTCTCAGGGCGCGGAGACACGCGCTGGACCGCGAGACAATGCAGATGTCGCCAATCGTTCACTATCTCCAACTTCAGAACCTCAGGATGTGTCGACGTGCTAAATATTTCCAATTTGGCATCGAAATCGGACGTATCGGACCGTTGGATTCATCTCGCTGGCTCTTGTTTTGATCCATGCATCAGATAGCACCACCTGCCACGCCGGTTCCATTCTCTAAAAGATGTCTCGTGATTACACAAGATCGACTAATGTTCCGCATATACTATATATATACAAAAAAACAAGTTTGATTTATTCGCAATTGTATAAGTATATTATAGTCGAGATTATCAGTTCCGTTCGCATCGGCAACGATCTTTTTATTAGCCCGTTACCATGTTGTGTGCATCAATTACGCTTCTGAATTGTGTTGTCAAAAAATATGGGAAATTCGCGCGGTTCTACCTATGAGAAAGCGCCGTTCGCCCGTTCAGAGCTGGTAAACTTCGATTATTTTTCCGAATGTTTTACATATTAGCTTTTGGGTTTTTTTTGTGCGATCTTGCACAGGTTGAGAACGCCTGTTCCCTTGGGCGGAGCCGGTGTGACCGTCTACTAACAATGCTTTCTCACGTTTGTCCGATCGACCGCACTCGCTTATTACCTGTCTTCAAGTGCTTCTCCAACTATGACGATACGCAACCAAAACTCTAGGAATTGGATTAATTACTCTACACGCCCTCTCGTGATATTTATCTCGCTTTTACGCAATGGCGCCGCTCTCGCCTTTTGTGTATATTATAAAAAGTCCCGAGGACGTACTAATTTTTTTTCGACACGAATTTCAGCGCCATGTGCGAGATTTTGTTTACGGAGTTCTATGAATGTTAGTCTCTTTTTTTTTTTGTTTTTTTTTTTTTGTTGTTAGTCTCTGTTGCTTTGGAGGAGATATTAATCCCAAGTCGCGGTTAGAGGACGATGCCCGGCCTACATAGTCATAGTGGCAGGATGGCCCGGGGTCAGGCCGCCGACCGGACGAGAGCACGCTATTTTCAAACGTTTGTGTGGTCTTGTGGTCTCCACATGTCGTATTAAACTATCCTTTATCTCCTAGCAACGTCTGCAAATGCTCTTTTATCACGTCGTACTCCACGCTTGGCCAAAATCGATGCCATTCGTCGGCTTTACCATGTTGGGCGTGGTTGAAAGCCTCCTTACCACTTTCTCATTTTATATAGCCGGTTGCCATTTGCTGCTCACGGAAAGTATATGTATAGGTGCACCTCTTTAATTTTGTATACTAATCATTTACAAATGGTATAGCGAAGTTCATTGAAATGTATAAGTGGTGAGCGTGCAGAGATAAACATTTTCCTTGAGTTAACTTCGCTAAAATAATTGGAATATTGTCTAAATATACATATGTAGCATCGGTCAGCTATTTAAATTGCTCTTCTGTACATTCATCAGCATCATTTTCAGCCTTTCACCGTCCACTGCTGGATGAAGGCCTCTTCAATCGTCTTCCATTCCTGTATGTCTTGAGCAATCTGCACCCACATATTCTTCTCGATTCATCAGCCCATCGTCCACTCGGTCTACCTTGCTTTCTTTCACATCCTCTCGGATACCATTCCAGTATTTCTCGCGTCCGTCTGCCATCCATTCTTCTCGCTATGTGTTTGTTCACTTCAATTTTTTCACACGTTCCGCTATATCTGACACTTTGACCACGTTTCTTACCCATGCATTCCTCTTACGATCTCTTCTTGTTATACCGAGCATACATCTTTTCACGCTTCTCTCTGTGTCAATAATATAAATTTACAATACGGTCCCTGGTCTCATTTAACATTGTAAAAGGTTATCTCGAAAAAGTTAATCACATGACATCCGCGAGCATTTAAAACAAAGGACGTCTTCAATTTCCATAACTCATACATATGCATTATTCATTAAAAATGTGACACACATTCTCGTCTTTACTTAATTTAAGACTGCACAATCATGAGAACCGTTTTTGTTGAGGGTAATCCATACCCAATATCAACTTTTTCACACGTTCTGCTATATCTGCCTATTTGCCTATATCTGCTATATCTGCTATTTTCTGCGATCTCTTCTTGTTATACTAAGCATACATCTTTCCATGCTTATGTGTGTGCACTGGATCTTACGTAGCATTCTTGAATTTAGCATCCATACGCCATAACTGGCAGTATGCATTGGTCGTATGCCTTCTTTTTTAAGCATGCAAGCGGAATGTTGGATTTAAAAACTATGTTAATTCTTTCAAATGCGCTCCGTCCTAGTTTCATTCTTCGTTTTATTTCTTCTTTACATCCAGTCATATTCACCAATTATCCTAGGTATAAATAACTATCAACTACATATCTCTACAATATGATTATCTACTGTGACTACCCTTGAAATAATGAAATCCTCAGCTTGATTGATTTTAAAACTTTTTGTACTATACATATGTGTATATGTATGTATGTACTCAAATCGAGTAGTGAGTGATGCTATGTATGGTAAACATTCAATTGACATCGATAATTTCGAGTGAATCCTAGTCGTTATTTCGCAATGTTGCGAAAATATGTATTCGCGCAGATGTGCCACGCACCTACAAACAGGTAGCAAAAAAGCAAATCAACTGTCATTTAAAATGTTGCTATTAATTTCACATGACATCCACAACATACACAATTTACTGCCTCCCGAAATAGTTTTGATAGATTTTAAATTTATATGCAATGAGAAAGGAATACACATACGACCTTGTGGTAAAGCCGAGCGTGTAAGTTTTGACTAAATTTGATCGTGACTCGCAAGCCACGTTATAAAATGCATCTTTCTTCGCGATGCACTTGTGTCGCTTAAAATGCAATGAACGATCACACATTTCTTGTCTTGTTACTTTAGGATTCCGTGGAACGAACTGCGAGGAGAACATCGACGATTGTCCGGGAAACTTGTGCCAAAACGGAGCTACTTGCTTAGACTCGGTCAAGAACTACACATGCATCTGTCCTCCGACTTTTTCGGGAATCTTTTGCGAGATCGATGTAGATGAGTGTTCTTTGAGGTGAGTTTACGTTACAATTATTACATCTATAGCATATTTGCGTATTGATCGAGATTTCATCGTTTTCCGTTATCATTGCAGACCTTCAGTGTGCCAAAATGGTGCCACATGCACCAATACTCATGGCGGCTTCTCATGCATCTGCGTCAATGGCTGGACTGGTCCAGACTGCTCCGTCAACATTGATGATTGTGCTGATACTGCTTGCTTTAATGGTGCGACTTGTGTCGATCGCGTCGGATCTTTCTATTGTCATTGCACCCCCGGAAAGACTGGTATGCCTCCATTTTAAACTATTCATTACTGCTATTTACTGAATTAATCTATATCGATTGCGCTTTTTTTTTAATAGGCTTGTTATGTCATCTCGATGATGCTTGCACATCAAACCCGTGCCACAAAGATGCTCTTTGTGATACAAGTCCGATCAACGGTTCTTACACATGCTCCTGTGCTAGTGGATATAAAGGAGTGGATTGTTCAGAAGATATCAACGAGTGTGAACAAGGTATATATTGTATATGAATGTTTTTTATTTGAAAATTAACACCATCGGATCAACATAATTAATTTAAACATTTAAAGGTTCTCCATGTGAGCACGATGGAATATGTGTCAACACGCCTGGTTCTTTTGCTTGCAATTGCACCCAGGGCTTCACAGGACCACGTTGTGAGACTAATGTGAACGAGTGTGAAAGTCATCCTTGTCAAAATGAAGGCAGTTGTCTTGATGATCCTGGTACATTTCGTTGTGTGTGTATGCCCGGTGAGTACACTTTCTTTGTATAATATATTCATATGCTATTGTAATATTGCACATGCTTTATTCAATTTATTTTTTATTTTAGGCTACACCGGTATTCAGTGTGAAATAGATATTGATGAATGTGAAAATAACCCTTGTCTCAATGGTGGAATCTGCAATGATCTTATTAATACCTTCAGTTGCGTCTGTGCAACTGGGTAAGTTTTGAAAGATTACTTTGTTGTATTATTTTATGTATTTTTACATATTTATTAATACATAATTAATTTTATAGGTTTACCGATACACGTTGCCAAATCAATATCGACGACTGCATATCAAATCCTTGCAAAAATGGAGGACTTTGTCATGATTCAATTGCTGGTTATGCTTGCGAGTGTCCGTTAGGTTATACTGGTAGGTTTTTGTTTTACAATCATTTCACTAAAAAATAGGATAGTTAATATTTATCAATTATTTGATCTTTGTTGAATATAGGAATGTCTTGTGAAACGAATATAAATGACTGTCAGTCTTCCCCATGTCATAGAGGAGATTGTATTGATGGGCAAAATAGTTTTACATGTAACTGCCATCCAGGATATACCGGATTTCTCTGTCAAACTCAAATCAATGAATGTGAATCAAATCCTTGTCAATATGGAGGTAATTACATTTTTTTCATTTTACTTAAATAATGTTGTCTTGTATTTTTTATTTACATATTATTTTTTGAGTAGGCCATTGTGAAGATTTAATAGACGGATATCAGTGTCGATGTAAACCTGGAACTTCTGGAATCAACTGCGAAAACAATGTCAATGAATGTTATTCTAATCCCTGTAGAAATGGAGCTCGTTGCATTGATGGAATTAACAAGTAAATATAATTTTTGATTTTACATACTTTTTCTTAAAATACGACTCTTTCGCTCTTTTTGGTTTCTTTAAGACGAAATAAATAAATACTCTTTGTATCTTTAATGTTATGTACTACATTTGTTTCTTATATTTTTTTTCATGCAGCGATTACACAGTGTAAGTTAACAAGTAAAACATTACCAAATTGTAGTCAATCATATACCGTATATTGTTTTTTTTTGGTTCTACGTAGTGTACAATTTGTTTGATTATTTTATTTAGAGATTGTGTTTTGTAGGAATGACAGTCAAATTTTTACTTGGTGCATTTGCTAATTTCATTTTTCTTTACCTTTTAGGTATACTTGTGATTGCATAGCTGGATTTACTGGACGATATTGTGAATCTAACATCAATGAGTGCTTGTCTGATCCGTGTGCTAATGGTGGTGTTTGTATGGATCGTGTCAATGGTTTTCGCTGTGAATGTCCTCGTGGATATTACGATGCAAGGTAAAATATAATTAATATCTTAAAATGCGTTATATTTGCTGTAGTTAGATATCAATAGTACGACTGTTAACCTATTTATTATTACGTGTGATGTGAACTCATTTATTAACACTTTGTTTTCAGATGTCTTTCTGACGTTAATGAATGTGCATCAAATCCATGCCTAAATGGCGGAACTTGTGAAGATGGTGTGAATCAGTTTATCTGTCATTGCTTACCTGGATATGGAGGTAATTTTATAATTTTACTTTATGAAATATGCATAAAGAGAATATTTCTAAATTTTCATCTTACATTATAGGAAGACGTTGCGAGACAGATATAGATGAGTGTGGTTCAAACCCCTGTCAACATGGAGGAACATGCATTGATAAATTAAATGCATATAAATGTGAATGTGTTTTGGGATATTCTGGTTTGTTTAATTGAATTGATTATGTTTGGTATAATGCGTGTTAATTTATGAAAATTAATATATTTACACTATTTTAGGTATCAATTGTGAGACAAATATTGATGACTGTGTTGTAAATACATGTTTACACGGGGGTTCATGTATAGATCTCGTTCATAATTATAAATGTGTTTGTAATTTGCCGTATACTGGCAGAAATTGTGATCTGAAACTCGATCCTTGTATGCCAAATAGGTACGTTTATTTTTTATTTTATTTTTGCATTCTAGTTTTGGTGTAATTAATATAATTTTCTAATTCATTTCTAGCTGTCGCAATGGAGCAAGATGTTCTCCCAGTCAATCTTATGCAGAGTTTTCTTGTGCGTGTCCTAGTGGATATACTGGTAGATTGTGTGAACGAGACGTTGATGAGTGTGCTGCTGGTGCACCTTGTCGTAACAGTGCACTTTGTACAAATACACCTGGTTCATATCATTGCGTTTGCACGAAAGGGTATGAAGGAAGAGATTGTTCTATAAATACTGATGATTGTGCAAGTTGTTAGTATCATTTTGAATTTATATGCTTTTAATTGAATATCATATTTGAATAGGTTTAAAATGTATTTTTTTTTACGAAACGTTTCTGCAGATCCATGTCAAAACGGTGGAACATGCTTAGATGGTATTGGCGACTATACGTGCCTGTGTATCGATGGTTTTAATGGAAAACATTGTGAAATTGATATTGATGAATGTGTATCTATGCCATGTCATAATCATGCTACTTGCAACCAGGTATTACATATACATAGTGTTTACGTATCTAACAACATTTAAATAATAGCACATTCTAAAAGTACCCTATTGTTTCAGTATGTTAATTCATACACTTGCACGTGTCCACTGGGATTTTCTGGAATAAATTGTCAAACTAATGATGAAGACTGTACCGAGTCCAGTTGTATGAATGGTGGAACATGCGTCGATGGCATCAATTCTTACAATTGTTCTTGCCTATCAGGGTTAGTGGTTTGACATTATATTCATATTCACCATTTTCTTACGACTTATGTATATTGAACGATTTTTTTCATATATGTTAAATTTATCATTAGGTATACTGGTTCAAATTGTCAATATCGTGTTAACGAATGTGATAGTGCTCCCTGTTTGAACGGTGCCACTTGTCATGATCATAAAAAAGAATATACCTGTCACTGTCCATATGGATATACAGGCAAACATTGCGATGCCTTTGTTAATTGGTAAGTAAAATGGAATATTTATCTGTAATATTAAATTATTATTTATTGTGTAGCTAGATAATCAATCTTATTTATGTTATGTGTAGGTGTGAAGGAAATCCTTGTGAAAATGGAGCTACATGTATACAATCTGGTCATTTATTCCAATGTGTTTGTGCTCCGGGCTGGTCAGGAAAATTATGCGATGTAGAAATGGTTTCATGCAATGATGCTTCTATCCGGAAAAGTAATTTTTTCATTTACGACTTATTTATGTCTATTTTAACAGTACACGTATTTAATATTGTATGTTGATTAAACTTTTAGGTGTAAAACCCAAGGAACTTTGTAACAATGGAACATGTGAAGATATTGGTAACTCTCATAGATGTCATTGCTTGGATGGGTATATGGGATCTTATTGTCAAACAGAAATTAATGAGTGTGATTCTTCTCCATGTCAAAATGATGCGGTCTGTAAAGATTTGATTGGATCATATCAGTGCCAATGCTATGAGGGTTTCCAAGGACAAAATTGCGAATTAAATGTTGACGATTGTCAGCCAAATCCTTGTCAAAATGGAGGAACTTGTCACGATGCTGTAAATGGATTTACATGTTCTTGTCCACCTGGCACACTAGGAATTATATGTGAAGTAAATGCAGACGATTGTTTGCCAGATTCTTGTCATAATAATGGAACTTGCATTGATAAAGTCGGAGGCTTTGCATGTAAATGTCTCCCTGGATTTGTTGGACCCAGATGCGAAGGAGATATCAACGAGTGTCTCTCGAATCCTTGTTCTAATCCTGGCACCCTGGATTGTGTTCAATTAATAAATGACTATCATTGTAGTTGCAAATCTGGTCATATGGGAAGGCATTGCGAAACCAAAGTTAATTTCTGCGCTAATTCACCTTGCCAAAATGGAGGAGTTTGTTCTACAGTGCAGGCAGGACATCACTGTGTATGCATGGATGGCTTTTATGGCAAAAATTGTGAATTTTCTGGACAGGATTGTGATTCAGATCCTTGCTTAAATGGTGGGACTTGCAGGATTGCAGATAGCGGTGGATATGCATGTGACTGTCTGGTCGGTCTTTCTGGTACTCACTGTGAAATCGATTCAATTAATGAATGTCTATCAAATCCATGCAAACATCGAGATTCTAAATGTACCGATAAATTAGGAGATTTTGCTTGTTATTGTCCACCGACATGGTCCGAAAAGAGTTGTGATGTATATGATCCACAATTCAGGGGTGGTTTCGGACGACCAGTAAATGGAGGACCAAAGGTGACATCAATTGATAAACTCTATGAAATAGATTTGGAAAATCAAAGAGCATTGTGTATTGAACGTGGCTGTAGAGAAAAACAGGGAAATTATAAATGTGACGAAGAGTGTAATACTTATGCATGTAATTTCGATGGAAATGATTGCTCACTTGGAATCAATCCTTGGAGGAATTGTACAGCCTCCATCAGATGCTGGGAAGTTTTCATGGATGGATTATGTAATGAGGAATGTAATAATCCTCAATGTTTGTTTGATGGCAGAGATTGTGAAAAATCCCTACAGCCTTGCAATCCAATTTATGATGCCTACTGTCAGAAGCATTATGCAAATGGACATTGTGATTATGGATGTAATAACGCCGAGTGTAATTGGGATGGCTTAGATTGTGAGACAGAGCCTCCAGATTTAGCTGATGGTGTTATTTCTGTGGTTATATTAATGGATTTGAGGATGTTTCAAGAGAATATTGTCGCATTTCTTAGAGAAATGGGCCATCAATTGAGAACTACAATAAGAGTCAAAAAAGATCAAAATGGAAATGATATGATATATCCATGGAAAGGATCTGTATCTGGAGGTTTGCAGGATACTAGTTTTGGAAGAAAAAACCATATAGCATATTCAGGACAATTTGGCCAATCCGGGGTTATTGCTTATTTTGAAATCGACAATCGAAAATGCATAGTAGATGTTGGAGCCGAGTGTTTCCCAACTGCCAACGAGGCTGCCGAATTCTTAGCAGCAACTGCAGCTATGCACACACTTACCCCAGATTTTCCCATTTATCAAGTGAAAGGGGTTATTTCACCTCCTGGCGAAGATACTAATATTTCACCAACAAACATATTCTCCGTCATAGCCGGAGTTATTACTGGAGGGTTTGTTGCCATATCGATAGGTGTTATTATAGCCAAAAGGAAAAGGGCAGCTGGTATAACTTGGTACCCCGAAGGATTTTCGCGAACTAATTCTGGCACCAGAAGGCATTCGCGAAGACGAGGTCCCGATGGACAAGAAATGAGAAATTTGAATAAAAACTCGTCAATTACTTGCATGGATGTGGATATGAATGGAGGTCATATTATAGGCAAGATTTATATATATACATACACATGTCAAAAATTTCCGATTGATCTTTACTCTTTACTTATTGTTTTTGATATTATTTTAGGTCATGGTAAACAATGGTCTGATGATGAGGATGATGGTGGTGCCGGTGGACCTCGTGCAAAACGAGCTCGCGGTGCTGCTGGGGAATCAAGCGGAGGTTATGCCTCCGATCACACGGCAGTAACTGATTATGAAGAACCGACTGGTACAACAGCTCGTGTCTGGACACAACAACATTTGGATGCTGCTGATCTTCGAGTTCCACCTAGTATGATGACACCACCGACTATTGTAAGACATTGTTTATTTACTATTGTGAAGATGCATCACTAAAGGAACAGTTTAAAAATAAAATCATTACTCTTTCAGCATGATGGTTGTATTGATATTGATGCCCGTGGACCGTGTGGTATGACACCTCTGATGGTCGCTGCTGTAAGAGGTGGAGGAGCTACAGCAGCTGGATTGGATGCAGGGTCTTCTGATGTTGAAGATGAACAAACAGCTCACATTATACAAGAATTGGTAGCTCAAGGTGCTCAATTGAACGCAGCTATGGACAAAACCGGAGAAACTAGTTTGCATTTAGCTGCAAGGTAACATTATAATTATTCAACGCTCATTGTCTTAAAACATCTTGTTGTTAACTGAACTTAGAACTCAAATCAACCCTTTGTTATCTTTTATATAATCTGTGAATATATTTTCAGATATGCCAGGGCAGATGCTGCCAAGAGATTATTAGATGCTGGAGCAGAAGCTAATTCTCAAGACAACACAGGACGTACGCCTTTGCATGCAGCTGTTGCAGCTGATGCAGTTGGAGTTTTCCAAATATTACTCAGGAACCGGGCTACAAATCTCAATGCAAGAATGCATGATGGTACTACGCCCTTAATATTAGCGGCAAGGTATGTATAATGGTTATGTTTATGGTGAATCGATTATTTTATAATAACAGACCACCCTAAGATATTTATATTTACAATGTCATTTTAGGTTGGCTATTGAGGGAATGGTAGAAGATTTAATAAATGCTGATGCTGATATCAATTTGGCTGACAATAGTGGTAAAACAGCATTACATTGGGCTGCAGCTGTTAATAATGTCGATGCAGTGAACATTCTTCTTCTTCATGGCGCTAATCGTGATGCCCAAGACGATAAGGTATACTATTGACTTTATTTATGTTTATTTGTGTATTGCAAAGCACAATTTAATATAATATTACTTAATAGGATGAAACCCCGCTGTTTTTGGCCGCTCGTGAAGGCAGCTATGGAGCTTGTCGTGCACTTCTTGATGCACATGCAAATAGAGAAATCACAGATCACATGGAACGATTACCGAGGGACGTCGCAGCTGAACGAGTACATGATGATATTGTTCGTTTGTTGGATGAGCATGCTCCGAGAGCTCCACCACATCCACATAGTCATCACCACGCTTTGCTTAGTGAGTTACTTTTAAGAATTTACGTTGCCGTTTCTTTAGATCGTTATTTCAATTCATAATTTATTTAATTTTAGCTTCACCCAATCATCATCAGTTAATTTCTCACCCGACAGTGATTGGAGCCAACGTGATGGGCGGTAACAAGCAGAATAAATCTAAGAAACAAAGAAATAACAAAGCTTCAAGCAGTCCAATAGACGGGTTGATTATAGAGTCCCCAATGCAGCATCAATCAGTCAGAAGGTATTACTTTTAGCCGAAGAAGCATTATGTGTTGCTATAAATGTTTGATTTATAATGATTGATTTATCAAATGATTTTTATTCACAGGAAACCCAGTGTGAAAAAGAATAAGAAAAATAGCAGCCAGGAAGTGCCACAAAGCATCGAATCTCTCGGTTCAAGTCTCAGTCCAGTCGAGTCGCCTTTGAACACAATGCCTGATATGCCCAGTCCTTACGATACAACTTCGTTGTATTGCAATTCTAATACTTTGGCTCAATTGCACTCAATGGCTCATTTAGACCACATGGCATTAATGAGCAACAAGCAACCACCGATGAGTTATGATGAGTGCATAAAGGTAGATTTATCGATTTAATACTAGTATCTATATAAATGCGAAGTTCTCCTAGGTCCTTCAAAAACAAAAATTTTTTTTATTTCAGACGGGTCAGTCGTTGCATAGTTTAAGTTTGGAAGTATATGGAGGAGGTGCTCGGAATGTACCCCCCACAACACTTTCCCCTCCTTATTCTAATCATTCGCCAACTCATTCAAACCACACTAATTCACCACAAACTTATATAGGTAAGAATCTCTTGTAATTCAATTTTATACTGTATTGGTACATATGTATGTATATCTATTCAATATTTAATCGTGATTTTAAATGCTTAGGTTCACCATCACCTGGTAAGTCACGGCCTTCTTTGCCAACAAGTCCTGCACATATGGCAGCTATGAGAGCGGCTGCACAGCAACGTTTGCCGGCAGCTCCACCTCTACCTCCATCAGTACCTGGAATACTACATCCCTATCATCCACATTCTATGACTGGAATGCCGGGTAAAAAAATTCACCCCAATTTAAATGTAAAACTAAGATTATTATTATAGAAAATAACTCTTCAATTTGATCGATAGGTATTGGCAGTCAAACTCAATTTAATATGCAACAAATGGGTATAGCCAGTATGGGTCAGAATATTCCTCAGTCGCTAAGTGCCCAACATTTATCTGGAAATCATCCTATTACAAATATAGTGCCAGGTAAGATTTATACACATCATACTTACGTATCTCACATTTCAATTTAATATTCTAAAATTTAATTTAATTAGGAGTATATGGATCGTGGCCAATGACGGACACTTTTCCTACGCCGTCTCCTGAGTCCTCGGAGCATTGGAATTCTCCGAGTCCACAAACATCTTTAACACAAAGTCCGCATTCGGATTGGTCAGAGCCAACTCACACATTATCGCCGTCAGATTTACACCAGACAAATAAGGGTGCCACGGAAGCTATATATATTTGACGGTGAATTTGACCACGGAAGTGTCTTCGTTTTGCTTATTTTTAAAATGAAAGTACTCCTTGTATAATTTGAGCGTGTGTGATAAATCATTTGTATCGAGATATATTTTTAGTTATACATACATAGTAGTTTGATAATAAGTATGAAAACTGCTAATATATAATCCCGGTTCGTACCATTTGACAATTTATTGTTTACGTATGCAAGCATTCGAACAAAGACATTATATGATAATGAAATAGTTAAAAGAATTTATGACTGTTTAAAATACATAAATAAGTTTATGTATGTGTTACAATAGTAGTGTTTCGTACTTGTTAAGATATTTCTTACAAAATATAAATTTTTAAATTGAAAAAATAATTTTTATAGTAAAGAAAAATATTGGAAGTGCCTAGCGATTTGTTTAAAACGCACTACTGTGATGCAAATGGTTTTATACTTAGTTTGACAAGTCAATTTTAACTTAATTTAAATAATTTGTAAAGAAGACTGCAAGAAATGTAATGTTTCCTCGCAACATTGAATTTCACATAAAAAATACATCATTTTGCATAGTAAATTTAGTGTTATTTATAATGAATTTTTGTTATAATGTAAAAAATGATTAGTTTTTATGATATTATGGTCTCAGTTTTTGTATATAGTAGGTTAATGACTGGTTTTAAACATGTTAAAATATGCATGTTTTTATTATATTTGTAAATGTTTATTTTTTTATGATAGTTATAGCTCATTACGTTTAATTTAAAGATTCAAGTGTAATTTATACAATTGTAACTATTAACATTGTAAATAATCTTCATAAACTTTGAAATCAGATTATGGTATTTATGTTGGATTGTTAATTACAATCAATTCAAAAAGTATTAATTACTTTTGATCAGTGACTTGTACAGTGAATTTTTCTTAGTTTCTGTCGTTTTTAATTTGATGGATCACGATAGTATGGCAATTAGTGTGGAGGTTCAGTTATGTCAGTTGAGGGTAATTATAAAAATGATTTGATTTGATGCTTTCTCCAGTTAACTTATTTATGAATTGCAATCGAATGTTTTTATTTAATTCTACAAATTATCAACTCATCTAATTGATATTTCACTGTATATAGTCAGTTGTGCTTCCTAAAAAAAATATTTATATAATAAATGTTATAATTAAATCTATTACATTATGTAAATATTGTAAATATAGTATTATAGATTACTTTGTGCCTTTCAAAGAATTTTAACCTCTTAAATATACTCTTATGAAAGTTCGTCCATTGGAGTAAAATTAAATGTGAAAATTGAAATCAATGTGTTTAAACTATTTTTTCACGTTCTTTATGTAATTGCATAATATTAACGAATAATAAAGTAATTTTTATGAAACAAGCAATCAATAATAAGTTCACTATCTCTTATTTAGTGTATTTTATACAATGTATCTAAATGATTTTTGAATCTAGATGATTTTTTTTTAATGAAATTTGAATTGAATTTTTTAAAATGAAAATATATGAATTATACAAATTTACAATATCAATTCCACATTTTTTAATGGTCACATGTTGTGATATATCTATGCATTTTGTACAATTTTACTTTTTTTTTATCTTAGCGTGTGATGCATTTTTAACTGTAAGGTATTTAAAAATAAACTTCAAGCATTTTTACTTTTTATTTAATTTGTTGGTCATGAATATCCCCACCACGCTTTTATTTGATATGGCAACAAATTAATTGTTGCTTAATGATAACAATTATATGTATGTGTGTATGTATATGTAATACTAAAATATCTGCACAATATTGTGGTGGGGCCATAGATATACAATTCTATGGGTGGGGCTATTCCAGTACCGATCTTTTGAATATGAGGTTTTGTATATTTAAGATTTCGGAATTATTACGTACTTTCTATAGTATAAAGCTTTATTTTTTTTTTAAATTAGTGATTATGAATTTTGAAAAGTTTCTATTTAGTAAGTGTACAATGTGTTTATCCTAACTGGAGTGAATTCAATAAAATTTTAATATAACCGTGCCAAATATAATAATTGTCTAATATCAGTACAAAATTTTATAACTCATATTGGATTATGATCAAACATCGGCTATATTTTTCAAATATTCTGTATTTTTACCATACAATTTTATTGCTCTAGATGTGAAAACATTACAAAATTATTCTGAAATACGTATAAGCTCTGCTGCTTGATTTTTAAAACAGTTTGAATTATTTTATCACAAGACAGTATTTTAGAGTTAAATTTCACTTTTAAACATGCTCTCTTAATTATTTTTTTTAGACTTCCATGTGATATTTTATTGTAAAATGCCCACGTATTCTGATAAGATGTGCCCTTTTATTATTACTATTATATAATTGTAATTAAGAATTTTTTTTATTTATCTCCGCTATTTCTCTCCAACGGGAAATCAGAAATGTTTTTTTTAATGGCCGCAATGAATTAATTGAAAGTCCAACTTTTTTAAAATCAAATTGTAGCTTGTAATAATTTGATAATTTTGACAAAATTTAACATGGATTTACATGAAAGTACGTTTTCAATTTTGTAATATCAGTAGTTAATTTTTTTCCTGTTAATTATTCATATTTTAAAATTCATAGAAAGTGTAAAAATCATATTACACATGTATATAATTGGTCTTTTGTAACATAAATCATGACAGTATGTAGTATAATGATTTGTAACATTTCCTTTAGAATATTGATCAATATTAATAAAATTATCAAGACAGTTTTAAATATAAAATGTTTTATTTTAAAGAATTAAAAAAAGAATGAAATGAAAAATAAAGTATTTTTAATAATCATTGTTTTCTTTTCATCCAATTTTCCCAAACTGCCTTTTTTATTAATAATTCATAAATTTTTATGAATTCACAAGGGTTGGGTATTGAGTTACTTGTTTAGTTTTGAAAATCAAGCTAAACAAACTATGTAGTTTATTGGATATAAATAGTTTATGTAAACTAACGAACTCCTGGGATGTGAAAAATAAAACTATTTTTTTAGTCTTTGTTAAAACAGTGTCTACTTGTGAATTATTATGAAAATGATTTACAATTTACAAGTAAATATTTATAATCACAAATGTAGGAATATCTACCGCCCAATTCAGCAATGTATAATATTATAAGCATTTATTTTCATATAAAGTATAGTTAATTATTCAGAGTGGTCATTCGTTATACTCGATAATTATTTACATTTACAATCTATGATGTAAATTTCAACAAACAATTTAAAATATGATAAATGTCCTATCTATGTTTTCTATACATAATTTTAATATACAAACTACATATTTGGTCATTACTTATCGCTAATAATTTAATATCCATTATTATTAAGATCCATGATTTGTCTAAGAAAACAGCTACTGTGAAGGATTATTTTAATGAAAGAACCCCTTTGTTTGTGACATTATTCATAAGAGGTTGGGATTGATTCTAAACTTAAAAACACGTTGACTAAAACTTTAAAAAACTTAAACTTGATATACCTATACATAAAGTTAAAAAAATAAATACCTTCAACAGCTCATTACTTGCATCTTCAAATTTTTATGTTTGAATCTAATTTAATAATCAATCGACTCAAAGACATGTTTTTTTTAAACTATTGTATGTACATACATATGTAGATTAGATACATGTACATTAGATAGATGTAGATATTAAAATGAGGGAACTAAATATTAATGTCACAAACTAAAGTCTTTAAATAATCATTCTGATTTATAAAAGTTATTTGAAATGAATGAAAAAAAGGAGTAGGCTACAAGCTATTCGAAAGTGTTCTTATTTATACGGTTTAATAAGGTAAATGGACAAAGTTGTATAAAATGAATGCAAGGTTAGTTTTGATGAACAGTATACTAGATCTACCTTACAGTTAAAAGTATGTACAAATATAATTTTTATATAAAGTGTAAAAAAATTTACAAGATTGGGCAAATACTTTTGAGGGTTATATTTGGGATAAATTTTGATTTTAAATAGGTATATAATATCGTTCGTAACATTATTTTTAGGAGAGAATTTGTAAACAATTTAGGATTAGGTTAGATAGGAGAGTATAGTCAAAAGTTAACAATAATAAAACATGTTGATTCCTGGAGTTGATGTTTCAACATTACAAACTAATTTATTGAACATTTTTATTAAGTATTTTCAAGAAACCTTACTTCTAAAATTGGTGTCACTGGTATTTAATTCTTCACACGTTAAGTCGTTTGATGCGACTCTTTTTTTTTAAAAACACTATTTTCAACTTAAGGAAAATAATTTCGATTTAAATACTGAAAATTAAATTAAATTTAATACCATTAACGTTGGAAACTATTTAAACTTGCTGCTAAGATTTGCACAAACTGACTTAATTGAAAGTGCTACTGAGTTTTTAGCTAATTTTAACTAACTGTATCTACATAATTAAATCGACTTGTATACATAAGTATATTTGAACACTAGTACTCGAATATTCTAATGGTATGATATTCAAAGTCACGGTAATAATAAAATTACAAAATTGAACCAAAAGTGGCTTAAACTTTTTAACGATGTGAGAATTCATACAGTTTTATGTACAGAATTTTATATAATGGTCCTTGATTTTAATGAGTTACGAAGGCCTTTTAATTTTAAATATAATCACCCTGTTAAGGTTTAACAATAAACACACACACACACACACACACTCGTTTATGCACACTTGGAAACTTACCTTAGACAAATACGCAACACGAACGTACCCTAACCCAATCCTATTTTTTTAACTATTTAATTTATTACTAAGGTTCACCTTAGTCAGATTTTATCCATGGATTTTATAGGATTTTAAAATTATTAATAATGAGAAATTGAATTTATTCTAATAATCTGGAGCTTTTCGTCTTTATAGGTAAGGTTAGGTTAAGTTTATGGAAAGCAGCACACAAAAATGTAAAATAATAAAATTTTTAAAATTTTTGTAAATAAGTAATTTAATAATTTAATTTTCTTTTTATATTTAGAAAAATACATATTCCTTTAAAATGATACTCTGAGTGCGTGTTCTCATTATGATCATCATATATACGTTTAAAATCAAATTTTACTTCATTTGAAATCTTTTAAAGTGGGAAAAGTTTTCTAAATGATTAAAGTGTCAATAAACTATTATATTGTATAGTTACCATTGATATTTTCAATATTATACTATTTTAATTACACTGTAGTGGATTCTGAGAAAATATTTAGGGTATCGTTTAAGTTGTTAGACAACTTAATCAATTGAGCATTCACAGATTTCTAGATAATATAAATAAATTACACAGAAAAAATGTATCATAATTGAGAGGCAGAGTAAATTGTTATTCAGATTTTTCTACTTTATGTATATTAATCGTAGAACAATACATAGAGCTCAATCAAATATAACAAAATTATACAAAACACATTTTACTTAAAAAATATATATAAATTTAAAATAGTATATGAATAATTATTACTAATATTAATTAAAGCTTTTAATTTTCATTCTATATAAGATGTAACCGTACTGAGGATTCTTTGGAAACGTCTCTCCGATAATAATTTAATGTAAAATAAAAATATCATTGATACATTTGAACAGAAATTGAGCAGATCAAAGACTAAAATTGTAATTACGACTTTGGTAATGATTTATGACCCAATTATATGTAAATGTAAAAGTGCTCAGATACCCATCTAATTGAGCAACGTATCAATGATAATACAACATACAAAATTGAAAGATTTTAACATAACTTCTTGACTTGGGGTATATATTTTGAATATTTTTAGAATGCTATAATATAATCAAGAGTTATCTATAAGTTATAAAGATTTTACAATCATTTTTTTTTTTTTATTTATTTAGTGGTGTATACGAACGGGGCTAGGTCCGATATTTTACCGTTAACTACTTTTCCAAAATTTTTCATATGTATGTACATTGTCAATGTTTATATAAAAAAATTAAAAGTAGTAAGTAAATTCACTTTAAAAGACTTAATTCTCAATTTTCGCATTTATACAAAAGGGATATATTTATATTATATACTTCTGCAAAAATATCATCTTACATATATCCTCTTTTCAAAAGTGATTTACTGAGGCACTTTACTTTACTTTACTTTAGAAGAGTTTTTTACTTTTACTCATCCGTTTTTTTTTTTGGTGCTCCTATTTTTATTCGTCAGAGGCAACTGTTTTGTCGCCTTATGTATCGGCCTAGCCCCCAATGTATATTTTAATACAGTGAGAAAGATACTTAGCCAGATCAATGGATTGAAAGTAATTTTATGTAGTAATAATATTGAGAAAATAAATATCTATATTAGTACAAAAACAATTTCAATAATATCTAAGCAACTACTTTCAACAATGCATTAAATGCTTTCCCTACAGAATTCACTAAACAAATATTTCGATTCTAGCATAATTTGCCGTAAATGATGGAAAATTCAACATTACAAATTTTTTAAATATGAAGATATTAATGTAAATATAATATAAACTCTGCTTCACTTTTCATATTTCTCACTAGCAATCACTCGATTAGCAAGCCACAAGTATTGGATAGTAAAAATCTTAATCGTAACGAATGTAAAAAATAAATTTATGTGCTAACTAGAAGTTGTTAAGAATAAGTCTTGTCATATATATATTTTTTTTATAATTTCTTGCAAATAAGCGTATTTTGTGCAAGTTATTTACAATTTTTAATATTTAATTTGAGTCTTTGTTTTTTAGACAACATTTAACTGACGTTTTAATTTTAAAGAAAATTAATTGACCGTTACAAAAAATATTGTTTTGATATAAAATAATTAATATCCATATTTAGTCGGTAACACTAATTCCATAACATTTTATTTTGTTTTCATACAAAGTAAACACGGTTTTGCTTAACAATAACTGGTTTTAAATCAAATTAAATTAAACTAATCATTGATTAATTGGTTAACTTATAGTTAGTCATTGGTTGTGCAATGATTTAAAATTAACTAAAAAAATTTATTTTATGTTATGTATATTAATTTTTTAAACTTATAAATGAAAACATTTTTTTTTGAAAATATGAAATATATTGTACACATTTATTGTTGTTGTGTAATTAATAGTTTGAAATTTAGTTTTTCATGCAATTCATCTATTATAATAATACCTAAAAATGTGACAATGTAATAATTTTTATAGAAAAGTCTGATGGTTTTTTGTTTCCCTTAAAAGAAGAAAACAAACCAGAATTAAATTTAAGATTTTTCAATGTATACTTATATAATATTATTTAAATTATTTAACCATAGATATTTGTTTTGATATAAAAACGTTTTCGTTGAGAATTCGCCTTCAATTTGAAGATTTTCTCACTAAGCAGATATTTTACTATGCAATCACAGATTACGTTTATATAATAATTATAATATTTATTAAACAAAGCGATAAAATCACAAAATTCACGAGTTCATACAAACATCGACGAACTCAATTCGAATTTATCTTCAAATATATCATATATTTCTGTATAGTTTTTATTATATTATTATAGTCTCACCGAAGTATGTAATGTTTCAATTTGCTAAAATTTTTGTTTATACTTATTTATTTGTTAATTAGCACTTTTATTATGAACAATGTCACTTTATATTGTTAACCAGTACTTTGAAAATTTATTTTAAGTCTGTCTTTGTATGCAAGTCAAAGAACGCACTGTAACTAGCTGTTCTAGCACAGCAACTCGCTCTTGACCTGTATAGGCTCTACTCAGCTAGGCGGGTTTGGTCTCTGGTCGGGGAGAGGAATAGGTGCCATGGGTCTGATTGTC
Source organism: Parapsyche elsis (assembly GCA_022651745.1). Taxonomy (NCBI): domain Eukaryota; kingdom Metazoa; phylum Arthropoda; class Insecta; order Trichoptera; family Hydropsychidae; genus Parapsyche; species Parapsyche elsis. The sequence continues at coordinate 17,643,691 of JAGVSN010000001.1, read as the reverse complement.
TGACCCGGAGATACGCTTTCAGGCACCAGATTAGGCGTTCTGGAGGCTACAGGAGGCAACACTAAGCTGGACGGCCATTGATATATGGACGTTGATGGAGCTGGTACACTCCTGCTGTGAACAACAACCAACCTTTAGTGCTCATTCATTATTGTTTTATCTCAGAATGGTTCATAATATGTAAATTATATAGATATATATATATATATATATATTATCATTTACACCTAACAAAAGTATTTTTTTACAGAGTAAATATTATAAGAATAATAGAAACAGTATGAATATTGTAAAGTGAAGTGTTACCTGGAGTGTGGCAAAGGCAAAGGAGTAATTGCAGGTGGATATGCAGCAGGTGCAGCGAGCGCAGCAGTATCCGGATGCAAATAATGACGTTTTTGCTCGGCTCTTTCTTGTTGCTGTTGTAAAGATCTCGCCACCAATTCAGGCAAGGCTTCTAGTCTCTCCTGAACAGTTTATGATATAATTAGAAATAGTTTACTTAAGCAGATTGAATGTTTCAATAGTGGTGGATGTGACCGAATGACTAAATTTCAAGTGTCACCTATTGTTTTTCTTTAGAGAAGCTTTGAAAATGTTTTCAAATATTATACTATACCTGTAGTGTGATCATTTTCTCCTCTAGACTAGTGAGCCTCTCATCGACGGCATCCTGCCTTGTACTCATATCGGATACTATCTCATACACGGTGTTCTGCGTCTGTAAAAGGAAGGGGTTCTGTTTTGAATCGCACTGTCGTCTTATCCACCCGGCAAAAAAGCAATTGACAATTTCTAGTTAGAATTAAAATAGTGTATAGCCGACGAAAAATGTTATTATCATGCCTAATTAATTTATTGTTAATCAAATGTTATTACAGCGATACTAATAGTGTATTTTTAGTGTGACTATGTATGTATGTATGTATGTATGTATGTAGTATGTATGTATGTATGTATGTATGTATATGTATGTATGTATTTTTAATAATTTTGGTGTGTAAAAAATTAGGAAGAAAACAAAATATACGCCAATAAATTTACTGAAAAATAAATATTAGTATTATGAGTGAGCAGAATGGCCAAGAAAGACATGATTAAATTGAGTACGTCTATTTTAAAGCTTGCGTGGTATAAGATTAATAATACCTCATAAGGTATTATTAACTAAAGTTAAAAATTGCAATTACTTTACCGATTTAATTTGATAACAAACACGTTTCAGATAATATTAACGAAAGTGTGAGCTTTGGTATGAATCTATCGAACGTTCGGAATATTATGCACGGATTTGCTTCGAGGAATAAAAACTATGAACTATTATTATATTATATGTATATCAATCTGAAACTTTTGTTATCTCATACGAAGCTTAACTAAACTACGCTTTCTAGCTTTTAAATTTTCGAGCTTGTACGTGAGAGTTAAGAATGAATTATAAATACCAAGTGTGAAATGGAGTAAGTGTTCAATATGGAATGCAAAGCTTTCTATTTAAGCCAGCTATGCAATTTGAGTAAATAAGTTGGATGCTCCAACCGATTTTTCAAACTTACCTTTGCCATATCGGTTATTGTGTTTGCATTATCCATAAGTTTTCTTTGGTCCATTTTCACCTTTCTCAATCTGAAAACAACACTTGCAATATAAATAACACGACAAATCAAACAATATAAGAATTCATAAACATATTTCTCTACATATCTATTTTATACTGAAAATGAAACTTCGCCTAATGACTAGTTGGTTAACTGTTCACAATCAGGTTTTCTGTTCAATGGTGCAAATGTATTCACACGAAATGTATTTTTATCAAACAATCTAGGTTTCACAGTCATAATAGTACACATTGGTTCGCTTTTGTCGGTAGTGTTCCACTCTGTAATTGAGTTTGTATTCAGAGGGTTGGTTTGTTGGGTTGCTCGCGTCCCGCTTATAAATTAACGATTGAATTTGGTGGCAGTTTGCCAGGCGGAATTCGCGAACTACATTGTTGAGAATTTCTTCTTCCGCTCCCCAGCTAACGGTATTTATTGTCGTTTGGGACAATATTCCGAGTAGATCATAAGGGATGAGAGAGAAAAGAGACGTCTGCCAAATAATCAATACAGTTGATCTAATGGCATAACTTACGCGTAAATTGCGAGTAGGAACTTTCGTTGATGGGTTCGCACTCGGCCAGGATTAACTCTTTTCACTAAGCGGGTGTGCTTGTAGATTAACCACGTCTCGCGAAGAACGTTGGCAGCGGCATTTTTCAGCTGAAAATCAAAAAAATAATATAAAGAATCGATAAAAACATCAAAATGACTTCAAGCTCATTAAAAGGGTAAGTTTTGACAAGAAGAATTTCGAATAAAATACTTCACCGTAGTACAGAATGAATACTTCAGTGAGGGTGAGCTTAAAAGTATACGATATTTTGATTGGATAGGTATACAAATTCAAAGCTCATAAACATCCGTAAGTGTTGAACAACCATGGGTCAAAATTTCCGTTCGATTTTTCGAAATAGTTGTTCATTTGAAGAATTTTCTAATAAAGATTTTTGATGTCGATATGATCTTTTTTACTCTATCCATATAGTATTGTAATCGTGCGAAAATTTGACCTTGAGATTTTTATATGCAAGTATGACTTATAAAGTATTAAAATCGTATATGTATGTATATGTATTTGTGATTTGATTTTAACTTAAATTGATTACGATGGAATTTTTTAATTAAATTTTTACTCAATAATTTTTCAACTCGATATAACCAACTTTTTACTACAATTCTTTTGTGAAAAATTTCAACAGGCCTTTTCATTTTTTCACGAACGCGTCTTAATACCCTTCAGTGGATTCTTTCAAGAAGGGTTTCACTCGCCCAGTCTCCGTATTGTACAAGATTTATGACAGTATTTTAGTACAGCTTAAAAATATTATATTTATCGTGAAACGAAAACACTTACATGTACATACATATATCGCATATCAATTAATTAATTAATATAAAATAACCATCTTGATTTGAATGATACATACGTGTCATGATTGAAAACTTTAGATTTAATTTAAAAATTAAAGCTGAAACTCACCCGTTTGGTCAATTGTGTATCCATCATAAAATTATGTACATGCTTTTCAGCTCTAGTAAGTTCTAGTTTTCTGGAAACAACTGCTACGAGAAGCGCCGTACAACCGGCTCCCTGAAAATGTAACACATGCAATCATCAATAATATTAAATGCACACGTACATACATTAAAATGCAAATTGTATGTTGTTAAGTTGTAGTACAGTGGGTTGTTCAGAGGAAATTTTCACGCGGATGATTCTCGCTCGTGGCAGAAAGGTGTTATGGGAAAACTTATGTCAATATTGTATATATATTTATAGATATTTCATCGCGCGTTGTAAATCCGACTCAGTTTTTCAGACATTATTTACGGTGCAAAGTTGACAGCATGAAATTCTCCCGCTATGAATTATACATGAGCGTTAATACAATGAGTCTGAAGCGCTCTGAGCGAAACGAAACTCGAGAAGTGGGAAAAGTTTTTCAGCTGAAAACGATCCAAAATGTCCGTCGAAGAGATTGTCGTCGTATAATCATATTTTCGATTGTAAAAATTCATCAATTCAACCACCTGGCGAAATGCGAAACTTTGCCGAAACACACAGCTCATGTTTCATACATTTATTTATAATATAATTGAATTACTGGCATTTAATGAATATTCTACTGTTATGGAATATATGTATATGTACATTGAAAATTTAACATTTAACATTAGCGTCATCTTCATTAATTTGTTTTTCTATTGTTTGAAAAAATCTTTATAATTTATGCATACTTTATTTGCAAAGTGGACAAAAAAACAACACTCATCTTTAAGAATTTATATCTAAAAAACCAATAACGATAATGGTGTTGAAAAATATATCATTTTAAAGTTCCTTTAATCTTCTTTCTAGTAATGTGCAGGTTTTTCTAAACAAATAATTACACTGTGCAACAAAAAAAAAAAAACATTTTTGAGTTAGTCGAGTTTTTGACCGCAAAAGTTAAAAAAATGAAAAAAATTGTCCATTTTTATAAACGCTCATATCTCATAAACGAGAGAAAACCAACAAATTTCATTATCATATTCGGATTCAGTGGGTAAAACTTAGTAAAGATTGACTAGTCTCTGCTCCGGTAGTTTTTTTGTTGCAAAGTGTTATTAATAGCAAAATTAGCGTTTAAAGTTACAGAAATTATTGCCTTATCATTAGAAAGAGCATTGAATGAACAACGTTGCGTTATTAACTTCGGAAATATACATTTTTGGAAACAAGTTATAAATTCCTATAAATTTTATCTTCAGCAATCTAATGTTAACGCCAGTAATACATTTGGCTTATAGCTATTTCCCACAGTGTGAATAAAATTATAATATATCCTTTGCGAATCCTAGCTACATATAATTAAATATTTTATTCATTTAAAATTTCAGGGTTGCAAACGTGCGTGCTGTCGACTATCTGAAGCGACCCTCGTTGCAAAAATGTACATTAACTAAATTTATTTCGATCCTATCTCAAAAAATTGCATATAAATTGTAGCGATAAGCAATTTCGTATCGGTACGGAAACAGCTCTCGCTAACATATTTGCTTAATCGCATTTCGTACATTGTTTGAAGGAGAAAACGCCGAAGGATTTTCCGCAACGGACGACGAGCTGCCTCTCCATCGGCATCGCTCCGATAAGGGAAAAATCCGGTCATAATTTTTCACGCAAAAAGGAAAACAGACGCGAGAAACGTTTCGGAATTTAATTTTCCACTTGTACCGCCGGAAACGGATGTAAATCCCGAAGATATCGCCACTTTCTCGACCCGACCGTGACCCGAATATGAACTTTGGAAACATTACCTTCGATTTTATTCCGAGTTCAATCGCCCACTAATCAATCCGTCATGTTAAGAACGTATTTTATTGTATATACTACGATTTGAACCTGCATTGTACATATTTATAACACAAAATGGAGACTCATTGAGTGACGCCATCTAATCTATGTAGCTGTACAAAGCGCGAGCTAACTTTTATTAAGTGAAATTTTAGCAATGATATTGAGATATACATTTCGATGCATTTCAGACTAAAGAGTATTTGTTATACTTTATTTAAAAAAAGTCAGGATGTCAGTACTCTACGATGCTAAACGAAGTTGCGGTAGAAATTAGAATGTGAATTATTCATATTGGCATTGCAGTTTATCGCTGTACAACTTGCGATATACGACTAAAGCTGAGGAAACTTGTCTAATTGACTTCTCACATTTCGTCATAAATTGTATTACAAGTTTGGTCGGTTTTATTTGAATTTCTCTATGATTATTCATACACTAGTTAGCTGCACCCATTAAAGACAAAATTATAAATGTTCATATTAAGGAAAAAAGTCATAATGTGAATCTTCTTTACAAGTAAAGCCGTTCGAGACTCCGAATCGCGAAAATTTCACCGTGAAACGCAATTAAATGCAATTAATGACACGTTAAGCGTCAAATTAAACCGGCTTTTGTACCCAGTTCCCCCTTCTTCTTTCGCCATGTAACGAAAGGAAGACTCGTAATTAAAAGTGTTTGAGTTTTTGTCGTCGAAACAAGCAAAGGGGAAACGATCTCCGGAAAACAGAAATAAAATTTTGCGCCAAAATTACGCATTATTTACAAAAAAAAAAAGTTTTAGTTCGTACAAATAGGTCAGGGATACGCTTATGGGGGTCGAAAGCGAACCCTTGGGCTTTACGCAAATCTTCCGTTTCGCGAAAGAATCGAACTTTACTATCTCGAAGTATTATTCTACTGTATGTACAAGAAGGGTGAAGTTACCCATATTTTTCAACGCAAGAAATACAAACTTTTTAGATATAGATAAAAATACGACGACGATAAATAATAAGCGCACTGGCTTATATATTAAAAGTGAACAAAAAAACAACGTAAATTTAAATACATGTATTTCATACGCGTACACTTTACGAACGTTACGTATTAAGAAAGTAAAATGTTTGACGAGAAGATTGTTTGAATTGAATTCGAAAGTGTACTGCAGAAAGTAGCTTCACGTCAGATCAAGGTTTTATATGCCATTTGAACCGTTGCAAGTGGAATTACTTACGTGCAAAATAAACTTTGCCGAATGGGTTAAAACGAGCTCGGAAGCTGTCGTTACTATTACGAGGGGGTGTAAATGTGCGTTTCAACTCTTCACTTAGCCCCAGTTTATAACGCGAAATTATCACTGCCATTATTAAGTTTACCGTCTAAATACGTCGAAGATTCGCCGAATCCGCACGGAAGTGATTGGCGAATTTAAATTTTGCATTTTGCAACAGTTTCGCCTAATTTGAAAGTGGCCAAGTTGGCGCGTGCGGAATTCACCCTCGTCGCGGGGGAGCGATGTTTTGTTTAATACATCTAGCTGAGTGGTCCATTCGGTGGCCATCATTCACTGAATTTTGCTCGTTATTTCGGCGAGTTTCGGACATTATAATTGAGTTGTGCTCCGTGGGGATTTTCGTTGTTTTCGATGAACGCAACGCTGTTACATTGTCGCGGGATAAGCGAGCTAGCACGTGTACCGAAGCTTTTATGAATATTTTTTATGAAATCCACACGACCGTCGACAATTCAACATCGTCATTCAATAACGCGTGATATAAAGTATATTTAGTTTTAATATTGAGAACAATCTAACGGGTCATTTAACGGGCGATGCAGAGACGCGAGTCGACAAATGTATGTATCTACAGAATTTAAGTAAGTGAAAGAAAAACGTCGGAAAAGGAAACGGCGATAATAATGAGACATTAACAAAAAATAAAAAAAATAACAGTATCGTCCACGACTCGAAATTGAAATAGAAAATAATTGTCAAAAGCACGCAACGCTTATGTATAATATGTAAAGTTGTAACCGAAGTTTATCGCTGGCAATTTTCAAGCACAAACGACACGCAATAACGTGAAAAAAACAATGTGCACTTTGAGGGTTTAAATGCGGTCGTATGACGTGCGTTTTAAAGTTTTTGAGATAAATTTAATTGAATGTGACAAGCTACGGCTCGTTTCTTTGAAGATACAGCGCAATTCGAAATGAGAAAAGTGTTAGGCAAGGAGACACCATTTCTCCTGAATTATTTAATGCATGGTATATCTATAGATATCTATATAAATAAAAATGAATGTCTGTTTGTCTGTCTGTCTGTCTCTTATAGGCTCCTAAACCACTCAACCGATCGCGATGAAACTTTCAGGACTTATTGTGATCATGCCGGGGATGGTTCCTGTGGAAAAAAATCGGGATAAAACGGGAACGGGAACGGGCCTGCTCATGCGTCAGATAACGTACTAGGAACGGGAACGGGATCGGGATCAGGAACGGGATCAGGATCGGGAACGGGACCGGGATCTGGAATCGGGATCGAACTTGAATGAATTGAACTTGGTAAGCGCGGTGTTGGCGCTGTTTCCTCTTCCGGTCGCCAGCGAACACAAAAAGCTCCACAAACGTTAGACAACGAACATACACAAGTATATTCGGTATACGAAAAAATGTATTACGTTCAAAAATTGTACGAGACACTGTCGTCTATGCCTCAAATATTCATTATTGTACAACGCACAGCAACTTCGTAACAGTATTTTGTCAAAAGTAGCTATCGTGCGCACCGCACAGTTTTAGAGAACCCTCGTTTCAGCGTATAGTTGTGCGTATTATAGGTATAAGGGATGGACGTATTTCTCCAAGGAGAAACAAAAAGGGATTCCTTTCGTTTGGCGGCAATTTGTACTTCTTATGCAACGGCGCAAAAGGCGAAGCGGGAGTGGAACTTTAAGTCTTTTATAATTTAAAAAAATGCCTCTCTCGGTGAACATGAAAATCCGCTAGTATCGCGGAACAGTGTGGAATAATAAATGGAGCACAATTTACTGCGAGATAAAGGGCCCTCGGCTTAAGGGAGGAGCCCCTACATAATTACTTCGCAAATGTCCAATACGAGTGCGTGATTTTTCCATCTGAAATAAAAAAAAAAAAATAATAATCAAATAATCGCATTGAACCGTCTTCTCCGGTTGCGAATGCGAATTTTAACGATGCAACGACAACGGTCGGATCGAATCAAGAGCGGCATTCGTTTTTATCTATCTCGAACGTTTTGTTAATCAACATTTGTATAACAAATGATCAGGGCTTGATTCGAAACTCTGTAAGTATATGCAATTCGTATGCGTACTCAAATTGGATTGACTGAACAATGTTCAAGCGTTCGATTTGAAAGTGAGAATGGAGATAGAATTCGCAGTGGAGACTCTTTTTAAGCGATTCGCTGATACAAAATAGCGATTGTATAATTGATAGGGGTCTTGGGATGCGGGTGTGTGTGGCTAATTCGAAACGTTCCCAGTAAAAAGGTTTCCCGTTCTGATATTCAATACACTCGACTGTGTGTCTATTATATATGTACATACACTTACAGTCTTTGAGTATCGTCTGTACGAGATCGAAATTTTCGAGACTTTTATCTCGAGATGTGAAAGGGAATGGAATGACAGAGGAGTGTGAGAGTGGGGAGCGTTGGACTACCAAGAATTTGCCACTTTCAAATGACGAAAAAAAAAAAAGAAAGGCAAAGACGTAGAGAATGGTGGGATGCACCACAATTTGCGAACCGTGAAACGGGCCAAAGAGAGTCCCCCTTTTTTAATATCCTCGTTTATGGGGGAGCAGAAGATGTGTTCCGTGCAATTTTAATTTGGAAGACACTCGAAATGACCTTCCGGACCAAATGTTTCAACATTCAAAAGTGTATGCAAAATTTTTAACTTTTCAATAATTAAAATTAACGATGTATCGTTACTGTCCACGTCTCACGTTACAAACGCCGTTAAAGTCGTTAATGGGAGATGGCACACACACACACACGTGGAGTGGATGTAATTTTGCGCAAATAGCACGGTCGTCCGATATATGTACATACAATGGCAAAACATTGCACGTGAGCTGAGTTTGCAAATTGCATTCGAGCTAAATGCATCGAGTAATCCGATGCATTTAGATCTCGAATGTATGCGCTTTTTGTTGCGATTTAGCTCACGATATCCCACCGGCAAACATTGCACGTACTTTCATTTAACCATTGCATTGATAAAACTATTAAGCTTAAACGCTATACTGTTCTGAGATAAAAAAAAAAACAACGATTTTGAAGAACAAACAAACCTATTATGAACATGTATGTATTCAAATGTTGATTTTGGCAATAATAATTATACGCTTATCAAAAACCACCATATCGTTACAAAGAAGACTAAATGAACTTTAAAATGGTCTATTCTTCATTGCCGTAGCGTAATTAGTTTAGGACATATGAAATTTTGTAAATAGGACTGGTTTTCTTTGTCCGCCCGTGTTCTTGATTGATAATATGATAGTACAGTCAAAATATAATGTTTAGTATATAGATTTACATTCAAAGAACTAATATCGATATAATTGATTGGTACAATGAGTAAGTAATAGAATTTGTGATATATGGAATTTCAATGTACGAACGATACGTGATTGCGACAAATTATGCTTGTTACCGAGTCGAAACGTTGAAGGACGACTACGACACTTGGATAAGGTACGCGAGATGAATTGACAAGTAATACAATTCGCCCCAGGATGTGATCATATAAATTTGAGATAAAAACAGGGGTGTTTCTATAGTAAATTATGACTTAATTGAACTTACCATGATGCCGGTGCTTACGGCGATTCCTCGTCCACAGTAAGTGTTAGGCACAATGTCGCCAAAGCCCACCGACAGGAAAGTGATGGCGATAAGCCACATGGCATTCAGGAGATTGGCATGCTCCTCATCATGAAACCTACCATCGTCGATGACAACCATTGATAGTAAAAATATTTTAACACAGTCCGCACACGAAGTAGATAACGCAAAACCGCGAGTCAACGAGATCAAATGTAAAATAATGCAATCGTATATGGGTGATTATGAAGCTATTCCGGTTAAGTTGTTGTAAAATAAAATTGCAATGATGTGTACGATGGGTGAGTTGAAGTCAACGTTTGCTAAATATTGCAGGTTAAAAATAAAATTATAAGTTTAACAACTTGCGACATTTAAAAAAACGTTGACTTGATTTAGTGGCAATGAAAATAAAACAAAAAAAAAAAAATACACGCAAAACAATCTGGTTATAAAAATAATAAAAAAAAACATAGTTAGTGCTGATTATATTCCTGGATAACAACGTGCATTGAAGTAAGTGGACATTTTTAATTATAGTTTTATTTTATTTTACAACTTGATTTATTTTATTAGCAAAAATATATGTTGAATAATTTAATAAATAATAACTCGTATTATTGGTATGTGTATATGATTTTTAGTTTGTACAAATTTTATGTTTATATTATTATTTTTATGTGAAATGTATGCAGAGGTATGTGGGGATGAAGCGAATTTGAACGAATCGAGCGAAATATCAAATTTCCTCAATTTTTTCCTTCCACGTATCGTGCTATAATCATATCCGAACGAAAACTCTTTCGAAATCAAATGTAGAAAATATATAAAATTGTATGCACGTGCGCGATTTTAATTATTATATTATGTAAAAATAAATATAGCCATGTACTTGTGTATAGAATTCTATGCGATTTTTTATACTAGAACAGCGATTTTATTTCGCTTCTAATTTATGGTTTTTCTTTGCCACCCTTGCTCCGCAAAGTCATTCAATTTTTCTTATTTATATCTCGACTTTCCCCATCGGCGAAGTTATATGGAGGAAAGACGGGTAGCAAAAAAAAAAAAACGAAAAAAGCCGATGTGAAATATTTCGTAGGATTAAGCTAAAGAATGTCACATTTTCCAAGGGCGAGCGGGGGAAAATTTGAATTTCAACCGTGCGTCAATTTCGCGAAGTTAATTACGCCATTTGGGAAAGCATCGAGCGAAACTACACTTTGACCATTTTCTAACTAAGATACCAGAACGTGTGGAGTATAGGTACATATGTTGGAATTTTATATCGTTTCAGCGTGACCGTGGGTACTTTTTACCGGAAGGAAAATTCGTCGTTGGAAAAAAGAAAACAGAAGTCGGCGAGCTGGGAGCATTTCCATTAATGTTTGAAAATACGGTTACGGTGCAGATTTTGCTCCAGACAGGTAATTTCGCTCTAGCACACCATTACAAGATAACATTAAAAGAAAACACTAAATAATTCAATTTTAACTTGAATCTACGCATCCTAAAGTACCCATTTGTGCGATTACTAACTAACACGAGTTTGTACAGTATTTCATTCGAAAATTTAACATTTATCGGAGAATTATTCACACTTAACCTTTCTTACGATTCTATAGAAATAAATAATACTGACTGTTATTTTGATGACATTAAACATTATAAAAATTAAAAACGGAGAATAAATAGCCTGTGATCATAACTGGATCTAAATAACTATAGCCAGGCGATAGCTCCGTGGTTAGAGCGCTAGTCAATTGAGCAAAGGTACGTGCGGTTTTTTCGACCGTAATTGGCAAGATTACAAACCTTACAAACCAGAGTGGATTATTGTTATTCGCGAGTGGATAAATACGCTCGGTGATATGTGGTGGGGGTTGTAACACATTGTGGGGCAAGTTGTAACACAATGCGTTACAACCCCCACCACATACCACCGAGCGTATTTATTCGCTCGCGAATAATAATCCGCTACGGTTTGTGAGGCCCATAAATCTAGATCGGCCGTCTCTTTTCGAATTAACTCAGTTGTGAGAAGTTTCCACTAACAATTGGCACCTCATATCCATTATGCCTATGTTATTGGGTTTGGATCCTTGTGTTCTTAGACCTGTTAGAACTTTCCCACAAAAAAATTAAATATAATAAAATCAATCAAGATGATTAATCATAATGGTTATTGCGTTGAAAAAGATAGCACAATTCCTCTAATAATGCAATCTAAAATGCGTAAGACAAACGATGTTTCAACGGACGCGTAATAAAAATGTGAAAACGATCATGGAACGAAGAAAAGCTAGTGAAAGTTAATAAGGCGATCCGTTGATAAATTGACCGTGTAAACTCCGCCAAAGGAAACGTTTATCAAAAGGCAACAAAAGGTGATTGATCGACCGTTCAAATTGCTTCGTTATGAAGACGTGGAGCAATACCTGGATTGTATATTATTATGACTGTTATTTTTTTTTTTCGATTTATATACTTTTAAGACGGGATAGAACACACGCAGACATCGCTTACCTTAACTTAGATCGAGTCGACGAGCATACATGTGCGTACATATGCCAAGACAATACTTACCGGACATGGTAGAAGAAGTACGACCCGATGGGAATCGTATGAGGTAAATGTGAGTGTGTGAGTGATTTTTTTTGATTTTTTTTTTGGCATACGTACCACCATTCCGCAGGTGAGTGTGATGCCTCGTCCGCAGTAAGTTTTGGGCACAATGTCGCCATATCCGACGCAGAGGAACGTGATCGCCGTCAGCCACATGGAGTTAAGGATGTTGGCATGCTCGGCGTCGTGGAACCTGCCACACGCCAATGTCTCGTGTCAGTGACATCGACAGACACCACTGACACGACACGCGCTCGTTGTCGTCGCAGAAGCGGTTATCATACACTTGCACATTACCACCGATCCATTTATATCGATTTTTGTCTAATTTGCCTATTTTGCCTATACCGATTTGTAACAAGTGTTAAAATTTTGTAAATTTGTACCCAAACGTTTGTTAGAGCTTATTTGCGTTAACCTGGAGCTTTTTGCGAGTGTGAGACGCTGTACGTGTGAGCGGACGCTGCTCTGCGATTGGTTGACACGCGAGAGCACGTGCGTCAAAAACCAGTTTTGTATGACGTTCTCATACTAATACAAATTGCCAAGCTAACGCGAAAAAGCTTCCTCGACTAAACATTAAAAAGTATTCAAAATATCTCACAGATTATTCGATGTTGAGGTATATCGATAAGTAGAAACAGACACATCGCGACAAATGCCACGTAATGAAACGTGTTAAGGCGCTCACACACGTCAAACTGACGCCCTCTATCGTCGTTGAGTCGCACCAATGCGAATTATATTTATGCGAATGGGGTGAAAGTTTGACGTAGCGATACCGCATCGATTTCGCTAAGGTGCGTGAGCGCCTTAAAAGCAACGTCTGTGCCGTATATTTAATAAGCTTAAAAAATATATGATACAGATGTTGTTCAGCATGAAATCGACATGGTATTTGATCTAGTTTGGTCTGATCTTAATAAATTAAGGTTAAAAAAATTGTATGTACATAGGTAGGTAATTATGTAACTTTGTTTAAAGCTAGAGTAAAAAATCTTTCAAAGTGTCCGTTTGCCCCGAAATGGATGTATAAAAAGGAATGTTTATGTATTTGTATAGCAAAATTAACATTGATAGTAATCGTTCGTGTTGTCAATTTAGATTGAAGTTGAAAGAATGAAATACTTACATTTTTTTTGTTGAATTTCCGAAATACTCTAGTATTCCCAAATGACATAATTTCCACCGATTTACATAAGTAGTGCATTTTCTCTCCGTTTACATTGCAATTGAGTGCATTATTAGCGCAACGACTCTTCGAAGGGGTTATAAAACCTTTCGTGACCAATATTTATGAGAGTCGTAAAGCGAGAAATTATTTCGCTGAAGTGAAATTTTGAAAAGTGAAATTTATTACTTCAAAATGCTTAGAAACACGTACGTGTTTATAAATGCGGTGTGAGTTTTATGAAAATTTATAGCATAAGTTTGCGAAGTTAGTGATGGTTTATATTGATTTTGTTCAATACATCGTACCCATATTTTGTAAATTAATAATAAAATTGCTACCAGTATGAAATGATTGATTCAGCACTGATTTTTTGGCTTTCATGTTTATGTGCAGTCATAAAACCGTAAAACAACACTGTTCGATTCGTGAAATGCACGTGCAACGATGCAATAATTGAAAAGGTGCATTGATTGAAAATATGTTTCCATTTACTTTTAATATGAACCAGTCGGTGTATTTGCGCTGCTGGTATGTAAATATTTAATTAAACGAAAATTTAAAATGGACAAAGAGAATACATACATATTTATATACGAGAATTGCAGTTTGGTTGAAATGTTGAAGAAATAACTATTCCGCTATTTCAAAGAACGCAAGGAAAATACGGCCTTATTTTTTAAGTTATGTTCTACGAAAACATAATTTGGTTTAATATTATTCTTTTTCTTTGAAGCAGTAGGTACGGTTGGAAACGGTTTTCTTGGAAGAAGTTACTCAGTAAAAAAGTTGTTGAGCAGCAAGCCACTCAGTAAAATATATTTTATATACTTACGTCATACACAAAATGGCGTATATAAATTACTGCAATTTTTTTTGATATGAGTATCATATTTATTATTTACACTAAACATGATTAGATCATTTCGAAAGGACACAGCATATATTAACTGTAATATAGTTAAGCATGTTGTTCAAATACTAATGAAAGTTTTGTATATAAAATGAACCACATGTATGTATGTATATGTAAGTAGATGTTTGTATCTTTTATTTTGTACGGTGTCAGTTTTTGCCATTCATCTGAAACTGGGTTTGCAGAGTATTCCGCACACGATACAAGTAAAAAAATCACAAATATTTTGCGTCGTTCGCGAATTTTCACGTACTTTGCGAGAGAGCGGTGATTGGATCTTCGCCAGAATATTGTACCGTTTCCACATCATAAAATTTTCATTGAGACAAACCGGAAAAAATAGAAAATCCATTTAAAAAAAACTACGTTTATATAACGCAAAGTAAACAACGCGACCGACAATTGCCACTACCATTATCAAACGTGAAAGATCATGTTTATACTTATAATAAAGGATGTTTATACTGTGCACTTGCCAGAGTTTCATGTTTTCATACTTTATCAGTGTACGAAGTCAGGTGAAACGTAAGAAAAACCCGAGTAAGCGAACAAAGCGCAATTAAGCTCGACTTAGTATAAAGAACACTCAAGCAAAAGCTCCTTTGTTGACGTTTCGCACTAATAAAAAGGCTTCGGCGAAAATTTCAATATTAATTATACCAGGCTCGATGAAAAAAAATTGCCTCGATTATTATAATCACATCTTTGAATTCTGATTCCATCAAAAGGAAATTCGATCGCTCTGAAGTCATAGTAATCGTATCGGGTGTGGCGGACAGACGGGCCATAACAGAATGAATATTTTCATTATTAATTAATATATATCACGTATACGCCGATATTAAAAATATTAAAATAACCTTAAGCGAGTGAGCATATTTTTACTTTGTCCATATCGGATAACGAAGTTGTGATCGTGCGAACATTCGACCTTTTGACTGATTTGTATCAGGTATCGTCCCCCGATCACGTTTTCATGATTTTTGTGTATTTGTATGTTGGGCGGATGTATGTATGTAGAATCGCTATATTAAAAAACCGTTTACCCTATCACACTGAAACTTCATATTTATAGGTTTTTTACCAGCCATTACAATCCATAAGGCTTTCAAAAATTTTCGTCAACCGGAAATGGTACTTCTCTTGGAAGATCACCTAGTTTTCTGTTATCTTTGGGAGGTTATTCCAGCAAAACTATCATATATTAAGTTGAAGCTTTGCAGTACATATATATGTGTAACCTTCAAAATAATATATTTTTTTAATATTATATTATTATTTTAATATTATACATAGATATATTTTGAAGGTTACATTTGGTTTTTGATGTTTATTAACTTTTTCTCCGAAACATATATCAATCTCAGATTTCATATATATTGTTTTAATCTCAGATTTAATAGATATTATGATTTTGGTTCAAATCCGCCAACGGGAAGTGGCAGTTTACTTTTGAACGATATTTCCTTTTTTTTTTTTTCGGCCTTTTAAATATTTAGTATATAATATTGTAATATTGTGATCTTTAGGACAATATCTAATTGTAAAAAAATAAATCATCAAAATCGATCAACCGGAAGTGACTAAGAGTAGAAAAACTATTTTTGAAATATCTGGATAGCCATGGGTTGGCTACACCAGTTTTTTTTTGGTAATATTGTAGTGTTTGCTAGTACGAAGAAGCACCATTGTTCGCTGAATATAATTTTCTTTGAAATTAAGCTAATCTTTTAAAGAGATTTTCCAGTAAAGTGCATATCTTTGTTCGATCTACTAAAAGACATTTTAACTTCTAGAATGGACGCCAAGGGAGTCCCAAAGCTCACAACGGAAAGGTTTATCAAAGTCGCCGAAAAGCCATCCATCTTCTTTTATTCAAACGAATGAAAGTAATTCACAGCGAACGTGCAACGAGATTCCAGTAACGATCGAAACAATAAATAAAACATCCACACTGCTCTATGTACACACATGCAGTTCATATTAAAAACAATACTTTTTCCAATATGGATAAACAGCAATATATTAAGTACGCACGTACATATTTATGTGTACCTACCCAGGAAAGGCGGACATATAAATTGTGTTTTTCATATGGAAATTAAGCAGATCGCGAGTGTACGCAGCACAGACTTGATCGTAACAATATTATAAATTTTACGGTATGTATTCTAGATAACGTGAACGTGCTTTTGTAAGCCGAAATAGCAGCCGGGAATTATTAATGAACCGGTATGTATAGCGTGGATAAATAACCGCTTCTCAAACTGACAACGTTTCAACGCTAATTCAATTCACTATGGGTGAATGCTCAATCAATACTGTATTATTAAAATTATTATATATTTTGTACAAAAAAATAAATAATAATAGTAACTATGCTGTATATACGGAATTGAACGCCTACGAATAAAATAAATACAGCGATCGAAAGCTTATTGGATTTATATAACAAAATCAGTACGAAAAGCATTCACTGACCAGAACTCCAATTTAATCAACACTAGGACAGACATGAGAATAACGACTCGTACTCGGATCTGAGGGTTAGGAGAATGGAATGGTCACAAAAATATAAAGAAGAAAAAAAATCGTAACGAATAAATTATTAAAAATAAAATGATCATACGTGCAAATGATAGTTAAAGTATGTACACATAAGGGGGGAGGGAAGGCAAATTATAAGACAAGAAGCTACGCGAATCGTCTCAAAAAACACATAGTGACATGTATATAAATAAAAAGCTGCAAAACAAACAAAAAGAAAACAAACAACGATTCAATCAACTACTTTTATGTATTTTTATTGGAAAAATTTCACGCGCTTTCGCCTAATTTATTGTTCGGGTACGCAAGTTATGATCGACGAGCTTTCCCTCAGATGTGAACGACACGATGGAATTAACAAACAAGAGAAAAATAACAAGAGGGTTCGCTCGTTAATTACAATGTACGTTCAATAAACCGCGAGAAAGTTACTGTATTCTTCGCGTTACCGTGTTAACGTAACAATGAGTGTGTTTATAAGAGTGAGTTACTTATATTTGATAAGCGGAAAAAAAATCGCAATACTTGTTCCGATTAGGATAGAGTAAAAACGTTTAGCAGTATTGGAGGCGTCGGTGATTTATTACGTGGCGTAAAATAAACAACGTTATTATTTACACAAGGGGCGTAACGTACGTACGCGCGTGCGAAATTAAACTTTGCAATGTATTTATCAGTTGAAAGTTTGCCCCTAATTTGTGTATCGGCTAAGCGAAATACGGCCTTACTGTACGATAAAATATTGATCTAGAGACCCGACCCCTCTAAGTGTGGGCATAAAGCGAGTTAGACAATATGGTGTTTTTAGTTGAGCTTTCGGGGAATTTTCGCAGACGTGCCTGCCAGTGATAACGAACCAAAGATAATGCGTGCTGTAAAATCAGTTTCTGAAAAAAGCGCAAACGTGCGTGTGATACTCTGTACTAAAATAAACTGTCTAAAAACATCCCTTATGTATGTATGCCAATAAAAAAAAAACTATTAAAACCTTGTATGTAACATTAGCGTTAATCTAAATTCAATGTATTTTGGACATGCACCAATATACCAATAGTATACTTTATTTAAATGAATTAACATTTCCGCATAATAAATCATCAATTCGTTTTTTTTTTGCTATATTATGAAATTTTATCTCTGCTATAATACTAATTAAATGGAAAGCTTGGAATGTGTGTAATTAATTAAGCGAAATTTCAAATGTAAATAATTTTATGCGTGCAATATTATACATAATAGGACGATTCGTATATGATAGTTTACGAAAAAATTTTCTATATATTGTAATTTATTTACTTTCCAATTGAAATTACTCGCAATATATGTATGTATGTACATATGAAACGCGACTCAAATATGATTCAAAACTAATAATGGATTAATATTGAGAGTGTGGTCAGTGAAAATATTAAATTAAATTTTTAGATACATAGGTACGTTTTTACGTATGAAAAGGAACCGAGCGTTTTATTCGTTTTATGGACTAAAAAAATATAAGTATAATGGCTTATGAATATTCAACATTGTCAAACGGTACTGACAAGTTAATCTCACGGTATCGCGATGAAAGGAAACAAAAGGTTCATAATTGGCGTATTAAAGAGCGCGGCCATTATTAAATATTAAACGACGCAAATCACTGTCAAAAATAAATTTCCATCATAACATCACGTCTTTCAGAATTGATTATATAATTTTTGTCATATTTATAACAATTCAATGGTAGTTACATACATAGATACGATGCAATAGCAAAACTATCATTTTTGGATGATAAGCTTACAAACGTTCGTTCGCACTGTCGCAATAATTCAAAAACGTATTCCGGAAAACGATATTCTGATACAGATCAAACTTTTCACCTACATACTATTCTAGTGCGAAAGTGAAAATATGCGCTGTACGTTCGAATGCGACAGCTCGATGCGAGATAGTTTTCGAATGGGATTTCCGGCGTGTAATGTTGCGTCTGTTTTCCTTTGAATAACAATATATCACCTCGAATGAGGGGAAAATATGTAAAGCTCGCGTTTTTTTTCCTTTCTTTCTCAAGCTTCAAACACATATATCATACATTTCCTCGGCATAAATAGGACAAGGCTCAAACGGGGAGGGTGGAAGAGAGTTTAAGACGCGCGAGATTCATTCATTCATCAAACTCGGCGAAAAGCTCCCCGGGTAAATGTTCGAGCATCGAACTGCGAAAGTTTCATTTGTTCCATCATTGTACGAGTCGATCGCATTTATTGGAACACGTGGCACTTTTATTATTCTCTCGTGGGCGGATTAATAATATAGAATGCTATATTAGCGCGTCAGCAACACGGACAATTTACACGTAGTGGAAAAATACGTTCGATCTCGTATATTCGAGAGTGAATATTTTTCGATTGTGGAATTTTCCACGGTGGGAAATCGTCACGAACGTTGCATCCGGTAGTTGCGACGACACGTATGGATTTATCGGATTAATATTGGGTCGCAAGGTACGATTCTGGAATTAATTCCGCTCGGCGACCGTCGAGGTTCATTATCCGGCAAGTTTCCCGGTAGGAATTTAATCAGCAGAATGCGAGTCTGCGCGATTGAATAATGTATTAGCGTCTCGGCGGATCGGTGGTGTGGGTCTCGTAATTGAAAATCCTATGACAAATTGCCGAAGCCGATGATAAACGGTTCGCGTAGGGCGCGTTGAGACAAAAAGGCGCCCGGTCGTCTAGGGGTTGACGGAAGCGACGCTCGCGAAAAGCGTCGCGACGCGCTTTTCGACGTGAAAATTCGCACGTGGGCCGCGACAATGACGAATAGCGTCTTCGTCGGAAACATACCTCGTTACAGTTGCGATGGCGCTCGAAAAACGTGAGAAAGATTGGTATTTAATCTCTTGGGTATAAAAGAAATTGATTTAATTCAATATGTATTGAAAATCTTTTTCGAGCTAAGATCTGTACGAAATATCGGGAAAAAATTAGCAAAATTGCCAAATTTGGAAGCCGCAACAGATAATTTTTGAACTACATATGTATGTATATATTTAAAATTAAAATAATTGTTACTCACATTCGGATTGGAGAGTTCTATGAAATTATTTATCTTCACGGTATTTCTTAATGAGAGACTACAATTACTATGAAGTTTAATCTAATATCCAAACAATTTTAAAGTTTTCAAATGTAGCTTTTAAGTATATAAAGGTTTAATTATTATAATATAATTAGTGTAACTCCTAATTCCTAGTTCCCGACCGTTGAATCTAAGGCAAAATCATAGAATGACGAGTAAAAACAAAATAAAATAATACATAAGCATAATCGTATTACACTAACATTAATTATATGTGTATTAATATTAATATGCAAGTGCAGATGTTTACACCTATTTTAAAATTAAATTGTGCGAAATTATTCATGAATAATTAGTTTACATTTACAATGTGCTTTCAAGCATTGATCTGTGCATGTATGTGTGTAAGGTATTATATGTATGTAATATGTTATAGTTTTTTTTATTAATAAAAATTATATCATAATATCCATATATGTATGTATGTAAGCAACATAGACTGACATGACAACACAACACGTTATTGAATTAGGGTTGAATATAAATATGTATTTTAATTTTTAATCAAAATGAATTGAGCATTTGAAGTATTTTGGGGATGATGTGCAAGTGATCTTATGATCTTAACTCCATATGGCTTGACGGTTTATTTTTAATAGTAATTATTGTTTATTTTTAATAGTAATTATTGTTTATTTTTATTTTCATTTCATTTATTTATTGAGGCGTGTTTTTTATATATTGTAATGAACGAATATATTATTATTTGAAATTGTCCACCTGTTGAGAAATTAAATAGTGCATGCATACAAATAAACAAGAGTGATGATTTTTAAATCATAATCATATATAAATACCAATAAGCGAATAAAGAAAAGTTCGTTTGTACACAATTACTGCTACACTACTTGAGTTGTGAGATAGAAACAAAAAAAATAAAGAAAAGAAAAGTCACAGTCAGAGAAGCGGTTAAAATTAAACGAAATATCAACATAAAACAAGGAAACGAATAATAAAATCGAAAATAATCGTTAAAAATAATAAACAAACGGGAGAATAGATATGTACTTATGAGGATTTCGTAACAAGGGTAGCAAATGCTTAACATAAACAAACTAAAATCAATAGAAACAGAGAAATAGAGAAAGATCTTCACATCATAGACATACATGCATAACCAACAATATAAATTTCATAACAATCGGAAGAGAAAGTTCAACAATATTTAATTGTTGCAAATTCAAATATATTAATTGCATAATTCTACTATTGATAGTGACCACAAATTTAAATATCTTAAACATGTACAACATTCAAAATATCAAATTGAGCTCAATTAATATACAATTAAAAATATATTTGAACTCGAAAATCTGTAAAAAGTATAATTGAAATCCAATATATGTACGTAAGCCTTATACGCAAATACTACTTGCGTCGTAAGGCTCATATCTTGTATTGAATTAGTGCAAATTTTAATTGTTTTTCATATGCAATTCATATTAAGTATTGAAATATTTTAAATCAGTGCTTCTCAAACTTTTTTTAATAAAAAAATATTTTGAATTAGTATCTCTTTTTACTTTTACGTAGTATATATGTAGGTAGATTGTTTAAACATAAAATTAAAAGTCTGAAAAGCACTATATTATATCTATTGATAAGTATGTATAATTAATGTGAATTAGATTGCATTTCGAGCTCACCTCTCGCATTGCCTGAGCGTCCAGCTGGCGATGATCCAGAGGGAAACCATGAAGACGAGCAACACCGTGCCTGGACAGATGGTCATCAACGTCTTGAGGACGAATCGAGTGTTGAAATTGATCCTGTTGAGGGCTCCTATGCTCCTGGATGACGCGTCCGTGAAGAGTTTGCTGTGCAGCAGCATCACTCGGCAGATCAGGTAGAGGCGCAGGAACATCGGCAGCGAAAGGGTCACGTCGTACGGTACCTGCTCACCCAAAGTTATTAACACTACAAGTATACCAGACGGTGCAAAGTTCTTAAAGGGTTTTCAATGTATGTATGTATGTATTATGTATGTACATATAGTGTCGTGTGAAAAGCATGCACTGAAGTTCGAAGTCGTAGTTAGTAGGGTTTGAGTTGTCGTGTCGCCGAAAAGTGGAACATTGTTGTACGTTTGGGAAATCCCCGTGACATGTGCGATATAGGAAAACCGATTTCGCATTATAGTCTCACAACAGGAAGTGCACTCGGTACGTTTCACATTTTTCATAGAAATGTTGCTGAGTTGTGTGTACACACATAGGTAAATTCAACGGTTTCCAACTAGGTTTGTATGTACGTATTTCGTCCCACTACTCAAAGGGTAATTGTTTATTTATCGGAAAATGTTAAAGTTTCATATTTCGAGACTTTCATTATATACGAGAGAGGCGATCGATTGATGCTAGCGGAAATTGTACAGGCGGAAGTGGCGTCACTATCAGATTTCGTGTCCGTAGATTTAATCACGATTTTCTTTACGTATACATATGTACATAGTTCATAATTAGAGCTCGAGAATTAGCAGCACTATTCTCTGCCTGTAGTTGAGGGGGGAACCGGGTTACAGGACCGCACGAGAAAATTTTAATTTCAATTCTAATGTACATAGACGTTTGGAAAATTAAAAAAAAATGTTCCGTTTAGGAATTTGGCTCGGCTGCATTTAAAGCTGCCGATAAAAAATAGACGCATCAAAAATGAGTTGTCAATTGAAATCTTTTTAGATTTTATTATTAGTTGTGTTCGAGCATTGAAATTCTACCACCTACGTATGTACATAACATATGTACCTATACATAGGTGGTGTGGAAATTAATTTTGAATGACAGCACATTTTTTACTTTATCCAAATCGGATAAAGTTAAATATAACAAAAAATTTCCCATGCGACCCTGTAAGCCGGTTTCATCCTCCACTCGTTCTACATAGATCTAGAGGATAGTGCTACTAATATTCGAGCTTTATTCATAATTGAACATTCGCAAGAAGTTTAATTCAAATTTATTCAATATCAAGTTGCATCATTTGAGCACAAAAAAGATGCATATTATTAAAGCTTAGAGTGTGGAAAACGAAACGTAATACGTAATTGGTGGATTTTTTAAGTGTACGCTTGCATTACATAGAATTCCATTGGCGCTTCTAGCAGACTAGTCGTCGCCACTAGCATTTTTATGCCATTTTTAACACACGCGGTGACTACAAACAGATACATTGCTTCAAATTCTTTTGTTTTGATTATAGCTTAAGATAATTTGAGGTAGCTTAATCATGCTAATTGTAGGAATAGGCTTTAAAGAGGTATTAAAAATGGTAGAGCGACTTTGAATATAACATCATTGTGTTCTAAGTATGAGAATCTGTCGTCATAATATACTCGTGACAGAATTGTCAGACATCTGTTGCGGCACGTCAAATCAATCTCCGAAAGCAGAGGAAAAAGGGATGAACTTTGAAGGGTGAGAAAAAATACCAGAAAAAGGTCAGAAATAGGATAGATTTTAAGGGAGGCGGGGTAGGAAGTATAAGAAGGAGGCGGAAAAGCGGATGTGACGACTGTCTGCGCGTTCACCATCGACATTTATGACTATCTCGTATTGATTTTCTTTTGGAGACGAGCTGTTGCGGTAGGAAAGCCGAATGAGGATGTCCTCTTGAGTGGTGGCAGCTCGTGTTGATTACCGGTCTTATTAGCGTATTGTGAAGATGGCGAAAGGAAACGGAAATTGACCTTTCAGCGCAAAGTGGTTTCGGGTTTTAATTTATGCGATCCTGCGTATTATGTCTTGTGAAACACAGAAAAAGAATTGTACAACGTTTGAATTATATAAAAATAAAATTCCATGCATTCAGATTTCATGTTTGTGTTCATTGTGGTGTGATATGAAAGTATATATATTTGTATTGTGTGATTTGTTATTAGTTATTACACGCAATCTAATAAATTAAAGTAAATAGTCTTTTTTAGAATTTTTAATTTTAATATAATAACAATGAAAATTTTATTCAACAAACAATGAATGAGAATTGAATTAAGTAACAACCAACGTGAATAAAATTTCCATTGAAATTTATCATCATTAATATTTCAAATTAGTTTTCTTTTTTAATTTTGCAAAATAAAAACACACTGAATGATTGAATATGTTAGTCGATACTTTCTAACATACCTCATTAGCCAAATACGATTAATTCATGCGTATATATACTTTTAGACAATTGTAACGTATAAATGAGACTTTATATACATACAATGAATTTAATTCAGTAAAGATTTCAACATAATTATGTAAGTATATACAGACATAATTTCTAATGTTTTAAAATGTATTACAGACATAAAATACGAGACAATTCATAGAAGTTGATGGAAACCTACTCCGACACTAAATAATATAATAAAAAGATTACAAAAGGGCATATAAAAGATTATGATCACGCAGAAATATGTGATAGTGTAAAAGAAGTGATGAAACCCTCTAGTGAAAATGAAAAAAAAAATAAAACGCCCTGTTCACATTAACGAGCTCATGTATGATTATTGAAAATTCAGCTATGATTTTTGAATGGACATGATTGAAAATGAAAGGCGATGAATATTGAAAATCGACTCGTATGAAACGTGTGAGAAGATTCCGAATACAATGGACTGGAATAAAATACGGTGAAATTTTAAGTGCATATTTTTAGTAATTCATGGGATGCATTATGTATGTATGTATGATTCAATGGATCACATGCTCAGATGTGCTAATGAAATTAGAAAGTGCAACAGACATTGTGCTCATCTAGTGCAATGTATATTTTCGTACAGTATCTCATATTGTATTTTATGGGGGCACATTATAAATAGGTAATAGGTAAAAATGTTTTAGAATACGTTCAGGACTAATTGGATTCAAAATGGGCGCGTTGAAAGTGAACTGGGCATTTTTTAAATTATTCCAAAAGTTGCAGTGTAAACGACTAGAGACACAATGTTACAAATATGTAAATATAAGTAGGTATATATAATTTAAAAGAAGAAGAATAGAAGAATAATCAAAAATATCAGACGAGATCAGATCAGAAATATCCTACGAGCAAAGAGGAACCACTATTTGATATGTATAATAATATATATAGTAAATATTACACAATCAAACGAATTACATACACGCACACGCACACCAAAGACGGGCAAACACATGCATACACAGTTTCTACTATTGATTGATTTTGAAAATGTTGTTTGATACAGACCTGAATTTGCTTATATATCGTTCCCTACAGAAAGAGTGAAAAAATATCATGAAAACTTCGCATCGGAAAAACAAAACAGTGAATGTATGTAAATGTGTGTGTTTATGTGTCGAATAAATGCACGCTTTTTTCCATACTCTGAATTTTATATTTATATATTCCTTATACATATAAACGTTATTCTCCAGCAAAAATTAAAGATAGAATGAAACATTGAAATGCGAAATGTCACGTAGACGGATATGTTTACATATATGTATGTGGGGTCGTGAAATGTGAAAAATGATCTAAACCATCAAAAATATACATAAGAAACTTAGTGTATGTTTTATTGATCTTTAGTATGAAGCGTGCTTAAGTCAAACGTAGTATTAAGTGATTAATTAATAATTAATTATCTTGAGCATCAGTTTGACAGGGTTAAATTATAGTATTTTAATAGATTAAAATAAAATGTAGAGCAACAAAAGATCAATAAACCATTCATATCTAAACTGAACGAGTCAAAAACTAATGGCTAGCCATTTTTCAATCAAGTGTTTTAAACCACATTAGTGAACGTACACGTGTGCCATTAATTTTCGATTCATTTTAAATAAATAAAAAAATTAATGAAAATTTAGTTTATATTATATTACATAATATGATAAAAAAAAGCATATTTCTTCTAATTTGTATAATTTTAATAATTAAAATGAATCGACGTGAAACATCTAAGAACTATACAATAAGTAAGCGCTTTGTACCCCAAATCATACGTTTGCTGATTTGTATTGAGATCGACAGTTTTTAAAGCGACTATGGTTAAAGTGTGCATGTATGTAAATATATAATATAATAATATATAGCCTATGAGAATAATTTAAAGAGAGAAGCCTGTCTAAAATGTGAAGCCATTCGAATTGTTTGACAAACGTACCAGTTCGGTGCCGATGACACCTCCTTTATTCACCAATTTCGTGGTCCACGAGAAATAGTATTGGCCGGGTATGGGATGAACGGCACATATCAGCAGCTCGATGCTGATCTGAGATATCCTCTGCCACGTCATGGCTATCCTCCAATCGTCTGCGCAGTTGTCTATCATGAATAACTGGAAGCAGAAAAAAAATACCAATGAAAAGTGAAAGCGGTGACGTCAATAGAAGTAATGATAAAATCCGAGAAGAGAGATTAAACTCAGTTGACCTAAGATTAATTTGCTCGGTCTCTCACCTTCCCCCGGTTACTCCCCAATTTGACTTAATGCGGATTGCAAATTCGGTTTCGTCACCATATATTTTTCGCAACGGTTAAATTTGATTATGCTCGAAGAATAATTATACTAAATAGGCTTTAAATAGAATATATACACCTTTAATTTGAGTTAGTCCATGGGAAAGGGAAACATTCAGTTGATTAGTGCACAATTTGAATAACTAATGTATGAACATTTAACTTTTCAGTTATGCAAACTAGTTAAAATGTACTGTAGTATGTTTTCGAAATGAATAAAGTTATTTAATTTATTTCATTTATGTGAATTTGAAGCGAAATATTATTTATTCAGTTCAAAAATGAACTACATACATATACACTTCAAATTTTTAATACACATTTTCGAATTTAAAATAATACAATTGCGATATTCTTGATTGATTATGTGGTTACTTTTTTAAAAGTCTGAAATATTAAATGAAAACCATTACAAATCGATCAATCATCTTCTTGTTAGCTTACACATACTACAAGGTTTTGTATTAATCTATTTAAAAAATGATGAGCTTTATTTGAAAAACTGCAGATGTAACGTGACGTTCAACTGAAAGTTGGACTTTCATCATGACTTAACACATCTTCTTAATATATTTTGTTCGTGTTTACCTCTTGATCTTTAGACATGTGGGCCTTTTACTTTGATTTCGAGCACTTAATCCTTTTTTATGACGTTCGTGACTTGCGTGATTTCCCTCGCATGCTTTATCGAGTATAAGTTACATTGTTCCCTTAAGTACATGTACATATGTACAAGGTTCTGACATACAATTGTCCTTTATTGCGATCTACGATTAATTGTAAATTGAATGTAGCGATTTCATCGGCCAGATAACAAACAGCGCTCGCTTATTTATTATTGTATATTTATTTATGTACATATGTACCATTTGTTGATATGAATTATCGTTACTGCGTGAGAGAATGACTCACAGTTTCGGCTATGAAACTATGAGAGAACTCACTACATAGGCAACAAAAGGCTCTCGAGCGCCATTCCTACGCGGAGGGATGGAGATTAATTAAGATACACCGAAGGCGCCTCACAAAGGGGCGCCATCCCTTCCGTGGTGCGGTTTCTGCGGCGCCATTGTGAGCGCCATCCGATTATGAACACCTTTTCTCACACTTCCTGTGCCCACAATGGGACACATTGTCGACAAATACCGCAGAATGGTATTTTAGATGTGACAATGTCAAATTGATGCGAGATTGAGCGATCATTCGGTTTTGCGCCAATCGGAAATTAAGGTGTGGCCGCATACGTGTTTACTTTGAGCGAACACAACCACGAAACTGCCTGTGTGCATTTTGGATTGAAAATTGTCAACGAATTTAATTTTTTAACTAGAAATACTAGAAACAATTAAACAACTAGTCAAAATCATAGAAACAACAAATCACATGGTCATATGTACATATAAGGAAAAATGTTCTACATGTATGCATTGTTTTGTTTTGTTGAGGGGAAAGTTGGCCGACAGATCGAAGAACACAAAGATCTTGATTTAATAGCAGGTTAACATAGAAATAATGAGGTGTCAATTTGGCCGTCTCACAACTAAATTAGATAAATTGGCAAATTCTAAAAGGAGATGGGCGATCTGAATTTAGTAATGTACAGATAGTTGCCAATGATGCTAATTAAGGTGAAAAAAACCGTCGAGAATATCATTCGAAATGCGGGGATCAAACCCCGGAGCTTTGCTTAAGATACTAACGCTCTAACCACCGAGCTATCGCCTGGCTAAGTTTGATCTCGATTAGTCAGACACTGATGGAATTTCTAAGAAAAAAATAAAAAAAGTCGTCCAAAAAAAACCAACAAGAATTCATTTTTATGCATATACGTATGTACATAGATAGTTTTTATGTAAATTTAGGTACGAGCTTTTAGTACTGACAAGGTTTTATATAACTCATATTTTTTAATACACTTAAATGTGAACGTGGTTAGCTTATATCTCAAGAAGAATTTTATTGCGAGGAATTGGATCATTTCAAAAAGACGAAAATATCATTTGTTTACTTCACATATGTACATATGTATGTATGTACATACATATGTAGGCACCATGGGAAATGTGCGCAAACATTTCATAATTCATAGATGAACAAGTTTACTTTACCATAATTGGCCATTGTTCTACTGCGGTCAAATGGACAATGATCGTGTGAAATTTGATTGCATTTTAAACCGATTAGTATTCATTCAATATATGTATATAATATATACATATGTACGTGCGATATGTGGGGATTTTCCGCAATTAAACCGGCCATAATTTTTGTATGCACGTCCGGTCCACGAAACCGACGCAATTTATTATTTTCGACGTTTATATTCGTATGTAAATTGTTTGTTTTTTCACATACGCGAATTGCAGACCGAATATTTATTTAACCTCGAACTAATACCGAATACGTAGTTATAGTAGGTATTTGAACGAAAAATTTAATTTTGAAAATTCTTTCAAGGGTTTCTTTTCAATTTAGGAAGTCATAAAAATGTGTCTCAACCCTACTTTCTTCGGTATTAAAGTTTGTGTCGTAAAGTTTGCGAAATTCCCTCAAAATTATGTGGCAGCTTGTATGTATGCTTGAAAGTCGAGATCAAAACAATAATATTTTATATGATGAATCGAATACATTAATATGAATCAACGCATTGAATGGCACAAGAAAACAAATTAAATTCAAAGAACACCCTCTCGATAAGCGAAAAAGTTAAGTGGATATGAAATAAGAAGTTAACGAAGCACGTTCTAACTATCGTTATGGCGTTCGAATAATTTATACGGCAAACTTGCGATCGACGAGCGAAGAGCTTTTAAAGCTCTTCTACGAAATGAAGAAAGTATATCAAGCAGTTTTGAGTCGTGAATTTAAATTATTTTAAACGAGCTTCAACAATGAGAATCTTACTTTACATTTTAAATGAGAACTATTGAGCGTTCGCATCGTCTTGAAAAATTCTAATTAACAAAGAACACGTTAATTCAACGCAGAGTGTTGCCTATCTGAGCGGATGTCACATTTTTTAATTATGAAAAGGCTTTACAGTGACGTCGGTGTAGTTGAGATGAGAACAGAGCTTTATGCTTTATGCCTCGGAGCATTTTCTATCGGGTCGGTGCGGAATAGATTAAATTATTTTAGACGTACAAAGCGTTAGGAGGGAGAAAATGGAAGGGGAATACACAGAGTACCGGGAATAATATTAATGCACTGTTCAGAAGGCATTATCTTAGCCTGACTGTGAAAATGTATATTAAAACTTGCTGAAGTTGCGCAACGTGGGATGAAGAAAAAAAAAGTAAAAAATGGAAGAAAAACTACGTGTACCCTCCCGCGTTTTTCCCTCTCACTGTAACGACTAACGAGGACGAGCTTGAATATCAATTTGGAACGAGCGATTTGAAATTTTCCAACGCGAGAGAAAATCTCAAACGGTGGAAAATTTCATCCTCTTCCTACGTAATATTTCGACGTTTAATGTCAAATTCTAAATTAAGATTTGTACCTGCACTTCCAAAGCGTGATAAGCCACTATTAGGCCGAGCAGGATGACTGTTGATACGGAGATGAGCGTTTTGAGAGCCGTTGAATAGAATGACGCCTGAAAAGAAAAATAAACATACAACATTAGAAAAACATCATTTTACAACATTTAAAAGCATTCAACACGGTCTTACAATCTCTAAACTATCAATTTAAGGTCACGTAAAGAGCCTAAATTTACATGAAAGTGTAATTTATAACTGAAAGTAGATGCAAAAAGGCTACCTTTACTCGAGATTTCAAAGTAAAACCTTTCAGATGTTCGATTTATCTCATTTTTTGCAATGTATTGTATCAATTGTGATTGACTTCGGGATAAACATCTACTGGCTCCGGGCTCATCGTTTGATTGGTACAGAAACCGAGAGAAAAAATTCTTGCCTGACGTGGTAGCCAAAAACTAAGTACACCATTGAGTTCAGAATGGTCGATTTATATATCCATAAATGGGTATCAAAAGTAAAACAACGTTTGCAAAATTGAAATTTATAGGCCTGTGTAATCAATGAAAACACGCTTCACCATTCATTTTATAATTTGCTATTCAAATAATTGAAGTGGTTAGAGTTGATGTGAAATTTTCCACTTCCAATGCAAATAAATAAAACAAATAATATTCATAACAATTTGCGACCGTTCGACCGTTTCAGGAACCAATCCACATTTCAGACAAACTTGATACAGTGATTCTCAGTATTTGAGTACTTAATATAATAATCAATCAACTAGACAGTTTATTGAATATAAATAAAATTTAATATCCTGTCATAAGTTGATATAAAACTTTCAACAAGCTGATACCTATCTCTTCGTGTGAGTTGTATTGTGAACGTAATATTTTTAGCATATAAAAGAATTTCCCGGAAAATGTCAATTTTCAACCGTCAGAAAATGTACACATTATATATATGTATATATTTAGCACAACGTCGAATATGTATTTTTTTTTAATATGCTAAATCCTAGTGTCTAATAAATCAAGTAAGGGCCACGATGCGTCCTTAAGAGCGTGCGGTCGAGCCACCAGAGAGCGAACGGCCCCCGTAAAACGAGACTTGAGTTATGGTGGGAAAAGGTTACGTGATGAGGGTGGACAAAAACAGATTAAAAAACCTAATGGGCTTGATTAATTATTCGCGATAAATGGCGACAAATCCGCCGTGCAATCGCGACGGAAAGCTCGCGAGCTTTATGTCGCGGAAAATGGCCCGGCCGAGAGTGAAATCCACGTCGACTTTGAACACGTACGCTTTTAAGTGGAAAATTTTACTGAAACTGCTCGGAAAGTGTAGCCTAACCTAAGAAGTCACAATTGTAACGAGATATTATTAATTAAAGGGAAAAGTGGCATATTTAGGTCGAGCTGTCCTGCGGAAGCTTCGGGAAAATGTATGCGAACCGGTTTGCGTTTTTGGATTAACATGTTTTAGTCAGAGCAGATGTGTGTGTCTTCTGTATGTCGGTCTGTAGTCGTCGCTAAAGTAGAAATCCATTAGACCGACGTGCGGTTTACCTTGTCCGAGCCCAACTTGGCGTACATTACTTCGTGCTTCGCCCTGTATGTGCTGTACATGTATGAAAATTAATTTTCATGAGAACATTCCATTCTGAGAACACACTGGGTGGGTCGAAATAGCCAAGGCTTTCAAGTGAACCGAGTATCTATTGAAAAGAGTTTAACGGCGCCGTTGGGATGCAACGACGTTTAACGACAATGAACCCAGCGAAATATATTTCGTTAGGACGTTGGCTAATTTAAACTTTTTCAATCATACAACGCTCAAAAGGAATGGAAAAGAAATTTAACTTATGTAATTACTTTTGCACAATTTGCGAAATACTCAAACAAAAGGAAAAAAAAGCTCACCTACACGTAAGCAAAAAACTTTACTTACACGAAGTATTAGTAATGGGGTATTTATGTATAGGTATATATGTACATATATACGAGCGTATAAACCCAAACATTTTTCTTTAATAAGAAAATTATAAAATGCTTTGTTGAAATTAAATTGAATATGGAATACGTAATAAGTTGACTACACTCAATTATTTTCAAATATGAACACGAGCAAGCAGATATAACGAGGCTTAACACAAGAACTATAAACTGCAAAAGGAGAAAGTTTTAAACGGTCTGCAGTAAAAAGATAGTCAATTTTCAACTGCCGCTGAAAGAGTTTTGATTCACAGTTTGGCTTTTGTGAAACTTTTTAAACATACGATATGTATGCGAGAGCAGTGAAAGTTTTTGAGTGGTTTCATAAAATTTAGCTAAAGGAATTTCCAAGGTGTAATTTTAATATGTAAATCAAAAGCTTAATTTGTAATGATATAAACACGATTCTCATGAATAGTATCGGTTCAATAAACACCCGGTATACTAGGTTTGTTTTTCCGATGCTAGCAGTTCGTTACGTGCAAGATTACATCTCGTAAATCGAAGTGGGATCTTTTTCAGGTGTGAAAACGTCTCCATCAGTATTTATAGTCGAGTCCTACCAAAGAATATACCGTTGTATATTTTCATGTTGTACATATACGGCATAGAGAAACGTTCGCGCTCTTATTCGCGCTTCTTGGGTTTGTTGAAGTTGCGCTAAATTGTTTGCATAATGTATATATGTATGTACATATGTATGTCAGAATATCACAGATGCACAGTCGCATACAAATGCTTGATTCGAGCACCAACTCAACTCTGGAAATATTTGGAAATGTCCCTTACGTAGATTCCAACGTTGAATTCCACAGAATACGACGTGCTAGAGAGTTGGATTATAGAGGTGAGTAAGTTTTGGGTATATGTACATACATATTTTGAATTAGAACGAAGTTATGCAGGTTGAAGCTTGCAGTCCGCCTATTCTATGTTTATAACTTCGGTGCACCGTTTGTTTTGATGGCAAAGTTATTTTGAATTTATTAGATTATTGTTACTGGTGTCTGTAGTTGTATTTTGATTTTAATTTTGAATTTATTCGATAAGGGAAAGATTACTCACGGTCACCGCACTGTGCGAAAATCGAGAACAATTTAGATACTAAGACGTTTTTATTACTGTAGGATATATCTTTGACAAATATAGACTTACTTTCAAAAGTTAAAGCGAGGAAGAACGGACAAATTCAATTAAAATGGTAATAATAAAAGGAAAAGTGGTCGTAAGAACGGCTTCTATTTTCCACTGTTCGTTTTTGTTTCATTCTGTCACTCGTAAACTGGAACGATAATGCTTTCATCAGTTAGCAATATAATATGTACGGTTCACTTAAATGCATATCTAAAGCAATAGTTTTCAAATTAGATTTAGTGTCTAATGGTTGGTAAATAAACTATTGTATTGAATCTAACTGCATAGCACTTTATTAACGGGACAATTCTATTCAACATTGGTCTCATATACGTTTTTATTTTTATACAATTCCGTATATACGGTACGTCATTGTTGTTTAGATCGTAAAATTATTTACGATCCGAGGGATTTTCACCGGGTTTTATACAGAGTATCAATGCCAAGGTTATCCTCATTCTTTTTTCATTCGTCAAATCCCTCATCCATAATTCGAAAGATATGATTTAAAAAAAAGAAATGCGCAAAAACTCTTTGTAAATAACACCGTCCAAAAGCCACTACAGTATCGAAGGGTTCGCCAGGAGGAAAAAGCATAAAAATAACGCACGGAAAACCGTATTGTATAGAAAGGCCAAACATCAATATGCAGATAAAACGTGGCTCAGGCCCAAATCGAATATTTGGGGAGATTGATTGAAGCAAAAGTGGTTGAAAAAAAAAATTTACAATGAGTTTCGTACGCCGCCGAAAAACTGGCACGTTTTCATATGAAAAGTGTTAGATATACGCTTAACGTAAACAATATGATCTTTTTCAGCGCAAATTGCAATAACGTTTTACTCTATTGAATTAATCGAAATTCAATCTTTATTCGCTATTGAGAAGAGTGCAAAATGAAACGTTCGTTTTGTTCAAGTAAAATTGCACACGGAACGAGATACTACTGTAGTGCAATTATTTGCGGTTTGAATACTCCAGTTACCGCAATCATATACATACATACATACATATAATAGATACAACTATGTTTAAATTATACCATTGGTTCTTGAGCTTTTTATTGTATTATTGAATTCTAACCATAGAAATTCGATGAAAATAAATGTAAATAGACAATATTTCAAAGGATGCACTTAAATATTGATGCGAGCTTCTGTTAGATTACACGAAATTTAGAGAGTTGATTGTTTGATCAAGTAATTGGACAACCGGAAATGGCTATTTGCTCAATGCCGGTATTTTGAATTGTTTGCTTTGTATAAAAGTTCCGTCGATAAAAATTTAGACGACAGTGCTTCATACATTACTTTCAGTAAATAATAAATTGATGAAAAATTGAAAATTTACGCATTGTTATGAGAATTCATAGAACCCCATGTCAAAAGTTTGAAAACCTCTCAATTAAACCGCGTTAGATTGCAATATGGGAAGTTTGTTAGCGTTTGAACTATACAGAGTATTTCCACGATTTTGATCTACATATGTACATATGTACATACATACTCTTTGCATTATAACGAAGGCAGTTTAATTAACTTGTTTACGGTCGATCGGTAAAAAATTGGATTTTTATAG
The DNA here is from genome assembly GCA_022651745.1 of Parapsyche elsis. NCBI lineage: Eukaryota > Metazoa > Arthropoda > Insecta > Trichoptera > Hydropsychidae > Parapsyche > Parapsyche elsis. Next base: position 17,608,854 of record JAGVSN010000001.1, on the reverse strand, counting down.
CAGGTGCCTTCATAAGAACATTGACGTTTATATTGAAACTGTTCAAAGGAGAAAAATTGGACCAAAAATAAAAAAAAATGGTAAAGGCTAAAAAAAATTGCACATTTAACACCCTTCATCATGGGTTGAGCTGATTAATGGCGACGGTTTCCCTTTGGCTATAGTCAGGTTACATCACACGAGCATGATTGATTGTCGGGCTGATGACAACAAGGTGGACGTTCAAGTAATTTGACGCGAAAAAAAAACCGCACACATCACATACTACATAGTACATATTATATTATACGCGAAAATAAGTTTCAGATTATCCGTCCATTCATTTGTCTCAATAACCGATTTGTTCTCGTCTCTATCGTTTTCATTCTACTCGCAAATGACTGGAGCCGTTTCATCGCACGTCCATTGTGAAAGAACGACTGGTGTTTTTCAATTTGAAAGATAACGATTCGATTGATTGCTAGTTTTATCCCGATCGCAGCGAGAGGAAACGAACTGTGAAAGTGATGAATAAACGCGTTAAATGCTACGAAAGACACGTAGGACAATTTTCATCATCCATATTGGTCGTTTTCAACATCCCCAGACCGGCCGTTAAAATTAACGATGTGGAAATTTCGAATTAGGGTTAGTTCGCCGGGAGATTTGGGGCGCTTTATAGTGATCGCAGGCATATTGTTATCTAACTCGGCACACCGTTGCACCGTACACAAACTATTACACATATTCCGATTGGTGCACGTCTCTAGCCAGTTCCGTTTCCGGTGTTATCTGGCGTAACGACGACACAAACAGACATAAGTGGGGTATATTTGATGTATGGCGAATGCGAGCTAATAGGCCGTGATTGATATCGACCACCCGCTGGGAAGTCTTCATATAATCACTTAACGCCAATTTGCATTGTAGACGCGGTGTCGCTGTAGTTAATGTTATCAGCGTGATTTAGTGTGATTACAGTAGGTATATCAACGGAGAAACAAACTAGGTTGAAGATAAACGGGTTCGTAAAGAAATGTATGTGAAGTGATACGTGTTCAGTATTTATGTATTTGGCATGGTTTAGTTGTAGCGTACTCCTGGCAGACGAATGTAAGATCTAAAAGTTTTTCTTTATAAATATATCCAATTGTTATTGTATGTATGCATGTAGGTGTAGTTGGATGCTATTTATATGTTGAACTAATTTTTTTCTTAATATACATAGTAGCAATAAAATAGTATATGAAAGTTCACGATCATACATTATTACTGTTTATAGTTATTGAGAAATACTATTATACTATACATATGTACAAATATCATGATCATCTTTTTCAGCCGTTCACCATCCACTGCTGGATGAAGGCCTCACCAATGCTCTTCCATTCCTATCTATCTTGAACAATCTGCATCCACTTCTTAGCTCCACACATTCTTCTTAATTCGTCAGTACATCATCTAGCTTTCTTCCTCATCCTCTCGGATACCATTAAAGTATTTCTCGTGTCCATCTACCATCCATTATTCTCGATGTGTGTCCACTTCAACGTTTTCATACGTTCCGCTATATCTGCCACTTTGGTCATACTTCTTACCCATGTATTCCTTTTACGATATTGTTATAATACTATATTAGCGTAAAATCTGCCTGTCGTTGCTATCATGCTAGCATTGCCAACATAAGAAACTTTTTTTTTTAGCGGTGTGTTGGCAACAGGCCGCTATCTGTCAAAGTTAGTTCGTGTCGACAACGCGATTTATGACCGTACATCCATTCAATCAACGGTATACTATGAAATTGTTTGACGTACCGTCAAACGTGTCAGGGGTTGCACTGTTACTGTACGAACTAGCGTGCACGGGTATAAGGTAGGGTATGAATCATATGACAGGCAAACCGGTCAGTATAAATACAATGCTATTTCTGACTTCTAGAGCAATGTATAACGATTATACATACATATTTAGCACAAATATATACTTAACACTTTACATTTGTATAGCGATGGGAATCTGCACATCTTGCGTACAACAAGACAAATCTTTACACCAGTTTCAAACTTTCAAAGCGTGAATACGTGTGCGAATCGTCTGGTGTTTTTGCAGCGTCTAATTTACATGGGAGGGAGGAAGACGAAGGGATGGGGGATTTTTCACGAGTAGTTCCTAGGACCTATGTGGTAATTTTTCCTCGTCTGTGGATAAGTGCCCCCTCGCTGACGGGTCATGAGCGCCATTTGTCAGGATGCTTGCTGGTCGCATTTCAAGGATCCAACGGCAACGAGATCAAGACGGATAGCGAGGACGTGCCCCACCCTCCTTTCACCCTTTCTCATACTAAATTTGCCAGGAAAATTGGAGTTTCCTCATCAGTGCCGATGACTCGTTAACATCTAATGACTAATTCAATGTACATTTGTCGAGGGGGGCGACATCGGTACGTTAACCTGCCCCGCCCCGGTCGCGAAGGTCTACTGCGAGGCGCGTAATGGCGTCTCTTGTCACTCAAAGGGTTAACGATGTGCTCGCGCAAAGGTGAGCTTTATGATAAATTTGTGATTTGAGACGTATGTGATGCGAATGCGATACGACGATTTGGTATGATTGGCTGTTTGGTTTGCCGGTTGATTGAAACTAATACAATACTATGTAATGATATCTGCTTGTTTGTATTTGTAAGTCTACAAAATTTCGTCTTTAAGATATAACTTCTGAGTTAAGTAAATAAATAATTTGTATTCTCGCTCTAGTACGAGTCGCGCTCTCTAAATCAAGTAAAATTTTGAATACTGAATAATTAAGGTTTAAGGTCATATTAATTTCTTTTATAAAGTTTAAAGTTTTGTTCGACGCTTTATCGTATAAAACTTTTAAGAATATTTTCGAAGATACATACATACTTTTGTGTTAAATAATTCATCTGCTATGAAAATGATAACATGTTAAACGTTGTAGCTATCGTGTGAAATTTTTTGCTGGAATCTTATTCGCAGATGAATTATTGCATTTTTAAAATAAATTATAAAGTGAAAGTTCAGACACACTAAAAATTAACACGATTTGTCAAAGATACTCTCATATAATATGAAATATTTCACTTTCAAGAATTTTTAAATTTTTTTGGCTAGTGTTATGATGCACGGCTATCATATGTAACTTTGTGTAATTTAAAATAAACTGAAGTTGAAAAATTGCACCAACTACAAATTAAAATTATGAAATATGTACATAGAATCATTTTATAAGTATAGACAAGTATATCCGGCTCATTGAAAATTTCACGAGGTCAATCATTTCGCATAACGATCAATTACGAAATGGCTCAATCAAACGAACAAATCACCGTTCGAATGAAAGGGGTTTGTTTGTTCCGCGGCTAGAAAAGCGATCGCAACGCAATCGTAAATCATTTACGTGTCACAAATTCATCAAAGAGTCACCCCCCACCCCACCCCACCCCTCTCGATTCTGTAACGAAGGTGGAAAATCGAAAAAAAAAAAAAACACAGTCGGGAAATGGAGAAAATTGGGTTGCGACATCGATGCATACAAATAGCTAATTATTTACATACGTAAAAACAGCATACACACACAGGTTTTGAATATTAATATTGCCAGTGAAGTGAACCGAGTATATAAATACATATGTAATTTATGTATATGACGATATGAAGGCTAACATTATACATTTTTAATGGAACTGAGCTCATGAATTGAACAAGGATGATTGTTATACGACGATTCCACGTTGTCGTTAAATTTTATCATCGAGCAAGTCGTCGATACGAGCCATTATATTATACCTGTGTAGAATTGGGTTACTTCTTGAACTATTCCCGTAGGTGATTTCCCCCCCCCCCCACCCAGAGCTCCCCCATCATAATAAACACGAGTATTAAAAAATGTATCGTATTGAGTGAATGTGAAAGTATCGATAGGCAAATTCAATATTCAGTTGGGGCACTTAAGTGGCGAGTTTACGTTGTAAGGGCGGGTTCAGATAAGATAACAGGGTAAACAGGGCAACACCATAAAGGGAATGTTCCTAGGGACCTTGACATGCAAAACTGCCAAATAGGCCTGGCGAAACCCTGTGCCAGATTTATAAATATTAAACACTGGTTAGTTGGAAGCGAGCCTAACGATTTCGACTATTATTCGGCGCTGTCATCTCGTTTCGAACGAAGAGGTTTTATTTTTCCGTTGCGAAATGAAAGCCGATAATTTTCCCTTCTTGGTGTTTATAATGGCCTCTTCTTTTTCCAACTAACGTTCGACTATTTCGTTTTCTTTGTGAGCACTTTATTAATTTTACGAGTTACATAGATGTACATATGTACATACATACATATATGTATATTGGAATGACTGATCGTTCTAGCCTTTTCTACATATATAACTATCGCTTCTGAACAGTCTCATTTTTAAGACCTTGTGCCATTGTATACGAGTAGATTGGAATAATTAAAACAAAATAAATATATTAACGTGTCAGTAGGTACTGAATAATAAGTTATGCTAACCTTGTTGAGACTGTGGTTAGGTTATAAATTTTATATACTTTTTTTTTTTTTTTTTAGTGATGCAAGAACTATTTTGCTTTTTCTTTACATTTTCTTTTTACCTTTTTAAACTATATATATGTATGTATATATATATATATATATTTATATAATATTAGCCAATTAACTAATTTAACTTACATATATTACATATATATAATAACTACATACATAAATCTAGTAGTAAAGATTATTTGCCTATATGTTTATATTTTTATATTCTATATTTGCCTATATCTTCTATTTCAAACTTTTGTAAATTTTGTTTTTGTATACATTATATACATATGTATATGTATATAATGTTTTCCCCGCATGACGATATAGACGAATATCTGTAATGTCACGCAAGATGATTTTGTAAATAAATAAATAAAGACAGTTAAGATAAATGCCATTTAGAAATATTACGGCAAAGTAGACCGAGTGGAAGATGGGGTGATGAATTGTGAAGAATGTGTGGAGTTAAGTGGATGCAGATTGCTCAAAACAGACAGGACTGGAAGAGGATTGGAGAGGCCTTCATCCAGCAGTGGATGGTGAGCGGTTGAAAATGATGATGATGAGAAAAATTACGGAAAAACGAGCCATCTTTTACGTACTACTAGGTACTGATGACTGTACATACATACACAAAGTTTTGATACTGTACAAATTTTGCGTGTATTTTTTTATTTTTCAATAAAATCAATAAATTGTAGGCATCCTTCGAATTCCGCAATAAGCTTGTTGTCGGTGCAAAAATTCTACTAATTTATCAAAATGTTTTGAATAATTTAGGCGGATATTTGCCTAGCTCAACGGGTTTACGGGGGTTCGGTAGGGTTTTTCACCTTAATTTCCGCACCGCGTTTATCTTCCACATCCTTCGAACTGTTGAAAAGATTTGAAGGGTCCCCCAATTAACCCTTTTTGGGGTCCGGGTTGCGTAAATCCGGTCGCGAACCGGAAGCGATATTTCGCCCCGTTCAAACCCGCATTACAGCATTGAAAATTCGGCTTAGATAGCGTCGGACGCGCTCATCAAATTAGGTACAGGATACATGTTTCGTTAACAATGTACGCGTGTGGACGAAATACACGGTTTTCCCAAATGAAAAACGAGCGAACGAACGTAGTGTGTACACGTAAAGGGTGTGTGTTATTAAGTAATTTGTAAAACAGCATTACGTTTGAAGATGTGTACTTGAGACGTGTCACATTTTAGCTCTCCTCGACAATGGCGTAAGATCTCTTTCTAAACGAGCTTCGTCTCGGGAGACATTTCTCGCTTTTAAAAGCTCTGCAATTTTGTGCACAAGGTTCCCCCACAGACGAGGTCATATAATCGCGTATAATATATAATATAATATGATATTTTTAAAGCACGCGACCTACTTAATCTTGCTTTAAAATAATTTGAAATTGTAGCCAGAAAGTGTTCTTTTGTCGTGCTTCGCGACTAGAGGAAAATTGAGATCGTATAAAACGATCTGTTTGAAAAATGTTAAGGTAACGAGCTGAAACTTGCAGATAATAGAAGTGCAGATTCACATGTAATATTACCCAGCGAGAAGGATTTCTTCGGATAATTACGAAGATATATAAAATTTATTTATTTTAGAAGCTTATTATCAAAATACAGTATTATCTGTTAACGATCGGCGAGTGTTCATTTTAAGACGTATGTTTGAGCGAAGGATAGCAGAAAATACGGGTTACGGGAATAAAATTAATGACGAAGAGAGTCGAGTGTTCCTGGAGGACGAACAGAGAGACTTACAGCTTTTATATATACATAGTACTAGTGTAAGCCTGTTGAATATTAACGTAGCGGTTTCTCATCACCCGTACTGTCAGTGTTTGTGTGGGTGAGTACATGTATGTGTACGTGTAGTATGTATGTATGCGAGCGATCCGCGGCTATCCAGCCAGACAGCTGGCCAGGCAGACCCTTGCGCTACTATATATAGTAATGCATACTTCAAACTTGACAAATGAATTTATTTGTAATAATAAAAATTGTTTTTATAGTTGTTGCATAGATGGCGCGTTATAATATAACAACGTAACAATTTAGCAAAGTCGCGAGCCTATTGAGATATTATATTGTCAAATCGTAGCAGGTTCGTCATCGCCTCCGTTGCATGATAGTGTTAGCATGACTCATTCCAACCAGGTGATCACGAGTTCAAATCCCACTTGCGCATCGTTCTGGTCTTTTAATTATTTACCTCGGCGAGCGTTATCAGCAGACAGATACATAGACAGAATAGGGCTAGGGATGGAATAGACGGAATAGGGCTATTATACATATTGTACACGATTAAATCAAATACAATCAGTATATGACAGCTGGTATCTTCTTTATATGTTTCTCTGAAAATTTAAATTTACTAGGGACAGTTTAAATTGTACCGTATTGTGATTTAAACCGCTTAAATTATTCACACTCCAAACCGTACCAAAATAGTTCAATAATTTAATTACGTGTAACCTATTTTGACCTGATGAATGTGCAAGGAGATTTTTTAATTGCGCAATACTAAACCTACTTTGGCCAAAGTTGTGCAATCGAATTTAATGAAATTCTAGTTGTCGAAACTGTTTTATATATTTTAAAATGCACGACACGCCGACAAAGTTTTATCGGCCACCCATAAATTTCCACTCATCCTTCCACCGACTTGCTAAAGCATATTTTACAAATTCACTATACATACATACATACGTACGTACGTACATACTCAAACTTCCCCATAGTAAAATTTCATTATATTTTACACATATAATGAAATTTATAATAATAAATTACAGCGTGTGTGCAAGGCTCATCCCACGACAGTATTTCATCCCCATTCGTCGTCTCACAGGAACGTGCTTCCAGTTCCAGGAAGTATTACTTCTCAGACGTCCATCGGGAGCTAGCTCAAAATTTACTACCCATAACCCGGGGACTACCGGCTCGTGCGTGCGTTACGAGAACAAAACGCACAAAAAGGACTCGCAAATAATATATATCTCCTCGTGTTATACCCACCGTACATATTTTACGACGCAACTCGTCCTCGTTGACCACCTGTGGCACCTGGACGTAAATCGCACAACTTTGTAACTGAGCCGCTTTGAAAAATGTCCGCTCATTTCTCGGACACGTTGCTAGGAATCCAATTAATTATTGAGCGATCCGACCCGTCCGCGTCACGTCACTTTAGTTATCCATTGCATCCAATTTGGAGCGCGTAATCCTCGCACGTGGGATTATTCAGCTCAGTTGAGGTATGGAGTTTCGGAGTTGTGTTACTCTCCAAGTCCTCCAATCAAAATGTCATTCGAAATTTGAACGCCAACCACGGTGGGATTACAAAAGCCGTGGTGCTATTAAATTTGAACCGTCCAGAGTCCATCGATATGCAAATCATTGAAGATCGGCTTCGAATGCAATGAACTGCATGCTCCAATTCGACTTACGAAGTTAAGCCGTTTAAAGTTTGTAATTGATGGATTTACTTTGCTCTTTTACCATTCATAAATAGCTGTATAATCCATTTGATTATGATAAATTGATTCCGATTGGGGCTTTGGAATAGTTTTCTTACGGATAAATGATAGAAAATCCAGTTAGCATGATTGTATAGTACATATTTAATCAAATTATAAGTAAACAGTCGTATTTTCATATACATATGTACATACATATGTATATATAACTATTTTCTTCCCTCTAAGCATGACCAAGGTGGTAGAAATAGCGGAAAGTGTGAAAAAGTTGAAGTGGCAATGATCTGGACACATAGCGAGAAGAATGGATGGCAGACGGACGCGAGAAATACTGGAATGGTATCCGAGAGGATGTGAAAGAAAGCAAGGTAGATAGAGTAGACGATGGGCTGATGAATTGAGAAGAATGTGTGGAGTCAAGTGGATGCAGATTGCTCAGGACAGACAGGAATGGAAGAGGATTGGAGAGGCCTTCATCCAACGGTGAATGGTGAACAGCTGAAAATTATGATGATGACTAAATATTATAATAGACGATAAAATTGTCGACGGGAGGTAGTGTTTAAATTTAAGGACGCCACTTTGAAATATGCTTATAGTTTTAAAATACTATGCATAAACGCCTCAAACTGTTTGGTCTATTTGTTCAGAAATTGTATTGAAATTTTGTTTCGGAAGTAAACCATAACTACTTCTATTGTTAGCCCACCCATATATCAATGAAAAAACAATCGTCGTTTATCAACGGGCGACATACAACGTCGTGTATGTTAGAACAAAATTTTAGTATGTCTACTGTTAAAAATATTTTGTCAAAAATTAATTTTCACCACACAGTTTGAATTTCAATCAAAAAAGGTTCCTTGCAATAATCATTATGGACAAAATGTAGAATGATCAAAACGCAATCAGACATTCCAAGTGCGTAAAAATACGTAAAATTCAAAGTCAATGTATACATTTTACATTAAAAACATCTTTTTCAAATAATTTGAATGGTTTTATTGAGCAAATAAAGCCACCCGTATAAACGTCATCGTCGTTACGCACGAGCCTGAAACTGCCTGAAACTGTCCCACAGTGTTCGGGGATCGTCTTAAAAATTCACACAAACACTTTTGACGAAGATCCCAGCTACATTTGAAATATTTCCGGGAACACGGGAGCAGCCGGGAGCAGCGAGCCCCACCACTGCTAACAACTCGTTCCATGAATATATTATTATCTTGTTCGCGGCGGGTCGTAATCCACACCCGGCACTGTGAGGAACACCTCAACCTTCCCGTCCACATTATAATGAGGACACATAGGTATTCGCGTGTAGGTCTGCAGGACGACCAGCGAGTCCTTTGTACCTTATTGTTTGGACCGCAAGCCGGGACTAGACCGCTCGTATCTGTTTAAACTTAGGATTAGTACTCATGTGCGGTCACACGCTGCTAATTTGCACCTCTCCATTGTTATGTAAAATTTAATTGTTTTTATTGATAAATAAACTTAAACATTGGTACTTGAGCTGGATGGCGAAATAACTGTGAAACTTCTTATCAACTCTCGTAAGATTCCTTTGAACCTGCTATTAAGACTAAAGTACGCCAAATTGCAACATTATCTATGTAATTTGAACCTGCATTAGTACAAGAATGATTATATGTAAAGGTAGAGCTTTCTTTAACCAAAATTAATACGCAATAATTATCAAAGATTCACATACTTTTAAATATACTGTGCGGCGTTGAAATTAATTCAATTTTCAATGTAAAGTTTCTCTTCTTTGTAGCCATTAATAAATTGTAAGGAATAATGGATAGTAATTTAATTTTTCGCGTTAAAAATTGCGGTAATATAGTACTGAAAGCCTAGTTTAATAAGCGATTAAACGCGATGTAAAGCAGGACAAATTCTTTGCATAAAAGGATGTTCACACTGAAAAGAACAAAGTGGGAAGCATCAATCATAATTTGTCAGTATTTGAATGATGTTTATAACTCTTTACATTGTGAATTTTCTATTGAAGTATGAATATATTATGCGGAATACAGATTAAGCATTCTTTACACAATATGTACGTTGAATGAATTTTGTTGTTATAGTCAGGGTTGTGGAGTCGTTAAAAAAAAACGCGACTCCGACTCCGATTTTAAAAATTGAATAATGTAAAATTTAATTTTTTTCCCATTTTTGTTCTTATACATATGTGTAAGACAATTTTCAGGTATATAAATATAGTCGTAATTACACTTAGCAATACGACGAATAGGCTAATTTTCGAATTGCCATTTTTAGCTCCAACCTGTTAGGCTCATTTGAACGCGTTTTCCATCACTTTTATTAGGATTTCAGATCTGAACGCTTGTTCATCTCTTCTCTAATGTCAGCCTTCAGTTGCTGGATGGTTATTGGTTTAATCACATTCACCCCAGACTTTGAGAAGGCCCACAGAAAGAAGTCGACGGTCAAATCAGGTAAACGCAATGGCCATTAGACACCGAAAAATCGCGATGTTATTCGATCATAAAAATTTCCTCAAAAAAAAAAAAGAGCCATACATTGACGGGCTACGTAATCAGTGCACTATCGTGATTCATGACCCTATCCTAATGGAACCACATATCTGGATTGTGTTCGTTGGCCCCTCCAAATGTTGACAACGTCTTCTCGTCGACATTTTGTGGTTTTCTTCAATGTTCTCTCGCACAAGAGCAATATTCTCCTCGATTCGAACCGAACGACGTCTTTAGACAGATTTTAGACAGTTCCTTTGTCCTGGAAATTGTGAACCGATCGAATAATTGTTGGAGTACCTACTAGGTGCGTCTCGAGCGTGAAAGTCATGACGGTGTGCTTGTTGAGTTAACCAACAATCGAACGTTTGTTTTAAAAATTAAATTAAATGCGGGAAAAGGAGTCGGAGTCGCTCGAGTTTTTTATGACTCCGACTCCACAGCCTTGGTTATAATGACTTTAAATACTACAATATACACAATGTAACTTCTCTCTCGGCATCAAAGCAACCCAAAGAGACTTATTTGATTAGGTTGCAAAAGCTGTTCTTTTGCGGCATTGTTTTAAAGTGTGATCGTTAGCGGCCGTTGTCTGTAGCAGCAATAGCACCTTTTATGAGGTTTGCGGGGGTGATTTCAACATTGTAGCTCTGAGATGGATGGTGGTCAAAGTGGCAAGTTTGTATCGCACAATAGACAGATTAAGGTTAGAACCCTTCGCTGTTTAATTGTTGAAACGGCCCTTTTGTCAGTTAAAGTGGACCGTTGCGAGGCCTCATTATCGCCGTTAAGTTCAAACGCGATGAAACACTACCGCCATCACTAAATTGGGCACCAAAAACGAATTCGATGGAAAAAGTAGGTTGTAGCCATCTTAAGCTTCGAATCTGCGAAAAGGTTATCGGTGATCGAGAAATTAGGGGTTTTGACTTTAGGATGATGCATTGGGACAAGATCAATCCTCTAATTTTATTTTTTGTGAGAGGATGAGAGCCGGTCGTTAAGTTCTTATCTCTAGGTTGTTAAAGTTGGGGGAAAACTTCGTTTTTACGAATGGGCGATTAATCGATTCAAACTTGAGCGCGGGCAGAACGAGGAAAGTTGGCGAAATCCATATTAATTTATTTAAAAAGTTTGCACAAAAGCTGTTTTAATTACGCAATTATGTGAGAATACCGAATATTCGGATAGTCGAATACGCTTTTTAAATTAATTTCCGGTGAATGCGATTTGCGTAAAAGGTCATGCATACATATTGTACGCCGGTGAAATTTTTAGATTTATTTTCCGTAGGAAGTTTTTGCCCTATCGCAACTTCAATCTTTCGTATTGATTATTGGTGAAGGTTGACGTGTTATTGAAATTTTGATAACATCACAAATTCGTTTGTATTACGCCACCAAGGTGGAGGGATTGATTTAAAAGTGGCCAATGGAAAAACACTTCCCCGAAAAAAATATATGGAAAGGGCTGTTTTTGAATGAACATGAATACGAAGCGCACACACGAGATAACAAGTTTATTTCCTACATTAATTTTTCAATAAAAAGATCAACGTTAAATATTCACATGATTCAGTGGAACTACATACATGGAATATAATTTCGCTCACATATAACCTTTACGTGCAATGTATTTTTGTAGGTCCTACTAAACAATTCAGAGATATAATTTTTAGACGTCACTCTTGTACGCTTCAGGTGAATTTATCGAAATGTTATTCGTGTTTTTCAGATGGAATTTCACCGTGGCAGACTTTGCCACACGTGCCGAATTTCGGTTGATCTATTGTACCAAGGAAAAAGAAGACGAATCAAAAAAGCACTTTGGCTGAATTCCAGTGAGGTCGCGCAACGCTTGCGGCCTTAAAAGATGAGGAAAATTTTCTTTGCGACTAAAATAAAGTGCGCCAAAGTCGACACAGAAAGGGTTAATTATCCGGAAAAGCATTACGTACCCACAGAAGTTTTTTAAATACTTGTATAAAATTCTGGCGCAATTAAATCGAATGGACAGTAAAGTAGTGCAGTCGTCCTGCTATTTTATTGATACTTAAATTCAACAGTACAGAACAATGCACGTACTATAACTTCATGTTAAAAATAAAAATCATAATAAATGACAGTAGAGACACGACATAATTATTCAACGAGGTTGATGAGTGCGTGTCGTCATTACAGGCAGTAATAATTAATTAAAACTGCCACAATAACGACAGGCATAACTCATAGAACGACCCTCGCGCATTACAACAATCCTTCGTGTACAGTACCAATTATTCATGCGATTTTTCTCGGCAAAGTAACAGCTTGGCCGAAACCACATTGGATGTGAAATATTCCCAAGGATAACGGCAGCAATAAAAATGATTTAATAATCGAGTGAGTGGGGATGGAAGAGAAGACGACTGTCGATCATTCCAACTCGCACTTTTGATGTATGGCTCAATCTGCACACACTTGCGCAAAACTTTCCCCAAACTCACACACATATGATATACAAGAAAATACAATATTATTACTTATATTACACTCGTGTATTACTTCCGTTTATTTTCCGTACGCGTGTTCGTATCCGGCGTATAATAATCGAATATGTTATGCGAGCTCAAACCGAAATTTATCGCGTCCATTTCGCAAATTGGAAAAGTGGTCCGGTACGAGAAACAAAACAGAGAAGCGAAAGTAGCGAAATTGCGCTCTTCCATCTAATTAAAGGCGGAAGTGGGTTAAATTACACGCAAAAGTACCTACGTATATATTCGAATCGGGGTAGAGGATAATTCGCCGGGAGTTTCTTTTACAACGGCGGAATTCCTCTTGAATTCTCGAACTGAACATACATCCGCGTCTAGCTAATGAATGCCAAGCGAGTTTCGGAAATTTAGTATTGATACGTTTGAATATTTTGTATTTATAACGAGAGCGCGCAATTTTCAGAAAAGTTCAAGGTCGTTCGAGAATACATTTCCAATCAAATCAATGAAAATATTGAGGAAGAATCAAGGGAATATCGACAGCAGTCTCGTGTGTATTGAACAATGCGCAATCCAAAAGAAAGGACGTGAAAATTCTACACATTGATCTGCCAAAGGAAATTCGACTTTCTTACAGTGTATAGAAATGTTAGAAATCGCCTTTGACATACATACATATGTATGTAGGTACATAGATATACATATGTAGCTTTACGTCAACAAGGAAAATTTGAAGTCCTCAGAGTGTCATATATATTATATGTATGAGCAAAGTGGTAAACTCAATTTTTAATAGCAAATACATATGTATGTATACAATAGTAACTCGATCAATGCACTCATTTATCTTTAAATATTATTTTTTTATAATGTTTTCTGTGTTGTTTGCTCATTTAACTATGAACTTTCACAGCCAAAATGATTAACTCAAAAAACCCCTACTTAGCAGGACTATTTTACATATTTAACACTAAGCTCCATATATGTAACTGTGATACACAATGCTAGCATTACTGTTTCTATTGTTTGTTTTGCGGAATTGACCACTTTGCCAATCGATCCATAGATTACCAATATCGACAAACAAAGGCTCAATTAACTTTCAAAAATATAAACTGCATGTTTAGAAAGGGTCCAAAGAAGGATTACAAGAATGCCATCTAAACTTTGATCACTACCCTATAATGAAAGGTTGAAGAGAATGAGTCTCACCTCTTTGGAGACGAGAAGATTGAAAGGCGATCCAATTAGAAGTGTATAAAATAATAAACCTCATCTCAGAGGTCATACTCTGAGACTCCTTAAAGACAAATCTAACAAAATTGAGACTCATTCTTTCAATCAGCTAGTAACTTCTGAAAATACAAATCATCCCGACAAGTTTTTGAATATAAATGAATTTTTGTAATCCTTCAAACGTAAATAACTACATAAATAGTTAAAAATTGTATGTATGAATTGTATCAAACCCCCGAGCTTCATTGGCTTGCCCATGTATTTTAAATAAATAAATTAATTAAAAGCAATAGTGACAACATTTTGACTTTGCGGCTTTGTACTAACGCTAGCGTGTTTTACACGCGCGGACGCCTCGTTTCGTCCTGTTAGCGTACATTTTAACTGATTTTTACACGTGTCGACACTTGTTGCTTCCACGTATCCTGGCATACGTTGAAAAATATAATTTAATTTTCACACAAAGCACACTGACCTTAGTGTAAACTCCGGCGCTGGAAAGCTCGTTCTCGATGACCATGACGACGATGCCGAACATGCCCATGACGAGCGCGTAGTCGCTGATGCGTTTCCGCTTCTCGAATAGAGCCTTCCTGCGACCCAACCGGTATCCGATGTTAGGCTTGTGTCGTGACGATAAGGGGGTAGGTTTAGCCCTTTCGTCGATACGAGGATACTCAGAGTGAACACCCACCAAGGCAATGGCGGCTTCCTCGTTGCCACCGGCGCCTCCGCCCTCGCGACCCCCGGGGCACCCCTTCATCGCCCCCGGAATCGACACTGTCGACACCGGCTTCCGTAGCTGAAACAATACACAAAAATATTAAAAATCTATCATTAAAATCTATGGTCAGCTTCTCCTTTTGTGGTAATGTGTGATGCCGGCATTTCACATTGGGCGAGCGCTCACGAGCAGTACCGAGCGTCCACGTGTGGGTATGTCACTCGTACTGTATGAGCACTCGCGGTGCATCGCTTGAAGTCGAGCGAACCGCGAAGAAAGCAAGATGGCGGACTCTTCAATGGACATGATATGTACATATATACACATTTATGGATGACACTAGTTTTCAATATTAGAAACTTTGTTTTTAATTGAGATAAAGTGGAGAATCCTAGTACACACAAGTTTAAGGAAAAGGTATAAAGATTGCTTTTTTACGTAAAAGTGGAAATTTTCCTTTTAACCTTAATCCAAAATGATGAAAAATTTTACTGCTGAAATATTATTCTTCAGTGTAAATGAACTAATAAGGTGCAGAAATTCATCCTCCTCTTCAGGATCAAAGTTTACCTCAATTGTTGATTCATTCAGGACTTTCAAAATCAAATTGATTTTTTTATCCAAAGGCTTTTCTTTACTGTTTCAAATTTCTACACTGGAAAATGTTATCAAAGCTTTGGGATAGAAAAGTGAGATGTGATAATACATATCTCGAGTGTTAATTCTTTTAAAACATTCCGTTTGTCGCGACCCATTTTATTTATTTTGCGATCCACCAATGGGTCGAGACCCACAGTTTGAAAAAAGCTTTGGGTCCCGTTTGTTTATGCATATATAATGTGTCAATAGTAAATAAAGGAACATAATGGACAGAGATTTTGTTTGATATATTATTATATACGCATACTGGGTTGCAATATAAAATGCAGTTCTTGCAGTGGGTTAAAAAAAAGTTTGAAAAACGCTGGTCTATGCTGCAAAGTATCTATGAATGTATATGTATGTGGATGAAGTTTATCACGAGCGCCAATAAAACTCCAATATTTATTTAAAGTATGCAAAACTTCAATGGTCGATTCAACTGTTGTGATTGTGAAAGTTATTAGAAGAAATTGTTGTAAAAAAATTCATTGGGCTGTTTCATATTAGATTTTCAAAATAATTTGATGCGAGGGCTCTAACGAGTATATTTCAAACAGTAGTTAAATATTGGTTTTTAATTGACATATTGAATTAATTTACTATTTATTGTGGATAACTTGTGCAATTAGCAAATACACGAAGAGTTCAACAGCTACGAGTTTTTCCCGACAAGACTTCCAGGTCAACGATCAACTGGGTTCTGGCAGTTCCAGATCTTCCCCGAGGTGACGTCCCACAACTAGGAGATCCTATTCTCCAAGTTTATCCTTAGGCTCGCCAACTGTTCTCTATTTTCTCGGCCACCACACAATCTAGTTGTTCTGTTGCAGTTCAATATGGCGGCTTTTTCTTTCTGTTTACCTTAGTAATCTACTATTTTCACCGCCGTGCGTACACTTCAATTGCTAGTCATTCAAATCGCGTTGACCAAAACACAACAGATTACAGTTACAGAATCATATTTATTTTTCACTACGAAACTTTTTTATTTGCTATTAAAAATTTGTACCAAATGATTTAAATCGTATCGTAAATTCAAATTGGCTAATTTAATGAGATTTTAAATGGATTTTTATCGATTAATAAACAGTATAAATGATTATATTTGAAAGACGTAAGATTACCTATACTCGAAATTAATGGTTTTTGTATAATGTACCTAATACCTTAAATATATATAAAATAAATGAAGATAAAGTCCTAATGAATACTAAGTTTTGTTGCAAACCTTACTTAAAAAATAAGCACATTAGCGACAATTTATGAACTTCTGGAATCAATTTATCGTTCCGAAACCTTTAAACTGTCGAACATTAGCGATTGTTCCTGTTACTTATTCATTCGGTTTCAAACAACAGATGCGACCTGGCGCAATTTAACCGAATAACGAGAGAAAATGTAGAAGAGAATCACACATGTACACATGTACCGACTATATGTACTTATCGACAATTTGTTACGATATTGATATTTTGACAAAAAATAAGATGAGATCACGTCGTAAATTAAGTTATCACGCGTCGGCCATTTATTTGTATCGGCGAAATCGGAAATGTCGAAAAGTTTTCTTCCACGTTTTCGCTCAGATTGAAACTGACTGACTTTGCAGACGTTTGCAGAAACTGAAGGGCGGGCGTGTTTCGTGTCGTCGACAAGATTTGATCTGTCGAATTCTACCATCGTCGTATCTTTTGCTTTACGACGACGAACGTGAGCTGTGTCACTCGACTTTGTATGCAACTGTTTCTATACAAAAAAAAAAACGAATAAAGGACCTTTCGAAGTTTTCAGATGAGCAATTTAATTGAGTTGCAGTCCACGAAAGCATTGTGGAGTTCATTCTGCGCGAAGTCGAGCGAAAATTGGATTTCTCACAAGTAAGATTTACTGCCACGTCAAAGCTAACACGACGTCGTCCTTTGTTAGTGAAATAAAATGGCAGGATATTGTACTGCAATGGTGAGCTAGTTAACGGTTGAGTTTTTGCGTCGAAGGATGTAATATGTGAAATACGGAAACGCCGACTTTTTTTTTGAGATCGTATTTAATATCGAATTGAAGCACCCACTCACACCGTCCATTCGGATAATTTGCAGTGCGAATCCATTTCTACTGTCAGGACAGTCGGGACATAATCCTGTTGAGCAAAAAAAGATGATTGACGAAGGCTTTCAGTGTAAAACCCACCAGTTGTGTGCGCGAATGTAACGCGCCAAGAATAATGAACGGCTCGGTCTAATCCTGAGCTTTGCCGTGCTTGCACGAGTCAGGTCTGAATGAAAAAGCACTAGCTACACATACGAAACGATTAATAATGTTATTTTGCAAAAATTCGCTCGTCAAAACGAACTATGTGTTTTCAGGTTGGCTAAAATAAATAGTAGGCGTGTTTGTTATAGTGTTTTCATCGGATACGTATGTATGTATGTATGTATGTATGTAGGTAGTACTCCCGTATAAGTCACGTTTACATTTTAATTTAACCGAGCCGAATAAGCTCGGATAACGTTGATCCGATTACGTTGCATAAACGTCACCGGTTAAAGCGAAACGATTGCGTTTTAACGTCAACGTATCACTACAACGGATTATGAGGACACTTAAAACAATCGTGACGAGGAAACTTTGGGGATGTCGGTTAATGCACGAAAGTTTTTGCTCAAATTACAAGTAAGCGGTTGTTTGAATTTAATATTTGAACTGTTTCTACGCCGTTAGACTGTCGAGTACCGAAAAGGACGTGTTTGAATAAGAATTGGCAATTTAATTATAAATATACCGCACCCGAACAATTAAGTCAATAAATAGCTTTCAAATAACAATAGTTTGAAGATAAATACTTGTAGTTTTTTTCAATGCTAATTCTGCGACGGTTTAAAGGAATTTGTAAAAAGACACCTCGTTAGCTTAAAGTTATATAATATGGAGCTTTCTTTTAAAGTGAATATAGTGTTTCTTACTTCGACAAAGTTTGCAAATAAATTGAAATATTCATGCGGCGTACAAAACAAGCAAAAAACGTCACGTACATACATATACTCTGCTGCAAAGTTATCTTCTCACGTTCGTACATATTTCAAATGCAACTTTGGACTAAAAGGTTCCAACAGATTTGTAGATCCTCTCTTGCCCCTATCAATGTTTCTTTTTAAGATTTCAAATTCGTCGTACAATGCAAGTGATACCGTTGTAAAACAAAGAAAGGTAAAATAAAAATTGTCAAAGAAAGCTTTGTTTCAAATACGAATATTAAAAATTTTTGTAGAAAAATACAGACAAATTTCATTTAGTATAGACAAGTCCACGGAGCACTCTATTTGAGCGAAATATAAATTCTTTAATATTTCTATCTAATATCACTGTTTATAGAAACACTTGTCACACTCTATTACATAATGGAACTTTTACAATGTTAATCCACTAAAGTGAACTTTTTAGTTTTTTATGAGGACTCGATAGTGCACTACAGTATGCCATTTCAATTTGGTTGGCGAAATTTTCATGACTAGGAAAGTTTTTAATGAAATTTCGCACTGAATTTGGGATAACGTCCTTTGTAATGAAAGCACATTTAACAAAGTTGTAAATTTGACGTTGCTTTTCCAACATACACACAATAATACTACATATAATATAATCTATAAATTTATATAAAATAATAATCTCCAGTTAAAATGAAATATCAAAAAAAATTAAAAATTTCTTAGGTTGCGCAAATCCACTGAGATTTCAATTGAATCTGTTAAAAGTTTGAATCTATGAAGTGCAAATTATAAAGTGGAAAAGTTCTTTTACAAATTTAAATTTCCCATGAGATTCTCTTGTCATTAAGTTAATTGAGACTAAGAAATTTTAATTATAAATTGGCAGTTTAACCACATTTTTAGCGCTGTGGCTTACCTGTGATTCCATGTAGTTAAAAATAACGGAAACCTCGTACATACATAAATACGAATACATATGTACATAGATAAGATACTTGAATATTAAATTATTTCTGTTAAGCTCGAATGAATTGATCACATTTCGCAAATCCATCAAGCGGGGTCATGCACGTTCTCCGTTCGCATAATTTAACCGGATGTGCAAATATGCATATGTTCAAACGGGTCGGAATTAACATAGCGTAATTGATTCAGAAACTCAAATTCGAGGATAGAGATTGTTTAGGACAAGCACGGGCTAATTTCTTCTGATATGTATATTCAAACGACAAACATTCGTGCGATATTTCTACAAATGTTCAATATATAAAATTAATCATCACATTTCACAAAACGAGATGAGAGCATTTCGGAGACGTTTCCAATGCGCGGTTGATATGAAAAATAAGTTGGGTCGACTTTTTTACTTTATCCTAATCGGATAAAGTATTGTGATCGTGCGAAAATTCGACTTCGAGATTTTGACTGATTTGGATCAAGTATCATCCCCTGATCACGTTTTCATGATTTCTGGAAAATGTCTGTATGTCTGTGTACTATGTGTGTGTGTGTGTCTGTGTGTTTTCTCCGAAACTATCAAGTCTATCAAGCAGAAATTTCATATCTATTATTTTCACGTAAAGTTTAAAAGCCATAAGGAATTTGGTCAACATCAGTCAACCGGAAGTAGGGTTTTTTTCGTGCAGAAAATTCAAAAAATCCGGTAAAAAATCATATTTCGAAACTGCACCGGGAATTTTCTCCAAATTTCATATCTATAGTTTTCACATTAGCCTTAAGAGATACTGTGATTTTAGTCAACTTCTGACTACCGGAAATGACAGTTTACTCTTGAACGATTTTTTTGTTTTTTTTTTTTTTTCGACCTTTTAAATATGTGGTATCGTCACAATATTGTAATGTTGTAATTTTGAGAGAAATTTATATTTAAAAAAAAAATAAATTAATAAAATTAGTCAACCGGAAGTAGGTTTTTTTTTTTTTTTTTTTTTTTTTTTTTTTTTTTTTTTTTTTTTTTTTACTGAAAAGTTTACCGCAAAATATTTCCGAATCTGCCCCATCGATCAAGTTGAAATTTCACATCTATAGTTTTCACGTTAACCTTAAGAGATACTGTGATTTTGGTCAAAATCCGTCTGACAGAAGTGGCAGTTTACTCTTGAACGATTTTTTTTTTTTTTTATTTTTTTCGGCCTTTTAAATATGTAGTATCGTCACCATATTGTAATATTGTAATTCTCATCCTGCATCATATTGTAAACTGCATCGGCGATTTCGTCGAAATTTCATATCTATAGTTTTCACGTTAGCCTTAAGAGATACTGTGATTTTGGTCAACATCTGACTACCGGAAATGGCAGTTTACTCTTGAACAATTTTTTTTTTTTTTTTTTTCGGCCTTTTAAATATGTATTATCGTCACAATATTATAATGTTGTACTCCTGAGTAAAATTGCTAGTTACGAAAAAATAATCATTAAAATCAGTCAACCGGAAGTAGGGTTTTTTTTTTGTCGAAAAGTTTACCACAGAATATTTCAGAAACTGCCCTATTGATCAAGTCGAAAATTTATATTTATAATTATCATATAAAATTTAAGAGTTGATAAGGTTTTGATAAAAATCCGCCGACCGGAAGTGGTAGTTTTTCTTATTTGAATATATGCCGAAGATCGTATTTTATATACGCGCGCGCACTCAACACAGTAATTTCATGATATGTATGTATGTATTTTGATTGGTGTGGTGGTGGTGTATGCGTTTTATTTACTTACGTACTTAAAAAAATAATTTCGTTACTCTTTGTATTCCTCAAATATATGGATAAAGTCATGGGTTGGCTACACCCGAATTTTTTTTTCTCTCTCCGTCCTTTTGCAATA
This sequence comes from Parapsyche elsis, assembly GCA_022651745.1. NCBI lineage: Eukaryota > Metazoa > Arthropoda > Insecta > Trichoptera > Hydropsychidae > Parapsyche > Parapsyche elsis. The sequence continues at coordinate 17,587,421 of JAGVSN010000001.1, read as the reverse complement.
AACATACCGGGAAACGGCGCCGGATTAACCGCACTAAATATTTGATGAAGCTTCGGTGAAGGCTTTTTGGCTCCGTTCAAAATTGTTCTTTGTTCGGGAAAATTCGCAGAAAGAGAGAGAGGCCAACCCGCATCTATTCCGAATGCAAATTTTTCCGGAAAACCCTTCGGCTCGGTCGGACAATAAAGGGCATCCAATCGTCATTATTTGAATTACTCGATCGTCCTATGCCACTGCAAATAATGTGCGGAATTCCACATTTCCTGAGGTAAAGTGACCGATAACTACTTGAGCAGACGTGAGCAGTACCGTTGTAAACCGGAAAGCGGTCGATGAGTGTGAAATTTGCCAAGTTTTCTTACCGCGAAAACTTCCTCATCGTTTAACTCTACTAACGGAAGGTAAAACTGCTAAGTATATGATTAAACTCTCATTGCAAGTTTGTCCAATGAAAAAAAATTAGGTTATATGTATGTATAAGGTAAGCTATCAAAGATTTGGTCAATTAAAATTTTAAATTAGAGACAAAACGAAACTTTATCGAGAAATTAAAATAAAAACAAAGAGAAGTCAAAATCTTGCTTAACATTCCTCTTTGAGATAAGTGAAACAGTTTGAAGAGATTTGTAGAATATATTATACTTATATAATGAGGGTTCTAAATGAGTATAATAAATAAATGAAGGATGTCTGTTCTCGATAATGTATGAAATATTTTCGATAAATATGTATATGAAACTGAAGTAAAAATTACTAATTTGAATCTCGTTTTGGATATAATGGATTTGATTATATTATATTTTGTTGTGATTATATAATATAATTAATGCAATTTCAGACATAAATTAGTTATTAGTGACTTGTATGGGTGTTTATGTACTTAGGTAAAAATTAGGTCGACTTAATGCGTTGCCCACTTTGTAAGTAGGAATGCTTAAAAGTTAAATTATGAAAAAATGGAGAATGTCATACTTTTCACCATCCGAAAATCTCCATTAGCGTTTGTCAGAGGAGAAAACTTCTGAAAAAGGTGTTCGCGGCCCCTTGTTGTTCAGTTAACCAAATTGCTTCTTGTTTTATCCCGTAATAACGTTCGACCCAGCGCCGAATTTTTCCTCGTCGTCCTCAAAAACCTATCCCGCTCTTTTATAATCGGAGCACCTCTGGTCCCCATTACCGCAGGAAACAGATTAAAAAAAAAAGAAAGAAGGCGCAGAAACGAGAAAGCCTACAAATTAGTTTGGACACGGTTTGGAAGCGAGCGCCTCCTTGTATATTAATAAGTCAACGCTGCCTCGAAAGACTTTACCCGATTCGAATGACAAAGCGAAATATTGTTCGGTTCGGAAGCACGACCATAAATTTATATTGCTAGGCGGAGGAAGGGGAAGTTAAATTTTCATTTTTGAGAAGGAAAAGATGAACTTGTACAAATTCACGGAGTGATTTACGGCTCGCGGCACATACTGTAAGGAGTGAATGGCGAGCTTATATATGTATACTATAATATTGTATATTATATAGCTGTATAATTATGTATAATAGCCTTGAGTCTGTCTGTCCATCAGGAACACTCGACAAGGCTTCTATTGTTTTCAATGAAAAGTTGAATTATTATTGTTATATTATATTGACCCGTAATTATCGCCATTGTTAACCCTCTCATGTGTCGACAATAAACAACCGTTAATACGCTAGTTTTGATATAAACAGAGTCACAAAAATTCGATCATCAAATTATTCACACAAAAACACATCCATGGTTCAACGATTATAAATGCGAACTAAAGCTATTTCCCAAGGCTTATCATATGATCGTATGCGTCAATCAGAATGCGTCCTTAATGTGTACGTTTTGGTAACGGTCTACGTCAGTGGTCGGGAACCTTTTTCGAGCTAAGTGCCAAATTAGGGAAAACCTTGCAAAATTGGTAAGTTTGAGAGCTGCAATATATGTATTATTTTCGAATTACATATTCAAAAATCTGCCAGATATGATGTATGGATGTGAATCTTGGATGCTAAATTCAAGAATGCTATGTAAGATCCAGTGCACACAGAGAAGCATGTAAAGATGTATGCTTGGTTATAACAAGAAGAGATTGTAAGAAGTATGGCCAAAGTGACAGATATAGAAAAACGTGTGAAAAATAGAAGTGGACACATGACGAGAAGAATGGATGGCAGATGGACGCGAGAAATACTGGAATGGTATCCGAGAGGATGTGAAAGAAAGCAAGGTAGACCGAGTGGAAGATGGGCTGATGAATTGAGAAAAATGTGTGGAGTCAAGTGGATGCAGATTGCTCGAGACGGACAGGAATGGAAGATTTGAGAGGCCTTCATCCAGCAATGGTGATGATGATATTCAAAATAAAATTAAATGTTACTCATTAATCATTAATGAAATATGTTATCCTCGTGATATTTCTTAACGTTCGACAGTTTATTACTAAAAAGTATTGTATGTCGTGTGCCATGAGTGGCCATGTCGTGTGAAAATGGGATTCATTTGGATCTTGTGTAAATGGTGTGACAACATTTTGGATTTCACGCAAAACGTTGGATGAGAGCGAGAGCCGCAGGTTTTCATACAAAGAGCCGCATGCGGCTCCGGAGCCGCCGGTTCTCGACCACTGATCTACATACATATATCCCGAACTGTACATAAATATATTTACATGGTCTTTTACTTTTGTTATTGTTTTCAATATGTTACATGGCTATATGTAGTATGTAAAGCGAAAACAGAATTTGACAAAGATTACCCACTTTCTTTTCATATTCAAAAATTTCCTTTATTTAGGCATCAACGAACTCGGTTTTCTTTTTCAATTTAAACCCGAACTGGGAAAAGCACCCACAGGAGAAAAGTCACCATCGTTGCATTAGGGCTTTTCTTCGTATCGACGCCACGATCGAGGCATGTCATTACGACTTTGGACGCTTCGGGAGCGTCGATAGCGTCCAAATACACTGGTAATTTGCAGACAAGGGGACTTCCGGTCGACAGTTCTGAGCACAACAACGACAAAATCACATCTCGGACCACCACTCCCTCATCCCCTACTTCCACTTGTACCGTCGAAATAGACCTCTCGACGGGTTTATCGATCGCTCGTCAGACGGGAAATTTGAACTCGTGTTTCGGACCGTGCTCGTGTGTGTGTGTGTATATGTATATATTTGCACGAAGCTTTTCATGAAATTACTCGACAAGTGCACACGTCAAAAGCTCGGCTTTCGACGGAGCGAGCGCTGAAAAGTTTGCGCGGTTTGTTCCGCTCGGCTGACTCATTAATGCGAGGCAAAAGTGAGAACGAATCATTCATTACGTACATATTTCAGACGCGATCTCTTCAAAACACAAAACTGTACTGAAAGTTTCACTTGTCTTTATAAATTACCAAACTGGCAAACGGACTGATTAAAAAATTAAAGCTTTGTCTTGTGCCTAACGTACACGGAGATTCTACTTTGTACTAGTGCAGGGAGCTTTCGGCATTGTCTGCATAATTGCAACACTCCACAATGTGGTCGGTCTGGCGACACAATGCCAAGTGAAAATCATGCAAATGTTAGCTGGATGCAAACCTTATATACCTGAGGATTGAGTGTGTGGACGTGTACAATTGGCTTTCGCCACTGCCGAAATGCTAATACGAGAAATGCATTTAGATGCAAAGTCAAGTGAGTTGTACGGATGTGTAGAGATCGACCTGAATGGGGTTTCGCAAATTCAATTAACCACTGACAACTTTTTATTCCAACTTGTAGGTAAGCACCGCTTATACGAACGTGGGTCAAATCTAATATGCTGCATATTTTTAGATTTTGATTAAATGGATAAAAACACTGAACACTTAAAAATTATACACATAACTATGTACAGGTAATAAGCTTACCACAAATATGAATCATAAACAACTGCATATCCAAAATTTTCACCGACGCAATAAAAAACAGTGTACGTTCCAGGAAAAACCTGCAATGATGCCATTTTAAAATTTTACTTATTTACCGACCCATCCTCGTTTTATCAACAATACCAAAACGTTATTGCGCGAATGCACTACTACTGTTTTTCCATAACTCTTTACTGCAATTATTGGTGAAATTTTCCATTTGCTTTATGGTTGACATGATAAAAATAGCCGCTGTTGGTTATTCGCGAATATTTCAGATTTATTATCGACGAGGGTGGTCCTACATCATCCCCTTATGAATAGGGCTCATTTGCTCTCACTGACGTGCTATTAGTTTACGTATCGACCCCTGTGTGTGCAGCGTATAATTTTAGATGTCCCCCGTTGGCTTTATCTCAGCGATTGTTTTGCAACGTTTCGTTGTTGTTTATTAGGACGTTATCCGGGTTTGAATGTAGGCGTGCAAAGCCGCTGATAAGATCGCGGGAATGCGTCACGTTTTGCTACCTACTCGTGTGATACTGAAACGAATCGTACGTAAATCGATTAGTGATATTTTAACAATCCCTACGATGTATGTATGGAGAGTTGTAAAATTTAACTACCATAATGATAATATAAATCTAAAACATTACAATATTGTAAGTAAGTCATTATACAAGGTCTGATTTATTGTTGCACATCGATTAGAATAAGCGAATGTTGCAGCAATATGGCGCGTGCATATAATATATCAGTTCTGCAAATACATTAGTGGTATGCATTTTCGGTTCGTATTGCGAATACCGTGTTTGTATAAATGATAGTTGGTTATCTGATTTGTGCAATTGAAATTTAACAATTCCATTACAAATGTATTTCCGCAAAGGAAAATTTACGAAAAACTAATGGAAGATGCAAAAAGACAACAACTGGGTTTCTCGTTTCGAGCTCTGCCACTAATAAGCACTAATGGACCATCTTCGGTTACTTACGTAGCTGCTACATAACGAGCCGAACTTAGTCTGTTGAGCTTTCTTGCGCAAGTTTCGAATCGAAGTTCACAACGTGGATTCAAGTTTGCAATGTTATGTGTTCAGAGTGTCAATCAATTTTGCTCCCCAGATTTTGCATTTCAATTATGTATTTGGAAGGTAGTATTGAAAATTGCACATGCAGAAAATTTTATATGCAGCCGCGTACACACAAAAGCTCTTTACTTAATCCGGACGAAAGCTCTCAAAGCTGCAGTCCGGATAATCTATAGTGCATATTTATGCACTCGTTAATAGTTCTAGCGTGCTGGGGCTTTAAAAAAAACCTACAAACATGCTTTAAAAATGAACGAAATTTGTACTAGCATAATAAAAATGTCTAGTTACAAAATATATGATTTATTAAAAATCCAGGCGATAAATCAGTGGTTAGAGCATTAATCTCTTGACCGAAGATCCGGGGCTCAATTTTCATATGTCGAAATGACTTTTTTTGACCTTAATTATCGTCATTGGCAAGATCTGGACATTACAAAATCTAGATCGGCCGTTTCCTGTTATAATCTGCCAATTTATCCAATTTAGTTGTGAGACGGTTTATCCAAAAATTTGCATCTCCTATATGTACATTATACCTATGTATGTATGTATGTATGTATGGTCAGGATCCTTGTGTTCTTAGACCTGTTGGTTAACTTTGCCCCCAAAAAAAAAAAAAAAGCTCACACAAAAGATGATATTCATCAATCATATTTTTGGCACCTTTGTATATTTTTAATAATACGATACACAAAGAAAAAATTCATTGCATTATTTTAAAATGTAACTAAGCTTAGGTTTAATAAAACGATTCACATCAATTCGTAACGATTGTTGAAATTTGGGTTCGTTGAATTTGACAATATAATAGAACGATGTGTTGAACACGTGTAAATTGAAATAATTTTTCAATATTCAAATGACAAGTTCGTTCAAAGCGAATATAAATTGAAATTTCAGCGAGCGAGCTGAAAAAAGTACCAAAACGGAAATTAACACCGGAGTCCCGTAAAATGGATTAAACGTAATTGTGAAATGTGGAGCGTACAGAGTGGTCGTAGATGAGGTCCCACAGGAGTGGTTTATTCGGGTTTTGGTTATCTAGGGTCGCTGAGTAATTGAGATGGAGCGTGATGATAAACTTGATATTATAGTGGAAAGTAATGTATGAAAAAAAATTTACATAGTGAATAATCTGCACGTAATTAAAATAATTCACAGAAAATGTAGTTGAATTTACAGTAAATTTTCCGTACAAAACAATCAAACAAGTTATTTATTAAGCTGATAAAAAAAATCAACCTCGCCAATCTCACGTAAAGTACATTTAAAGTTCGCGTTTGTAACGATTTTTACACGCTGTGTGAAACGCTAAAAGTTTTCATTTCACCACCATTAAAATAAATTCAACGTTTAAATAAATTTATTTTTTAAATTGAATGTACGGCGATGAATCTTTAGGCTTTTAAAGATGTCAATTTGCATATAAAAGGATGTGGCCATTAATAATGTAAATATCGAGAGCGGCTATTCAACAACACCCGTGTCTGAATAATAATAAATATTCATAATGCGAGGATAAGTTACAAAATATATTACGTACAACAATATTACATTATGAAATATTTTATGGCGCTATACGAAAGAATGTGATGTACATACATATGTAAATAGATTTTAGCGTACAATTTACAATAACACTACAATGTATCACATCGTGTATAAATGTCGATAAAATGCTGTTTATCGCGATAATCTTTTTTCGGTATTGATGTGTGTAGGTGTAAATTTTTAACGAAACATTTCGATTCAATTGGGTATACATATTTAAAATCATTCAAACTGTAATAAAATTGTGTGTTTACTTACATACTTACAATACTTACATACAATTTTAAATATTCATAGATAGTCATAAAATTTAACAATACACGATCAAACTAGGCGATAGCCCAGTCTATTGAGCGAAGATCCCCATATGTCAAAATGATTTTATCGACCTTAATTATCGTCATTGGGAAGATCTGGACTTTACTAAATCAAGATCGGCCGTCTCCTGTTAGAATTTGCCAATTTATCTTAGTTGTGAGACGGTTCCACCAAAAATTGGCAACTCCTATCCATTATTTCTATGTTAACCTGTTATTGGTTCTGGATCTTTGTGTTCTTAGGTTGGTTTGCGTTCGCAAACAAATAAATACTGTGTTAAGAATATTTTTGATGTTATATTGAATTGTCATCATCATCATTTTCAACCGTTCACCATCCACTGCTTGATGAAAACCTTTGAAATCCTCTTACATTCCTGTCTGTCTTAAGCAATCTGCATCCAGTTGACTCCACACATTATTTTCAACTCATCAGCCCATCGTACACTCGGTTGCTTGCTTTCACATCCCGCGAATACTATTCCAGAATTTTTCGCATCCATCTGCCATCCATTCTTCTCGCTATGTGTCCACTTCAACTTTTTACACGTTCCTCTATATCTGCCACCTTGGTCATACTCCTTACCCATGTATTCCTCTAACGATCTCTTCTCGTTATACCGAGTATACATCTTTCTATGCTTCTCTGTGTGCACTGGATCTTGCTTAACATTCTTGAATTTAGCATTGGTCATGTGCCTTCTTTTTTAAGCACAGCGGAATTTTAGATTTAAAAACAATGTTCATTCTTTCAAAAGCACTCCATTCTTCGTTTTATTTCTACCTATATATATAAACGTAAACTCTACCTGCCCGCCTGCTTACTTTGGTGTGTCCAGCCCATTGTCACTGCAACTTCAACGGGACTGGATTATTGTGTTCTTAGACCTGTTGGTTAACTTTACCAAAAAAAAAAAAAAAAAAACTCTTTGAACTTCCATTTGATCAATGAGAATAATTTCTAATGTAAACTTGTGACATGTCACGATTGATGTAAGAATTTTTTTTGCGAAGAAAGTCGTGTTACGGTAGAAAAAAAAAATTGTTCAATAAAGGGAAGAGCTTTGTTCATAGTAATGTTGTGTGTCGTAGGAAATTGTTTAAGCCACTATCTATGTAAATTCAAAAGGGGTTTCGCTTCAATTTTTCAGCAATTTTTCGAATCTCACTCTGCTCAAAAATGCGGTCGGCGTACTGCCACCTACCTACTACCTCTACGAGGAAAAAAATATATACGAGGGTACAATTCCTTTTAAACGGATCAATATATCGTCGGCGATATCGGAGAGACGCGCGTGTAAGCACCGTTAGGGGTATTCGAATTTTCTCTCGGTCGAGCGGTGGTCCTGGGATTTCCCAGACGGGTGGGAGGTGGGAGGAAATAAAATTTTGGACACGAAGGGGGCACGGTAAATTTCGTCTTAGAGAGACAGAGAGAAGGAGCCGTTCTTAGGTTCGGCAAACCGTTGTTTGTACGGGCGTTTGATTTACATGCTCGGCCGCTTGAATTATTGCACGAGTGGAAACAATCTGCGGTACGAGGCGGCTAACCGAGGGGGGTTGGGTGAAAAAAGGGGTGAATGTAAATACGCGAATCGCTGCTGGAGAATCCCACCCCTCCTCCCCCACACCAAACCACTCCCAAACCATCCTCGAAGGAGCAGAAGGGTGTAAGGAATAAAAATGTCTTTACTTGTAAGTGAGCCCCACTTATTCCGGCCGAGATAAAAGAGAATGCCGGGTTTCGTTATTTTTATTTATTTTACCCCGTTTGTAAGCAATCAAAAGATTTAAGTATTCAATCAATTTAATGTGTACGAAAAGTAAAATATATAAAGGCGAATAAAAGGCACGTTTATTCGACGGTGAACAGTACACGGTTCAAAGGTGAACCGTGCACGTTTATACCTACATATATGTATATATATGTATGTAGTACACAGTGCCTGAAAAGAAATTGAAAAAAAATCTAGCGAGATGAGAATAAAGGCGATCTCGGTCCCCTAAAGTCAAATCTACAGAGGTCCGAGATAAGACTTTCCGATTTGTCGTGAATCTTTGCGAAGGGTTCATTTGTGTAAGAAGGGGTTCAACGTTCCGGACGTAGATTAAGAGCACACGCGCCCCCCCGTCGTATTTGCACGCGAAAGAGTTTAGAGTCGAGTTCAAATTGTAAAAAGCGGTTGTGTGCAAAAGCGTCTATTTTTTTTGTCCATTGTAAATATTGCCGCTTCCGCGTGAAATTAAATCGAACATTACTGCTCGCTATATAATAAAATCAGTTTATGTCCGTTGTGAAAAGTTTCGATTGTTACGGCATAGGAGGCAATATTCGCGAAGCAATAAAGAACACTCGCGTTTCACGAATTGTGTTGCTTATTGTGCAAAAAATGGTCAAAAGGATTCTATTACATACTCGGTAGTGTAAATAGTGTAATGTTGCCGCATATGTATGTATAAGCGTACTAAATCCAAAATAGCATTATAACTTTGAATGAAATAGTTACGTTCGCGTAAATTTTTTTGGGTTTATAATCAATTATTTGTGAAGAAAAAAGGCGACATCAATTATTAAAAAAACTTAATATATGTAGGTTTAAATCTCTACAAATGGTCTATTTTTACGTAGATTGACAATATTTTTCAACCCTTGAAGTTTATTTTCTATGAAAGATAACTTGCATAAAATAGACAAACAAATAAAGCTCTATTGTAAAACAATGCTTACTTCTAAATTTAATTGAGTTTACTATTGAATATTTATTTATTTAATTAAAATAGCTTAAAAAGCTAATTCCATACAAAAAAGTAACTTAAAGCTAAAATTACAAAATAAACTTAATTGTCTATTAGCACTTGTACAGGGGTGTTGTTTTAAGGCTGACAGGAATCTATCAATTTGGTTTATATTTCTAAGATTTTCTGGCAGTCCATTGTATTCAACAACATCCCCGTACAAGATTTTTCTTTTAGATATACTTAATTTCAAATTCATAACTATCAAATTATTCTTATCCATATTATTATGACAATGCATATTATACATATCTATGTATACCTATGTATGTACATATATGTATGTATGTATGTATATGAATGAAAGTCCATTTTTATCTTAACTGTGAATTCTTTAAAAATAAATATACTATATCTTTTTGTAATAGAAACTACCATTATCTCAATTTTTTTTAATTGGACTTAGACCACTTTCATTTATAACGGCTAATATAATGATAATGATATTTGGTGATTTAATTAAAAAAAAAATTACCTACAAGAAAATCTTATAGTTAAAGTACCACTTGGTAAAATTTAATTTGAGAGATTTTAGATTTCTAACTGCAATATATTGAATACTTATGTACATATGTATGTACATATATTGAAAAAAGGTATTCAATAGAGAGCGAAATTATGTACATCGATTAAATCCAAACGCTGACACATATTGAACAGTACGTAGTATGATGGACAAAAAATGCCAAATAAATAATTTTATCGAGCTTGGTTTATTGTTGTACACAAAAATAGTCCTCTCGCATTCGACAATAAAACAACGTACAATGCCGCACGTCGAGTTTGAGCGAATTCGCGAGTGCGATACGTAAAAGTTTGCAATTTGGCAATGTTTTCCGGTGCGAATAACCGCGTCGTCGTACACACAACGACGAACAATCGAATCGAATCGCAACGACCGCCGTAAACCGGATGGCAATATATTTCTGCGGAAACATCGAAAGCTCGTGCGAAAGCATCCACCGAAATGATAAATGTTATTGTCGATCGGCGGCGGGTTTCGATGGTTGCGTTTTACTGCTGTGCAAAAAAAAAAAAAAACACGTGCCATTATCGTTTTCATATTTCACAGAGCGCTCTTCCGCGCTAGATTCACTCGTAAAATCATCGTACGGTGCTCTCGACGGTAGTACTGGGTTTTGAAATATTCAAACAGCAGTGAATTCCTGCCATCGACTTTTCGCGAGGCTTCGTTGTGTGCGATTCGGTTGAAATGGAACGCTTCCGAATTCTTGAAATACTGCCATGGCCAATATTAATGCGTCTACGTGTATGTATTCGGGTGGGCGAGTTTCGGGGTTTACGTGTATAACGTTACACGTGTCGTTACGAGCACGTGTTGTGTGGTTTTTGAATAACAAAAAAAAACACGAGAGAGTCAGATTAAGCATTTGATTTAAAACTGTTATATACTGAATGTGTGTGTTTTTTATTTCATTATTTTGGAATGTATGTATGTGCATAGTTGGATAAAAATTGTGAGTGCCTTTGGCTAGCGTGAAGCGAACAATTCATACAGAGTTTATTATACATATGCATAAGTAAACGTTCGCTGTATGTTTGTAAATGTACATTTAAAAAAATTGCGTTTAATTAAATATGTAGATGCTACTAGTCGCGTTGTTGTCGTTGTTTTATTTTCAGGTAATAAAATCTATTGTTATGTACAGTATCATTAATTACTACAATTACATTAATTGATACAACTAAAACATGATGCATTTTAATATACATATAGCATATCTAAAAATATTTGTGGCCATTCACGATCCGTTTTCCCCGGGGTAAAAAACGAACGTCTCATCAAAAAACATCGTGAATATGCTAAGTCGATTGAAAACGGTCGATTCAGCACATTCACGATGTTTTTTGATGAAACGTACGTTCTGTACCCCGGAGAAAACGGATCGTGAATGGCAACCATAAGGTTTTCCAAGTGTACATAGATTCAATATAATATTTAACGACGTAGTAAAGAAATTAAGTTATAAAATAGCTAAATTATACATTAAAGTACCTTATAAGACGTAAATAAGGTTGTTATATTTTGAAATAAACTTATCGAGTGACCGAAAGATTATTAGATTTTTTTCAATAAAATCATCCGTTTAATATAATCATATTGATTATAATAACGGAAGCCTTTCAAAGAACATTTTGCAAAAAACTTACCAACAGCTGTCAGTTTTACGATTACGTCGTGAAAATTTGACGACGAGTTGCTTACCTGTAACAAAAAAAAATATTTTCATTAGAAACACAGTTCATAATTTTACCTATGTGTGTATGTATGTATATTTGTTTCCATTGAATATCTTTAGGAGTGCAATAAAAGCTTGTGCACAATTTTGGCGTGTAAGCATTAGTATAGGAGCGATACGGCAGCATATCAGATGATCAAGTACACGAGAACGGGAAGAAAGTTTGCGAACACATGATATATGTACATATGTATGTTATTGCACAAATTTCGCAAACGTAAATGCATAGTAATAATATGTATCTAGGTCATGCATTGTGAAGATTAGGCGATTGTCCTGCTGTGGTAGTCCAAATTTGTATGTATCTTACAAAGGAGTGCCGTGGATTCGATTTACATACACACCATAACGATAAATCAACGGAGCCCCCCATCCACTGGGCAAGATATACCGGATACTTTTCAAACAATTGCATAAAATATATCACTGTCGACTGGCCGAGTGTGATTGATCACCACGAGGAAGATATTCACAATTTTTTTTTGTTGCCCTACAAATTGTTACCCGATATTCGACGATCAAATGTGTATTATGGTCACCCACGTATTGCTTTTGTGCGAACACGAGTTACAAGAATGTTTCGGTTATACATACATACATATGTGAGCCGTGGGATTCTTAACGAGTTCACTTAGAAATATTAACGGAAAAAGTTAAATTGATTACCTCGGGAATTGTTACTGGACATGTATAATATAATCACATATTAGATTCATAATTAATTTTACGGTTAGAATATTAAAATACAATATTTGTAGGAAACATAATATTTGCCCACCCAAAGAAAGTATTTTATCTCATTCAAGAGTTCGTTTATAAATTTCTGCTGTTAATTCATTCACAATGTAGTTCGTTAGCTTCGCAAAACGAATAACTTCTATGCTGTATCGCAATCATGTACACAGAACTAAAGATGAATTTAAATTTATAATGAACTAAAACGAACACTTTTCTAACTACGTTAATTTTTTTCCATCCTCATTGTAGAGCACGTTCGTGTATGGGGATTTAAATTTTAATAAAAATATCCAAGAGATCTTATGCGATTGAAAATTTTGCAGTTACGTTTAGGTCTGTCTGTCCATCTGCATGAATTAATTCAATAAACACACATTCATATTGATATTGAGATGATAAATAAACCAGACAATTGTCCAGTAGTTAGAGCGTTAGTCTTTTGATCGAAGGTCCGGGGTTTGAACCCTGAAGATATATCAAAATGATTTTCTCGACTTTAATTATGGTCATTGGTAAGATCTGGATAATTCTAAATCCAGATCAGCCGTCTCTTGTTATAATTTGCCAATTTATCTAACTCAGTTGTGAGACGGTTGCACCAAAAATTGGCACCTCCTATCCATTATTTCTATGTTTAACCTGTTATTGGTTATGGATCTTTGTGTTCTTAGGTTGGTTAACTTTCGCCCCAACAAATAAATACATTATATTTAGAATATTTTTGATATTATATTGAATTGTCATCATCATCATTTTCAGCCGTACACCATTCACTGCTGGATGAAAGCCTCTGAAATCCTCTTATGTACATTCCTGTCTGTCTTGAGCAATCTGCATTCAGTTGACTCCACATATTCTTTTCAATTCATCAGCCCATCGTCCACCCGATTGCTTTCTTTCACATCCTCTCGAATACCATTTCAGTATTTCTCGCATCCATCTGCCATCTATTCCTCTCGCTATGTGTCCAGTACATTGCCACTTCAACTTTTTCACACTTTCTGTTATATCTGCCAGCTTGGTAATGCTTCTTACTCATGCATTCCTCTCACGATCTTGTATACGAGCATACATCTTTCCATGCTTCTTTCTGTGCACTGGATCTTGCGTAACATTTTCGAATTTAGCATCCGCGTTTCACATCCATACGTCATAACTGGCAGTACACATTGGTCGTATGCCTTATTTATTAAGTAATATTAAATTGTATTGATTGTAAATGAACTCTCACTATAATGAATATCACTGTAGTAGTACATACATATATGTATTATTCCAAGACTTTAATGTTTACTAAAGGTTGCTAAGCTATGTTGACTACGGTTCTAAGAACAAACACAAAACAATTTCCATCGGAAATAGTTAAATTTATAAATGCATATAATAGCATATATGTATGTATGTAATACTTGACAATTTTCTAAACCCAAGAATTGTATGAATGAAAACTTCAAAGGAGTGCAGCGCAGCACGCGAGACGATACCAACAAAAGTTAAAAAGCGATTCGTGCTTCAGAATAGAGTCTATTTACTCTAGGCATGTATGTACATACATATGTATGTGGGGGGTATACACTGAGGGGGTTCAAAGGCTCAAACAATACGCAGTCGACAAGTCAACCGAAACACTCCTTTTTGCGTCAAATTTTGCAGTGGATTATTTGCGTTTGCTACGCAAATACGGAACGAACAAAGCGAACAACTGCGCGAGAAACTGTACCCGTACAACCACACGCGAAACACGCAGGCGATATTATTAAATAACGAAAATCGCGTCCCGCAACATATCCGAAATTTATTCACAGAGCGAAAATTGCTTTCGGAAAATGGAAAAGCGTCCGTTTTTCCGTTTGAAAAAGTGACGTGTGCAGCGAGTGGCACTCGCGGCCCAGGCCAACTTGCAACGTCACTTCAACGAAATAAACGACTCATTCAGCCGGGTGCTTTTTCAGACACCTTTTTCAGAGGCTTCAGCCTGTCGCCGAGGCTTTATTTTCGAGGCTCATTGACGACGAGCAAAAAAGCCACCCACTTTGTATGCGAGTTTATTAATTAGCTCGCGCAACTGTAGTATATGACGATAGAAGCATAGCTGAGGGGGTCTGCGTGGATGAGGGGGCACGTTTATGTATCGCAAGAGGCGAAATAATGTTACGTTATAAACAGGGTGTATCGTAAATCTCGCACAAAAACGTTGTCACCCTATTATTGCTTCGCGTCACTTTCTATTAAACGAACCAAACGATAAACTGAGATAGCGGGGCCTCTGTTCCCCTACCAGTACGTTTCTGTTACCTCGTTCCAGTTACTGTCAGTATCACCGTGTCAATTTTTCGATTTTATAATTAAAACCTTTAAATATTTTATACGAAAGTGTGGTATAATTTATTTAAAAGTGTGCATCATTTTCAGCCGTTCACCATCCACTGCTGGATGAAGGCCGCTCCAATCCTCTTCGTTCCTGTCTGTCTTGAGCAATCTGCATCCACACATTCTTCTCAATTCATCAGCCTATCGTCCACTCGGTCTACCTTGCTTTCTTTCAAATCCTCTCGGATACCATTCCAGTATTTTTCGCGTCCATCTGCCATCCATTCTTCTCGCTATGTGTCCACTTCAAAATTTTCACACGTAATCCTTACCCATGTATTCCTCTTAGGATCTCTTCTCGTTATACCGAGCATACATATTTGCATGCTTCTCTGTGTGCACTGGAATTTGCTTAACATTCTTGAATTTAGCATCCAAGTTTCACACCCATACGCTATAACTAGCAGTACGCATTGGTCGTATGCCTTCTTTTTTAAGCATAGCGGAAAGTTGGATTTAAAAATAATGTTCATTCTTTCAAAAGCACTCCATCCTAGTTTCATTCTTCGTTTTATTTCTTCTTATACATATTAACGTAAAATCTACCTGTCTGCCTGCCTACTTTGGTCACAGTGGCTACCAACATAGGAAATAAAATTTAAAAAATGATTTTATAAGCGTAATCAACGGTACACTATACAATTTTTTTCACGCACTGTCAAACGGACCAGGGGCTGAATTGTTATTGTACAAATCGTCGCGCACGGGTG
Source organism: Parapsyche elsis (assembly GCA_022651745.1). Taxonomy (NCBI): domain Eukaryota; kingdom Metazoa; phylum Arthropoda; class Insecta; order Trichoptera; family Hydropsychidae; genus Parapsyche; species Parapsyche elsis. The sequence continues at coordinate 17,571,679 of JAGVSN010000001.1, read as the reverse complement.
GGGTGAGAGTCCGCCGTCGTGTGACGGGCAAACCGGCTAGTAATCAATAAAAAGTGTAGTGAGAGTTTCGCAGTTTGACCTCGAACGAGCGATTCGTGCGTTGTTGACCTAGCCATAATTTTCCTCACGCACCAAAGAAAACGGCAAAGTGAGAAACTTTCCCCGAAAGAAGAGGTGTGCCATGTGTATTTAAGTACGATATTTTCAGCACAGTATAGCGAATTGTCTGTAAAATCGAAAAGTTCAAAAGCGAACTCCGAACAAAACAAACCAAATTTATTATAGGTCATTTCTTAGCAATTTTATCGTCGATGTACGTAAGTAGAGTAAGGATTCTATACTTAATCTGACGTTTCAATTGTGTATTCTATAAATAATACATTGCGGTAAACGATCGAGCCGCCTTCGTATCTGTCTATGTACATACATAAGTATACGCGGAGGAATTCTTACAGTTCGATCAATTGAACTGTAAACGTAAAGCCGAAGTCAATTTTAACCCCACGCGGATACTAGAGAGGCTCGGAATTTTAACCCTTAAATGGCTGGTGTATTAGTGACGGTTCGTCTGAGCGCAATTATACGTGCGTGTCGCGTGCCAACGCGGTATCGCATAAATTACGCGGCGCCAATTTCACGTCTCGTTCGTTCGAGATTCGATTTGCAGACGACGCGTTGTTTTCCCGCTTAGCGAAAATTAACAAGGGATGGGGGATGAAACTTTTTCCTGATTTTCGGAACCCATAGTGGGTGTGTATCGTGTTGTATGGGCTGTTGGGGAATTTTTAAATGTTTATCGGCGGCGGAGTCTGAAGGCGGCCAAGACAGTTTATCATCATACCGCGTAATGGAATTACCGTGCGAAAGAGAATGTGCTTTTTCAGCCCTCTTCCTTTCCCTCTCATTCTCTTTCTACATATGTATGTATGTATATATTTTCTAGAAAAAGCGTCTTAAATTTTGCTGAATTTAATTTCACCGCAAGCTTTTTCGTAGCTTACGCTTGCCAACTACTTATCTACGTATATTGTCAATATGAAGCACTGGTTTATTTATAATACTAGCTGTAGTACCCGGGCTTTATCAGTTTGCATTTTGGATTGCAAATGGTCAATGAACTTAAGTTTTCCTACTAGCGATACTTTATCTTCAACTGTCATCAGTTTGAATCATCAAAATTACATACATACATACATATAGGTCTTTCAGGGCCTTTGAGACTTTCGCCCAATCTTTCGGGAAAAAGTGCTCCGTTGGGGAATACTATGGTCCGAGCCCATAAGAAATAAAGTAAAAAAAAAAAAATTCCTTTCCCTTTCTAAAAAAAAAAAAAAAAAAATTTGTCTTTTTTTTTTTCTACTTTTTTTTTGCGTCTTATTTTATTTCAGCAGAGATGCGCGGTTGTTCCGGCCTTACTGGACAACCGTCTGTCCCCAACGGAAAGGTCAACAGACTATATTCGTTGGGGGGATGGTGGCCTCATGTGAGGGTCTTGGGAAGAAAAGGCGTGGAGGTGTTTCTCTTCAAGGCGGCTTATATATGTATGTTATAAATAAAAATGATAATTAATACTCAAGTGTGTACTCTGCATGTACGTTGTTCAAAATCTGTTGGATTACAGTAAGTAAGTAACCTCTGTAAAGTTTGGTGCTTATTAGTCAAGAGGTGGTGAAATGTAGATGGAAGAAACAGACAGATAATAATTACACTGAGCAACAAAAAATCACATTTTTTTAACCCAGAGCGGAGATTATTTATTTATTTATTTATAAAAGATATACCGCTGTGGCATTACAGGTTTCCCCAAATCGCCACAGCGGCAGATACATACAAAGCAGATATGTACATGTAACAGCAAATGCATATAAGGCAAAAAGGAAAAATAATAATAAAAAAAATAACATATAATAAAAATTTAGAAGCAAAAAAAACAATAAAAAAGTTCAAGGAATGTGGCAAGATGTTTTGGGTTTATAACAAAAATGTAAAAACAAACTTAGTAAAGATTGACCAATTTCCGCTCTGGGATTTTTTTTGTTGCTCAGTCTTATTGAACACTCAAAAAGTAGTTTATAAAACAACCACAAAATGTTTTCTTGTAAAAGTCAGATCCAAAAAAGCTATGTAGCAAAATTGAGTGATAATACTAGTGAATTAAAAAAAACCCAGTCTAATGAGTGTCTTTAGCATGTTCAGATTTTCAATTGCTAGTGTTTCAAAGTTTCAGAACCGCCGATGTGAGAGGCTTAATTGTGATTAAGTTTCGACAAACTAATCGCAACTTCACTGTTCAGTCTATGCAGTTTGTTAAACATAATACTTATACATATAAAATGAAAATTTTTTTATTGAACAAGAAGATATATAAGCTAAAAATAACATCGATTTTTTTTAAAGATTTAAATTGAATTTAAAGTAGAGGAAATCTTGTCTTACAGATTTTTATCGAACGCGCCGAACGTCCATTACGATCACAGGCGATTGATTTAATTCGATTTAAAGAATTCAATGGCTGTGAATTAACGAGAAAAGTTTAATATATTATCACTCACGGACGTCGTCTTCGGTTGCCGCAAAAAAAAAAAATATAAGGTTTTTCCACCTCTCCACTTTGGAAGATTTTTATAAAGCGGAGAGAACCTTTTGATATTCAAATGATACGATTCGAAATTTGGAACAACTTTTTCTAGGCCCGACACGCAAATCCGATTTATTTTAAATAAGAATGTCACCGTATCGATGGAATATTTTTACACTTAAAAGATTGAGTCAGTTTGTCGCGTATCCGAGTTATTGTGTGTGAAGCAAACGGAAAAATAGGTCGTGTTAGATATATTTTTTCATCCCTTCGCAGATTGATCGATGCGTGAGGAGTGTAGGAGTATCGGAAAATTATTTTTGCTTGGATGTCGTTAATAAGCTAGTGCTTTGGGGGTGGAAAAGGGGATGAGGTCGCTTAAGACGTTCCCACGAATAGCCAGCATCCAATTAATCCACGGGGATGAGTGTGTGTAGGGTTTTGTCGGGATCGCAAAGGGTAAACAACCATCTTCATATACCCATAACAAAGCATCACGATCGGCTTATATTCATACAAATATATTAACCTAGATACCGCCTATCTATCGTACGTCTAATTTTGTCCTACAATACAAATACGAACGGACCAATGATCATTCGTTCGAAAAAAGTATATTAAATTCAAGATTAATTGGATCCATTTCAATATATTATATTGAAGATCAACGTATGAACGCGTCTACCATCAAAATAATATATATGTATGTACATACATATTGTTATATATGTATTTATCATTTAATAAACGACAGTCGGAGTCGGTATTGTGAAAAATCAAGTAAGTATTTTAGTTTAGTAAGCTCGTTTTTAAATGGCTTCCATTTGAGTTTTGTAGAATTATAGCTAAAAATAGCGGGCAACGAAACGCTTTTAATAGTTAATTTAATCTGAAAGTCTTATGCGACGTTAACACTTTGCGTCCGGGTCTCTCGTCGGTCTCAAGCGCAATTTACATGCATATAATCGTACTCATGCATACATAAACAATGAGATTACCTTTATTATACGCCGGTCGCAAAAGTCAACAGAGACGCTTCCGGCTGCCCGGGTTAAAAAAAAAAAAAAAAAGATTTCTTTGCGATTAATTAGGGTCGAGATTTAAAGACGTAAAAAATCGTACGAGTACGGGAGATTTTCCTTTTTTTTTTTTCTCCAGCAAGATTTTTAACGGTGGGTTTTGCGCGCTCTGCGGCGAAATTATGGGAAAGTTTTACTTTCTTTTCGCATAATTTTCTCTCGGCGAAAACGTGCCCGTCGCACTCCCGATTTTTGCAGCTTAAACTCTTAAGAATACACAACGAGTTAATACGGGATAAGAGGGCCATAATTTCACGGCATTGTGTTTGCTGAAACGAGACCTTGGCGTCGCTACGTTTAATGAAATATTTATTCAAGTCCTTGAAAGATATACGTATGTTTCAACAAAACTGATGACAATGGCCTAAAAATGTAAACACACTAAAATCCACTTTTTACATATCAATTGCATGAAATGCGCGATATTTAAAAATATGCAAATTTTACGTTTCTTTTGCGGTTAATAATTATTTATCATATTCGTAGGCTTTACAACTGCCAGTTTAGTTGAAAGGTCACAATCAGCTATAAAAAGTTAGATTTATGATCTTCGAAAATTTTTTGGCAAAGACCACACTTTTCCGGATTATATCTTTGGCGATTACACTCGTGCGTTGTTACTAGGGAATTGATGTGAATTTTGTTTTAACGACACTCATTCGTTAGATTTACGCGCGTTACCGCAATATTTATTAAACTTATGCGTTATTAATTATAATGATTTATTCCATTGACCTACATAGATAATATAATAACAGTAGAGTGAAAAGCTTCCTATTCACTTTAAAGAAAATAATCCGACTCAAAAAGTTCATTTGGTTAAAAGCCATTGAAATCGACCCATTTCAAATTAGTCAGTATTAAACGTTGATTTGAATTGACTATTCAAAACGAAAACGTTCGTTTTATTGAGCCTTGGACGACTTTTGCACAGAAAGGTCCATATATACCTATAAAATACCGTTTATACAGGTTGAAGTTAACTTTTGTACAGTTCCGAGTACTATTTTACATCGTCGTATTAGAAGTGTTTAATAGGCCCGAGATGAATGGGCTTCCTTTCAGACCTTCGAAGGGGGTCTTTAGGTGTGTACGGCCCACACTTTTGGAAGCGTAGCGCTAATGGAATTCCGTTTAATGGATGTTTTCAAGAGCGCGTGTCCCGAGCGAGGTGCGCGAAGTGTATCAATTCATACAACGACAATAAACGTAAAATTTCCCTACGAGCTCGAAAGCCGAATATATATTGCCCGAGTTAAATTAACGAGCGCGCAAATAAGCTTGCGATAAATTTCCAAGTACCCCGTCGAATAATGGCGGAAAATTATTGACTGGTTAATGTGGGGGCGCGCGCGGCTCGCAACGTGTTAACCGGAAACGCTGCAAGGTGAGAAAGCTCTCGCAATCGAGAAAATGGCAATCTTTTGAGTGTGCCGTTTCAATTTTGAGTACGTTCGTTAGTCAGCCGCCACCGCTAGTGTATTTTGGTTAATTAAATTATTTTCGCTCCATACATTTGATTTAATTAGCATTCGGCATCGTAGGCGTTAACGAGCGGCGATTAATCATTATAATGCGATCGCAGAACCGCGTTGTGAATCGCATGATAATAAATTCATTTGACGTGTATTATATAATATATTATATAAAATCACACCTTAATGCGGAGGCTCTCAAAATTTTGTCACCGACACCCGAATTTCAATGGTTAATAAATTTTTACGTCACAAATCGGCGATAAATTCTAGAGGCATCCAAATTGAAAAATTATATGTCCGAAGAAACATTTTATTAAGGTTGGATATTATTATACTAACGTGTGAAAAAGTTGAATGGCAGATGGACGCTAGAAATACTGGAATGGTATCCGAGAGGATGTGAAAGAAAGCAAGATGGACCAAGTGGACGATGAGCTGATGATTTGAGAAGAATGTGTGGAGTCAACTGTCAGATAGACAGGAATGGTCTTCTTCAGCAGCAGTGGATGGTGAACGGTTGAAAATGATGATGATGATTATTATACTACCAGAGTATTGAGGGTCGATGTTCAATGGGTGTTTATTATTGACACTCTAAAGTTTACCCGTCATATGATTTTAACCCCAACTGTGTGCGCTGGTTTGTACAATAAAAGTACAGGCCCTAGTCCGTTTGACAGTACATGAAACAATTGCATAGTGTACCGTTAATTGGATGGGTGAATGGCTATAAAATAGCATTGTCAACTTGAACTAGCTTTGACAGATAGCCTTGGTCTCAGGAATTTCGCATCTACCACACACCCCTTCTCCTCTGTAGTACCCAAAATAGGTTACTCTAACGGAGAAGGCAAGTAATTATTTTTTAACGCACGAGGATCAACTAATATCACTTAAACGGCAAAAAAAAATATCTTTGACAGATATCAATGACTATAACAGTCATGTTCCCTCTCCACATTGGATTGAATCAAACCAATGAGAGAACTTCGTGCAAGTATTTTTGAGAATCGCGGTCACTCATGACGGTGTTCTTAAAATAACGTGTCACTTGTAATAGTCAAATTTTCTATCGATGATTTAAATCGTTAATGTTAAGACTGGGCTGCCTGGGAGGATTCCTCTCTTGTCGTGAACTCCACGGGAGTGGAAGCCTCCTAGTCACGCATAGTAGCTTGTTGCCAAAATACCGCTAAATTTGTTAAATTTGTTATGTTGGGAATGCTAGCATGATCCAGGCACGCAGGGAGGCAGGCAAACGCTTACAATAACGATAACGGTAACCATGAGTTACGGAAAATAAAATTCATTGAAACTATTGAACCATCCTAATATCATCCTCCTATCCTCCTATTCCCATAAACTATTATATTCAAACCATTGAACCATCCCATTCATCCTATTCGTTGAAACCACCCAATTCTCACATATGTAGGCTTAAAATTATTTTGTCCCTTTGAATGAAATACGATTGCGACACAGATACATTTATTATAAATACTACAAATGCTCAATAAATTCATAGAAGAAATTTATGGTTATACGCGTGCCCTTTACGATCCCTTTATTTTATTGCGTTTTATGAAGATGTGTCAAGTGCCTCAGTGCGGAACAAGAGGTGAAAAAGAGAGGAAATTCTCACCCTTCCCCCTCACCATCCCCCTAGCACTATGACTGAATAATATATACGAAGGGTAGTCGTCTTTGAGAAACGAGGGCAGTAGTGTGACGCTTCGTGCCAAGTATTGGAACATAGCTGTAAAATTTTAGGGCTCGTCAACCCGCCCGCCCTCGCTTGTTTCATCGACACTAAAAAAATCGTACCGGGGATTTTCACGCAGATGTGACGACTTCGTACAATCTCGTAAATATGATGCAATACATATATAAAATGCGATGTTTTATCGCGGCGGAAAGCAGAGATATTGTATTCGAAACTTTTGCGAAACGATTTTCCCCGGCGAGGTAAATCCTCCGTTTCCGCTTCCGGTCAAAACCGAAGCCGTAAAGCTTCGCCGACGTAAGGTCGCAGATTCGGGGATTGCTCTCGCAGGACGCGGCCAGATTCGACCTTAAAGCTTCGCGGATCTGAGCTTTCGCTCTCCTCGACAAAAATATGCAAATGACACACTAGACCCGCTCGAGCTCCAGTCATAAATATTTTCCACGAGAGCTATGAAAATGTTTACTAAAAAGTTGAAGCAGCCTCCCGCTAAGAAAGAATTTCAAATTTTATTAGCCAACACAATGTGAATAATGAAAGTAATAATTTATTTAACCATAAAAAAGAGCTTAACACTCAGGTATATGGAAATCGCTCACCACTCCCGCTATTAAACAGAGACGACCCCATATTCTGATCGAATACACCTGGGAGTATCGAGAGTATCTGACTTTGCAGCCAATCAGACTTTGAGTGCACTTTACACTAAGTGATGCGTATATGGTTCGTGGTACTAGCTAACGATACGCCACATTGATAATATATGACAATTAAATAGAGAGCTTATTAAATTTCATTGTGAATTATATTATTACAGTCGAACAGTGATAAACCGTCAGTTTATATAAATTGGCGACACTGGCACTCGTAGTTTGCATACATTATTCGTGCATATTTATTTTAACTTCTATGTTAAATCTCTTCAGGCATACGTTGCCTTAATTTGGTGAACTTTTTCGTGGAAGTTTTCCCGGGGATAGTTAATCAATTCTGTGTCGTTTAGGTATTCGCATTGCGTGCGCGATGAGTGAACCATTTTTGTCATGTTTTTCGGTTACGTGTGCCGCTTCTGAAATGACTCGACGAAAAAATTCCTTTACGCGGAAAAACTTCGCATAAGTTTTCGTAGTAAAATTCGTAGTAAAATCGCACGCGTTCAGAATTAATCACGGCCATGTTTTTAAGGTATATAAAGGTGCGGCGAACGGTAAACTATCAACGCCACTTTGAAAAGTATATTATATATGGAGTTCGGTGTAATGAAAATATACGGCGTTTATTCGGGAGTCCTTTCGAATGTTTTTCCGGTTTCGTATGATGGTATCGTTTATGGGGGTGACAAAGACGATCCATTAACCCTGTGGCGTCTTCGCAACCCATCGGCGCGTTAAATCGAAAGGAGAGCGCGCGGGTTTTCGCGACGGTTTTCGCGCCTATCGGATCGGCCGTTAGCGTAAAGCGCGCTGCTCGCGCAGAAAATGAATTTCCGGACAAAAGACCGCGAAAGCTCGTCGTCTTGGACCGACGATTAGATAAGGCCCGTGGATGAGGACGCGTCCGAAGAAAAAAACAAAGTGAAAATACCGACCGGAAGTGAACAATCTCGTCGGCAGTAAACGCAAACGGTCTGCAGTTAGTTAAGGAGAATTAAATTTCGTTCAAAATAATTTATCACCACCCTAGAAAGATATGGCTTTGAATTTATTTTTATAATTTTATATTTAGCACTGATATAAGTACACTACAATTACCAATTAGAATAGAATAATGCATAAAATTTACGTTATTTTAACTGTACCCTATATTATAATAAGAAATAGTACATAGGTGTGAATGATATATCGCTCATGACAAAACAATACCTCGTATCCCACTATTTTGCTAAACGTGAGTTATTGGTAAATTCAGCTCCACGTCTTCGAAATACACGTCTTGGGTAACCGAAAAATGATTTAAAGTCTTGATTTTACTAGTTATTCGTATTCGTGTAAAATTTTAGCCGTGTGGAATAACGAGTTCATCATTATCATAATTTTTAGCCGTTCACCATCCGCTGTTGGATGAAGTCCTCTCAAATCCTTTTCCATTCCTGTCTGTCTTGAGCAATCTGCATCCACTTGACTCCACACATTTCTCAATTCATCAGCCCATGGTTCACTCGGTTTACCTTGCTTTCTTTCACATCCTCTCGGATACCATTCCGGTATTTCTCGCGTCCATCTGCAATCCATTCTTCGAGTTATATGGCCACTTCAACTTTTTCACACGTTCCGCTATATCTGCCACCTTGCTCATGCTTCTTTACCCATGTATTCTTCTTATGATGTCTTTTTGTTATTCCAAGTATGCATCTTTCCATGCTTCACCGTGTGCACTGGATCTTATGAATTCAGCATCCACGTTTCACATTCACACGTTGTAACTGGCAGTACGCATTGGTCGTATGCTTTTTTTTTTCCTCGCACGCTCCATCCTAGTTTCATTCTTCTTCTTTACATCCAGTCATATTCACAAATTGTCCTAGGTATATATAACTATCAAATATGGTTATCGAGTTATTGTTATGTAAGCGATGTGTAGTAAATAAAATAATAATATTTTTTAGTCGAAATTTTCTTATATAGATGTCTCTATATCAGTAATAATAAATATTTTAGCTTTTGTTAAAACCAATATTATTGATGCGGAAAAATTATAATTTGAACGAAAAAAGTCGAAATGATGAATTATTCAATTAAACCCAATAACCCAGTTCGACGTATTGATTATGGCGTCAAACCGCGTGTGTTTACAGCATTGTTTCACACGTAATATACGATAAAAAAAGAAAGGTTAACGATCGAAACAGGTTCACGAAAGCACAGTCCCAAAGGACGCGGCACGCGAAGTGTGTATTTTTTTTTATCCGAGAGCACTCCGTGGAAAATTCAAGGCAGGAAAATTTCCATTTTAAAACATCACGAATGTTGTAGTTTTTCCGGGTGTTAGTGTACCACAACCGACGGCGGCTTTCTTCCCCCAGGGAAACTGGCGCGGAAAAATAATCGAGGCTCGGCTAGCCCTTTTTCCGCAATTAAGTCGAGCTATGTGCACAAGTACAACCGACATACATATTGTACCAAAGGCAAACGGCTAGGGACAATGTGGCTCATTTGACCCTCGGAATTGTATGAAATCACAAAGATAATGCTCAGAGTGGAATGTATGTACGTCATTACGTTTTGTTGTGCAGAGCCTTATTATCATTAGCGATAACCAATAGTGTAAATTGATATGTTTACATTACTCATAACCTTGTACATATAATAAACCACATACACGATTTTCTTCGCACGGTCCGTTAGCTCAATCGGTAAGAGCGTCAGACTGTGGTAAGCTCTAATCAAGCTGCCAATTTGAACTGAAGGTTGAGGGTTCAAATCCCCCACGGGCAATACGTTTTTTTTCCATTTTTTATCTTCAAAATTCACTGAATACATATTTTACGAATACAATAAGAGCACTGTATAAATTCGACAGAGTATTGCATTCGATGAATGTGATTTTAATATTTCGTACATTTTAGTATCGAATAGTATCGTTTCAGCAATTGTTGTGTTTGTATAATACTCGCGTTTTAGTATATCTAATATGTATATCAATCTGAAGAAAAACCAACTGTGTACTTCCGATACAAAAATTTATACGAGAAAAACACGGAACCGGGAACACGTAAATTCCCCACACACTAAGCAAACCACATAATATTCAATACGAAAAATAAAATAGCCTATACTGCAAGTTACTATTTAAACACGCCGAATTCTAAACACGCAAAGGAGAGAAGTGTGACATAAAAGCGGGCGGTCGTAAATATCCAAAAGACCAAAAAAAAAAAAAAAATACGGCGAAAAAAACGCGTCGAAAAGGAAAACAAACACTTTTCTCCACTTTTGTTGTTGTTGTAGCTAAGGAAATAGCCACCGCTCTAAAGCCTTAATACAAATGACACATGGAAGACACAAAAACAATTATTTATAGCGAAAAAGATACGGTCTAGCACGTACGCCGGTCAAATGTGGTAAAAGGATACGTTGGCTCTTGTATGTACGTAAAAAAAATTATGCTAGTCGTTAATATTAAGTTTTTTTTCTAAAGAAAGTGTGTAAATGTTCTCTTCAGTGTACTGTTATAGTTTGGAAACGATCTTGTGATAAAGTACCTATCTTGTTGATAAATTTTGATATTTATCAAACTTTTTGAGATGAAGTTCGTAACGGCAAAGATTCTCAACTTCACTAAGAAACTTACGTACGTACATATACATATACTGTTGAATGAGCTAAATCTTATAATATTGAATTAGAAGTATCCTAACTTTCACATTGAAATTGATAATTGTTTTTACACTAGCGGATTGTTTCATTTACCGGCCCGTTTGAATAATGATAAAGGGCTAAATTTTTCGTTTTGTAATAAAGGGGCGTAAGCTAAAGTTCAAGGGTGTCTCGGTTAAGTTAGTCATGATAATTGCCCTAACTCACGCGATCAAACAAGTTAGCTTAGATATAAAAAAAAAATTACATATAACCAAGACTTTAACTCGATCTCGATTAGGCGCACTGAAAATTTCATACAAAAATATTATATTGTAATTTAAAATGTTATTATAAAACGGGCTGAAGGGAATTTCGTGTATTTATAAAGTGAAAATTTGATTGTAAATAATGTACGGTAGTTCGAGTGCACCTGGTGAGAATAAATTGAGAATGTAATGAAATATTACGTATTCATTGCCTTGAACGTTGCTCTATTTAAAGATTTTTCGGCGCGTTCGGCGCGTTACTTTCACACACACACACACACACACACACACACACACACACACACACACACACACACACACACACACACACACACATGTTGTTATTTTGTTATTTATCTACCATCTACCGATCGGTCAACCGGTAGAAGGTTGATTGGATCGAAACCACTAATTTTTTCTAAATAAATTATGTCACATGTACGAGCACGTACCCAATGATCGGAAATAAGCTACAAATCATATACTTGTATATATGAATATACACAAGTGGTCGATTTTTGCAATAAAATAAAACGATTTTGAAATGTTAACGGGGAGAGGAGGAGGCGGGGTCTTTAATAGGGTGTATCGACACATGGAAATGCTATCGTCACGCACGGTTAACTATTAAAACGGTCCATTTCCTTCATGGTTACGCGCTTCCGCCTTTTGCGGCTATGCGTTTTTCATGACCTCGGAAAAATGATTTTTCCTAAAGTTCCATATACACGTACATATAAAGCGGCAATAAAAATTCAAAATTTTATGGTGTCGATCGAATTAGATTACAAATTTCACGCATTGTACTGAAAATTTATAGACTTTTCTTTATGTAGGCCGTGTTCTGCACACCCCAAATGTATGAGTTATACTCTGAGAATTTTAATTTAATTGAGCTGCGGGTTTCCTTTGCAGGAAGCAATCATCCCTCTCGTTCGTATCCTCGTCCTGGTAGGCGACCCGAATAATAATCATCGATCGACATTATCGAAGAATTCGGTCTCGACGTACGAATTCGCCTCGATTGCGATGCATACATAATTCACGACTGAAAAATTTCCGAGGTCCGTAAAGACTAGCGGAAAATTAGTATGCAACGTAAATTTTTACATGCGGGAAAAACCTATTGGGCATATTTATTGATTTGTCACCGACAAGTCAAACAGTGACGGAAAATTCGCCTCGGTTACCACAATGTCATTAAGTGATGGATTGTATTATTCAACGGATAAGGTTACCGGAAATGTGTATCGATTATTACAATCTCAAATTAATGTTGCCAAAGTTGTGCTTTAAATGTAAAATATAGACGATTCGAGCGATTTAATACTGTGGTTTCCATCGCGCTATGTTATGTATGGTATTGGTAAGGGACTTTCCCCGTCCGGTTGTAATCTATTTCTCGGAAGGGATCAAACCGCAGGGGAGACTAGGCCGCTGAAGAATGGAGATATGGATACATATATGGCATGTGGAGGATGTGTGCTAATTGGGAAGGGTTGCAAAAGTACGATGGTGGTGAATAAAAAGCTTGCATGTGACAGCTACGTTTCAAATTGTATAGAAGTTAAAATTTTGTACATGTACGCGAAAAAAGCCTTTGAGTGTGTTTGTACGGTGAAAATAATATATTTATATGCGCGTATGTATATTTAGCTTCGTTTAGTAGCGAATACATTTGAAATATTTACGTACATGTCGAATGAAATCATGTTGAATAATAATAATCATTCGCATTGCGTGTACTACGTACGAGATTTTCCAATGTGAGATTACGTTAATTAGCGCTGAAAATATACGTTACGTAATTATATAGGTATACTACATAAGTTCGTGCACGTTTTTCAGTATACATTTCGTAATTTAATTATTGAACAAATGTGCGAAAAAGTATTGTTTAATTAAAAATATGTCGCGATAGAGATCGAGCACGGCACGCCATTCGACCTATGCACCTCTCTCTTCTCGTGTGAGGTTTTTTTTATTTTTCCCGCCTACCCAACAACTACGTTCACAGTTTCCTGGTTTATTTTTCATTGTTGTTAGTTAGAATGGGAAGCGGTAAATCGAGATGGCGATCGCATCGGTTTGGCGTCACGCGCCGGAAACGGCAACGCGAGAGATTCCATTACCGCGAAAAGCCTCGTTTTATTTTTCGCTCAGTAATGGCATGCAATTGTATCACTTTTCACGCACGCGTGAGCTTTTCGCGAGCTTTCACCGAGACAAGCTTTTCTCTCTCCACACTGCGAGAGTGAACGTGAAAGCTCTGTGAGCGGTCTCAGTTCAGACAGAGCGCGAAAAATTTTGAAAGAATTCAATATTCGTATTATTCGCATTTTCTACATATATTATACAACCATTAACTAAAAGTTATACGAGAACTTGTTATACGTACGTACCAGAAATAGACTTGGTGCATTTCGGAATGTAAATAGTTTTAAATAACAAATATAATCATCATATGCACATTTGAAACAAATTACCTTGTGCAGATTCTGCTGAATCTTGTGAAAGTTTGATGAAAATTGGTCCAGTAAATTCGAAGTTTTCTGTGGCTTAACTATTTATATGTACAGTATACAATATAGTAAATTCGCTATACATATGTAGTATGTGCTATATAAATGGATTATGCATTGAATTAATACTAAATCAATTTAGTTCTATAATTAAACAAGGTAACAATACTTATTATTATATTTTCAGACTCGGATTAATGGTCAAAGATTTTACGATTAAGTCATATTTTCCGCAAAAATTCATAAACGACCGCGCAAATTTTAACGCTATACCGTTAAAAATCGTTAAACGATTAATTTCTTAGGCCGGAAAACAAACTCGATACGGAAACAATCTAATATGTCGATATGAAAAAATTCGCCTTGTTGAAAAACGTTCAAAGGATTTGCTATTTATTTTGCGAACGACATGTAGATTAACGAGGTTTCGTATCGATTATAATACATATATGAGGACGTTTTTTATTGTGATCGTTCCGTTGGCAAAAATGGCGATTTTTACCTAGCTAATAAATTCCCTATGAACGATGTCATTTTTATTACGAAAGCCATAAAAGCGATAACGGTTTATAAATATTGAGGAGAGATTTTTGATTTTTACTGCTGAAGGAAGTGATGATTTTCAAATCAAATTAATTCAGCACTATAAAAATCAGGATATCCAAATAATGTTTGATACCTACATGTATGTTGGTGAACGACAGTTTGGATCGTTTCTTTATAATACGAATTTATGTGAAAGTTTTCTTACGTGCAATGCAAACATGAAAACCATTGATTGTGAAAACAAGAACGAAAATACACCTTTTATATATGTACGTTAAACTTACAATAACACAATGAAGTAGTTAAGAAATTAACTAACGTTGTGTCTACATCATACATTTCCTTCCACAACAAGAAGAAAAGAGGAAACACATTCACAAAACAAGTCGCCATCGATTTTATTATCTTATCTAAGCCACATACTTCAAGGAACGTACACAACTGACCCATATAGATTGTATCGAGGTGGATTTTCTCATAAAATTATATGAGCTCAGTAAAAAAAAGTACCTTATTCTCGTTGCATGAACAAATAGATGTATACATACTGTGTCTACTCTATTTTGTTTTATGGAAAAATAAATATTTGAATATGTAAGCCAATGCCTTGTACATACATAAATATATTATAAACAGTTGTGGAAACATTATGAAGGTTGTCCAATTAATGTCAAGAAAATTGCAGTTTGAAGAATGATTTTTGTTTGTGAAAGGGGAGTAGAATAATTAGTATTCAAGATGTAGAAATTGTTAATAGCTTTCTCAAAGTTGTCAGGAAATTTTATTAAATGATTAATCCACTACCATTTTTCAAAATTTCTATAATTCAGGAGTAAGCTGTTCGGAACTGAGGAGTATTTTTTTATACTGCTATATTTGCACGTTGAAATTGCAACATAAATCTTAACCGACTTTATATTATAGCCAATTTGTATTAGAAAGTCATGTGGAAGATTAAGAATAGCGTCAAAATTTTAGAAGAAAATATACGCGAAAGCATCCGAGGGAAAAAGGGCTATCGAAAAAGCACTTTACGCCCCTTCGATACATTATCGCAATACGGCGGTCCATAAGTCACGCGCGTTCGCGAAACAAAACGCAATAAAACGGAAATAAATACCAGATCGACACTCGCCGACTCACACGCGGAAATATAATAATATAAATATTATAAATACATGTACACGCATAGAAAAAGTTGGCCTAATAATTCTTCTTTATTTGACAATTCGATATCGGAAGTTTAAATTGACTTCGCGCGCTTTTATAGAGAGCAAAGTTTTTCCGAGTTCTTCGAACCATCTATATTACATCCCACGAGGGGAAAGGCTTGAAACATTCATCAAACATAATAAACATAAATATGTGTGTGTGTGTGTGTGTCTCACTATTAAAAGGAATGACTTTTTCGGCGTAGAAAATCAAGACAGTGGAAAATTTAATCATATTCTACGGCGAGATCTCCCCTCTCGTTCACT
Organism: Parapsyche elsis; assembly: GCA_022651745.1. Classification (NCBI taxonomy): domain Eukaryota; kingdom Metazoa; phylum Arthropoda; class Insecta; order Trichoptera; family Hydropsychidae; genus Parapsyche; species Parapsyche elsis. The sequence continues at coordinate 17,555,711 of JAGVSN010000001.1, read as the reverse complement.
ATGAATGTTTCTGGGTCAGACGCTGATTAAAATTCCATCCGGAGACTACGCCGCTAAAATGCTACGGCATAACAGACTACGATCTTTGAAAAGCCTCTTAATTGAATTAATCATCGCTTTGTCCGAATCTGTCCGTCTGAGATCGACAGGAGGCCGCGCAAAAACGTCAAACGTACCATCTTTGGATACAAAGGTAAATTTCCAACGAGTATAGATAAGATAATAATATTTCTGGTTCTAAGAAATTTTGAATAATTTTAGGTCAGAGCGAAAGCTTTGCTTTTTGATTACATTTAATGGTAATTTTTGCTATTTACAAGCACATTTTGTAATCTTCGAAGCGAAAAGCGTCAGTATGCTAATGAGCACCTGCACTTACTTCTACGTACAAGATAGTCTTCAGGGATTTTTCATAACATTTAAGTATCACTCGCTTACTTTTCATAATATGAAAGTTTCATAAATTTAACTTGAGAAATTCATACAAAAGTACATGAACATCATTATATTATACTAAGTCCGTTGAATATCGACGGAGCGTTCTCATCAACCGTACTGAAAAATAATGTTAAATTTAATAGTTTCTATAGGTGTTGCATCTATGCAACGTAACAATTCAGCAAAGTCTCGAACCTATTTTTTATTATAAATAGTCACGTTGAAGCCAGCCCCATATAATCTGGTTGGGCTCATCGCGTAAGCGCTCTGTTCCGAATCAGTGGTACCGGATTCAAATCCCACTCGTGCGACGTTCTGGTTTTTTAATTATTTACCGAGGCGAGCGTTATCAGCAGAGAGACACACAGACAGAAGGATTTCGGCTATTATAGATATAATAACTAGTGTAAGCCCGTTGAATATCAACGGAGTGTTCTCATCACCCGTACTGAAAAATAATATTAAATTTAATAGTTTCTATAGTTGTTGCATCTATGCAACCAATCGCCATTATAGTAAAAATTTTAAAACCCTTTTAAGAGCTAATGTTGGCCAATTATAGCACGTACACCATCACCTCCGTTTGGAAGATATGTAGTGTAAACACTATTCCTCCCAACCTGGTGATCTCGGGTTCAAATCCCACTCGTTCTGGTTTTTTAATCATTTAAATCGGCGAGCGTTATCAGCAGACAGACACACACACACACAGAGACAGACAGACGGATTTCTGCTATTATATATGTATGTATATAATTTTACAAATATTTGCGCCATCTTCAAGATTAGATTTTGTCAAAAAGTGAATTGAATTTTGCCGCCCTTTTTCAATGGGATTTGCTTCAATATTGATATAGATCAATTTATGTACGATGCTATCTACGTCGTTGTCGATAAACATCGACGAGATTCGAAATTGCTCTCGAATAAATAAGTCAGTATCAAAATCTGGTAGATTGGCCTCAGACAAAAGGGGAAATAGGGTACAGAAAGTGCAGAGGAGAAAAAAAAACTGTCGATCGGGTATCGGAAAACGACTAAGACCGTACACCCCTTTATTTGCCGAAAGCGACCACCGACAAAAGGACGAACGAAAGGGGTGGAAAAAACCACCCCTTACTCCCAACCAACCCCCTCGAGCGCGGAACTCTTTTATGTCCCACCGACACAAACACATTTTATGTCCACGGTCGAGGCGAAAGTTGTTAAGTATTATGCGGGAGTATATGTATAGGTATACGCTCCTTTATGCCTAACTATTCGTCCTGTAAGTTTGCCTTTGTTAGGCAATTATACTGCGCTCGTATGGAAAAATAAGCGATGTTCGTATGAAAGACAAACGCACGCAAAAATATTATCAGGCAAACACATTTCAAGTCGCAAAAACGTCACGTATACACGTATACAAAAACTAAATTAGCATATTTATTCGATTTGGCATATTCGAGAATGTACATACATATACATATGTATATGCAAACAACGACTCGAATAGTTTTCAAAGTGATTTTGTCAACGCCTTAGCACAACAGCATTCATATGAAAATCCACAGAAAAACTTCAAAATGTGTTACTCAACGGAAATAGTGAAAATTTCGTATGCGATAAATTTTATTATGTAAAATGTCCAAAGTTGACCCGAATCGGAATTATAATAACAAAGAAAACTTCTATCGAATTCAAGGCTAACTTAACTGCCGTTAACCTGTCAGATTTTAACCATCACAGTGTCACGAAATCGTGCACTAATTCATCTCAAAACACGCGCCCATTATATCCGTTGATACGGGTCACAATTAACCCTCAACGCGGAGTCAATTCGACTCGCTTTCGCAACAAAGAGATCGAATCAAATCAACCGAACTGCGAACGAAAGTTACCAAAGACCGATTAATCCGCGCTAGACGAACCCCTGACTCCTCTCCTCTCTCACCCCTACCGATTTCCTCTTCCACAGCCCGCGGTCGTCGAAGGGTTGACAGCTACCCCTAAAGGGTAAGCGATTTAATCCCTTGACGTCAAACTTCGGCACGGCCCTGTCTTGCGGTCGAAAGCTCCGCGGAATATGGTGAATTGAAGCTTAGTCAAATGACCAATGCCATGACCTTATCCGCGCAAGGTTGCTTGCCCTGGCGCATGTTTAGCATGACCCCTTCACCACCCCTTTTTCCCCACCTCTTCAAATTCCTCCAAAAGCCCCTAATCCACCCCGTACTCATACGCAATAATAAATAATATAGTAGCCTTAACGTGCGTCGTATTAAGGCTCAACTGAAAAAATACGCGCATTGAAATTTCAATGTTTATATATATATGTACACTATACGTACATAGATACTATTTTAGACAGGGAAAAATATTATTTTTGATAACAGAAAAAAGCGTGAGAAAATTGTCAAGAATGCGATACTAAAATTTGTGTGTCGAAACAAATTTTATTACGGCTGAATATGAAAAATGTTTCTATTTTTGAGACGTTTCCATTGAGAGAATATTCACCTTGGTGCGAAATAAAATTGCGCGGATTCAATTTAACCAGTTCAGGACCAAAAATTTTCACATTTTTTGTCGATTATACATATATACATATGTATGTATATATTTTTTTATAAAATGACAAAGAAATTTTAGCTTGTTTTTTTATATGTAGCTGAATGGTAAAATACTGTTGTATGTATGTAATATTTGAGATAAATATTTTCAATATACAGATATACTAAACGGTTCAAATGTACGTATGAATAATGCAACATGTATGATGTAAAATGTGTTATAACAAAAAGAAAATTCATACAAGGCAACCCTTTTGAGGCTTACGAAAGATTTAAATCCATCAACGTAAAAGTTGGATGTTACAAAAAATTAAATACAAACAAAAATATGACCTCAAAATTTATTTTCGTATTAAACTTATATTATTTATATCCCTTCATTGCACTTTGAGAAGTAAATTGTGTACTGGCCAGTATATAAAAAAAAGCAATGATTGAACCATTGATATATGTTATTCTATATCTATGGATTGAACAACGTAAATTCTAGGAACAGCTTGCAGTTAGTTGACACATAAAAATTGTTGAGCTTTAACGCGTTTCTGGTATAGAGCGTGTGATTACACGTAACGAAGATTATAAAAAATACGTACGCCAGGATGATGGATTGATCGACTTCTTCGGCACAATTAAAGTTCGTGGCCATCGACAAATCAATCAGGTCCAAATTTACCCCCTTCTAATATCGATGTGACCACCGCAAACCCCATCCCCTTATATCCCAGTAAACCTTCAATTCTAAGGCCGACTAAGCCTACGTTGACAACTCTGAATTGTATCAATTAGTCCGATGGGACATTAAATATTTAACACTGAAACCGGTGCACGGTTCCTGATCTTCTCGACTATATTTAGGTACAACTTACTGGGAAATTATCCAGACGTGTCGCCAAACTTCCCCATCCGCCCACCCTACCGAGAAGAGAAGCTCCAGACGAACACTATTCTTGTGAATTGTATCTAAGAGTACACTGCCACTGCTCTAATCTAGATTAAGCATTCGTCGGGTGGAATTTGTGTTTAATTTGTATTCGTTCTGTCGAGATTAAGTGCTACATTGTGTGTGTTTATGTATATCGAATTGTTTCGATTTAGCACCCGTTTCAAAATTTAATCTTCCTATTATTCGAATAATGTGTGACGTTAAAAGTGTGCTTGCTAAGCTTTGATTTTTCCTTTGAAGCGGTTATAAAATTGGTCGAATGTGTCAGAATCGTATATCGAACATTCGCTGTCTCGTTAGTAGAGAAAGAAATTCTTATATGTATGAAATGTTCGGCCCCGAGATGGGTTTGACGTGGGTGCAATTTCTATATAAAGGATGTTACCGGAAAAATTTGAAGGCGGCATACGTAATAGAAAAAAAAATATATTACTATTATATTTATGACATCAAACATTGCCAAAATCGCTGTGCGCATACCAAATGAGCAAAATCTTATTAATATGTCTCTACTATTGTTGAATTTGATATGTGCGGTTTTCTATTCTAAACATTATTCATACGAAACGTTAATTTTGAAAGTGTATTAGCCATAAAAAAATCGTGGTAAGCCTGTCTAAAAAACAACAATATTATGTAGAACATTAAGGTATGATGTTTATACGCAGCATTACGCTGCGTCCACACCGACGAATCAAACAGCGAACGATGAAGGGTTGTTATTGTGTGTACGTCTCCACACAATAACGTTCGAAGATTTATAAACGTCCACACAATAACAACCCTTCGCCGTTCGCTGTACGGTTCGTCGGTGTGGACGCAGCATAACGTAAACCTTAAAATGAATAGATTGGAAACGGCAATGTATACAAACTACCAGTAGACAGACAACGACACGTTCTGACGTTCATCGTAAATTAATAATGTACAAGTTAAAACGCTAAAATACAGTTGTAAACTTGTGGATTGAATGGTCGTTTATTATCCAGTAGACAGTGGAGTATTAATGTGACTATTATAAGAGCAGTACTAACTCACTTTTATTTTTTGTATATTTGTTTGATTTACAAGATCGACGATTCGATGTATGTATATAAGTAATAAAGAGGACGAAGAGTTTTCTTTATTATAACGAGTCGCAGTAGTGACAAAAATGGGCAGAAACTATAGCGGAATTTTCCAATTTGACCCAAAAAAAAAAAAAAAAAGCGCCAAACGATATTATATCGCATATAATAATAATACGAGATACGACAATTTATTTGCGCCGACCCTGCTGAATAAAAATTCGGTTATGGACGAACGCCACCACCCCAACTTTACCCTCCCGCATTTATTTCGACGTATCTCCGAGTTACACAATAGATATTTCGTAATGATGGATGCGAGCCGTGTTCAAATGAGCTTTTCCATATTTGAATTGTAAATCTAACAGTTTCGCGCGTGCGAACTTGTTTTTCCGCGGAAAATTTTCTAGTCGTTTTTCTCTTTCTCTCTCTCCTCGCAATTTTTCTCTCGTAACCAACCCTGTACCACTCGAACACGCGTGTTATTCAAATGCGGCAAAAAGTGATAGGTGTCTATAGGTGTTGATAGGTGGTCGCCGGTAGATAGATAGGTTATATCTTGGCTTTGTAGAGGAAAACTACACGTAGCTTGTGACGTCACTACATAGTTCGAGTTGTGCAGAGAGACGATTGTTTGCGAATGATAAACACCTTAAAGCGGTTGGCACGTGTCGGATATTAAACAGCCGAGATACGCTCGATAACAGCAGTAATTCAATGTGAAGGTAAAACATGGCGAATGATTGAATACACGATTATAAAATGCTAGCTTAATTGAGTTGGATAGTAACAATAGAATTTTACCGTTCCATTGTAAAAAGTCAAATTTCTCGGAAAACGTATGAATAAACAAAAAAATATTGAACTTGTACTGAAAGAGTACATAAACGAAAGATTAAATCTAAATTTTAAATATTTTTCTTAGCATTGTAAGTCCCTGTTTATACGTAAGCTATAAACATTTAAATAATTTCCATGTATCGGGACCATGTATTGCCATAACAAAACTGTCACTTTTATTATTCGACTTAAAAGCAAATTTTTATAATGTATGAATTAAAATAGTGAGCTCAATATAAAACTAATTATAAGCACAATGTGATGTTCGTATTCAAAGAACTACCATTCTTTATTAGAAAATGCACGAAGTTCCAAAGCTCATTAAAAAGATTTCCGAGATTTTTCCTGCTCAGTTTTTTTTTTGCGTAAGCTACAGAGGATTCTGAACTTATTACCCTGCATAAAAGTACAGCTGGATACGAATAAGAGTTATTCAAAACTAATAAAATACGCCACGAGAAAGGACTCCGTCGTAGACGGTAGATATTATACGGCGAATGAGCAGCATCTGTTTGCATCTAAAATAAGAATGTCGCCAAAAATAGAAAGAGTGATGTCATAAAGGCGAAAAAAATTGATGTTTGAGTATAGGGTGGAGAAAAAAAAACCACGATCCCCAAAATGGTAGAAAATATTAAATCGTATCGAACGAGGTGAGCGATATTTAAATGTGGGGGTAGGTCGATTTAGGGGACGTAATAACTCGAATACGATTGGGTCGTAATATCGATCTCGTCATTAATAATGAATTCACAGGGAAAAATTCACTCGGTGTTCAAAAAAAAAAAAAAAACAATAATACACCACGGTCATAAATTACGTACACACCATTATAATTGATTAATCCCGCAGGATTATTGCGTCCTTCCTAGCGCTTTTATAAATTGTACCTGCCGCGATTAATTTACGAAATATTCAATCTTTGACCCAGAACGACACAAAATCGGATTTTTAATTAAATAGAACGGACAGCGAGCAGTCAGAAGGTGAGAGGAGAGACACGACACAATTAACGATAATTAAAATGTGTGAAATTTTCGCCTTTGATGCACATTAATTTTCACGATTAAACATCAACTGAAACCACGATAATTTTCATTATTCTTATTGCATTTTTGGAAAAATTGCACTTTCAACAAAGAGTTTTGTTTGGATTAGGCGAATGGTTCGATGATCGTAGTGTTGTCGAGAAAAGCGTGCCACGTTGAGCCGACCATGATTAATGATCACTTTTGTACGCTCGTTAGTTAACGTACACGTGAACGTTTTCCGTTTCGCGTTAATATGTTAATGTGCGATTTTCCTTTTTTGATATTTTCACCGGATGCGTAATTATTTCAGACCCTTTTAGTGAAGGGCGCGGCGGCAAGGGTGAACATTTCTAGCGCTAATTACTACAGCGAATTTTTAATACATGTAACTTTTCAACGTTTCAATATTCTAATTGGTGTGCCAATTCGTGCTGCCGATTATACATACATACATACATATATGTATGAACATACACGTTAGAAAGTTTAGAGCTTTGGAATGTCATAGAAGCAAAGGATGTTTAAATAATGTTGGGTTTTATTAGCATGGGACAATACATTTGACGTAATTTGTTAATGTCGACAGAAATGTCAAAACAAGGTTGCGTCCTGAATTCTAATATTCTTTTCGGTCATTTCAACGCTGAAAAATAACTTTCACGCGAAAATCTAATTTCGATGAGTAATTCATTTTAAAAGTAAAAACGGAAAATTGCGTAAGCGTAAAATTACGTATTAAATATTGTGAAATTTAAAAAGTTTCATCGATAATGGTGATTATGATTGTACGTATGAATATTTTCATAATATTTGTAAGATAATACGTACAGCATCATGTAGCTGAAAATATACCGATCCCATTCTACTATTTTCTGAATTATTTCCTTGATTGTATATTTTAGTCTTAAAAAAAAACATTATTAACAAACAGTCACATGAAAATATTACATGCAGATTTAAGTTAAGTAAAAGGTAGAAATTTCCCGCTAAATTTACTGTTCAAATGTTATGAGTTTGCAGCAGTACAAAGCGAAAGCTTAGTTTTGGATCACAAAGGATGAAACAATCACAAAGTTTCATCAACGAGATTTATGGATCATAATATTCGGCAACTGCAACACTTCTCAAGAAGGTATAAATAGCAAATTTCTCATACAAAATACATACATACATACATATGTATAACCAAAAGTAATCAAGAAATGCACCAATATACCCAAATTGTATAATTACTAGTTGGTCATATTATGTCGGTGGATTATAATCCCAACAATCATTCATATGCGCTGCTTTGTAAAATAACAGTAAAGCCAGTCCGTTTGACAGTACGTGAAACAATTGTACAGTCTACCGTTGATTGAATGGGTGTATGGCCATAAATCGCGTTGTCGACTTATATAATAATAACTTGTCTATATACAATATCTATAATTATGATATACTCACACCATACCACAATACATTACTAGCATATGGATAAAATCGTATTACACAGGTTTGTCTTTTTTTACCTGAAATGGTGTAGTCTCAGCCAAGAAGTACAATATCATCGACTGCCAGAGTTGGACGATAGACGCTGAAGGCAATCTGGCATCTGACACATGGAAAGAGTCGAAGCCTCTTTTTATGGGGGCTTAGCCCCCTGGACACCAACACTCTCTCACAGGACGATCCACATACACCACCGCACGTGACCAATCGACGATTCTCGTCATTGTACCGAATAGAAATTGTGGATTGTACACGTGGTTTAGGCACACATTTACCGATTCAATTTTTATTCAATTTTATAATATAAGTGTATCTACCAACTGTGTGGGTGGAATAATATACATTTTCAGTCGGTTTAGTCAACGTATTTACAATAGTTCAAACGCGAGTTGCGCGATGTACATATTATGTATGTATGTAGATAGGTATACATATATGAAGTTTCTGAAAATTTAATGGACAACGATGTTTGATATTTTTAATTCATTGAATCGATCGTCGAATTGAGAATTCGTTTAATTTTCACTTTATAGAATGAATAATGGTATTACTGGTTTTATAATATGTATAATGCGGAATTTTTTAAAGTTAACCTAATCAACGATGTTTATTTTAACATAATGAAAAATACGTGCATTTTCAACTTATTCAATTTTTGTTAGTTGAAAATTTGAATTTAAATTGAAAGTGTACCACATATCACATCCTCAGAGCACAAAGGTGACATGTCCAAAATAGTAAATTGTTCAGGGCAGCAGTTTTAAAGTTTGAACTAGTCATCACAAATCAGAGGTATTTTATATAAAAATGATAATTGTACATATTTTAGTCTAGACTTTTAGATAGATTTCATTTTTATTGAATTTACTCAAGTAAATTATTCAAATGCATGCACAAAGTCCGGACTTGTCACTGGTGTGCTCCAAGAATAATAGTTTACTTTGCGATGCCAAACAAATTGTGACGTCCTTCGGAAATGCCATTTGTCTGCCTTGATAGAATAATTAAAGAGGAACAAAGTTGCATTCATAACTCATTTTCGCAAAATATTGGACGTGTCTCCTTTGTGCTCTGAAGAAGCGATATGTACGTTAAGTGCATTAACATTAACATGTAACCCCATGTAACAGACTGACAACATGGAAACGTTAATTGATGGATAGTGTAAAATATTGATAGGAATAAGATTGATTATGTGCGATTGATTCGATATACAGTAGACGTGTCAAAGTAACAATTCGTATTTTAAATTTTGTAAAATATATATGTATGTATATGCGTGTTTTTAATTGGATTTTGGTAGGAGATTGCTTCAGTGTGTGTTGAAAGTAAATGCGTAAAAAATGTACGCACTTTACGATGAAAGGTATATGAATTTTGGACGTTCGAAAGCGTCGAAGACATGAGATACGATAAATAAGATTGGATGGACGATTTCACACGAGGGGTCTTCGTCTTGTTATTGTGAGTTATTTTACAGTCGGGTATATGTTCCAGATCAGGGTTTGCGATCAAGGTCCATGTCGATCTTGAGGGACCTCTACGGGTTCGGGTCGAACGTGTATAAAAAATTGAAAGCTTTCGCATATGTACGTATTGAGGGTATGGCCGATACGTAAAAGACGTCCTCGCTTTACCTCTATTTGACGATGTCTTCGGTTTTTTTTCTTCGTTTCGTTTCTGGCGCTTAAAAAAATTAAGCACGTCCGTGGTCGCAATATTAAAAATGAACTAGCAACATGAGGTCATTTCTTATTCATATGTGACCAATGATCGGCTAGAATCGACCCAGTATCGGTGGCGGCTCATGGCACTCAAATATTTAAGCCTATAGTTCAAAATAGACGGTTCGATTGGCGCTGTGGCAATGAAAATATTGACAAAACGGAAATGAATGACGATTGAGCGGTGTGGACGAAACCAGGCACGGTGTGGACGAATAAAAGTATATTGCACTCTGTACATTTCGTGTGTAACGTAAAAATATAGCAACGTTGTAGTGTAAATGTAAGTGGAAAACTTGTGCAAAAGCAATGAAAAGTACATTGACTCTACTTTTATATTTTAGTGCAGTTGGTGGTGTCTTATCTAGCTGAAATCTTTTTCACTGAACATTGTTGGCTTAGAAAATATTTCACATATAAAATATTGTGTACCTTTTGAATCAAATTTACGAAGTTAAATTCAAGTCCGTTACAACTCAATTGAATTAATAATAATAAATTTTAAGAAAATGCGAAGTAAAATATGTTAAACGTATGTACTTAAATCGATTGGCGGTATATTGAAGAGTTCTTCGTGGAGATGGTGAAACTTTAAAGGGAAGAAATCTAAACGAATGAAATTGGGAAAATGTTGCGCTCTTCTCTACTCGTTTATTTAACGAGGGAAATCGTCGGAAAATTACGTGCTTCTTCAACTTGCGATATCTTACGATATCGTATATTCGTAGAGTAAGTTTATATGAATGATATTTTTTAAGGAGACTTAGAAAACATGAAGTGTTGAAAAATGCTGATAAATTGTATTTCAGTCATACAATATTGTAAGCCTGCGAGAAATGTCTGGTTTATTAGAAGGAGATTGTATGACAAAATTTTACCTTATGGGAATTGTGGGTTGTGGATGATCGACAGTTTATAAATTGCTGATCAGATTTGCATAAATAAATTACAGAAGATTGGTCGACTTAGTTACAATGACAGGTACCGACAAAATCGATATCGATACTCGAGCAATTTCGAAAGCTTAACGCACCCAAATTTTCACGACGAATCGAATGGAAATAAAGCGACGAGCGATTGAATAATTTGTCAAAATTTTGTGCGCGAAATAAACGCTAGGACCGAGTATACAAACATATAGATATATATACAGAGTGATGTATTATATAATAATAAGCTTGCGAATTTCTTAATAACAAACGACGCGCAAAATATTGAAGAGCGATTCAACTGGAAACTTTGTTATTTTTTGTGCCTTTTTTTTTTCCTCGTCGAGCTCGAAGGTTTTCACCCTCATTTTATCTTATAAACCACACGCTCGTTCTTTGGCTAAGGTTCTAGTGCACTTCCGACCGCTTTTCTCACCATGAGACATTGGATTAAGGGGTGGAAAACATGCCGTCACCGCATGATTGATGAGTGTTGAAATTTCTTTTGTTATTTTGATATGTCTGACAACGGACTCATTGGATCATTTTTCTCATTTTCCACGTCAAACTTGCCGAGCACAATCTATCATCGAGGAAGGAACTTCTTCTAAGTATAATGATTTTAACGTCATTCTAGATTGTTTTTTTTTAAGAACGTCTATATTATATAAACGGATTTTAAAATAAACATTAAGAAAATTCATTATAAAAATAAAATCCATCAAAAAAATCGTGATGCGATTTTATCGATAAAATTGGATCGATATTCATATTGAGACATTTTATAACACTGTTGTGTCTAAAATGAACAAACACAATAATTATGTACTGTGGCAATTGATAAAACAAACAACATTGTAAAACCGAATTTTCAGGTTAGTAGGTTAATACATATGTAGTTGCCGAGGAAATCATTCAAATTTTTCTGTTATTGAAAAACGTTAATAAAATAACACCAGTCATTTGCCGACCAATTTAATTAAAAACTACTGTTTTTTCACGTATCGAAATTGTAAGAAAAATGTTATTTTATAATGAAAATGCGATTTTCAGTGGAACAAAAACGTGCATACGTTTGTATGAATTCTCGATTCGAAATTTGTACTGGTATACATATTATGATAGTGGATATAAAAATACATAGTCCTATTATAGTCTTATTTAATGAAAATCGGAATTGAAAAGTCACATTTTATTAAATATTTTGAATAAAATAGTGAAAAGTAATGCTTACGGTTGTAGTTTCAGGAACTAGAGAAAAAAATTGTATGAAAAAATTAATTATGATCGCGACAGTTAAAATTCAGCGTGATGATTTGCAAATTTATATCAAACGGTAGAATCAGATTTTAATGTTATATTTTATATTGCAAAATAAAACGAAAATTTAATGCAATAGCGAATTTTTACTGCATATCCGTTGGATATATATGTATAGTCGATATGAATTATGAATATTTTAATGAATGTATACAATAAAAAAAACGTTGATTTAATTAAACGTATTGCACTTAATGTAAATTTGGTAACAAAAACTAAATATGCGAAGATTCACATCGTTTGCATCACACACAATAGTACAAGTTACATATATATAAAAATGTGAAAATTGTGCCGTAATATGATAGGGTGCCGTCACGTAATGACAGTCGAGATAAACAACTTGAAACGCGCATCTCGGAGTTATCAACGAATATACTTTTGCAAATTAATAATATAACATCGTAGAGACATTTAAAATTGTATACAATATTGTAAATAATTTGATTAAATTGACTGTAATATTATGAGAATCATACTACATACAACGTACGAACAGCCAAATAATGTACATACATATATATATATGTATGTACCTGTAACTTGATTATATAGGACCTATGTATGTACATACACATATAAAATACATTCAGATCAAACAACAAAAAAAATCTTAATCGGGGTCAATTTATTCTATATTTAAATTGTTATTACTAAGGAATTCAACTGTCAACCATTACTTTGAGGTGAATTATTTAAAAATATTTCATATTGGCCATTTTTAAATAAAATCATGCATTTTGTTAAATTCGTATTACAAAGTGTACATTACATAAATGACAAAAAATATATACGACAAAATTTTACAAAGTCGACGATATAATATGTCAATTTTTTTTGTTATCATCTATAAATATAATATAATAATGTGACAACGAATAAGATAATTATCGACTGCATATATGTATGTATATATCGATGGGTTAGTGCACAGATATTGTATGTCCAGTGTTTTACCCAAAATTGAGTTATCATACACAAAACGTATCTCCAAATAGTGTATTTTTGAGAAGATATTGCCTTATTAAAATACATAATACGTCCATTTCGTCCATATTTTTCATGCAAAAAAGTTGCATGTCCGGACATGCAACATTTTTGCAGGCAAATTCTTGTTCACACAGTGACAGCACAGGACATTTGAGTTTTGACATTTACTTTAGAAGCATTCTTGTCATTGTTGTGATTGATATGATATATATATATATATTTAATATATGTATATAAAATACATATATATTTAAAAAAAAAATAATATAAACATATTATGCAACTTTTATTCATTATTAAATGTAACAGTCATTTATGCATTTATATTTGTATGTCCAATCACTCCTCCATAAAACTTGTCAAAACATACAAAACTGGACATACAATATCTGTGCATACAACCCACTGTGCACTAAATATCTGTGCACTGAACAGCTGGGTGTGTGATGTGCGCGCGCTGGGAAAAGCGTGTGTGTATGGGGGCGCGAGCGAGGCTCCACAGGTCGCCCGACATGTTGTAAACGCCGGGAGCGCCCCGTGGAATCGGGGAAAAAACTATTGGGGGGGCGCGATCCGAAATTATGGGGGATGATTACGTGCCTAAATAGTTGGGGGGGCGCGCGCTCGCGGCTGCGGTCAGGGGCGCAGAGGGCGTCTGTGGGCCATGATGTTGGCGGGGCCCCGAGAGCGACCGCCCTGCCCAACGGCCCACAGTCGACTGTCGCTGTCAAAGGAGACTCCAATACGCCCCCCTAGCGCGCGCAATTTCCCCTCTCACCCCCCCAAGCCTTGTGCACCCCCTGGCCCTGCGGCCCCCTTTCGCCGGTATCGCTGTCCCGTTCTGGTCGGCTCACAGGGCGTTCCCAATCAATCTGACGCGGGACGCTACTCGGAAAATCCCCCCCACCCCCCCACCTCCTCCTCCTCTTCACTTCCCCTCATCACCCCGTTCGTCGGTCGGAAAATGCACAAACACGCATTCGTCATTTTTTCACGCTCGATACGTGGCGGAAAATTCGAATGTCCGTTCAGGTCTTTTACGAGTCTTTCGATTAGTTTGTGTGATTTTCATATGTATGTATATGTATATATTAGCGTAACGTCTGCCTGCTTACCTAGGTCGTTAATTGTATGCAGCCTGTGTCACGCGGATGGTTTTTCGGCGGCACGGTCTTAATAAGAGATGTAATGCTCCATTCATAGGTGGAGAGTTCTTAAAAGAATCCCTTTTTACTGATGTCTGAAGGTCTTTTTTTTGCAATTTTTCAAATTAAAATGATATTTTAGTGGCACGCGAAGTGTGTAGGCTGATTTTTTAATCGGATAAAGTATTGTGGTCGTGCGAAAATTCGACCTTGAGATTTTGACTGATTTGTATCAGGTATCATCCGCCGTTTTCATGATTTCTGGAAAATGTCTGTATGGCTGTGTGTCTGTATACTTTTTAACCAAAAATATCAAGTCTATCAAGCTGAAATTTCATATCTATTATTTTCACGTAAGGTGTAAGAGATATTAGGATTTTGGTCAACATCCGCCAACCGGAAGCGGCAGTTTGCTCTTGAACGAGATTTCATTTTTTTTGGCCTTTTAAATATTTGGTATCTTCAAAATATTGTAATATTATAATCCTTAAAGCAATACCTACATACATATGTAGTTACAAAAAAAAAATCATTAAATTCAGTCAACCGAAGTTGGTTTTTTTTTTGTTTCCTTGTAGAAAAGTCAAAAATCCTGTTACTACGGAATATTTCCGAAACTACTTAGCCGATCAAGTTGAAATTTCATATCTATAGTTTTCACGTAAGGTGTGAGAGATACTATGATTATGGTCAAATTCCGCCAACCGAAAGCGGCAGTTTGCTCTTGAACGATTTTTCGTTTTTTTTTTTTTTTTTTTTTTTTTTCGGTTTTTTTAAATATTTAGAATCTTCATAATATTGTAAAACTATAATCATTATGCAGATTACAATCTGTGAAAAAAAAAATCATCAAAATCGCTCAACCAAAAGTGGGATTTTTTTCTTGTAAAAAAGTAAAAAAATCCTGTTATTTTTCTTTGTACACGGGTTTTTGACCTTTTCAGTTTTTGGTTACTCTTCACATTCGTCAAATATATGGATAAAGTCATGGGTTGGCCACACCCGATTTTTTTTGTTTGTTAGGTTAAGTTAGTGGATACAGGCATGCAGGCAGATTTTACGCTGTTATATATAGTACATATATACATATTTACATACATAATATCGTTTCTGGGCTTCAGAGTATCTCCGTGAGTTCCGTTCGCGCTGTCTTTTCTAGGATGTGCGCACTCGAACGAACCCGCGAACTCGCCTGTGTCTGTAGCGATTGTCCTCCTAAACGCGATAGCTAGGGATGTGCTTTTCACCATCTCGTATGGAGAATTTTATTTATTTAAATTACATGGGCAGACGCCATAGCCGATGGAGCCCAGTTGCATTATGTATGTAGAATTGTTAAATTTTTAAAATTTTCCATTTGTTTTAACTTTTTCAAATTGCTTTATAGTGATGTATTATATTATATTATACTATGTGTGGTCAGTATCGATCAAGTTTCATTATTTTCTAATTTACGGACCTAACTTAACCTTGAATTAATGATCGACTTTTCAGTGTGATATGAAGTCAGATTGAGGAAAATGTACGTAGATGTGTAATTTCTGTGAATTGATTTTTCGTCGTAATATTCAAATAAAATACAGAAGTGGTAGATATGGTAGGTATGTATTGGATTAGATTTGAATAAGGCAAAATCTAAAGGTCAAATTTTTTAAGTAAAATTACTTTTTTTTTCGTTTCATTACATTTCCTAAGAACGCTGATGAAAGACTTGAGAGGGAAAATATAGTAACTCGACAGTAACAATTGAGTACTAACGACTTTTATATTTCAGAAATGTTATTTGTACATTTATAAGAACATCAAAAAGCACTGATTTGATTTAGATTAGTTTTTATGGTGATCTGGTAATTTGGTGAACTATGTAGTTCTAGCTGATGATCCAGAAAGTGCACGAAGAAGTTCAATGATACGTACATATATATTTTTCGATAGTGTATTTCTAGTGCTATTGAAAAAACATTATATACGTTTGTAATGTAATGTGGGCCACGATAAAAATTCATCGAATTGGAAACGATTCAAAAACAGTCTTAAACAGACCATTTCGAACTTTATTACGATCGCATTTGGCAACTATGAATGTATATATCCAAAAATCAAATTTCACGAAGTAGGAAATGACCTTAAGACGTTTGCTACTTTCGAGTGCAATTGTATCGCGAGAGGTTTTTGTATTTTCGCATGTTTCACCTCATCCCCTCGCGTAGGGTTGAACGCCTTGTAAGATCGTGAGCGAATGCGAACATCGGGAAGCCATTTCAGTATGGAAGGTTACCCGGGTCAGGCCTGTCCAACCAAACTGTCAAAGGAAGGGTTGAATCGTTCAAGCTTTCCCCCGAAAATTCAATGTGGAAACACGAATGTTTCATTACCAAGTTCGTGCGAAACTTTGATTGATTTGCTTGCGGTTTGCAATCGAGTCGTTCATCGTTCACAGAATAGTCTGTCCAAATGTTTATTTCGCTGTAAAGTTTAAATGCATGTTTGAGTATTCAAATTGTCGTTTGATTGTTCGACGTTGAGAACCACTGAATTCAACCCGTTATTAAGTTTGTGAATTTTCCGTTTGTACGCAGCCGGAGGTTGAACCTCACGTCTCATCCTCTAAAAATGAGAAATTTCAATAAAACCTTCACTCAACTTTGCTAATATATAATACACGTATCGCATGAGCAAATATAAAATGCGGCCTTATCGGAAAAAAAAAGTCGTAAATGAAATATATTCACTAAAAAATTATGGATCTGCACAGTTTGGGATCCGAGTGATGTAAATGAACTGAACTGAAATTATTTTATTCCAATAGAAGATTCACGACTTGAATTCATATCTAATTGAACAAGTTGAAAAGTTGCAGAACATTCGGAACAAAACTAAATACCATTTGAAAATTAAGTGATTTAAGTTTGATTGTATGTACATATAAGAATTTTAAGTGGATAGCTAATTACATACATATGACACATAATATTTTCCTGGATAGATTTTGGCTAGCTTGAATCTTTTGATATAGATCGTCATATACTGATGTGAAAGCGTATGTTGGAAGATTGAATTTTCGATAAAGTGTATATTATAGTTGCGAAAGAGCACATGTTGCGAAAATATGGCAGCGCCAAATACGCCATATTTTCGTACGACACACCCTTCGCGAACATCCGTGGGAGTGGTGTACTCAAAAATACAATTAAATTAGAACCACCACGATCCAGTGGAAAAGCGATGCGTATCTCACCGTACACAACACACGCTGTATAATAATTTCATACGTAAAGTTTTAAAGCGGTCGATGAGAGCTCGAATGTTAATATTGCCAAAATACAAAAATAAGGAGAGGCAGGTTGCGAAAGCTCGATTATGAATGTGTTGACCGCGCGAGCTTTCGCAACGGCAAGAAAACGGGATATGAAAGGGCTACTAAATCACTCTCATTTATGGTGGCTACGATCCGCACAGCTTTCTACATATACATATACCAGTAATTTAAATTTGACCCTTTCGCTAGCAAACGAAGGTTTGCGTCGTGGTTGTGTAATAACTGGAAAATTGATCAAGCCCTACTGTATACATACATGTGCGTTTGGTTAGTAGGTAGATAATATTTACCCATTCTAAGAATAATTAAACATTATAAAGAACATTAATAACAGTTGATTCATATGTGAGTGTAATTTTTTAAACGTTAAAAGTAACATCGTTTTATCTATTAACATGAAAGCGACTAGAGTGGGGAAGTAAACTTTAACGACGCTACTATGTAGTGAGTTTTCCTCGGTGTACTCGTTTGGATTTAAAAATAAATACTTAATAGCACTAAGTGCAGCTTTGGTGTGTTTTTAAGGGATTTCAGCACTGCATTATACGTTAAATTGCCATCAAAATACACCATGGATCAAATTATAACGAACCAAACTGCTAGTATATTTTCTGTTATGTTCCGGAATACATACAAATCGATGTTGTAATAAACTAATGATACTAAAAATATTGAATTTCATATTTGAAAATAGTTTGCAGAGTAAAAATGATGATTTTAATAATTCGGTATGAAAAAAAAAATGATTATGTTATACACGAGTTTTGGTTAGCACACTAGCTTTTAAATAAATATATTTTATAAAGATTGTATCATTTTTATTATATGTATGATATCGTAGCAGAATTTATAAAGTGCTTAGGATATATAATTTGCTACTAAATTTGAGGCTTTTAGTTTGCCTTATTGTACTGTAGTACGAGGTTTTTCTGAGCCACTTTTCCATCTAATGACATGTACACACATTGAAAGTGTACAGAATCACTGAATATATTTGAGTGCAAGGTTTCTGAGTATGTAATCTGTTCTAAATGATTCGCTCATTATCCTCGAAGGACTCTTTACTCGAAAGCTTTTCCTCGAGTTGGTCGTAAAAAAAAAAAACACAACTCATATACTCAAAGCGCAATAAACTACAACGCGAAATATTTTCCTTATGTTTGACCTATTTATATGTTAAATATAATTTTTTTTTTTGGTATGATGTTTGAAAAATGCAATTGTCGACATAATGCAAATATTGTACTAGAACTACATAGAGAGTAAATAATATTGCGATACAATAAAAGTTATTTGTGCACGAAATGACGGGCGGAATCGTTAAAATGAAGCATTTTATAACCCCTCGCATGCTTCGTTCGTGACGAATACGACCAGTCGTAAATACGACACTGCAATGTATTAGCGACAATTTTTTGCATCGAAACATTGTTATGAGAGATGCATTATTTGAAGAACTATGTGTGGCTTTCGAGCCATACATACGTGATGATGTATGGTCGGATAAAAATGATTGAATTGCATAAAAAGAGAAAAAGGTAAAAATGCAATGAAACGTTTTTGTCTATGACCTTTGCTTTGTCCCAGTTGACCCTTGCGATGGCATACGAGGAGTTCAAGGTTTCGGATACGAAGAGTTACTTTGCAAAATTTTCAACTTTGAAAAGTTGATTTTTTTTATAAATCGAGTGGATTCGTTTGAACTAATTTTCAACAGTTAGTTCAACTGATATTTTTCAAAATAAACTTCTCAAACAAGTTCGAAAAATAGTCCAAGAGATATTGGAAGAGAAATGGCATGATCCCATGTTTCAGGAAATATCTTGAAACGTGCACTCAATGCTAAACAATATAGTGGAAGCTCAATCTTATAATGGAACAATAAGATCGCTTTAAAACTTTAAGACTTTTACGATCCAAATTTTAAACTGCTATTAATTTAAGCTGTTTGAAGTATGTTTATAGCGAAGATTTTCCGTATTTTCACTTCATATTTAATATACATGTGTATGAAATATGAAGAAAATTCGCTTGAAATTCACATCATAGCTACGATCAACTTTTTCAATATGCTCCGTTCTTTGCTTGTCGCGGCTGGCAATAGAACCGAAATCACGTTTTATAATTGACCGAGGACATAAAAGGCATTGCGATAATGGGATTCGAGCAAAGCAAACTTATCGCAATATTCCGAATTCACAGTCTGGAACGCTAAGACCCCAAGAGTCGCAGATCGCAGATCGCGAGCAATTACTCGAGAAATATTTTCGGACGGGTTTGCAGGCGATAAAGCCTCAAAGTCGGCAATTTTACGACGGGGGTGTTTTTATCTGGTGGAATAATCACACAACGGAGGGTTGTTAGGGGGGTTTTGGGGATGAAATAGCTGGCTTTCCATCCGGGACAATGCGCCCTTATCTCGCGCGAGGTGAAATGCACTGTATGCGGCCTCGTAAAATTAACGAAATATCACCAAACCCTTTCGCGTCGTAAAGTGAGCTGCAACAGCGAAACAATGTGTATCAAAGTTGGTCCAGCAGTCTGTTAATCTGAAGATTCGAACGGTGCTAAGATTACGGCAAATTCCAGAATTAAACGTGCCACGTTGCGGTAACGGTTATCAGACAAAATTTTCAATACTACAATATTATACCAAAGCTTTTGATTTATAGATTAAAACTTGCAACCAAATATCGATTTGAGTATGGCTCTCCGTACACGGGGCAACTGTTTTGCAACTCAAGTTTCAAACTGGTTGCATACTAGTCATACAACCAGTTTGCAATCAAAATTAAACGTCACACCGCACACGAGCGCGACTGATTCTGGATCATTCGAAGCAAAGTTCTCTACAAGTTTGTAGTCACAACGCGGTTTTTCGCAAAATGTCAAGTAGTAGTTCAGATGAAGAAGACATAATTACCTATTATTTATCAGTACCGCAGAGTACGAAGAGCAAAAATAAGGGAATATTGGTGTCATCCCTACATATATACAGAGAAATATAAAGTCAATGCTGTTTGTAGCAGCAAAACAACTGAATCAAACAGACAGCAAGTTTATAGCATTCCATAGAATGTCCAAAGATTCTTACCTGGAATTGTTGATTATTACCTGACATGTTCACTTTGTTTGCCACATCTTGCCATGCTTTCTCCGTTATGTCTTTTCTTGAATATTAACTTCATGCTTTTCTACCTCTCCGACAAAAATAATGTTCATTTCTTGTACTTGTGAAGACACACGCAACCAGTTGTTGCAATCGGTTTGGTTTCAGTTGCCCCGTGTGCGAAGGGCCTAACTGTTGTTCATACACAATAGTCAAATGAAACATATACAAATAGACTTATGATTCTCACTCTGCAATACAACGCGCATTACGAAGCCATACGAAGCGGTTGCGAGCTAATCTTACAAACATAATTTTTACACATAAAGATTGTGTATTACATTGACTGATAATTCCGTGTAAGAAGCAGTGACTTTTAGGCCAAACTAAGGCTTCATTTCAACACTTTCCTTAGACGTAATGTGCGCGTGTCAATGCCTTCGTTGGCTCGATGCGCTTCCATTGAACGGAAGTTGAACCGTTGCGTTGAGTTGGGTTTTTCTTAAGTGGTGAGACGCTTTTCCGGAAAACGCGCGCAGTGTCAAAGTAGGAAAGTAGTAGTAGCAGAAGATATTTTAGAAAATCCGACAACCAGAAAAGGTACTTTCTATGTGCACGATTCATACCCTCCATTCTCTTCTTGTGAATAAATGGATTTCTATGTTCGCAAACTAATCCTCCTACATACATAAAATACAATTCCATACAAACGTATAACTATATTCTATCTCTCTGAATATCTATTTAATTAAAAAGATAATCCTTTTAAAATATATGTATATACATTCTAAAAGCAGATTCAATTAGTTTCGATAGAATTACTCAAAAAAATAAACCCTCACTGGGAGAGTCAGCGCTTTTTGCAGGATCCAATTCTGGATTTCGCCTTTGTCCAGAGATCGTATCTGTATTCAGCTCATTCGAAAACGGATTACGGAAGATCTTACTAATAAAAATATACGAAATTTTATTTAAATAGTAGAGCAAGACGCTAATGCTATTCGAACAAAATAAAAAACTCGCAAATAAAACTAAACCTGACGATGAATAACATTGACTAGAAAAAATTTAACTGGTTAGGCTAATTCAACCGTGTAACCATTAATTTAACTGTTTAATTGCTTTACCGGCTTTGAGTCAAATATAATGTATCTATCAATAATTAAATCGACAACAAAGATCAAAAAGTATATAATACCTACTATTTAAAGTAAAGAGAATTTTAAAATTCACTTTGTATAAAAACCGCAGATTTTTTTTATAAAATGGAACTTTTGTCAATAACGTCGAAAGTATGAAAACAATTTCAGACATTTCATTTTATTTTCCGATTCAAAACGGAGGGAAAATTTTACGCGACGTTATACGTAAACGTTGCTCGTGACGTGTTTCAATTTCGTTTCGCGACAGAATTTTTGCATTTTAATAAAAATAAACCCAGCATTTTTTATTACATGTTTGTTTCGTTAACAATGTCGTAATTAATATGGGCGCGCACTCAATACTTTCGCTCGCATGTCATAAATTCGACTACCACTGTGGGATAGCTTATACATACAATATGTACATACATAGATACATAGAAGTTAACACGACATTTATAATTGTCACATTGCATTATACGTTCTGATTTGAAAATCGTTTCGAATTGTTCGAAATCAATGATGCGAACACGGTCAACTGAGTATGGGGAGATAGGAGAGCTTTCGCACTGAAAGCTGCGATTCCTGCGGCGTCAATGACTAGTCAAACACGTGTAAATCTGAACGTATATGTATGTACATACGTTGAGCTTGTAAACCTAGCGTCGGTTGTAACTATACGATGCGATATCTATCGTTTGGCAAAGGAAACCGTTCGTAACGGTTGGGCCTGTATTGTGCTCAAACCGCACACGGTTTGATTCGAGGGGGTTGCACATGCACTTTAGAATGCACTAGTGTATTATGGCGGTAGCAGATGGTTGTAGACGATTGAGCTCGTACGAATCTAATAGGTTTTCTGGCTATAACACGCCCGAGAGGATGAAAGGAGTACATAAATTTTGCAATATATTGCGGCGGTCGTGAAAGCTTTATGAAATTCTATGGACGATATCGGAGATAGTGACACAATCTTTGTCAATGCATTTCAAATTTTGTCATGACTGTGATAAGTAAATATATTTGGTTGGATGCATGATGTGATTCATTTGTGTTATGAATAGCTTGTCAATTTAAAGCTATTCCAAAATAAGGAACATTGTAGTACGATGTTCAGAAGGCCAGATAGTTTTTGAGTTATGGAAAAATCACATATATTTTCAAAAATTGCAAAAATCGTGTCCTGCGGATGATATCAGATTCATATTAGTCAAAAACTTGGGTAAAACTTTTGCAAGACAATATTATGAAATGGAATATGGAAGTAAAAATATTTAAGTAAACGTAGGAGTGTGAAGCGTTTAGGTAGTATTTAAATATTCAAATTTTAGCGAATGATTTCTAAGTTTTCACGAACGAAACGGAAGTTCGTTTGTAAATTCCGCTGAAAGAAAGTTAATAAGAAAACTTCTCGCGTTTTTTTTTGAGTTCCTAATAACTTTTGTCTGTAACGAACGACTGTTTTTTCTCAGATTGACTTATATTGCTCTGTGTGAATTATGCTGCAAATATAACGCGAATGCGTTATTAAAGTCATCGCTCAAAATTGGTGGGAACGACTTTGGTTGCGTTCGGAAATCGACATTGAACCGAGAAAGTGAAATTTCCCAAGTGTGGAAACAGTTTAAGTGTTAAAATGTTGACGCCGGTATAAGTACGCGGCATAATTGAATAGGGGGATTGAAAACGACCCAAAATCTATTTCGCAGGCTTTGTCCAGTGATTTAAGCCCAACCGAGATTGAACAATTAATCAGTTCATCAATTCACTTGTCCGAAAAACGTACTTTTAGCCCGGCGCGTACGGGTGAGATCACACGATTTACGATTGAACCCAAAATTTATACTATCGCACGTTACGGTACCGCGAATCAGATTGAATTCCATGCAAATTAATAGTGGGGTCAGTAAAGTGATTTTATTCGTAAGTGTCATGTTGAGTTTCCGAACCCTCTCTGTATATTTGATCGGGCGCCAAATCTTAAGTAATAAAAAAACTCCCAAGTAAAACTTTTTCCCGGAAAAAAATCTACATGAAATATACATCTATCGACTGGAATAATTTAGGAATTCTGGTTGAAAGAAATTCAACAAAGGGAAATAAATCTTTTAAATGAGCATATTTTGTTTTTTTCGTAAATAAAAAGTTTGCTCGTTGGAAGTAAAAATGCATATATTACGTTGTCTAGTTTAACTCACAAAATAAGTAATGTTTTGCATTTTAGAACAATTTTCATCGTACGCTTCCGAGAAAAATGACTTGTTTGCACTTTTCGCAGTGCGAGTGGAAACACATGTTTTTGCATTGGGAGCAGATGCTTGCTTTTTCGAAAAATTCCCGGTTTTCCACGTTGAAAAACGACCCCGTAGCGAATTTTCCGGGAGAGTGTGAGAAGATTACGAGAATCGTCCGAGGCAAATTGAAATATTTCTGCTGGCATTGTGAAAATTGCATAATACACATATTCCCATACACAAACACGCATACATACAAACACTTTCCGTTGAAAATAAATGGGAAAAAATTGTACTCAAAGCTTCCGTGCCATAATAATAATAATAATAAAAAGGATTTTTCTAGCTGTTCTTTTTTACGATTTAGTTCGGCTAGGTCAGTGATACGACCGGAATGGATAGAGTGTTGGAAATGCGGCTTAACGTAACTCCAGAGAGTTGCATTTGAAAGCACAATGAGATATCACCCCCTGGGGTGCAATCAAATCGTCCTCTACACTCCCACCCTTCAAAATGGAAAGCCTTCAAAGCTTTTCCTGTGAATTTGGGTCTTTAATAAAATCCTCGCAGCGTTGATACGCTAAGGCGAATACCAGCGGAAAAGATATTTCCTTTTCCTTGAGTTGCGACAGGGTCGCTGAAACGTGGATATTTATCTCAGAGAATAGCATAAATGTCTATATAATATAATACCTCTAAATACAGTATGACTTTTAAATTTTTAGTATTTTCATATGAGGAATAGAAAAGTTACATATTTTTATTATTATTCACAAGGACAAGAAAGTGTCGATTGCATCTATTATAATAAGCCAATAGTATATGTATCATAAATCATTGTGAAAAGGGTCGGAGTATTGTTTCTCTTTCGAATGCAAATCATTAAAAATTATAGCGCGCACGACCGTCCATCTTCGCAAAAAGGGTTATCGCGACTTAAAAAATAAATTGTATCGTCTGTAAAAATAAAAAGGAATGGTTTCGGTGCTAAATCAACCGTGGGCAGGTTCAGTATCGAAATTGCCAAAACAGCGTAATCGTAAATCAGTTTTTAGGTCTCTATTGGGTCGTTACGGTGGCCGTTTTCCTGCATTAAATTTGTCTCGTTAATAAGAAAAACAGTATGTAAGCACGTGGTAGGATTTAAATGTGAATAAAAACCGTCTCTAGTCAGAGTTTGCTAATTTTGTCTGCTGAATGTTGATACGGCTTAAACAAATTTGGCACAACTAAAAAATCTCATACTTATATACATACATACATACATACATACAATCTCAAATCCCTAGACGCTATC
Organism: Parapsyche elsis; assembly: GCA_022651745.1. Taxonomy (NCBI): domain Eukaryota; kingdom Metazoa; phylum Arthropoda; class Insecta; order Trichoptera; family Hydropsychidae; genus Parapsyche; species Parapsyche elsis. Next base: position 17,530,140 of record JAGVSN010000001.1, on the reverse strand, counting down.
AGCTAAAAGCTGTCTAGTATTAAAATAAATAAATTTATAATCATCGTAGTATTTGTTATATCGTCATACTCGTATAAACTGATTATGATTACGCTATCAATATTATGAAAACCGAACTAAAAGCTCGAATATGACGTAATTGTTTACAATGTTAGTCGGGCGAATCAATTTAATTGAATTTATCACACTGCTAAGAATTAAGCGAACGTTTGTCGACGCAAACAACAACGCAAAGGAACATTTTAATAATAACAAGTTACATAACATGATAGCTTTCCAAAATTGGCTAATATTGATTGTTATGTCAGCACGCAGACCCGTCGTTTCGTACTCCGGGTGCTGGGGATGTGAATAATCAATGCAAATTGATCGTAAACTCGCTTCCCGTGTTCCAAAGTGCATTTTGTTGTTTGTGTTTTAAATTATTCAATGAACTTCGAACCCGGTCGGAACGTTTAGCTTTGATGCGGTCAAATTAACAGAGTTTAAGGCGCAGTTAAACTCTAGGAGAGCTTTCAAACCTGGTCGAAACGTACAACGTTTGATTGTGTAATGCTCGATGGTTGATCAGGTTAAATAAGGGAAATACAAACAACGACGTCTTTGTCTTGAGAGTTAAATTACGTTTGATAGAAACCTCTTTGGGTGAAACGTTCCGTGTTATTGTAACGATTATACCGATGGTTAGGTTTCAAACTTCTTTCAGAGCTTTAGAAATGGTTAACGAACAGTATAATATTACCTTTCGTAGACGGCAATTGTGAATATTTTAAGTGCCCAGTTAAGAGCCGTAACGATTACGCCCTTACAATTCAAGACAATTTTTGCTCGGTGAGAGATTTTTCAACGCTTTCACCTTTGTTCGCAGATTTTAATTAAATTAAACGTATAAACGATGCGATCAATAAAGAAAATGTAAATTTATAACCTACTCAATTATTTTATGTAAAAGTTAAATGTATTTTTTAAAAAACAGTTCGAGTATATTAACTGAAAAACTTTTTACGTTATACAAAATCTGAGACCATTATGGAAACTTTTCAAAATATTGCTTTTATAACGTTATGTTTTGTTCGGAAGTTATATGTATAAATTTTACGACATACATACATACACTCCCATAAAATATAACACGAGTGTATAATAATGAGTGTTTTTTAGTGCTTGGTCTATTTAATTAAAAACGGAATCGTTACAGCAATCGATGAATATTTTACATGTGAAAATCGTAACGAAGGAAATCATCGTTGGAAAATTAAAACGCGCCGCTGAAGTTTCGGATCGATGGCAATAAAAAGCTCGCTGTGAATTTTATACAGTGGCATTATTGACTCTGTTAAAAGTTAAAAAGCTCCATAGTTTCAGTCGAGCTCAGACGAATGCGCTTTCGTCGTTTTCAGGTCAATAAAATCGCGCAATTTCAACGAACCATGGAAGTATCGAATATTTGAAATATTTTACGCATGTCGGTATACGCACGCGTATAAATTTGGGTTTGTAAAAGTATCGCTGTACAATATAGATTTATGTCAAACCTTTTAGCATGATCCCATGGTGATCTTAAGCCTCCAGGTTAGGGTTTTGTGTCAATTTGAATAAAACACACATTTGTAGGTCACGTAAGCGGCTCAATACCGGAATCGTATACGGTCTCCATATTTTTATTCACGAAAAAAAAATACCCGAATGATACGCTATAATATATTCGTATTTGAAGTGAGCGTTATCTATCGAAAAGTTTACATTACATTAACGTCTCGTGTGCATAGATTTAATTGCAGAGAAAATCGCATAATTATTATGCGAAACAGTTTATTCGATTTGTTTGACTTTTTTATGGGCTCATGATTTCGGAAAAAATCTTGTGATCCAATTTTATGACTCGTATACGTTTGATTTACGCACCGTTCATTCCGCGGGGCCATTCCTTCTTAAAGATAACATTAATGTCAGCCGGGAGAATTTATTTGTTTTTCCTGATGGTTTCCTTTAATTTGCACTTGCCATTGTGCTGGAGGAAAGTTTATTCGAGACCTCGGAAGGGTAGAAACAAAAAAATAAAAGAGAATAGCGTAACAGTGCGACTTTGCGTAAACCATATTTAAAAGTTTACTTTTTCAACGGAGAATTTAAAATTATAACGGTAACTTTACGTTGACATTTTAATATTTTCAAAAGAATGAATACGCATTCATTCAACAAACACAGTATAAACTTCATTATATTTTTTTCATCACTTATTCTCGCTCTGTATCATATCTTATGCTTAATTTACCTCGCATACTGAACGGGGATGGTAATGGTGTTTAGGTTTTGTTATTTTTTGTTTTAATAATGAAGCTTATATGTATGTATCTATTGTCTATACCGCACTGTACTGTACTGTAAGATGTTGATATCCATTAACATGTTTTTATAGTTTGTTAGTACATATATATAGGCAATTGAATTTTTCATTGGTTCATTTACTATATGTAAATAATTTGGATATTAACCTGTAAATTAAATAAAATATAAAATAGAATAGAACAATATTTTAAATACAACACTATTGTGATCTCGAAGCAAACTGGGAATTATTGTGAACTTTTGGACGTTTTAAGGTCAATCTTGAATTATTGATTGTCTGATTATATTTAGAAAAAGCGAGTAGTACCTATTTCAAAGTTTATCTCAAAACAATACTGGGAAGTGCATTAGACTAATATTGCCAGCAATTGGTGATTTTAACGAATCTAATTCGGTAAATTGGCTGAAAAAATATCATACTTTGTCCTTTTGAATATTAAAAGTCAACTTGAAAGTTTTATCGTCAAAAATTCAAGTGGCATCATTGCGTCAATATTATGTAGTGTTGATTTTGTTGATGAACTTTTGTCCCTTTTTAAGATACGCGGTTAGAAGAAAAAGATACTCAAACTCAAAACGTATACTCTGTTGTTAAAAAAAAACAGACTGTAGTTCTATAAAATTAAAATTTTCTCTTCAAATGTACTGTACTTTCATATACATACATAGTTAAAATATTCAATTTTTGTCTGGGTTGTCACGGATCATTAAATCGACTGTGAGTCTGTCAAAGTTCAAAGGGCATATGAGCCGAGATATTTCGCTTGATTGACTCGCGTTCTTGAGGTGTTAAAAAGCCAACCGCGATAAGAAACGTATGAATCCCGAACCACACGAGCGAAAAAGGAACCTTCAGTTTTATTGGCCGTAATCCTCGCAAATGGGTCACGTAGATCGTTCGCGCCTAGCCCCGGAAGTGGAATATTTGTTCCAGGACAAAATTGGACCCCTTCGAAACGTATCCCATCAATGGAATACCCTTCAACCCCACCTCCCAATCTCCACTTTTCGATCGCTCGTAATTTTTGGGACCGTCTGCTCGGAAAATGCGCTTATATTTATTTATAGGGTGTGAGAAGCGCCTAATGATGCGATTGCATTATCGCAATTTTGCGACAAGTTCAAATTGGAAAATAATCTTGCGGACGTGGTGAGAATTTCGGGCAGTGGAAAGTAGATTTTTATTACATCGTGTATGTAGAACGAGAGTGGATATCGTTTTCTGTTCGTGAAATGACCAGCTCTGAAATCTACTGGATGGATTTGAATTCTGCAGGTCGTGTCCATTTGAATGTTCACTGCAGTTCAATCAGACACAAAGATCTGATTTGCAGTTTGATTTTCGTTTAGAACATTTATAGATGGAGCTTTCGAGCAAAATAATCGCTTGGAACAAACTGTGTGAAGTGTTCTTCTTCACACAAAAACACTACAAGTTCTTCTGAAGTAGTAAGTGTATGAAAATTTGAACGATAAAACGAGTCGTATGTACGAGTATGTAAATATAATGAAGTTAATCATTTAAGTACGACACGATGAGTGTGAATATGAATAAAACAATTGGTATGCTTAACTTAATCGCTCGTATATGATAATTTTGAGTTTCTAACTGACGTGCGCTGAAATTAGACGTCACATTTGAATAGCCTCAATTTATCTCGCAGAATCGTTTGTTTGCAAAGTGAAAAGGGAAATTCGTACAAGAAAACACAAACTGAAGGAAATTCGAGTTGTGCAACGTTAATATGAAAACATCGTCATAACAGACAAAGTAGGTGTATACCTATACTATTACGGTAAGTATTTATTAATGAATATATAATTATTCTGCTATGACGTAAAAAAAGATAGAAAAATAAGGCTTTCCCTTGAAATCTACGAGGGAATCAATACCTTTTAGGATACTTTTGTGCTTATACAGTACGTATGTATGCATATGTACATATATATATTATATAGGAGCTAGATTAAAACAGTGACCTTTGAACGACATAATCGGTCAAATCGGTTCCCCACCGACCGAATGGTCGGTGGGGAATTTCTTAAAAAATTGGCTGGAAAACGGCAAATGATCATTTTTTATTGACGCGGTTCGTTTGTTTTTCCCGGTTTGGCACCCTCGTGAAAATTGCACCGTTCGTTATTTATATTTTCCCCCGTTTGTTTGCCTCCGCACTGTTTGATTTGACGCTGTGGGGTATATTTTTTTGCCAGTTTTCTTAATAAAATTTGCCTCAACGTCGCCAATTTAAAAAAAAATTCCGAAAGTGTGTAAAGTACACTATCTATAGATATTATTTAATATTCTTGTAATCCCAATAGTTGATTATAAAAATATACAGGGTTTGTTTACTCGGAAATGTTTGGCTCTTAGCGATACGCTAATATGTTTACGTTCGCGGAAAAGCTTTCGAAGGCTCTATTAAGCACAAAAAGCTCGCGTGCCCTAAAAGAATATCAAAAAAAATTCGGGTGTGGCCAACCCATGACTTTATCCATATATTTGAGGAATACAAAGAGTAACGAAATTAATTTTTTAAGTACGTAAGTAAATAAAACGCATGCACACCACCACACCGACCAAAATACATACATAAATATCATGAAATGACTATGTTGAGTGCGCGCCCGTATGTAAAATACGATCTTCGGCAGATATTCAACTACCACTTCCGGTCGGCGGATTTTGATCAAAACCTTATCAACTCTTAGTTTTTATATGAAAATTATAAATATAAATTTTCCACAAGATCGCCGAAGCAGTTTCAGAAATATTCTGTGGTAAACTTTTCGACAAAAAAAACCTACTTCCGGTTGACTGATTTTAATAATTTATTTTTTCCTAAATAGCAATTTCTATCAGGATTACAACATTACAATATTGTGACGATACTAGATATTTACAAGGCCGAAAAAAATAAAAAACAACAAATCGTTCAAGAGTAAACTGCCACTTTCGCTCGTCAGAAGTTGACTAAAATCACAGTATCTTTTACGGCTAACGTGAAAACTATAGATATGAAATTTTATCAAAATTCCCGGAGCCGTTTCGGAAATATTCTGTCGTAAACTTTTCGACGAAAAAAAAAAAATGATTTATTTTTTTTTTTAATATCATTTTCTCTCAAAATTACAAGATTACAATATTGTGACGATACTACATATTTAAAAGGTCGAAAAAAAAAAAAAACAAAAAATCGTTCAAGAATAAACTGCCATTTTCGCTAGTCAGAAGTTGACTAAAATCACAGTATCGCTTATGGCTAACGTGAAAACTATAGATATGAAATTTTATCAAAATTCCCGGAGCCGTTTCGGAAATATTCTGTGGTAAAAGAATTTTAGAATTTTCTACAAGAAAAAAACCCTACTTCCGGTTGACTGATGTTGACCAAATTCCTTATGGCTCTTACACCTTACGTGAAAATAATACATATGAAATTTCAGCTTGATAGCCTTGATAGTTTCAGAGAAAACACACATACAGACACACACACGCATAAGTACACAGACACACAGACATACAGACATACAGACATTTTTTAGAAATCATGAAAACGTGATCAGGGGATGATACTCGATACAAATCAGTCAAAATCTCAAGGTCGAATTTTCGCACGATCACAATACTTTATCCGATTAGGATAAAGTAAAAAAAACGGCGTGCGTACTACGTTTCGTCAAAAGCTTTTACTGGCACAAATGAAGGCGAACTATATTTTTACCTGTTGAGACTTTTCCATCGAGGTCACTTACAAATCAATGGAAATAATTTGAGACGCGAAAACGACCGCAGATTTTCCAAATACGCAATATAATTTTAACGAATACAACCCTTGCAAACGGTAGAGCATGTTTCTTTATAAAATCAATTAAAATATAAATGGATGGAAAAATTGAAACACAAACAATTCCGTAGAAAATTTTCTCGGTAACAAGTAGGAATAATGCCAGATATGTATATGTACATATGTATGTAGCAGCGAAAGCATATTTCAAGTGAAAATATATTTTCACTGGTATAAATATATTTTACCAATTCAGACAGTGAAAATGTATCAAACAATGAATTTACAGTTTCACTGCTAAGTATCGGTGAAAGTATATTAAAAAGTAAGCGTATGTATTTTTGACTTATTGATGTTGAATTTTTTGTAAAGTTTCACTCCCATTATCTTGTAAGGGTAGCAACACGTGCTCTTTTCTTCTTAAACCGACCATTATAAGTCAATTGTTATAAAATCGACAAAGACTCATTGTAAACTATAATTGGTAATAACCAATAAAAGCCTACGTCTGAACACGGGCACGGCACGATAAGAAGAAGAAGCGACAAAATAACTAGGATTGAATATTTCAGCAGATCATATGATTCGATTGGTCATTTTCACAACTGTCAAATTTAGTTTCAATGACAGTTCGGAAACGAATATAATTTCACCAGTGAGTATCTGTTAAAATATATTTTCACTAGTAGAAATATATATCTACTGGTTAAAATGTGCTTGGATATGATTTCACCGAAACGCCAGTGAAAATATATTTTCACTTGAAATATGCTTTCGCTGTAACATATACAATACATAACGATTTCAGACTACGTATATAATGGTTTCATTTAAACTATGTTGTTATTGTCACAAAGAGATATTCAGTTTATTATTAATTAACCTACGTAAATATTAAGCCTCGAAAATAATCGAAATAAATGAACAATAGATTTCAGTACTTGATTTAATTTGGGTTGCATAAGCAAAAATATTCAACAATACTTATCGATAATGAAAGAATGGATCTCGATTATACACAAAATGAACGTAAACAACTGTCAAGAGCACTAGAGCTAATCTTTTACACTTTACGAAATGAAATAAACAAAACGTATCGAAAATTGGAACGCGCAATGCGTATTTCGATGACGAAATCGTGATTACATCACAGAACCTCTACTCTTAAGAGACAGTCTATGTATGTTCATACATACATACATATGTATATCAGCTAGCGAAGACACAATTTTTCAAGCTTTTGTTGTACGCTTTACCTAAGATCGCCCCTTTGTCACCATATATGTATTTACTGACACGATATATTTACCAGAGGAAGCTGCCAGCAACCTCAAAATGTATAATTACATATGGTTTAAATTCTGTAAAATACCTTATCTATAAAATACATACAATACGTAGAGCACGTTTAAACATTATACAGGTACACACAATATGTAAAAATATATACACGATGAACACTTCTTTTTATCTTAATAAAATACAAAAAATATGTTAAGCACATGCGTATTGTTAAAGAGGAGCTGTGCGAGATAAGAGAAGCGTTCATCTAAATTGTTAATTTGTGAACGAAAAAATTAAAACGAAAGAAAATACTCACCTATAAAAGCGTATGAAATTAGAAGCTTCATCTACTTGGGTACATTTTGCACAATAAGGGCAAGGGGGGGGGGGGGGGGGGCAGTCATCTACGAAAGCGATACATACACACAGTGAGGATAATATAATAATATATACACGTTAAATTCGATCGGAAAGGTTGTCAGCATCTGCAGTGAACGGTGCATCAAAAAAAAAGCCTTTTTTTTTAATCACCTACTACATATTTTGGCTAAGAGTAATCAGCAGATGGAGAGTATTACGCACTGTCTAAAACGACCGTGTACCGATGCCTAAAAAGCGGTATACTAGCAATAAAATTCACTACATATGTACATACATATATGTGCTATACGAATAAAAAATAGCACACACACACATACACAAGTGTACACTTGTGTATGTATAATTAATTAGTGAAGTTCATTACTTTTGTGGTGTCTGTCATGGAAGGCGGATAGCTGCGTGTTCGGGGAATACCTGTGCCGTGTGTGGTCGTGGATTAATTATTAAATATGCACGTGTAATTACTGTTAAAAGACTGACGATAGTAAAAAAGTTGCCATTATTTATTCACGCGTTCGTGCGGTAGAGTTAAGACAGGTTGACATTGTGCGTCGCCTTGTATGTACATATGTATATTAAATGATCTATTTATGTGTGTATACATATGTACATATGTATCACTAGCGAGACTATGTATAACCGTTAATGGCGGTGTATATTTTGCATTGTGTGTCAGTGTTTGCGTAACTGTGTGTTTGTTATGCACGTATATGTTAAATATTATATACATATATAATGTAGCCCTGTAATTGTGGTCGAGAAGTCGTCATGTTAGTTTTTCCGAACGGATTAAATTTTCAAAGTTTTCCCACGGATGGATACGATTAACGAAGAATGAAACTATGTAGGATTGAGTGCTTTTGGAAGAATGAACATTGTTTTTAAATCTAACATTCCGCTATGCTTCAAAGGGAAGGCTTACGACCAAGGCGTATGACGTATGACGTATGGATGTGAAACGTATGCTAAATTCAAGAATATTACGCAAGATCCAGTGCACACAGAGAAGCATGGAAATATGAATGCTCGGTATAACAAGAAGAGATCGTAAGAGGAATACATGGGTTAAGAAGCATTACCAAAGGGGCAAATATAACGGAATGTGTGAAAAAGTCGAAGTGGCAATGGGCTGGACACAGTGAGAAGAATAAATGGCAGATGGACGCGAAAAATACTGAAATGGTATACGAGAGGATGTGAAAAAAAGCAAGGTAGACCGAGTGGACGATGGGCGGATGAATTGAGAAGATGCAGATGTCAACTGGGTGCAGATTGCTCAAGACAGACAGGAATGAAAGAAGATTGGAGAGGCCTTCATCCAGCAGTGGTTGGTGAACGGCTGAAAATGATGATGATGGATACGATTGAAAGTTTTTTGCGAGTGTTCAAATGTTCCATTCTGCCATCGTGAGCAATTATTTGAATTCTCGAATAAAAAGAATGAAAAGTTCCGGCAACTGTTCTTTGATTAAAAAATCTATGTCAATAATTGTTTTATAATAATATTTTAATAAATGACATTTCAAGCGTACTTCAATTTAAGTGGAATATTTAACTACACAGCTTTTAGTAAAGTTAAAGCGTCTTTTATATACAAAGTGTGCGAATTTTTTTTTTTTTGAATTCAAAATGGAAATATTATACTGTTATCATGCATATTTGTATTGTCGAGTGTAAGGAGAATAATGTTTAATGTTTTTTTTATACGTTTTTCGTATTTAGCGTAGGCGTTAAAATTATACAAGGACAAAATGAGTGACATTCACAATTTAATAAAGTCGATTTTCTCGCGTTCCAATCTTGCAAATTTGGTTTACCTTAATTCGAAAAACTTTTCGGACAGCTATGCCACTTAAATATCAATCACAATTTTCATTCATATTTTGTTAACCATTAGTGACGAACGTGTGAATACAAACGCGAACACGAACACGTTTCTATTTGATTGAAACTCCATTTCTATTTTAGACTATTGAGAAAAGTAAACAATACAAATATTATTTCACACAATGAAGTTGAAGCTTTAGACGTATAAAAGTAAAATATACGCCATTTGAATTATTTTCGAAAAATTCATTTCGATTGGGAAAATTTAATCTGCGCTCCCGAAATACTGTCATCAAGCCGGGATTTTACAAGTCTATTCTAAATATACATAGGTGGCAATGGATTAAAATTTCAATACGTGAACTAGGCGAACGTCAGTTCAGATATCGGACACATTGAAATGTGTCACCTGTATTTATTTATTTTTAGATTCAACCCGAACCGAACGTTGGTTAAATTCATGATTTAACGACTTTCCCCGGCGAGAAACAGAAACTATCGTGACATAATTCAACCTCAGATTGGAGTATTGTCCCAATTCGCAGACATCTTGAACGCTTTTGCAACCTTTTGACCTCGTATCTAATATCTGGAGAACAAATGCTTTAAATACCTCATATACAACCCACATGAAACAAAAGCGTAAATTATTCAGTAGACTCTTACAATTGTGAGATATTAATTTTATTTATCAATTTTTCATCACGATGTTAGTTTATATATGCTACATACATTCTATGCAAGCGTTTAACCGATGCTAATTAGAATGTTCAATGTGAATAAAGTGAGTGGATTATGGCTCGTTTATATTGATGTGAAGGAACACGAACGTTATCCTCGAATACATACCTAAATTCCTCGCACCGTACATTACATTTTCGTACAAAAGAACATAATTGAATTTAGCTATTGAGTACAGCGTTCGCGTTCAAGTTCGTCGATGCAAACGAGCCACTGTGAATGTGCAGAGTGTGGAAGCATCAGCATAGGTGCATTTTGTGATACTAATCATGTGCATTTCTATGGAACCCAAGACCACACACGGCACTGATTAAACGGTGGATTTTTCAGCTGCTTAAGGGTGTCATTTGGGGGTGTCGCATTCGGCTGCTGGGTGATGTATCTAAGACAAGACATGGTTTCAGCACTAGATATAAATATAAATTATTGCGTGTGTGAGTTGCGGTCATAGCCATGGTGTATTTTGCTGGTGGTGAAGGGGTTTTTTGGATTGATTCAGTTTTGTCTACCGTTTTCACGTAGGACATAGTGTCGCCAGTGGCCTCTGTAAAAGCTCTCCTCAGCCTGGTGCGTCTCGCCTGAGACAGAGATTGCGGGCACAGAAGCACCCCCTGCGATATAAAACACACATCACACACCAAACGGCAATACATAGGGGACAACAAGCCATTGTTAATTACACAAATGTAAAAATAAATATTGTTAATCCTAATACTAAGCACATAACACAACATTGAATGTACATTGCCAGTAGTATGACGTAAGTTGTACGTTCGATTAGTATAGAACACATTTTAATAATGCATACTAAAGCATATTAATTTTACCTACAATGACGTCATAGAAGTGTTGAAAATTCACTATGTGTATGTAAATTTGAAAAGGTTTCTATCTAATGATACATTTGGTCAGTGCATACTGTAAAGGTGGTCCACATTGGCGAACCGAACAGCGAACGACGAAGGGCGAAGGCGAATTGTTATTGTGTGGAACGGTCCTTCGTCGTTCGCTGTTCGGTTCGCCAATGTGGACCCACTTTTATATATAGGAAGGCGCTATAAAGTGTTTTAGTCTTTGTTATTTCAGGATATAAAACTTAAATTGCTAGGTACATACAATTTTTTGGTATTCTAATTACTTACTCAGCTCATATGTTGAATTACAATTTTAAATATAGTACCAAAATATACCAAAGTGAATTGGAAAATTGAGCTTGCATGAGCATTTAGTGCGAAGAGAATGAACGTGAAAACTTATCTCCTTTTCCTAGAAACTGTTGGAGCACAATGGAATAATTTACACATTCTTGTAATCTAAATTGGAAAAAGTTCAGTCTATTGTATGTATTTGAAACCATTTCTAAGTATTCGGTGAAATGTTCACGTTCACTCTTCGTTGCAGATGACTCATAGGATAATGTATAGATATAGATTGAAAAAATAAATAGAAATCACAAAAAAAATAAAAAATTTATTAAAACGAATCACTGTGTATTTTTAGTCTTTTCTATCCATTATTTATTTTGAATGTGTTGTAGTCGAGAGATGCATACGATCACGTACTGTCACAATGTGACCACATTTTAGAATGGAAAATGTCTGTCAGTGTACAGATCGGATTTGGAAATTCAACTTTGAAGCGGTCATAATGCATTTTGCTTGTCGCGGATTCGTTATTTGGCTGCATCTGTTGGCGAACGTTTCAATTTTATTGCACCTTTCAGCCAGCTAGACGAACGATCCATACGTATCTACATATGTATGTATGTATATTAAAACGCGGATAGATTGAGTGAAAAGGTTAAATCGCGAGTGAAATGTTTTGACAGTATATTTGAAACGAAATAACAATACCTTCTTGGGTACGCTATTCTTATTCATTTCTAGAAAGTAATTGGTTGAACGAGTAAAAAAATGTCACTAAACTGACCCACTTTCACAAAGGGATGACCGTCGTGAAATAATAATGTAAAACAATGAAACAAAAACACGCAAGATAGAATTACGATCGATTTTTCTACCAGAGAACAACAAAAAGCTTACGTAAAAATGTATACGGGAGTGTCGTAAACTGTATGATATTCAACTGTGTACATTTTAAATTCACATATTATTAATATTAATATTTATAATGTGTGTGGGTATGTAACAAGTGTTTTGTGGCAACGCTATGACACGTAGCCCCAACCGCTCTACCACCACCCTTTTTTTGATTTTGGTTTTTTGGACATAAACTAAACCACCCTCCATACCCCAGGCAATTGATTATCTACGAGCAATAAGCCAGTGCTGAAATAATAACGCGGAAACGATCATTTTGTTGCGAGTAGTGTTCGACGCTTTAACGCCAAATTTAATATCGCGTCCGATAAATAAAACTAACGATAATGTTTTAACGACACGTTTCGTAAAATAAGGGCCACGGACAGTCGGACGGACAGGCGAGCTTTTGCATTGCGGACGATTTTAATTTAAACAGTAAAACCGTTTGTTTACGACACGTCATAATCGGGATACGCCCCCCATCCCTCTCGTGTGAAACGAGGGGTTTCAAACATAGAAAACGAGCAAAGTAGTTTAAAATTTATTTATTTTATTTGAGCTAAGGTTTAATGGAACAATTTGACGTAAAAGTGAACCAAGTCCTGGTGAGAATTTTTCGAGATTCGAGACTTTGAATATCGTCGTGCGTGCGAGATAGAATCAGTTACTGACGTGGTCGGTGTTCACGTGTGATTTTTTGATCATTATTTGCATTACAATCAAACAATATTTGAAAAATACAATGACGAGCCTTGAAGTTATTGGATGGAGTATAAAATGGACAAAAGTATAGATGGGTTCAAGTTCGGGGTTGAAGACCCCTGAACGGTCGGCAGTTATTCGCACGATGGTCGTCGCCGTGTCGTCGTTATTTTGAAACACCCTGTCTCCGTTCTTGTTATATCACCGTTTTTATTTACATCAATTTAACGGTGTCGTTAACTGTTATATGCAAATATCTATTATGGAAAATTTCATTCTGTGTGATAACGATTTAACTGCATCGCGCGTAACAATCTAGTTTTACGACTTTGTATTATTATTGTGGCGCAATTTTAACCTAATTTTTATACACGCACAAAAGGTTTTTGGAATTAATGTAATTGAAATATAAACGTGAGATGGACTATCTTTTATTATTATTTCCACTTCTTGGTAATAAATTAATCTTATGAAGCATTAGAACCACTAACCGCCCTAATAAAACTCTTTTGGGAATCGATTCTATTTTCGGATTTATCTCATCGCTGAATATCCTATTTTATCTTATTACTTTGTACAGCGGTGATCCGATATTTGAGCCTATTACATTTAAATTAATATATAATATTCGATCAGAAATTACTTACAAAAGGTATACAACGAATATTAATAACAATAATTGTAGAAGTATTAAAGGCAACCTCATAACTTTGTAGATTGCGGACGTACATATGTATGTATGTACATAGGTTAAATTTTATAAATTGTTCAATTCCGTTTTATATTCTTTCGAGAAAATATGTTCGAATTTAGTGCTGAAATTTTTCGATTTTGCACGATAAGCTATCCGAAAACGACACTGTGTATGTGTGTAATGCACCCGAAATTAAGCTAGATATACCGATGGGAAAGAGTCACCGACCTCTGCGGGAAGCTTTTACTGTCGAACAAATAACCCGAAGGTTTTTCTCGTGACTGTACGTGTGAGTGTACGTGTGTGTGTCGCATTTTCCAAAGAAAACTATAAAAACTTTCGTCTGTCGAGCATCGACCAGAAGATGATATCTGAAGAGCTTTCGAACCGGATTACTTTCATAAAACATGACAACACATTTCCCATACAAAGCGAACCCTCGTAAAATCATATATTAATATGAAGTTTTTATTGCATTTATTTAATACCGAGAAATTTTCATACGATGTTCAGAAACCATACACATTGGGGTAAAATATGCCTGCATTGGTCGTAACATAACAAGCCGCTATCTGTCAAAGCTGATTCAAGTCGACAACGCGATTTATGGCCATACATCGATTCAATCAACGGTATACTATACAATTGTTTTACGCATTGTAAAAACGGGCCAGGGGATGTACTGTTATTGTACAAATCGACGCGTACGAGTGGAGAGGGATTGGTGTGAGAGTCCAACGTAATTTGACGGGCAAACTGGATAAGTTTTAATATTAAAAATAATATATTAGTAGAATGTTCACACGAAACTCGTATACGGAAAGCATGTACATATGTATGTACATAAAAAGTTATGTTATACATTTACGTGACTTGATTTTAATTGAATCTCAGATTCATACATTCAATGAAACACTCCGTATTTTGGCGTAAAATTTTTGTTATTCAAAGTTACAAGTGTCTGCATACTAAGTTGTTGGCAGTTTCGAGTAACGTCTCGCGGCAATTGTAACCCGTTAAGATACTCCAAGTCTACACACAATTATTTTAACGTGTATGTGTGTTTGTGGAAAGTTTTCGACGAAACAAAGGGATGTTGTTGAACACTCGCAGAAAGTTTAACGTAAATACAAATAGGGTTAAAATGTGCGAATCGGGCGGTAGAGGTACTGTAGAAATAGAGGTCGGTCGGCGCGTAGTGAAACTTTCCCTACCGTATACATATCTGTAAATCGTTTCAGTCGAGTGGTCCATCGTTTCCATCTGCAGAAGCGGAGACTTCAGGAAAATTTCCCGCATGAAAGTTCTTATTTAATTAAAAGCGTTTAAACGATCGTCCGCAGACGAGCGCAACTTTTGTCCATTTCTTATTTGCGCGAGTAAGTAAATTAATAAATAAAAACACGCATGTGCGACGCAACATATACAACCGACGACTGTGATTTGACTGTTAATATGTTATGCGAATGAACGTTATTATTTCAGTTTAATTTGTTACTTCCTTCTGAAATTATAATGACGGATCTCATCAATTGTATATCATATGTGCATCCTTGACCCTCTTCTATATGTATGTACATATACTATGTATGTATGTATATGTACACAGAGTCGACATTGATCCCGTAGTACATAGGTACAGATAATGTTATTGGCGATAAATTATTCAAGAATCGACAAATGATAGAGTTTAGTTTCCGCCTGTCTGCATAAGTGAATATTTGGCCGGTACCTCGAATTCAATATAATTTACGACAAAAATATTTATTTTTTTCTTGCATACTAAATTAAGCTTTTCGCGTGATTGTTACTTCATTTTTTTTTTTCAATATGTATTTATATAGCGAACGGTTTAATTAATTATTTTATATGAAACTCGTAAACAAGACGATGTTCTAATTCAAGTTATATTTTAATTTTTAAATCATGATCATCATAATTTTCAGCTGTTCACCATCCACTGCTGGATGAAGGCCTCTCAAATCCTCTTCCATTCCCATCTTTCTTGAGTAATCTGCATCCAGTTGACTCCACACATTCTTCTCAATTCATCAGCCCATCGTCCATTCGGTTTACCTTGCTTTCTTTTACATCCCTCGGATACCATTCCAGTATTTCTCGCGTCCATTTGGCATCCATTATTCTCGCTATGTGTCCAGCCCATTGCTACTTCATCTTTTTTACACGTTCTTGATTTTAAATATTAAATAAACACATTCAAAATTTTTAAGGATATTTTTTTTTTAATTTTAAAATATAACTGGTTCGACTTCTAACAATTTACTAACGACATCTATATATAATTTTACTATACACTTTAACCAAAGTTTCACACTAATTTTCTTTCAGTATGAACTATGAAATTCAGAAAAATGTTTACCTGACATCTATGTAATTTTTTTTAAACTATAATATAATTTTCCATTTTCACGGAGAATTGCACCAAATTAATATAATTTTTAACACAAAATTCAGGACAAGCATAAAAATATCCTTAATATTACATAAATTAAATTAAAATTATATCCACCTGTCTGAACTGTCTCATAGCACCGTTGATTCTGAGCGAATCTGCCGCTATTCCCGCAATACCTTCCCCAGGTTCTCTTAGTTGTCGTAGAGAAGCGCTAGGGGCGTGATGTTGGTGGGCACAATGTCCTCCGCAACAGGTAATAGCACTGGCTTCCGGTTGCGAACTCTGTCTGATGATTCTGTTGCTTGGAGAAGTCGTCAGCAACAATGTGGGAGGTTGAAAAGCTGGATAAGTGCCTGCGTTGATGTTACAGGAGCACGGCAAATGCAGCGCCGATCTGACACTTTCCCTGGACACAGATCTTGCAAGTTGCAATGAAGAAATCGGCGTAGTGGAAGCCCTTCTTTCACAGACTCTACATCTCGAATAAGAAGAGTGAGGTATTAATTGGTAACCGCTAGCCGAACCTCTGTGTCTACAGTTGCCTTGCACTGATATTACTGGAGATGTGAACACATGTTGCCTGTCTCCTATGACTATGCTGCTGGTCGATGTGTTCTGTCGACAGTGCAATTCTATATCAGGCACTGATCTCGTGCTCGATTCTTCGATTCTGATTGAAGTTTGACTCTCTTCGCTGCCTCCCAATCCTCCACTGCCAGATAGTTGAGGATGCTGCGAAGTGGATAGATATTTGGAGGTGCAATCCTGTCGCATGAGGACTGGCTTGGAGTTTTGTTTGATAATGATAGATGGTCCATTGGTTTCTTTCTCGCTTGGACTGGAAGTTATGACTGTCACAGCTGGAGTATGAATGAGAAGACTCGCCGTTTCGTCATTGCTGATGTAGCCCGAGTTGGCCGCGGCTTCGGCGTTTTCGCTCGGTAGCGACATGGTTGGTTTATTTTTAATCCAATCTCTTTTCTTCACGAAAGAATCATCGGGACTCGTCGAAGGATCTATAACAATAAAAAAGTCTTATAAAAAACAAGTTAAAAGAAGGATACGGGTCGAGGATGTTCGAAGAATATCGAGGGCTCGTCTCGTAAAAGTCGTCTTTTTTTTTTTTTAAACTAAAGTTCAATCTTTTTTCTTTCTTTTTTACGTTAAAGAAAGATAAAAGAAAAGCTTGAGTAATTTACTTTCTGTTTAACTGAACATCTGTGGGTGATTGGCAGCATTGAAAACACACTCAATGCTTCGCACATTGACTTCAACTAAACACATACCCATGTTAAAAAGAAAATACGACTCACACATGAAATAATTCTGTATGTACAATTTCAATGTATGGAAACGGAATATTATGATTGTTCTTTTTAGTAAGTATTAATCAATCGTTGGCAAAAATTCAAACAATGAAGCAAGTAATCCAATCTGTTATTAGTTTTTATTTATATATGTATGTATGTATGTAGTAGGTACAACGTAGCGGACAAATGTATTGGTTATAGATTTTATATAGTTTATCATGTAATTTAATTAGGTTGATAATTTCAGATGTCTTAATGCGAAATACGATACATCGTGGGATAGAGTTTAATGTCTATAATTATACGTAATCTTCAAATTGCATGACCGCAGCGCTAATGGGCAACATGAAACGCATTTCGAACATGCACTTTCACACTATAGTCGACTTGCACGACGATAACGAGCTTGCACACACGTGCCCAGCAGCAAAAAGCTGCAGATTTTCTCCCAAAGCTTGCACGCGTGTCACTACATTGTTTGTGCTAGTGGCGTTGCTTTCCAAAGCTTTACTTAAGGCGCTCTAAAACACGGTAGCTTTTGTGCGGAAACGGCAATTTTCGCATGAAAGGTTTTCTTTTAACCCTTTAAGACAAAACTTTTAATTGGTCGACAAACAACACACGAAAGAGGCTCGGTTAAAATTATTTTCGCAACTTCAAAGTGGGCTTTGAACACGCTTGCACTATGACAGGGATATGCACTTAGTCGTAATGTGATCCACGTTGTCTTTTTAGTACAGACAATATTACTTTTGTAATTACACTACTAACACAAATAAAATGAATGTTCTTTTATATTGTAAATAAACGCAGTAGGATCGGGTAAATATTTTGGTATTATTTTTCCACTAGAGATGATAAGTAAGTAACATAGTATATTATGATTAAAGGTCTCAAACAACATAAATAAATCAATATTTTTCGTTTACACGCTAGGTACATTGTTCTCTATCTAAATTAAGTTATTTTTTATTCTAAAATAAGATACTATATAGGTATAAAACCCGGCAAGATTTTATATTAACGAGCGTCGTTTATCCGATTAACTTTTTATTTTTAACCGCGAAGAAAATTTTAAAGCGTTTTTTCTTGAAGGCTTTTTTTTCCAATATACTGAATGTTATTAAAAAAAATTCAGGTAAATTTTTTGTCGAAACATATCTATCGCATTTTGTAGTATTGGAGTATAGAAATGTCTCGAAGGGAGATAGTAAAGTAAAATGGTAAAACTTGTTATCAAAATTGTAAAGTAGAATTTGTATCGCGATACACGCTCGTTTTCTTCACGTGGGGCAGGGTTGGTGAACCGATTTGCGTAATGAACTCGAACTGTTAAGAAGCCCTATAGGGCATGTCGTTCAATTAATCACGTGTGACGTAATTGTGTGTATGTGTATAGACTGTTGGTTATATTCCATTGTAATTATTTCACGTCCGTTGGATTATTAACGCTGAAACCCTTTGAGGTACGAGGTTTTTGTATTATTTAACCGTGACGTGGACGGAGAACGTCACAGTTGAGCCGGTTTAGGTATTTAAAAATTGAAGAATCTTACATTATGTACATATATATATATGAAAAAAAAATGAGGTAAGAAGTCACCGTCTGTAAATGTAGAAATGAACGGAGAAACAGTCTAAGAAAGTCATTGCAGTGAAGGTTAAAATTTATCGAAAATGTTTTGTTTTGATAATGCAAATTTATTTGAAATTAAGTATTACTATTAGCATTTTTGATATAAAAGTCTATTCGTAGATTAAATGTTTGCAGAGTGGAATTTATTTAATTGAGAAAATGTGGGTTCGAAATCCTTAAATTTCAGCACACTCGTAAGGCAAAATGCTAATAGGCTACAATGCAGTTCAAATTCGAATGTGAGCTTATCACGCGAAGCTCTTTTCTAAATATAAATTCGACAAACGTACAGTTTACATACAGACGAAAATATACAGAGAAATACTCAACCCAACGGGAGATATACTTAAAGTACAATAAATCCAAATGAAAATGAAATTTTCGCCTTTAAAAATAGAATCCGGTCGCGAAAATGGAATTGAAAGATAGGAAATTTTTCGGAGAGGTTTTCCGAGTGGTGGAGCTTTCGCAAAACTGAAAGCTACCGATAGAGAAACGGATCAGCTTTTATCCGACGTATAGTCACTCGATAATAATGGTGTTTGTTCACACAAACGAAGAGCGCGTATTTTTGCGTACAAAAATAACGTATCGCGTTACGTTGAATAATTTCATTCCGTATAATGTGCACGTGTATTGTATGTACATACATATGTATGTACGTCCCTATTTTTTTTTTCCTATTCGTGAAAACGCGGAAATTTTCCAGCAACAATACAGGTGAAAATAATCAAGGGAGATTAATCTTTTCCACTCGGAAAAACTCTCCCTTTTTTCCTCCGCAGATTATCCTGCGTGGATTTGCGTTTTATTTTTGACACGATTTTTTTAGCTGCTGTATAATAATACGCGTCAAAATGTATTATTTTCAATTTCACCTCGCAAGACGTCTACGAAGATTAAGTATTACGATTTGGTTAATATTCAAAAATCTCTGATTCAAATGATTGCTCAATTCTCCAAAATAATATCAATAAACTGCGAGACTGGTGTAAACTTAATCAATTATTTCTTAATCCTGCTAAATGTTATTCTTATTGAGGATGGGAACACGTTACTTGACTTTATTATCAGAACTGTCAAGCGTTTTTACAATTTTAATACTTTTAAAGGATTATTCTGTTCGCTAGTTAGAAGCAAACTAGAATATAATTTTATAGGTAGTTATATTCATTTGCATTGAAAAAATTCAATATAATTACTTTATCCTAATCGGATAAAGTATTGTGATCGTGCGAAAATTCGACCTCGAGATTTTGACTGATTTGTATCGAGTATCATCCCCTGATCACATTTTCATGATTTCTAAAAAATGTCTGTATGTCTGTATGTCTGTATGTCTGTATGTCTGTATGTCTGTATGTCTGTATGTCTGTATGTCTGTATGTCTGTGTACTTATGCGTGTGTGTGTCTGTATGTGTGTTTTCTCCGAAACTATCAAGGCTATCAAGCTGAAATTTCAAATGTATTATTTTCACGTAAGGTGTAAGAGCCATAAGGAATTTGGTCAACATCAGTCAACCGGAAGTAGGGTTTTTTTCTTGTAGAAAATTCTAAAATTCTTTTACCACAGAATATTTCCGAAACGGCTCCGGGAATTTTGATAAAATTTCATATCTATAGTTTTCACGTTAGCCATAAGCGATACTGTGATTTTAGTCAACTTCTGACTAGCGAAAATGGCAGTTTATTCTTGAACGATTTTTTGTTTTTAATTTTTTTCGACCTTTTAAATATGTAGTATCGTCACAATATTGTAATCTTGTAATTTTGAGAGAAAATGATATT
This sequence comes from Parapsyche elsis, assembly GCA_022651745.1. Lineage (NCBI taxonomy): Eukaryota > Metazoa > Arthropoda > Insecta > Trichoptera > Hydropsychidae > Parapsyche > Parapsyche elsis. The sequence continues at coordinate 17,509,181 of JAGVSN010000001.1, read as the reverse complement.
TAAAAAAAAATTAATCATTAAAATTATTCAACCGGAAGTAGGTTTTTTTTTTCGTCGAAAAGTTTACGACAGAATATTTCCGAAACGGCTCCGAGAATTTTGTCGAAATTTCATATCTATAGTTTTCACGTTAGCCGTAAAAGATACTGTGATTTTAGTCAACTTCTGACGAGCGAAAGTGGCAGTTTACTCTTGAACGATTTGTTGTTTTTTATTTTTTTCGGCCTTGTAAATATCTAGTATCGTCACAATATTGTAATGTTGTAATCCTGATAGAAATTGCTATTTAGGAAAAAATAAATTATTAAAATCAGTCAACCGGAAGTAGGTTTTTTTTGTCGAAAAGTTTACCACAGAATATTTCTGAAACTGCTTTGGCGATCTTGTGGAAAATTTATATTTATAATTTTCATATAAAAACTAAGAGTTGATAAGGTTTTGATCAAAATCCGCCGACCGGAAGTGGTAGTTGAATATCTGCCGAAGATCGTATTTTACATACGGGCGCGCACTCAACATAGTCATTTCATGATATTTATGTATGTATTTTGGTCGGTGTGGTGGTGTGCATGCGTTTTATTTACTTACGTACTTAAAAAATTAATTTCGTTACTCTTTGTATTCCTCAAATATATGGATAAAGTCATGGGTTGGCCACACCCGAATTTTTTTTTTTTTAATAATCCAACTGAATATTTTTGTTATGATTCTCTTCTATCAACATTTAAGTAATAGAAGAATAACATTCGATACAATTTTTTAAAATATAAAACAATAAACTCTTAGTAGATAATCCCATTATTATTCAATCGACTCTTCGCTTAAAAGTACCGGTACGTGTTACCCATTCTCGTTTTTATAAGATTATGAAATTATTTTATGTATAAATTATTATCTCCATTCCCCCATCCCCGTAATGATTAGATACGGTAATAAATACGCTGATTTTATTGATTTTTTTAAATATTAATCTGTTGTCCCTAAGGCAACGAGTCATTATAACATATACACATCAACTCAACATAATAATTTATGAATTAGATTTTTTCATTATGTATTTTATAAGATAATGCATTATGCATTATTTATGTATTTTTGCAATAGCCCTAACAGGCGAATAATAAATAAATAAACAATTCAAGCGTGGATTTTATTCCGTCCGTACGTATCAGGTTTCGTACTTTGAATACTTTTTAATTGTTTTGAGTCACACTAATTCACGACACGTGCATTTGCATGGAAACGGATTAAACCGCGGCTGCATGTTTGCTATGCCCGTTTGTGTTTCAAAGGAAATATCTCCAGTGGGCGAAATATACATATAAACTCCATCTACAGAGAGATGCATAATTACATAGCATTGCATCACGGCGTTGCACTGCTGCACCATACAGAGTCTGAGCAATTATTCACCACAAGCCATACATACTTCATGTACACGTTGCATTCAATCAAAATTTACCAAGAATGACAGGTTATTTCACATTTTAAAATTATGAATAAAAATTTTCATACACTTTTCATATGTACAAGAGTAATTTAATTTGATATACATATGTATGTATATATGTATATACAATATAAATCCTGCTATTGAATAAAAAAAATTATCGTGAGAATATTTCAATTCAGAACATTCCACGTATTTGTGAGCTTTGGTTTGAATCTAGTGCTCGTATCCAAGTAACTAACTGTATACTAAGTAGAATATCGAATTTCCTGATATTAAGCTCGATTCCGGCGAACAATTAAATAATTCAACCATTGCAGCAGCGAGATCTATAGATCTGTATAGAGGAAATTTAGTATTATGCTCTAATAATTTGCAAGAGATTACGAGGGGCACACAGCTTTTCAGAGATACTTCATAATATGATCCAGAAATTAGATATAAAATAATTCCAACTGAAAAAAATGAACTCACTGAATATTTGCAATCCAAAATGCATCAGAATAACGCCAGGTAGGTATTGCAGTTTGCATAATATTAAAAAAATCAATATTTTTAAATTACAAATGTTTCGATACTATGTACGTACATACATATGTACATATGTATGTGCGATGATTCCAGCGTAGCGATAAGCTCGTTTAACGGGGCTTATTATGGATTAGTGAAAGTTACCGATACATTTATTCATCGGGGATTTGTCGCATTTGTGAAAGAGTCCAATTAGGGGATGCTACAATAGATTCAGAGGGGAAGAGGATACGGGGATGAGGTATTATGTTAGGGGTCGTAATTACCGTGCGTCGTCACGTCACTTACGGTACAATTTTACACATGGCGATGAATGAATATTCAAACCTAATTAAAAGTGACATCCTCCCATCTACGTATCTCTACCCACCCCCCCCCCCCTTTTTGTCTCTCAGTTTTAGAACTAGAGTTCGAAATGGAAAAGTTTTAGAAACTATGATTTAATTATTAAGCGCGACGACTAGTTACCTGTGATGGTAGTATGGCTTAATTAGATTAAACTTTCGAACTCATCTTCTGTCAGAGTTTTTTTAAAAAAATGGTAATCAAATGAGCTCTGTAATATTTAGGTACCCTAGAATTAGCAAAAAGCATAAAAAAAAATGTGTTACATATTATGAAATAAAAACATTGATTCATATAAGAGGAACCTATTTCTGTGTATTATATACGAAAAGTGTTATACTAAACTACTTTATACATACATACATATACATATATTCAATACCAAACGCTAAATTCACAGAAATGTTATAAGCATTAAATTCGATTTAACCGGATTTATGTAAGTGAGCGTTTACCGTTCAGTATCGAGAGTAATAAATCGGCAAAATTATAGCACGGAATCGTAAATAAATTGAAGGAGTAGGTCGAAAAATGTAGTGCTTAAGTGTTCTTAAAATTTTCTTATTATGTATGTATGTATGTATATATAAAAAAGCCGATATTTAAAAAGAAAATAGGGAATTGACACGCGTAAATACAATCTTTTGCCTTATTTAAAAAAAATTCCATGCACATACATATGTATGTATAAGATCAATTTGTAAATGAAATGTTAATTATCAAACGTTTTTTGTTACCTACATATGTATGTATTTCATTATAATTAATATATTTTTGATTTGTCATATACAAGTATAACGTTCGTTTTACGATTATATTAATAAATAATACAGTATTAAAATAGGGGTTGGATTTATCGTGTGTTTGATAGCTCTCGGTCACGTATAGAAATAAACTCATGAATTGCATATTGGCAGTAACCGGACAGGGCTGGCCAACTTAATTATGAACTCCAAGGGTGTGAGATGGGAGGGGTTATTGATGGAGACAGCACGTCCTTATTCCGCGAAGATGTTTTCTCGTTTCGTTCCCAATTTAGAAGTTACAGTCACTCTAACCGCAACATCGACTCTTATCAATTTTAAATTTTGACAATTTCTTAATTACATAGAATGCAATGAAAATTCTATACAATTTTATTTCAGTAGAAACAAAAAACCACACCAAAGCGTAACATTGACGAGTGGTACATACTATGCTGCATAATCCCATATGAATTATTTAAACTGGGATTCTTTGATATTATGTATAAGCGAAATGTCGGATTCAAGTTCTTATATGTACATATAAATATTTTGAATTATTCATGACCGAATCTTAAAGAAAAACTGATTTTTCTACAACATTGACAAATTGTGTTATTATTATATTTTTCCGAGTTGAGTTTTCCTTTTTTTTTGTTAAGAAATATTATTCAGATTAAACACTAGTTTTAGGATATAATTATTTGACCACAATTGTATGTAGGTACATAGCTAATTTTGTAATATCAATCAAGACTATTAAAATTAATGTATATACGGTTGAGGATAATTCACAGTATTAAGACGTCTACTTTAGATATTTATCTAAAATTTGAATCATTGGAAAATCGATTTTAAAATCAAATTTATTTCATAAATGATGTACGTATGTATGTTGGCAAAAATAAATAAGAATATACGAACACGAAAATAGCATTGTGTAAATAAAGAATCGGTTCAATTTCCCAACTAAAACTACATTAAAAATTAGTGTTTATGTTCGAAACACTTTCATCGCAATGAAATAGCGATGAAAGTTTTTCAAAACCTAAGATGGAGGCTATTTTAGTTTTCAGCCGAGTGAAATGTACTCCCGTGGGGGATGAATGTTCAAAATTTAATAAAATGCTTCTTTTAGCTCGTACGCGAGACGGTAATATCGTATTTTTATGAAGTTTTACACGGACGAAATGAAGAGATTTTCATTTGGAAAGCACTTCGACTGCTAACACATTCGTTCGTATGTGATGTTTTTACATGCAAAAAGTATTTTTTAATAAAAATCAACTTCTATTTCGAACGACCGAAGGTTTCGTCCCGTGTACACCAATATCATCTCTTATTGAAGATTGTATGAGAGTTTTGTTCGTATTTCGATATTATTGTATGTTCGGGTGCATTTTTTTATTATCATTGTTGCCGGAAAAACTTTCGTACGAGTATAATCCCATTATGTATGCATGAGAGTTGAAATTGGAAATTGAATGAACGCTCTTGTGTGTGTTATTCGATGTTGTCTCTGTGTCCCCGAACGGAAAAGCGCCACTTTGAATTTAAGCCAATTAAGCTTTTGGCCGCAACCGCGAGCTTCTATTTCCTATTGGGGAAATGTTTTCCGGCGAAATGCTCTCATACATAAATGAATTGAAAATCATCCGAACGGCAATCGATCCACGCGAAACTAACGATGGCAAAGAGAAAAAGCAATGTACTTTCTCGCTCGGTTTCAGATTACTTCCAAATCAGTGCACGAAGGCAAACGGCAGGATTCATCAAGTTAATTCAGTGCGGTTTGGTCAATTGGGACGTAATTCAAACACACAGAATCAACAAAGCCACCGAGTTAAATTGATCGCAACAATGGGGAGAGAGTGTAAATATGCCGTACTATATCTATGTACATCCAAAGCAACCGTATCATATTATAACGAGTTGATCTTTCAAGTACCAAGTGAAGAAAAACAACTAAGAATGTGGTTGCGAGAAGAGAATAAGTGACATTAAAAGTTAGTTTGATCCCACTTTACATCAAGACAATTTTTTTTAACGATTCCACACTCCATAAAGTATTAAATAGTCAAGTACGTTTTATATGGAGCATCACAAATTTATAGATAATATAATATATACATATGTCATCATCATCATCATTTTCAGCCGTTCACCATCCACTGCTAGATGAAGGCCTCTCCAATCCTCTTCCATTCCTATCTTGAGCAATCTGCATCCACTTGGCTCCACACATTCTTCTCAATTCATCAGCTCATCTTCCACTCGGTCTACCTTGCTTTCCTTCACATCCTCTCGGATACCATTCCAGTATTTTTCGCGTTCATCTGCCATCCATTCTTCTCGCTATGTGTCCAGCCCATTGCCACTTCAACTTTAACTTTTTCACACGTTAACGTTAACACGACAAAATAGATTAACACAATTAAGCAACGAAAGTATGAAAGTAGGTTTAAAAGTTAATTCTAATAAAACTAAAATTATGTTTCAGGAATTTTGCACGCAAAACGTAGTCACAGTAGATAATCATAGTGGATAGTTATTCATATCTAGGACAATTGGTGAATATGACTTGATGTAAAGCAGAAGAAATAAAACAAAGAATTAAACTAGGATGAAGCGATTTTGGAGGAGTGAACATGGTATTTAAATCAAACATTCCGCTATGCTTAAAAAATAAGGCATACGATCAATGCGTACTGCCAGTTATGACGTTTGGATGTGAAACGTGGATGGTGAATTCGTGAATGTTAGGTATGAAGATCCAGTGCACACAGATAAGCATGAAAATATGTATGATGTATGATGGCAGATGGGCGCGAGAAATACTGGAATGGTATCCGAGAGGATGTGAAAGAAAGCAAGGAGTCAAGTGGATGCAGATTGCTCAAGGCGAACATGATTGAAGAGGCCTTCATCTAACAGTGGATGGTGAACGGCTGAAAATGATAATGATATACATACATATGTATGTAGGTATATAACCAAAGATATAGAAGTTTTAACTCACTATCAATTACGTTATTTTTCTTCGCAGGTAGGTATTCCATATTGTAGGTACACGAAGTTGCAATAGATTATAGTTACAAACAATATACACGATATCGGAATGTATTACTTTGACAATAAATATAGAAAAACTTATTGTACGTACAATACAGTTCACATTGGTGAAAGTCAGAAATAGCTATTGTCTTAAGCAATATCTCCCGAGTCCAACATCCCGATCCCGTGGGATTTAATACAAGCATTGTTTAGTAGAAAGGAAAAGAATGTTTGGGTCAAATTGAATCGAACTTTCGCATGAGATTTCGCATTGCACTTTTCGGCCCCAAAGTTCACGACTCACATGATGGCAGGGCGTCGTATTGGGGTTATGGCTTATTGCTCGCCCCGAACCACCCACTGGTTGACGACCCCTGGCACTCGACTTTACGGCTTATTAAATATATACGGTCGGGTGGGTAGGCAGGCAACAGCGTGCACTGGTTTCCATATAAAATCATGGAAATTCGCAAATTAAAACTAATTCTTCGAGTGTACATACTATCGTATATGTATGTATGTATGTATATAGGGCGAGAGAACTAGAGATGTAAAATTTCGATCCAGTATTAATACGAGTACGATGAAATGTCGATCGGTTGATTTGTCGATAAAATTAACAATTCTTTCGTAGTATTTCTAAATCGAATATATTCGAGTGAAGGAAATGTGCGTTCGAAAAGCAATGTTGCGGTTGCGGTTTGCAAAATGGGATAAAATTCTCAGGATTTCGTCCCCGACAGGGACAGATTTATTTTCTGCGGAGAGATCCTGCATTTTCAATTAAGTGCCTTGGGACCTTTGCGACCTTTGATGGATTCCTTTTTAATTGACAAAACCTAAAATTTCGGCACCGCGAATTTAATACAACAAAAGGACAACGCTGATGTAAAATATTTCCAAAAATTTAATACAAGCAAAATAAAAATTGAATACTTTGTAAAGTATAAGAAAAGTTAAGCTCTCATTAAAGATTTAAATTTTAAAGCTTTGAAAGGGTTAATTCATAAATTATATGAGACTCGTTTACAATACAATTTTAACCACAATAAAGTTATATTAAGCGACGATTTACATACTCTTAATACCGAATACGATTAAAATAAAAGTACCTAAAGGTTATGTAGGCTTTCCGTTGATGAATTAACCATGAAAACACATTTACAATCTCGACCATATGTTACAGCTATGCTAAGCTTTTAATATATTGTATTATATTTACGTAAGTTTACACTAAAAAGCCGTACGCATTTAATAGTTTCCATACGAGAAAACAAACTTGTCAACTAAACTACAGACCGATGATACAATTTGGGAAGCTTCGTTCCGAAACGTTCTAAACCACACAATAAATCGTATATTTCGGCGCAGCGACTGAAGATGACGGGTTCGAATATAGAAGTCCGTTAACGTTTTCAGTTTACGACCAAAGATTCGTACTAGAAATACAATATTAAGTAAAGCCCGAGCGTCGTTAATAAATAGTATTTAAGTAGAAATTTCATTACGGCAAAGTATTTTTATATTGCAATTAAAGTACCGTAACCGGGTTCATAAAATTGAAATTGAAAGACGAAATTGACAAACACGTGTGGTACCTGTGGACGTGCACGTTGACCTACTTAGACTGTTAAATTACTTTTTACTCCGAGAAATTATTGACATTTAAGTACATTAGGATATTTGTGTAGTTTGATGCAGGGGGTGACTTCAAAGTTACCACCCACTTGACCTTTTATAATATTCCATTAAAATTGTGTGGGCTTTCATCGTTTCATAATTCAAAAAGTTACGGAACTCTATTATGAGGTCAATGCATTTCAACGGAGTTTAATAAGTGATCAATGTGTGAAAAATACAAACATATCAGTTTATAATGGAATTTTTCATACTCATGGTATGTATTGTGGCTCTTTTTTAAATTTAGTATATACATACATATGTACATATGTACTATGTAGGTCAAGTCAATTTAGTTTTTTAAATTTAGTAAATAGGTCAATTAGCAAATAGGATGCAAAAATTGCAAAATATAGCTATGCAGAGTATTTGAAATGTAAACAGATTAACAAGCATAATAAAGACATATGTTGAATGATTTACATTGGATGAATGTAAGTGAAACGTTAAAAGTGTGCATGTTAGTGTATATTTTTAAGTTAGTTAAGAATTTGTTACCAACATATTTTGATAAGTATTTAATAAGGGGGTATAATATACATAGTCATAATATTAGGGGTGAGAATAAGCTAATAGCTAAGAATTTAAAATTAAGTACATAGATCTAGGAGTAGTATCTTGTACAGGGGTGTTGTTGAATACAACGGACTGCCAGAAGGTCTCAGAAATATAAACCAAATTGATAGATTTCTGTCAGCATTAAAACAATAGCTCTGTACAGGTACTAATAGATAGTTAAGTTTATCGTGTAATTTTAGATATAAGTAACTTTTTTTTCGTAATTAGCTTGAAATAACTAAATCCTAACTACACGTATAACAGAACAGTTAATAAATAATTAATATATGTACATATTGTATTTTATTTTTATTTTCATGACACTTGTGGATTAGGATGAGGTTGTATTTTGATAATCTGAATTGATTTTCGTATATGAGAAGTTTTTGCACGAAAGTACGAAAATAGTAGTTTATATCGAACGACTGTGTGGCAGTACCTTGAACCGTATTCAAGGCTTTAGGAATACAATGTACGTAGAACTTTCTTAAAACAAAAGTGGGGCACAAGTCTATAATAAATATTTGATGTTGGAAGGGTTGTGTAATGGTCCTTTGTGCCATAATAACGATCGCTAGTGCATGTGGTCACCCTACTAACTGAGGTCCCCGTGAATATATCATACTAGTGTATTACGACTGACAAAAACATGTCGTATAGTTAACTAGCGGCTGCGAAACTTATTGTCAACTCTAAAGTTTCCCCTTTGTGTTTTTTTATATTTATGTAATCATAATAATTGATTTGATTTTAAAGAATAAAAATGTTTAAGTAATCTTTGTGTGTTATCAAACAACTTATTGAATGCATATATTAGTGT